>OX451736.1:360947265-361597967 GCA_948472305.1 Vicia faba
TTTTGCAAATTTTAACTTTGTTATTTAAATATAAAATTACACATAGACAAAAACCAAAAAAATCGCTAATTAACTGGAAAAATTTACATATTTAACCCCAAAAATATAATCAACAAAAATAAATATGGTCTCATTTAAAAAAAAAATTAGTAGCATTAAATAAATTATGATTTGTTTACTATTTATGTAAAGATATTTCCTATCTTAGAATTCTAGAACTTTTAATTTTTATCTATAAAAAAAAGTAAGCTTTGCACATTATACTCACAAATATCACAATGATGTTTAAGTTTATTTTATTTGTAATTTCTATTGCATGTTCTATTGTTTGTAATGTACAAGGTTTACCACCGTGTTGCCCCCATTCTCCAATTGAATGTCAACCAATTCACTGCACCAAGCCCCCATGTTGTCAATCTTCTCCTCCTTCTAGTGATGTGAAGCTTTGAGATTTTGCATATGCTTTATTCTTATTATTATTCAAACTAATTAGTATTTGAGAAAAATTCACATCATTTGTATTAGTTATATGAATAAGGTTGGTTTATAAATTATATCATCTTATTTCTTATTATCGCGTTTAAATGATAGTATTTATTTGTGAGATTATAAAGAAATCTTAAATGTATTTTCTTTATTTAAAAATAATAATAGTGGGTACAACACCCTCCCGACTGCAGTTTAAGAGGATCAAACCGTAGTCCTCCCTATCAAATCAAACACCAATCAACACTTGAATAACTAACGATTGCTATAAATTGTACATCTTTAAGCTAGCAGTAATAACATTTTTTTATGGTTTATATATAATAATTATACTTTCTCCATTGAGGTTACTTCTTTAAAATCTTATCAATTTACAAAAATTCTTCTTTTTAAATCAATAATAGCAATCTGACCATCGAAACATTCTTTTAAACAAAATTATCATATAGGTTACATAAACAACTTTTTATAATTTCTTTAGCCTATAAACATATTTACAATAACAATTTATTATTTTTATCATATTGATAAATTATTTTATTATGACATAAATAATTCTCTTAATTTTATAATATTATATTCTAAACTTAAAAATGATAATTAAAAATATCTTATCATATCTAATTTTAAATCATTGATTATATTTATAATTTTTTTAAAATATATTAAATTAGATATAGATAAAGATGGGAAACACAAACTAATTATATGGTTTATATGTAATTTACAATCATATAATAGAAAAATAAATTTTTATATTGCGTGGTGAATAACATGTACAATACATAAATATTATTTTATTAAATAGCCTTATTGAATTGTTAAAACCAATAATTAATATAATAATCAAATGTCAATACTAATGATCAAGAGTTAAATTTTGTATCAATTTTTTTTATGTATTTTTTAACACAATCCGAAGATATCCCATTCTTTAGATAGAATTAATATAAATAGACATTGTTTTATGATAGAATTAGATGTTGTCTTTATGATGTCTAGAAAATAGTTTTAAAAAACACATGTATGACTTTTATAAATTATAGGTTATGAACACCCTTATTCATTAATATTATCTTTACGGAGATACTACGAAATCAAATATCTTAATACTTTCAAATAGTAAATTTATGATCCATACATAGACAAATAGGCCGTATGATTTCTAAGAGTTTGTGTTATATGATTAGAATTTAATATTTCCAAAAAAAATTAATAAAATATTTGAATTTACCAATCAAATGATAATTCTTATCAATATGAAAAAACATGTGAAACGTACTTTCCAATTTTTAAACGGACAACATAGAAAATGATCAATTTGGTTAAAACTTTGTATGTCAAGGGAGTTTTAGACTGTTTGTAAATTATGACACCAAAGGAGGAAATTGTTTAGATGAACAAATTTTAAAATACATAGACTAAATAAGAATATATTTTTTGTTTAAAAGACATGTGACATAGTTGAATTATATTTTTATGCTTTCAAATAATTTGTGTTCTTATCTATCAGAACATAGAACAATTAATTTTTGCAAAGACAGTATTTGAGTTTATATTGATTGGATAGTTATTTGGAAGAATATAATATTAATTGAGTTATATATATATATATATATATATATATATATATATATATATATATATATATATATATATATATATATATATATATATATATATATATATATATATATATATATATATATATATATATATATATATATATATATATATATATATAAAACAAATTTTAATAAAAAATTATTAATATATTACTTAAATTGACTTATTTTTATAAAAACAAATTTTAACGTAGTCTAAAAATCTTAATTTAGATATCTAGTCATTTAAATATCTAACAAATAGTTTAGATTTTTCAATTAGCCAAATAAAATAAAAGATAAGAAACTCATTAATAAAAAAAATGTTTAAATAGATAAACCGTCCTTGTAAGTAACCTTGTTTTCTGGTTTTCGTTTCTCTGTCATTCATTTTTTTAAAATCCTTTATGAATGTTAAAATTTTGTTGGTGTTTTTCTCTAAAGTTAAAATTCACATAAAAATAAGCATGTTTCAGGTCGATTTATTTTTGCAAATTTTAACTTTATTATTTAAATATAAAATTACACATAGACAAAAACCAAAAAATCGCTAATTAACTTGAAAAATTTACATATTTAACCCCAAAAATATAATCAACAAAAATAAATATGGTCTCATTTAAAAAAAAAATTAGTAGAATTAAATAAATTATGATTTGTTTACTATTTATGTAAAGATATTTCCTATCTTAGAATTCTAGAAGTTTTAATTTTTATCTATAAAAAAAAGTAAGCTTTGCACATTATACTCACAAATATCACAATGATGTTTAAGTTTATTTTATTTGTAATTGCTATTGCATGTTCTATTGTTTGTAATGTACAAGCTTTACCACCGTGTTGCCCCCATTCTCCAATTGAATGTCAACCAATTCACTGCGCCAAGCCCCCATGTTGTCAATCTTCTCCTCCATCTAGTGATGTGAAGCTTTGAGATTTTGCATATGCTTTATTCTTATTGTTATTCAAACTAATTAGTATTTGATAAAAATTCACATCATTTGTATTAGTTATATGAATAAGGTTGGTTAATAAATTACATCATCTTATTTCTTATTATCGCGTTTAAATGATATTATTTATTTGTGAGATTATAAATAAATCTTAAATGTATTTTCTTTATTTAAAAATAATAATAGTGGTTACAGCCCCCTCCCGACTGCAGTTTAAGAGGATCAAACAGTTGTCCTCCCTATCAAATCAAACACCAATCAACACTTGAATAACTAACGATTGTTATAAACTGTACATCTTTAAGCTAGCAGTAATAACATTTTTTCATGGTTTATATATAATAATTATACTTCCTCCATTGAGGTTACTTCGTTAAAATCTTATCAATTTACAAAAATTCTTCTTTTTTAAATCAATAATAATAATCTGACCATCGAAACATTCTTTTAAACAAAATTATCATATAGGTTACATAAACAACTTTTTATAATTTCTTTAGCCTATAAACATATTTACAATAACAATTTATTATTTTTATCATATTGATAAATTATTTTATTATGACATAAATAATTCTCTCAATTTTATAATATTATATTCTAAACTTAAAAATGATAATTAAAAATATCTTATCATATCTAATTTTAAATCATTGATTACATTTATAATTTTTTTTAAATATATTAAATTAGACATAGATAAAGATGGGAAACACAAACTAATTATGTGGTTTATATGTAATTTACAATCATATAATAGAAAAATAAATTTTTATATTGCGTGGTGAATAACATGTACAATACATAAATATTATTTTATTAAATAGCCTTATTGAATTGTTAAAACCAATAATTAATATAATAATCAAATGTCAATAGTAATGATCAAGAGTTAAATTTTGTATCAAATTTTTTTATGTATTTTTTAACACAATCCGAAGATATCCCATTCTTTAGATAGAATTAATATAAATAGACATTGTTTTATGATAGAATTAGATGTTGTATTTATAATGTCTAGAAAATAGTTTTAAAAAACACATGTATGACTTTTATAAATTGTAGATTATGAACACCCTTATTCATTAATATTATCTTTACGGAGATAATACGAAATCAAATATCTTAATCCTTTCAAATAGTAAATTTATGATCCATACATAGACATATAGGCCGTATTATTTCTAAGAGTTTGTGTTATATGATTAGAATTTAATATTTCCAAAAAAAATTAGTAAAATATTTGAATTTACCAATCAAATGATAATTCTTATAAATATGAAAGAACATGTGAAACGTACTTTCCGATTTTTAAACGGACAACATAGAAAATGATCAATTTGATTAAAACTTTTATGTCAAGGGAGTTTTAGACTGTTTGGAAATTATGACACCAAAGGAGGAAATTGTTTAGATAAACAAATTTTAAAATACATAGACTAAATAAGAATATATTTTTTGTTTAAAAGACATGTGACATAGTTGAATTATATTTTTATGCTTTCAAATAATTTGTGTTCTTATTTATCAGAACATAGAACAATTAATTTTTGCAAAGACAGTATTTGAGTTTATATTGATTGGATAGTTATTTGGAAGAATATAATATTAATTGAGTTATATATATATATATATATATATATATATATATATATATATATATATATATATATATATATATATAAACAAATTTTAATAAAAAATTATTAATATATTACTTAAATTGACTTATTTTTATAAAAACAAATTTTAACGTAGTCTAAAAATCTTAATTTAGATATCTAGTCATTTAAATATCTAACAAATAGTTTAGATTTTTCAATATGCCAAATAAAATAAAAGATAAGAAACTCATTAATAAAAAAATGTTTAAATAGATAAACCTTTCTTGTATGTAACCTTGTTTTCTTGTTTTCGTTTCTCTGTCATTCATTTTTTTAAAATCCTTTATGAATGTTAAAATTTTGTTGGTGTTTTTCTCTAAAGTTTAAATTCACATAAAAATAAGCATGTTTCAGGTCGATTTCTTGTGCAAATTTTAACTTTATTATTTAAATATAAAATTACACATAGACAAAAACCAAAAAATCGTTAATTAACTGGAAAAATTTACATATTTAACCCCAAAAATATAATCAACAAAAATTAATATGGTCTCATTTAAAAAAAAAATTAGTAGCATTAAATAAATTATGATTTGTTTACTATTTATGTAAAGATATTTCCTATCTTAGAATTCTAGAAGTTTTAATTTTTATCTATAAAAAAAAGTAAGCTTTGCACATTATACTCACAAATATCACAATGATGTTTAAGTTTATTTTATTTGTAATTGCTATTGCATGTTCTATTGTTTGTAATGTACAAGCTTTACCACCGTGTTGCCCCCATTTTCCAATTGAATGTCAACCAATTCACTGCGCCAAGCCCCCAATGTTGTCAATCTTCTCCTCCATCTAGTGATGTGAAGCTTTGAGATTTTGCATATGCTTTATTCTTATTGTTATTCAAACTAATTAGTATTTGATAAAAATTCACATCATTTGTATTAGTTATATGAATAAGGTTGGTTAATAAATTACATCATCTTATTTCTTATTATCGCGTTTAAATGATATTATTTATTTGTGAGATTATAAATAAATCTTAAATGTATTTTCTTTATTTAAAAATAATAATAGTGGTTACAGCCCCCTCCCGACTGCAGTTTAAGAGGATCAAACAGTGGTCCTCCCTATCAAATCAAACACCAATCAACACTTGAATAACTAACGATTGCTATAAACTGTTCATCTTTAAGCTAGCAGTAATAACATTTTTTCATGGTTTATATATAATAATTATACTTCCTCCATTGAGGTTACTTCGTTAAAATCTTATCAATTTACAAAAATTCTTCTTTTTAAATCAATAATAACAATCTGACCATCGAAACATTCTTTTAAACAAAATTATCATATAGGTTACATAAACAACTTTTTATAATTTCTTTAGCCTATAAACATATTTACAATAACAATTTATTATTTTTATCATATTGATAAATTATTTTATTATGACATAAATAATTCTCTTAATTTTATAATATTATATTCTAAACTTAAAAATGATAATTAAAAATATCTTATCATATCTAATTTTAAATCATTGATTATATTTATAATTTTTTTAAAATATATTAAATTAGATATAGATAAATATGGGAAACACAAACTAATTATATGGTTTATATGTAATTTACAATCATATAATAGAAAAATAAATTTTTATATTGCGTGGTGAATAACATGTACAATACATAAATATTATTTTATTAAATAGCCTTATTGAATTGTTAAAACCAATAATTAATATATTAATCAAATGTCAATACTAATGATCAAGAGTTAAATTTTGTATCAAATTTTTTTATGTATTTTTTAACACAATCCGAAGATATCCCATTCTTTAGATAGAATTAATATAAATAGACATTGTTTTATGATAGAATTAGATGTTGTCTTTATGATGTCTAGAAAATAGTTTTAAAAAACACATGTATGACTTTTATAAATTATAGGTTATGAACACCCTTATTCATTAATATTATCTTTACGGAGATACTATGAAATCAAATATCTTAATACTTTCAAATAGTAAATTTATGATCCATACATAGACAAATAGGCCGTATGATTTCTAAGAGTTTGTGTTATATGATTAGAATTTAATATTTCCAAAAAAAATTAATAAAATATTTGAATTTACCAATCAAATGATAATTCTTATCAATATGAAAGAACATGTGAAACGTACTTTCCAATTTTTAAACGGACAACATAGAAAATGATCAGTTTGGTTAAAACTTTGTATGTCAAGGGAGTTTTAGACTGTTTGGAAATTATGACACCAAAGGAGGAAATTGTTTAGATGAACAAATTTTAAAATACATAGACTAAATAAGAATATATTTTTTGTTTAAAAGACATGTGACATAGTTGAATTATATTTTTATGCTTTCAAATAATTTGTGTTCTTATTTATCAGAACATAGAACAATTAATTTTTGCAAAGACATTATTTGAGTTTATATTGATTGGATAGTTATTTGGAAGAATATAATATTAATTGAGTTATATATATATTACTTAAATTGACTTATTTTTATAAAAACAAATTTTAACGTTGTCTAAAAATCTTAATTTAGATATCTAGTCATTTAAATATCTAACAAATATTTTAGATTTTTCAATTTGCCAAATAAAATAAAAGATAAGAAACTCATTAATAAAAAAAATGTTTAAATAGATAAACCGTCCTTGTATGTAACCTTGTTTTCTGGTTTTCGTTTCTCTATCATTCATTTTTTTAAAATCCTTTATGAATGTTAAAATTTTGTTGGTGTTTTTCTCTAAAGTTAAAATTCACATAAAAATAAGCATGTTTCAGGTCAATTTTTTGTGCAAATTTTAACTTTATTATTTAAATATAAAATTACACATAGACAAAAACCAAAAAATCGCTAATTAACTGGAAAAATTTACATATTTAACCCCAAAAATATAATCAAGAAAAATAAATATGGTCTCATTTAAAAACAAAATTAGTAGCATTAAATAAATTATGATTTGTTTACTATTTATGTAAAGATATTTCCTATCTTAGAATTCTAGAAGTTTTAATTTTTATCTATAAAAAAAAGTAAGCTTTGCACATTATACTCACAAATATCACAATGATGTTTAAGTTTATTTTATTTGTAATTGCTATTGCATGTTCTATTGTTTGTAATGTACAGGCTTTACCACCGTGTTGCCCCCATTCTCCAATTGAATGTCAACCAATTCACTGCGCCAAGCCCCCAATGTTGTCAATCTTCTCCTCCATCTAGTGATGTGAAGCTTTGAGATTTTGCATATGTTTTATTCTTATTGTTATTCAAACCAATTAGTATTTGATAAAAATTCACATCATTTGTATTAGTTATATGAATAAGGTTGGTTAATAAATTACATCATCTTATTTCTTATTATCGCGTTTAAATGATATTATTTATTTGTGAGATTATAAATAAATCTTAAATGTATTTTCTTTATTTAAAAATAATAATAGTGGTTACAGCCCCCTCCCGACTGCAGTTTAAGAGGATCAAACAGTGGTCCTCCCTATCAAATCAAACACCAATCAACACTTGAATAACTAACGATTGCTATAAACTGTACATCTTTAAGCTAACAGTAATAACATTTTTTCATGGTTTATATATAATAATTATACTTCCTCCATTGAGGTTACTTCGTTAAAATCTTATCAATTTACAAAAATTCTTCTTTTTAAATCAATAATAACAATCTGACCATCGAAACATTCTTTTAAACAAAATTATCATATAGGTTACATAAACAACTTTTTATAATTTCTTTAGCCTATAAACATATTTACAATAACAATTTATTATTTTTATCATATTGATAAATTATTTTATTATGACATAAATAATTCTCTCAATTTTATAATATTATATTCTAAACTTAAAAATGATAATTAAAAATATCTTATCATATCTAATTTTAAATCATTGATTATATTTATAATTTTTTTTAAATATATTAAATTAGAAATAGATAAAGATGGGAAACACAAACTAATTATATGGTTTATATGTAATTTACAATCATATAATAGAAAAATAAATTTTTATATTGCGTGGTGAATAACATGTACAATACATAAATATTATTTTATTAAATAGCCTTATTGAATTGTTAAAACCAATAATTAATATATTAATCAAATGTCAATACTAATGATCAAGAGTTAAATTTTGTATCAAATTTTTTTATGTATTTTTTAACACAATCCGAAGATGTCCCATTCTTTAGATAGAATTAATATAAATAGACATTGTTTTATGATAGAATTAGATGTTGTCTTTATGATGTCTAGAAAATAGTTTTAAAAAACACATGTATGACTTTTATAAATTATAGGTTATGAACACCCTTATTCATTAATATTATCTTTACGGAGATACTACGAAATCAAATATCTTAATACTTTCAAATAGTAAACTTATGATCCATACATAGACAAATAGGCCATATGATTTCTAAGACTTTGTGTTATATGATTAGAATTTAATATTTCCAAAAAAAATTAATAAAATATTTGAATTTACCAATCAAATGATAATTCTTATCAATATGAAAGAACATGTGAAACGTACTTTCTAATATTTAAACGGACAACATAGAAAATGATCAATTTGGTTAAAACTTTGTATGTCAAGGGAGTTTTAGACTGTTTGGAAATTATGACACCAAAGGAGGAAATTGTTTAGATGAACAAATTTTAAAATACTAAGACTAAATAAGAATATATTTTTTGTTTAAAAGACATGTGACATAGTTGAATTATATTTTTATACTTTCAAATAATTTGTGTTTTTATTTATCAGAACATAGAACAATTAATTTTTGCAAAGGCGATATTTGAAGTTTATATTGATTGGATAGTTATTTGGAAGGATATAATATTAATTGAGTTATATATATATATATATATATATATATATATATATATATATATATATATATATATATATATATATATAAACAAATTTTTATAAAAAATTATTAATATATTACTTAAATTGACTTATTTTTATAAAAACAAATTTTAACGTAGTCTAAAAATCTTAATTTAGATATCTAGTCATTTAAATATCTAACAAATAGTTTAGATTTTTCAATATGCCAAATAAAATAAAAGATAAGAAACTCATTAATAAAAAAATGTTTAAATAGATAAATTGTCCTTGTATGTAACCTTGTTTTCTGGTTTTCGTTTCTCTGTCATTCATTTTTTTAAAATCCTTTATGAATGTTAAAATTTTGTTGGTGTTTTTCTCTAAAGTTAAAATTCACATAAAAATAAGCATGTTTCAGGTCGATTTTTTGTGCAAATTTTAACTTTATTATTTAAATGAGCTACTACAAAAAAGCGTTGATGGACAATTACGTAAAGGAGCTACAAATGAGGTGGCTTCATCAAATTTGGTTCCTATAAGAACTGTTCAACGTATTTGGAAAAGAGCAAAAGAAAGTGAAATGCGTGATGTCTCTCATAGGAAGATAAAAAATTGTGGACGTAAGAGAATTTCAATTGATGAGAATCAAATTCGTGAACTTCCTTTCAGTCAAAGAACAAACATTCGATCTTTAGCTTTTGGGTTGAAAACCAATCCAACATCGGTGTTCAGGCTTATAAAATCAGGGCTTATACGGCGTAATTCAAATGCCATAAAACCATTATTGAAAGAAGAAAACAAAATATCTAGGCTGGAATTTTGTTTATCAATGCTTGAAGGTACACCACATGATCCAATGTTTAAAAGCATGCACAATATTATTCATATTGATGAAAAATGGTTTTATATGACTAAAAAATCCGAGAAGTATTATTTGCTCCCAAATGAAGATGAGCCATATCGAACATGTAAGAGCAAAAATTTCATTGCCAAAGTTATGTTCTTAGTTGCTCAAACTCGGCCACGATTTGACGCAGGAGAAAATGAAACTTTTTCGGGTAAAATTGGTGTTTTCCCGTTTGTTACCCATGAACCGGCTCAAAGGTCAAGTATTAACAGAGTTGCAGGAACAATGGTAACAAAAGCAATAACTTCGGTTAAGAGAGATGTGGTAAGATCATTCCTTATTGACAAAGTCCTACCGGCTATAAGAGAAAAATGGCCAAGAGATGACTTGAAGTCAACAATATTTATTCAGCAGGATAACGCAATGACACATATAAACCATAATGATCCTTTGTTCTGTGAGGCTGCTACCAAGGATGGGTTTGATATTCGTTTAATGTGTCAGCCTGCAAACTCTCCAGATTTAAATATCTTAGATCTTGGGTTTTTCTCGGCTATACAATCATTGCAATACAAGGAAGCACCAAAAACTATTGATCAACTTATCGATGCAGTGGTGAAGTCATTTGAAAATTTTCCTTCAATTATGTCCAATCGTATATTTGTATCATTGCAATTATGCATGGTAGAGATCATGAAAGTGACAGGTTCCAATAAATATAAAATTCCTCATATAAATAAGGAAAGGCTAGAAAGAATAGGACAACTACCAATTCAAATTAAGTGTGATCCAATATTAATACAAGAAGTCAATAATTACTTAAACATGGAGTAACACTTATTGTAAGTGGGATGTAGTCACATTTGAGATTTTCAAATAGAGTTTTTTTTTAAGTTTATGGATTGTACTCCTAAAATTTAGTTTATGGAGTAACAAATTTAGTTACAGTAACTTTTACCATAAATATAGTTTATGGATGTAGTCACTTTTATCATATGTAGTGTGCGTGAGAATTAAGTTTATATTTTCCTAAACTTTTGCCATAAAAAGTTACAGTAACTTCCTAAACTTTAGCAAATCTCCTGCACGTAACTTCCTAAACTTTTGCCATGATTTTTTTTAATGTATCAATAAAAAAACAATAAGAATGAACTTAAGAAATACATTCCTAAATTGTAGCAATAACAAGGAATTCTTCTCCATACTTATTTTATAAAAAAAAATACCAATAATAAGGACTTCTTAAATAACAACTCCTACAACTTATGCACTTAAGCCAAATCTAAAATGAGATACTCCATACTTAGTACACAAATATTTTTCAGTAAAATTTTGGAAGAAGTTTTTTTATCATCTTTTTTATCACAGGTCGAAACTCAGTATGGTGGGAAGATTCTTCTCCGTTTTTTTCTCCTTCTTCTTCTTCGTCTTCTTCAGGAAATTTGTTCAAATCAAATTCATAATCTGCCTCTTCAATTAAATCAAAATCCAGTACAACTCTTGATAAAACTTCATCTTCTTCGTTGTCATCTTGTTCTTGAATCTTGTCAAAAGAGTCTTCCACGATTTCCCCTTCTTCTTGCTCCAATGACTCTTCCACTCTTTCTTCTTTTTGAAGATCCATGGAGTCTTTTGTTGTTCCACCACAGCTCTTTTGTTTTGTACGGGATAATTTAAATAATGGTACTAATCCTTTTTATAGAATTATTAGTCTTCAATTGAAAAATTTGTTCCTTTGACAAAATTTAATGCTAAACATTTTTCTATGTAATATTGGAATATAATTTGAAGTGAGTGTGAAGTGAGTTATTACATATATTAAATTTTCATGGGAATAGGAATACGTATTAAGAAAGAGAATTTTATGGAAAATGTGAAGTGAGTTATTACATATACTCCCTCCGTTCCTTTTTAATTGACGTTTTAGCCAAAAGCTCTCCAACCAAGATACATGAATTGCTATAATTTTTTTCCCATTCTACCCTCATTCTCTTTCCAAATAAAACTCATTAAATTATTTAATTCAAATAATTAATTCCATATTTTGGGGCACACATCTCTCTCTCTTCCGTAACTACTCCTAAATTTTTGGAATTAATCTTGCATGCTATAAGAATATGTACTGCTGTTTCATTAAATATTTACTTTTACTATAAAAATGTTTATTGCTTATTGTTTCAATGAATGGCTAAAGGAAAATTTAAGTTTCCCACCGTAAAAATACTTATTCCCTCCAATTATTTTAATAAAAACGTAAGTTTCCCACCATAAAATTAAAACCAATGATGAGGTTGAACCAATAATAAAAGGAGTAGTATATATAATATGGTTTCATATTATAAGTTCAAAATATTTACATCTAATCAAATATGGCTTTAGAGGAGGTTGAAGCAACTAATGACATTGATGAGTCCTATGAAGATAATTTACAAGAGGAGGTTGAAGGAAACAATGACATTGGTATATTTTTTATTTCATGTGTGTTTGTTTTTTATGTGGTGGTTTCTATACTTAAATTCACAGTGATATTTCATGTGTGTTTATTTTTTATGTGGTTGTTTCTAGTAATTTTGTTATTTTTAAAAAATAAATTATAGTGTATGTTGCAGAAAATTTTGAAGCAGAATCTAGAGAAAGAAAGAAATTAAGAGTCTTAAGCAATGAAGAACGCGTGTCTATTTATCATGAGCTACTACAAAAAAGCGTTGATGGACAATTACGTAAAGGAGCTACAAATGAGGTGGCTTCATCAAATTTGGTTCCTATAAGAACTGTTCAACGTATTTGGAAAAGAGCAAAAGAAAGTGAAACGCGTGATGTCTCTCATAGGAAGATAAAAAATTGTGGACGTAAGAGAATTTCAATTGATGAGAATCAAATTCGTGAACTTCCTTTCAGTCAAAGAACAAACATTCGATCTTTAGCTTTTGGGTTGAAAACCAATCCAACATCGGTGTTCAGGCTTATAAAATCAGGGCTTATGCAGCGTAATTCAAATGCCATAAAACCATTATTGAAAGAAGAAAACAAAATATCTAGGCTGGAATTTTGTTTATCAATGCTTGAAGGTACACCACATGATCCAATGTTTAAAAGCATGCACAATATTATTCATATTGATGAAAAATGGTTTTATATGACTAAAAAATCCGAGAAGTATTATTTGCTCCCAGATGAAGATGAGCCATATCGAACATGTAAGAGCAAAAATTTTATTGCCAAAGTTACGTTCTTAGTTGCTCAAACTCGGCCACGATTTGACGCAGGAGAAAATGAAACTTTTTCGGGTAAAATTGGTGTTTTCCCGTTTGTTACCCATGAACCGGATGAAAGGTCAAGTATTAACAGAGTTGCAGGAACAATGGTAACAAATGCAATAACTTCGGTTAAGAGAGATGTGGTAAGATCATTCCTTATTGACAAAGTCCTACCGGCTATAAGAGAAAAATGGCCAAGAGATGACTTGAAGTCAACAATATTTATTCAGCAGGATAACGCAAGGACACATATAAACCATAATGATCCTTTGTTCTGTGAGGCTGCTACCAAGGATGGGTTTGATATTCGTTTAATGTGTCAGCCTGCAAACTCTCCAGATTTAAATATCTTAGATCTTGGGTTTTTCTCGGCTATACAATCATTGCAATACAAGGAAGCACCAAAAACTATTGATCAACTTATCGATGCAGTGGTGAAGTCATTTGAAAATTTTCCTTCAATTATGTCCAATCGTATATTTGTATCATTGCAATTATGCATGGTAGAGATCATGAAAGTGACAGGTTTCAATAAATATAAAATTCCTCATATAAATAAGAAAAGGCTAGAAAGAATAGGACAACTACCAATTCAAATTAAGTGTGATCCAATATTAATACAAGAAGTCAAGAATTACTTAAACATGGAGTAACACTTATTGTAAGTGGGATGTAGTCACATTTGAGATTTTCAAATAGAGTTTTTTTTTAAGTTTATGGATTGTACTCCTAAAATTTAGTTTATGGAGTAACAAATTTAGTTACAGTAACTTTTGCCATAAATATAGTTTATGGATGTAGTCACTTTTATCATATGTATTGTGCGTGAGAATTAAGTTTATATTTTCCTAAACTTTTGCCATAAAAAGTTACAGTAACTTCCTAAACTTTAGCAAATCTCCTGCACGTAACTTCCTAAACTTTTGCCATGATATTTTTTAATGTATCAATAAAAAAACAATAAGAATGAACTTAAGAAATGCATTCCTAAATTGTAGCAATAACAAGGAATTCTTCTCCATACTTATTTTATAAAAAAAAATACCAATAATAAGGACTTCTTAAATAACAACTCCTACAACTTATGCACTTAAGCCAAATCTAAAATGAGATACTCCATACTTAGTCCATAAATATTTTTCAGTAAAATTTTGGAAGAAGTTTTTTTATCATCTTTTTTATCACCGGTCGAAACTCAGTATGGTGGGAAGATTCTTCTCCGTTTTTTTCTCCTTCTTCTTCGTCTTCTTCAGGAAATTTGTTCAAATCAAATTCATAATCTGCCTCTTCATTTAAATCAAAATCCAGTACAACTCTTGATAATACTTCTTCTTCTTCGTTGTCATCTTGTTCTTGAATCTTTTCAAAAGAGTCTTCCACGATTTCCCCTTCTTCTTGCTCCAATGACTCTTCCACTCTTTCTTCTTTTTGAAGATCCATGGAGTCTTTTGTTGTTCCACCACAACTCTTTTGTTTTGTACGGGATAATTTAAACAATGGTATTAATCCTTTTTATAGAATTATTAGTCTTCAATTGAAAAATTTGTTCCTTTGACAAAATTTAATGCTAAACATTTTTCTATGTAATATTGGAATATAATTTGAAGTGAGTGTGAAGTGAGTTATTACATATATTAAATTTTCATGGGAATAGGAATACGTATTAAGAAAGAGAATTTTATGGAAAATGTGAAGTGAGTTATTACATATATTAAGAAAGGAAAATTTTATAAAATATAAAGTGGACTTATTTAAAAAGTAAGGGTATAATTGGTAAATTGTAACCTTAAAACATCAAAACGACACTTAAATAGGAACAAAAAAAAAACTTCTAAAACGACACTTAAAAAGAAACGGAGGGAGTAATAGTTGTTTAAGTCCCTTTCCGACTGCAGTTTAAGAGGATCAAATCATAGTCCCCCTTACCAAGTCCAACGTCAATCAACACTAGACCAACTAACGATTACTAGAAATTATACATCTTTAAGCTAGCAGTAATAACATTTTTTCATGTTTTACATATATACTCCCTCCGTTCCTTTTTAATTGACGTTTTAGCCAAAAGCTCTCCAACCAAGATACATGAATTGCTATAATTTTTTTCCCATTCTACCCTCATTCTCTTTCCAAATAAAACTCATTAAATTATTTAATTCAAATAATTAATTCCATATTTTGGGGCACACAACCCTCTCTCTTCCGTAACTACTCCTAAATTTTTGGAATTAATCTTGCATGCTATAAGAATATGTACTGCTGTTTCATTAAATATTTACTTTTACTATAAAAATATTTATTGCTTATTGTTTCAATGAATGGCTAAAGGAAAACTTAAGTTTCCCACCGTAAAAATACTTATTCCCTCCAATTATTTTAATAAAAACGTAAGTTTCCCACCATAAAATTAAAACCAATGATGAGGTTGAACCAATAATAAAAGGAGTAGTATATATAATATGGTTTCATATTATAAGTTCAAAATATTTACATCTCATCAAATATGGCTTTAGAGGAGGTTGAAGCAACTAATGACATTGATGAGTCCTATGAAGATAATTTACAAGAGGAGGTTGAAGGAAACAATGACATTGGTATATTTTTTATTTCATGTGTGTTTGTTTTTTAATTGGTGGTTTCTATACTTAAATTCACAGTGATATTTCATGTGTGTTTATTTTTTATGTGGTTGTTTCTAGTAATTTTGTTATTTTTAAAAAAAAAAATTATAGTGTATGTTGCAGAAAAATTTGAAGCAGAATCTAGAGAAAGAAAGAAATTAAGAGTCTTAAGCAATGAAGAACGCATGTCTATTTATCATGAGCTACTACAAAAAATCGTTGATGGACAATTACGTCAAGGAGCTACAAATGAGGTGGCTTCATCAAATTCGGTTCCTATAAGAACTGTTCAACGTATTTGGAAAAGAGCAAAAGAAAGTGAAACGCGTGATGTCTCTCATAGGAAGATAAAAAATTATGGACGTAAGAGAATTTCAATTGATGAGAATCAAATTCGTGAACTTCCTTTCAGTCAAAGAACAAACATTCGATCTTTAGCTTTTGGGTTGAAAACCAATCCAACATCGGTGTTCAGGCTTATAAAATCAGGGCTTATACGGCGTAATTCAAATGCCATAAAACCATTATTGAAAGAAGAAAACAAAATATCTAGGCTGGAATTTTGTTTATCAATGCTTGAAGGTACACCACATGATCCAATGTTTAAAAGCATGCACAATATTATTCATATTGATGAAAAATGGTTTTATATGACTAAAAAATCCGAGAAGTATTATTTGCTCCCAGATGAAGATGAGTCATATCGAACATGTAAGAGCAAAAATTTCATTGCCAAAGTTACGTTCTTAGTTGCTCAAACTCGGCCACGATTTGACGCAGGAGAAAATGAAACTTTTTCGGGTAAAATTGGTGTTTTCCCGTTTGTTACCCATGAACCGGCTCAAAGGTCAAGTATTAACAGAGTTGTAGGAACAATGGTAACAAATGCAATAACTTCGGTTAAGAGAGATGTGGTAAGATCATTCCTTATTGACAAAGTCCTACCGGCTATAAGAGAAAAATGGCCAAGAGATGACTTGAAGTCAACAATATTTATTCAGCAGGATAACGCAAGGACACATATAAACCATAATGATCCTTTGTTCTGTGAGGCTTCTACCAAGGATGGGTTTGATATTCGTTTAATGTGTCAGCCTGCAAACTCTCCAGATTTAAATATCTTAGATCTTGGGTTTTTCTCGGCTATACAATCATTGCAATACAAGGAAGCACCAAAAACTATTGATCAACTTATCGATGCAGTGGTGAAGTCATTTGAAAATTTTCCTTCAATTATGTCCAATCATATATTTGTATCATTGCAATTATGCATGGTAGAGATCATGAAAGTGACAGGTTCCAATAAATATAAAATTCCTCATATAAATAAGAAAAGGCTAGAAAGAATAGGACAACTACCAATTCAAATTAAGTGTGATCCAATATTAATACAAGAAGTCAAGAATTACTTAAACATGGAGTAACACTTATTGTAAGTGGGATGTAGTCACATTTGAGATTTTCAAATAGAGTTTTTTTTAAGTTTATGGATTGTACTCCTAAAATTTAGTTTATGGAGTAACAAATTTAGTTACAGTAACTTTTGCCATAAATATAGTTTATGGATGTAGTCACTTTTATCATATGTATTATGCGTGAGAATCAAGTTTATATTTTCCTAAACTTTTGCCATAAAAAGTTACAGTAACTTCCTAAACTTTAGCAAATCTCCTGCACGTAACTTCCTAAACTTTTGCCATGATTTTTTTTAATGTATCAATAAAAAAACAATAAGAATGAACTTAAGAAATGCATTCCTAAATTGTAGCAATAACAAGGAATTCTTCTCCATACTTATTTTATAATAAAAAAATACCAATAATAAGGACTTCCTAAATAACAACTACCACAACTTATGCACTTAAGCCAATTCTAAAATGAGATACTCCATACTTAGTCCACAAATATTTTTCAGTAAAATTTTGGAAGAAGTTTTTTTATCATCTTTTTTATCACCGGTCGAAACTCAGTATGGTGGGAAGATTCTTCGACGTTTTTTTCTCCTTCTTCTTCGTCTTCTTCAGGAAATTTGTTCAAATCAAATTCATAATCTGCCTCTTCATTTAAATCAAAATCCAGTACAACTCTTTATAATACTTCTTCTTCTTCGTTGTCATCTTGTTCTTGAATCTTTTCAAAAGAGTCTTCTAGGGTTTCCCCTTCTTCTTGCTCCAATGACTCTTCCACTCTTTCTTCTTTTTGAAGATCCATGGAGTCTTTTGTTGTTCCACCACAGCTCTTTTGTTTTGTACGGGATAATTTAAACAATGGTATTAATCCTTTTTATAGAATTATTAATCTTCAATTGAAAAATTTGTTCCTTTGACAAAATTTAATGCTAAACATTTTTCTATGTAATATTGGAATATAATTTGAAGTGAGTGTGAAGTGAGTTATTACATATATTAAATTTTCATGGGAATAGGAATACGTATTAAGAAAGAGAATTTTATGGAAAATGTGAAGTGAGTTATTACATATATTAAGAAAGGAAAATTTTATAAAATATAAAGTGGACTTATTTAAAAAGTAAGGGTATAATTGGTAAATTGTAACCTTAAAACATCAAAACGACACTTAAATAGGAACAAAAAAAAACTTCTAAAACGACACTTAAAAAGAAACGGAGGGAGTAATAGTTGTTTAAGTCCCTTTCCGACTGCAGTTTAAGAGGATCAAATCGTAGTCCCCCCTACCAAGTCCAACGTCAATCAAGACTAGACCAACTAACGATTACTAGAAATTATACATCTTTAAGCTAGCAGTAATAACATTTTTTCATGTTTTACATATATACTCCCTCCGTTCCTTTTTAATTGACGTTTTAGCCAAAAGCTCTCCAACCAAGATACATGAATTGCTATAATTTTTTTCCCATTCTACCCTCATTCTCTTTCCAAATAAAACTCATTAAATTATTTAATTCAAATAATTAATTCCATATTTTGGGGCACACAACTCTCTCTCTTCCGTAACTACTCCTAAATTTTTGGAATTAATCTTGCATGCTATAAGAATATGTACTGCTGTTTCATTAAATATTTACTTTTACTATAAAAATATTTATTGCTTATTTTTTCAAAGAATGGCTAAAGGAAAACTTAAGTTTCCCACTGTAAAAATACTTATTCCCTCCAATTATTTTAATAAAAACGTAAGTTTCCCACCATAAAATTAAAACCAATGATGAGGTTGAACCAATAATAAAAGGAGTAGTATATATAATATGGTTTCATATTATAAGTTCAAAATATTTAAATCTCATCAAATATGGCTTTAGAGGAGGTTGAAGCAACTAATGACATTGATGAGTCCTATGAAGATAATTTACAAGAGGAGGTTGAAGGAAACAATGACATTGTTATATTTTTTATTTCATGTGTGTTTGTTTTTTATGTGGTGGTTTCTATACTTAAATTCACAGTGATATTTCATGTGTGTTTATTTTTTATGTGGTTGTTTCTAGTAATTTTGTTATTTTTTTAAAAAAAAATTATAGTGTATGTTGCAGAAAATTTTGAAGCAGAATCTAGAGAAAGAAAGAAATTAAGAGTCTTAAGCAATGAAGAACGCATGTCTATTTATCATGAGCTACTACAAAAAAGCGTTGATGGACAATTACGTAAAGGAGCTACAAATGAGGTGGCTTCATCAAATTCGGTTCCTATAAGAACTGTTCAACGTATTTGGAAAAGAGCAAAAGAAAGTGAAACGCGTGATGTCTCTCATAGGAAGATAAAAAATTATGGACGTAAGAGAATTTCAATTGATGAGAATCAAATTCGTGAACTTCCTTTCAGTCAAAGAACAAACATTCGATCTTTAGCTTTTGGGTTGAAAACCAATCCAACATCGGTGTTCAGGCTTATAAAATCAGGGCTTATACGGCGTAATTAAAATGCCATAAAACCATTATTGAAAGAAGAAAACAAAATATCTAGGCTGGAATTTTGTTTATCAATGCTTGAAGGTACACCACATGATCCAATGTTTAAAAGCATGCACAATATTATTCATATTGATGAAAAATGGTTTTATATGACTAAAAAATCCGAGAAGTATTATTTGCTCCCAGATGAAGATGAGCCATATCGAACATGTAAGAGCAAAAATTTCATTGCCAAAGTTACGTTCTTAGTTGCTCAAACTCGGCCACGATTTGACGCAGGAGAAAATGAAACTTTTTCGGGTAAAATTGGTGTTTTCCCGTTTGTTACCCATGAACCGGCTCAAAGGTCAAGTATTAACAGAGTTGCAGGAACAATGGTAACAAATGCAATAACTTCGGTTAAGAGAGATGTGGTAAGATCATTCCTTATTGACAAAGTCCTACCGGCTATAAGAGAAAAATGGCCAAGAGATGACTTGAAGTCAACAATATTTATTCAGCAGGATAACGCAAGGACACATATAAACCATAATGATCCTTTGTTCTGTGAGGCTGCTACCAAGGATGGGTTTGATATTCGTTTAATGTGTCAGCCTGCAAACTCTCCAGATTTAAATATCTTAGATCTTGGGTTTTTCTCGGCTATACAATCATTGCAATACAAGGAAGCACCAAAAACTATTGATCAACTTATCGATGCAGTGGTGAAGTCATTTGAAAATTTTCCTTCAATTATGTCCAATCGTATATTTGTATCATTGCAATTATGCATGGTAGAGATCATGAAAGTGACAGGTTCCAATAAATATAAAATTCCTCATATAAATAAGAAAAGGCTAGAAAGAATAGGACAACTACCAATTCAAATTAAGTGTGATCCAATATTAATACAAGAAGTCAAGAATTACTTAAACATGGAGTAACACTTATTGTAAGTGGGATGTAGTCACATTTGAGATTTTCAAATAGAGTTTTTTTTTAAGTTTATGGATTGTACTCCTAAAATTTAGTTTATGGAGTAACAAATTTAGTTACAGTAACTTTTGCCAAAAACAATAAGAATGAACTTAAGAAATGCATTCCTAAATTGTAGCAATAACAAGGAATTCTTCTCCATACTTATTTTATAAAAAAAAATACCAATAATAAGGACTTCTTAAATAACAACTCCTACAACTTATGCACTTAAGCCAAATCTAAAATGAGATACTCCATACTTAGTACACAAATATTTTTCAGTAAAATTTTGGAAGAAGTTTTTTTATCATCTTTTTTATCACAGGTCGAAACTCAGTATGGTGGGAAGATTCTTCTCCGTTTTTTTCTCCTTCTTCTTCTTCGTCTTCTTCAGGAAATTTGTTCAAATCAAATTCATAATCTGCCTCTTCAATTAAATCAAAATCCAGTACAACTCTTGATAAAACTTCATCTTCTTCGTTGTCATCTTGTTCTTGAATCTTGTCAAAAGAGTCTTCCACGATTTCCCCTTCTTCTTGCTCCAATGACTCTTCCACTCTTTCTTCTTTTTGAAGATCCATGGAGTCTTTTGTTGTTCCACCACAGCTCTTTTGTTTTGTACGGGATAATTTAAATAATGGTACTAATCCTTTTTATAGAATTATTAGTCTTCAATTGAAAAATTTGTTCCTTTGACAAAATTTAATGCTAAACATTTTTCTATGCAATATTGGAATATAATTTGAAGTGAGTGTGAAGTGAGTTATTACATATATTAAATTTTCATGGGAATAGGAATACGTATTAAGAAAGAGAATTTTATGGAAAATGTGAAGTGAGTTATTACATATACTCCCTCCGTTCCTTTTTAATTGACGTTTTAGCCAAAAGCTCTCCAACCAAGATACATGAATTGCTATAATTTTTTTCCCATTCTACCCTCATTCTCTTTCCAAATAAAACTCATTAAATTATTTAATTCAAATAATTAATTCCATATTTTGGGACACACATCTCTCTCTCTTCCGTAACTACTCCTAAATTTTTGGAATTAATCTTGCATGCTATAAGAATATGTACTGCTGTTTCATTAAATATTTACTTTTACTATAAAAATGTTTATTGCTTATTGTTTCAATGAATGGCTAAAGGAAAATTTAAGTTTCCCACCGTAAAAATACTTATTCCCTCCAATTATTTTAATAAAAACGTAAGTTTCCCACCATAAAATTAAAACCAATGATGAGGTTGAACCAATAATAAAAGGAGTAGTATATATAATATGGTTTCATATTATAAGTTCAAAATATTTACATCTAATCAAATATGGCTTTAGAGGAGGTTGAAGCAACTAATGACATTGATGAGTCCTATGAAGATAATTTACAAGAGGAGGTTGAAGGAAACAATGACATTGGTATATTTTTTATTTCATGTGTGTTTGTTTTTTATGTGGTGGTTTCTATACTTAAATTCACAGTGATATTTCATGTGTGTTTATTTTTTATGTGGTTGTTTCTAGTAATTTTGTTATTTTTAAAAAATAAATTATAGTGTATGTTGCAGAAAATTTTGAAGCAGAATCTAGAGAAAGAAAGAAATTAAGAGTCTTAAGCAATGAAGAACGCGTGTCTATTTATCATGAGCTACTACAAAAAAGCGTTGATGGACAATTACGTAAAGGAGCTACAAATGAGGTGGCTTCATCAAATTTGGTTCCTATAAGAACTGTTCAACGTATTTGGAAAAGAGCAAAAGAAAGTGAAACGCGTGATGTCTCTCATAGGAAGATAAAAAATTGTGGACGTAAGAGAATTTCAATTGATGAGAATCAAATTCGTGAACTTCCTTTCAGTCAAAGAACAAACATTCGATCTTTAGCTTTTGGGTTGAAAACCAATCCAACATCGGTGTTCAGGCTTATAAAATCAGGGCTTATGCAGCGTAATTCAAATGCCATAAAACCATTATTGAAAGAAGAAAACAAAATATCTAGGCTGGAATTTTGTTTATCAATGCTTGAAGGTACACCACATGATCCAATGTTTAAAAGCATGCACAATATTATTCATATTGATGAAAAATGGTTTTATATGACTAAAAAATCCGAGAAGTATTATTTGCTCCCAGATGAAGATGAGCCATATCGAACATGTAAGAGCAAAAATTTTATTGCCAAAGTTACGTTCTTAGTTGCTCAAACTCGGCCACGATTTGACGCAGGAGAAAATGAAACTTTTTCGGGTAAAATTGGTGTTTTCCCGTTTGTTACCCATGAACCGGATGAAAGGTCAAGTATTAACAGAGTTGCAGGAACAATGGTAACAAATGCAATAACTTCGGTTAAGAGAGATGTGGTAAGATCATTCCTTATTGACAAAGTCCTACCGGCTATAAGAGAAAAATGGCCAAGAGATGACTTGAAGTCAACAATATTTATTCAGCAGGATAACGCAAGGACACATATAAACCATAATGATCCTTTGTTCTGTGAGGCTGCTACCAAGGATGGGTTTGATATTCGTTTAATGTGTCAGCCTGCAAACTCTCCAGATTTAAATATCTTAGATCTTGGGTTTTTCTCGGCTATACAATCATTGCAATACAAGGAAGCACCAAAAACTATTGATCAACTTATCGATGCAGTGGTGAAGTCATTTGAAAATTTTCCTTCAATTATGTCCAATCGTATATTTGTATCATTGCAATTATGCATGGTAGAGATCATGAAAGTGACAGGTTCCAATAAATATAAAATTCCTCATATAAATAAGAAAAGGCTAGAAAGAATAGGACAACTACCAATTCAAATTAAGTGTGATCCAATATTAATACAAGAAGTCAAGAATTACTTAAACATGGAGTAACACTTATTGTAAGTGGGATGTAGTCACATTTGAGATTTTCAAATAGAGTTTTTTTTTAAGTTTATGGATTGTACTCCTAAAATTTAGTTTATGGAGTAACAAATTTAGTTACAGTAACTTTTGCCATAAATATAGTTTATGGATGTAGTCACTTTTATCATATGTATTGTGCGTGAGAATTAAGTTTATATTTTCCTAAACTTTTGCCATAAAAAGTTACAGTAACTTCCTAAACTTTAGCAAATCTCCTGCACGTAACTTCCTAAACTTTTGCCATGATATTTTTTAATGTATCAATAAAAAAACAATAAGAATGAACTTAAGAAATGCATTCCTAAAATGTAGCAATAACAAGGAATTCTTCTCCATACTTATTTTATAAAAAAAAATACCAATAATAAGGACTTCTTAAATAACAACTCCTACAACTTATGCACTTAAGCCAAATCTAAAATGAGATACTCCATACTTAGTCCATAAATATTTTTCAGTAAAATTTTGGAAGAAGTTTTTTTATCATCTTTTTTATCACCGGTCGAAACTCAGTATGGTGGGAAGATTCTTCTCCGTTTTTTTCTCCTTCTTCTTCGTCTTCTTCAGGAAATTTGTTCAAATCAAATTCATAATCTGCCTCTTCATTTAAATCAAAATCCAGTACAACTCTTGATAATACTTCTTCTTCTTCGTTGTCATCTTGTTCTTGAATCTTTTCAAAAGAGTCTTCCACGATTTCCCCTTCTTCTTGCTCCAATGACTCTTCCACTCTTTCTTCTTTTTGAAGATCCATGGAGTCTTTTGTTGTTCCACCACAACTCTTTTGTTTTGTACGGGATAATTTAAACAATGGTATTAATCCTTTTTATAGAATCATTAGTCTTCAATTGAAAAATTTGTTCCTTTGACAAAATTTAATGCTAAACATTTTTCTATGTAATATTGGAATATAATTTGAAGTGAGTGTGAAGTGAGTTATTACATATATTAAATTTTCATGGGAATAGGAATACGTATTAAGAAAGAGAATTTTATGGAAAATGTGAAGTGAGTTATTACATATATTAAGAAAGGAAAATTTTATAAAATATAAAGTGGACTTATTTAAAAAGTAAGGGTATAATTGGTAAATTGTAACCTTAAAACATCAAAACGACACTTAAATAGGAACAAAAAAAAAACTTCTAAAACGACACTTAAAAAGAAACGGAGGGAGTAATAGTTGTTTAAGTCCCTTTCCGACTGCAGTTTAAGAGGATCAAATCATAGTCCCCCTTACCAAGTCCAACGTCAATCAACACTAGACCAACTAACGATTACTAGAAATTATACATCTTTAAGCTAGCAGTAATAACATTTTTTCATGTTTTACATATATACTCCCTCCGTTCCTTTTTAATTGACGTTTTAGCCAAAAGCTCTCCAACCAAGATACATGAATTGCTATAATTTTTTTCCCATTCTACCCTCATTCTCTTTCCAAATAAAACTCATTAAATTATTTAATTCAAATAATTAATTCCATATTTTGGGGCACACAACCCTCTCTCTTCCGTAACTACTCCTAAATTTTTGGAATTAATCTTGCATGCTATAAGAATATGTACTGCTGTTTCATTAAATATTTACTTTTACTATAAAAATATTTATTGCTTATTGTTTCAATGAATGGCTAAAGGAAAACTTAAGTTTCCCACCGTAAAAATACTTATTCCCTCCAATTATTTTAATAAAAACGTAAGTTTCCCACCATAAAATTAAAACCAATGATGAGGTTGAACCAATAATAAAAGGAGTAGTATATATAATATGGTTTCATATTATAAGTTCAAAATATTTACATCTCATCAAATATGGCTTTAGAGGAGGTTGAAGCAACTAATGACATTGATGAGTCCTATGAAGATAATTTACAAGAGAAGGTTGAAGGAAACAATGACATTGGTATATTTTTTATTTCATGTGTGTTTGTTTTTTAATTGGTGGTTTCTATACTTAAATTCACAGTGATATTTCATGTGTGTTTATTTTTTATGTGGTTGTTTCTAGTAATTTTGTTATTTTTAAAAAAAAAAATTATAGTGTATGTTGCAGAAAAATTTGAAGCAGAATCTAGAGAAAGAAAGAAATTAAGAGTCTTAAGCAATGAAGAACGCATGTCTATTTATCATGAGCTACTACAAAAAATCGTTGATGGACAATTACGTCAAGGAGCTACAAATGAGGTGGCTTCATCAAATTCGGTTCCTATAAGAACTGTTCAACGTATTTGGAAAAGAGCAAAAGAAAGTGAAACGCGTGATGTCTCTCATAGGAAGATAAAAAATTATGGACGTAAGAGAATTTCAATTGATGAGAATCAAATTCGTGAACTTCCTTTCAGTCAAAGAACAAACATTCGATCTTTAGCTTTTGGGTTGAAAACCAATCCAACATCGGTGTTCAGGCTTATAAAATCAGGGCTTATACGGCGTAATTCAAATGCCATAAAACCATTATTGAAAGAAGAAAACAAAATATCTAGGCTGGAATTTTGTTTATCAATGCTTGAAGGTACACCACATGATCCAATGTTTAAAAGCATGCACAATATTATTCATATTGATGAAAAATGGTTTTATATGACTAAAAAATCCGAGAAGTATTATTTGCTCCCAGATGAAGATGAGTCATATCGAACATGTAAGAGCAAAAATTTCATTGCCAAAGTTACGTTCTTAGTTGCTCAAACTCGGCCACGATTTGACGCAGGAGAAAATGAAACTTTTTCGGGTAAAATTGGTGTTTTCCCGTTTGTTACCCATGAACCGGCTCAAAGGTCAAGTATTAACAGAGTTGCAGGAACAATGGTAACAAATGCAATAACTTCGGTTAAGAGAGATGTGGTAAGATCATTCCTTATTGACAAAGTCCTACCGGCTATAAGAGAAAAATGGCCAAGAGATGACTTGAAGTCAACAATATTTATTCAGCAGGATAACGCAAGGACACATATAAACCATAATGATCCTTTGTTCTGTGAGGCTTCTACCAAGGATGGGTTTGATATTCGTTTAATGTGTCAGCCTGCAAACTCTCCAGATTTAAATATCTTAGATCTTGGGTTTTTCTCGGCTATACAATCATTGCAATACAAGGAAGCACCAAAAACTATTGATCAACTTATCGATGCAGTGGTGAAGTCATTTGAAAATTTTCCTTCAATTATGTCCAATCATATATTTGTATCATTGCAATTATGCATGGTAGAGATCATGAAAGTGACAGGTTCCAATAAATATAAAATTCCTCATATAAATAAGAAAAGGCTAGAAAGAATAGGACAACTACCAATTCAAATTAAGTGTGATCCAATATTAATACAAGAAGTCAAGAATTACTTAAACATGGAGTAACACTTATTGTAAGTGGGATGTAGTCACATTTGAGATTTTCAAATAGAGTTTTTTTTAAGTTTATGGATTGTACTCCTAAAATTTAGTTTATGGAGTAACAAATTTAGTTACAGTAACTTTTGCCATAAATATAGTTTATGGATGTAGTCACTTTTATCATATGTATTATGCGTGAGAATCAAGTTTATATTTTCCTAAACTTTTGCCATAAAAAGTTACAGTAACTTCCTAAACTTTAGCAAATCTTCTGCACGTAACTTCCTAAACTTTTGCCATGATTTTTTTTAATGTATCAATAAAAAAACAATAAGAATGAACTTAAGAAATGCATTCCTAAATTGTAGCAATAACAAGGAATTCTTCTCCATACTTATTTTATAATAAAAAAATACCAATAATAAGGACTTCCTAAATAACAACTACCACAACTTATGCACTTAAGCCAATTCTAAAATGAGATACTCCATACTTAGTCCACAAATATTTTTCAGTAAAATTTTGGAAGAAGTTTTTTTATCATCTTTTTTATCACCGGTCGAAACTCAGTATGGTGGGAAGATTCTTCGACGTTTTTTTCTCCTTCTTCTTCGTCTTCTTCAGGAAATTTGTTCAAATCAAATTCATAATCTGCCTCTTCATTTAAATCAAAATCCAGTACAACTCTTTATAATACTTCTTCTTCTTCGTTGTCATCTTGTTCTTGAATCTTTTCAAAAGAGTCTTCTAGGGTTTCCCCTTCTTCTTGCTCCAATGACTCTTCCACTCTTTCTTCTTTTTGAAGATCCATGGAGTCTTTTGTTGTTCCACCACAGCTCTTTTGTTTTGTACGGGATAATTTAAACAATGGTATTAATCCTTTTTATAGAATTATTAATCTTCAATTGAAAAATTTGTTCCTTTGACAAAATTTAATGCTAAACATTTTTCTATGTAATATTGGAATATAATTTGAAGTGAGTGTGAAGTGAGTTATTACATATATTAAATTTTCATGGGAATAGGAATACGTATTAAGAAAGAGAATTTTATGGAAAATGTGAAGTGAGTTATTACATATATTAAGAAAGGAAAATTTTATAAAATATAAAGTGGACTTATTTAAAAAGTAAGGGTATAATTGGTAAATTGTAACCTTAAAACATCAAAACGACACTTAAATAGGAACAAAAAAAAACTTCTAAAACGACACTTAAAAAGAAACGGAGGGAGTAATAGTTGTTTAAGTCCCTTTCCGACTGCAGTTTAAGAGGATCAAATCGTAGTCCCCCCTACCAAGTCCAACGTCAATCAACACTAGACCAACTAACGATTACTAGAAATTATACATCTTTAAGCTAGCAGTAATAACATTTTTTCATGTTTTACATATATACTCCCTCCGTTCCTTTTTAATTGACGTTTTAGCCAAAAGCTCTCCAACCAAGATACATGAATTGCTATAATTTTTTTCCCATTCTACCCTCATTCTCTTTCCAAATAAAACTCATTAAATTATTTAATTCAAATAATTAATTCCATATTTTGGGGCACACAACTCTCTCTCTTCCGTAACTACTCCTAAATTTTTGGAATTAATCTTGCATGCTATAAGAATATGTACTGCTGTTTCATTAAATATTTACTTTTACTATAAAAATATTTATTGCTTATTTTTTCAAAGAATGGCTAAAGGAAAACTTAAGTTTCCCACTGTAAAAATACTTATTCCCTCCAATTATTTTAATAAAAACGTAAGTTTCCCACCATAAAATTAAAACCAATGATGAGGTTGAACCAATAATAAAAGGAGTAGTATATATAATATGGTTTCATATTATAAGTTCAAAATATTTAAATCTCATCAAATATGGCTTTAGAGGAGGTTGAAGCAACTAATGACATTGATGAGTCCTATGAAGATAATTTACAAGAGGAGGTTGAAGGAAACAATGACATTGTTATATTTTTTATTTCATGTGTGTTTGTTTTTTATGTGGTGGTTTCTATACTTAAATTCACAGTGATATTTCATGTGTGTTTATTTTTTATGTGGTTGTTTCTAGTAATTTTGTTATTTTTTTAAAAAAAAATTATAGTGTATGTTGCAGAAAATTTTGAAGCAGAATCTAGAGAAAGAAAGAAATTAAGAGTCTTAAGCAATGAAGAACGCATGTCTATTTATCATGAGCTACTACAAAAAAGCGTTGATGGACAATTACGTAAAGGAGCTACAAATGAGGTGGCTTCATCAAATTCGGTTCCTATAAGAACTGTTCAACGTATTTGGAAAAGAGCAAAAGAAAGTGAAACGCGTGATGTCTCTCATAGGAAGATAAAAAATTATGGACGTAAGAGAATTTCAATTGATGAGAATCAAATTCGTGAACTTCCTTTCAGTCAAAGAACAAACATTCGATCTTTAGCTTTTGGGTTGAAAACCAATCCAACATCGGTGTTCAGGCTTATAAAATCAGGGCTTATACGGCGTAATTAAAATGCCATAAAACCATTATTGAAAGAAGAAAACAAAATATCTAGGCTGGAATTTTGTTTATCAATGCTTGAAGGTACACCACATGATCCAATGTTTAAAAGCATGCACAATATTATTCATATTGATGAAAAATGGTTTTATATGACTAAAAAATCCGAGAAGTATTATTTGCTCCCAGATGAAGATGAGCCATATCGAACATGTAAGAGCAAAAATTTCATTGCCAAAGTTACGTTCTTAGTTGCTCAAACTCGGCCACGATTTGACGCAGGAGAAAATGAAACTTTTTCGGGTAAAATTGGTGTTTTCCCGTTTGTTACCCATGAACCGGCTCAAAGGTCAAGTATTAACAGAGTTGCAGGAACAATGGTAACAAATGCAATAACTTCGGTTAAGAGAGATGTGGTAAGATCATTCCTTATTGACAAAGTCCTACCGGCTATAAGAGAAAAATGGCCAAGAGATGACTTGAAGTCAACAATATTTATTCAGCAGGATAACGCAAGGACACATATAAACCATAATGATCCTTTGTTCTGTGAGGCTGCTACCAAGGATGGGTTTGATATTCGTTTAATGTGTCAGCCTGCAAACTCTCCAGATTTAAATATCTTAGATCTTGGGTTTTTCTCGGCTATACAATCATTGAAATACAAGGAAGCACCAAAAACTATTGATCAACTTATCGATGCAGTGGTGAAGTCATTTGAAAATTTTCCTTCAATTATGTCCAATCGTATATTTGTATCATTGCAATTATGCATGGTAGAGATCATGAAAGTGACAGGTTCCAATAAATATAAAATTCCTCATATAAATAAGAAAAGGCTAGAAAGAATAGGACAACTACCAATTCAAATTAAGTGTGATCCAATATTAATACAAGAAGTCAAGAATTACTTAAACATGGAGTAACACTTATTGTAAGTGGGATGTAGTCACATTTGAGATTTTCAAATAGAGTTTTTTTTTAAGTTTATGGATTGTACTCCTAAAATTTAGTTTATGGAGTAACAAATTTAGTTACAGTAACTTTTGCCAAAAATATAGTTTATGGATGTAGTCACTTTTATCATATGTATTGTGCGTGAGAATTAAGTTTATATTTTCCTAAACTTTTGCCATAAAAAGTTACAGTAACTTCCTAAACTTTAGCAAATCTCCTGCACGTAACTTCCTAAACTTTTGCCATGATTTTTTTTAATGTATCAATAAAAAAACAATAAGAATGAACTTAAGAAATGCATTCCTAAATTGTAGCAATAACAAGGAATTCTTCTCCATACTTATTTTATAAAAAAAATACCAATAATAAGGACTTCTTAAATAACAACTCCTACAACTTATGCACTTAAGCCAAATCTAAAATGAGATACTCCATACTTAGTCCGCAAATATTTTTCAGTAAAATTTTGGAAGAAGTTTTTTTATCATCTTTTTTATCACCGGTCGAAACTCAGTATGGTGGGAAGATTCTTCTCCGTTTTTTTCTCCTTCTTCTTCGTCTTCTTCAGGAAATTTGTTCAAATCAAATTCATAATCTGCCTCTTCATTTAAATCAAAATCCAGTACAACTCTTGATAATACTTCTTTTTCTTTGTTGTCATCTTGTTCTTGAATCTTTTCAAAAGAGTCTTCCACGATTTCCCCTTCTTCTTGCTCCAATGACTCTTCCACTCTTTCTTCTTTTTGAAGATCCATGGAGTCTTTTGTTGTTCCACCACAGCTCTTTTGTTTTGTACGGGATAATTTAAACAATGGTATTAATCCTTTTTATAGAATTATTAGTCTTCAATTGAAAAATTTGTTCCTTTGACAAAATTTAATGCTAAACATTTTTCTATGTAATATTGGAATATAATTTGAAGTGAGTGTGAAGTGAGTTATTACATATATTAAATTTTCATGGGAATAGGAATATGTATTAAGAAAGATAATTTTATGGAAAATGTGAAGTGAGTTATTACATATATTAAGAAAGGAGAATTTTATAAAATATAAAGTGGACTTATTTAAAAAGTAAGGGTATAATTGGTAAATTGTAACCTTAAAACATCAAAACGACACTTAAATAGGAACAAAAAAAAAACTTCTAAAACGACACTTAAAAAGAAACGGAGGGAGTAATAGTTGTTTAAGTCCCTTTCCGACTGCAGTTTAAGAGGATCAAATCGTAGTCCCCCCTACCAAGTCCAACGTCAATCAACACTAGACCAACTAACGATTACTAGAAATTATACATCTTTAAGCTAGCAGTAGTAACATTTTTTCATGTTTTACATATATACTCCCTCCGTTCCTTTTTAATTGACGTTTTAGCCAAAAGCTCTCCAACCAAGATACATGAATTGCTATAATTTTTTTCCCATTCTACCCTCATTCTCTTTCCAAATAAAACTCATTAAATTATTTAATTCAAATAATTAATTCCATATTTTGGGGCACACAACTCTCTCTCTTCCGTAACTACTCCTAAATTTGTGGAATTAATCTTGCATGCTATAAGAATATGTACTGCTGTTTCATTAAATATTTACTTTTACTATAAAAATATTTATTGCTTATTTTTTCAATGAATGGCTAAAGGAAAACTTAAGTTTCCCACCGTAAAAATACTTATTCCCTCCAATTATTTTAATAAAAACGTAAGTTTCCCATCATAAAATTAAAACCAATGATGAGGTTGAACCAATAATAAAAGGAGTAGTATATATAATATGGTTTCATATTATAAGTTCAAAATATTTACATCTCATCAAATATGGCTTTAGAGGAGGTTGAAGCAACTAATGACATTGATGAGTCCTATGAAGATAATTTACAAGAGGAGGTTGAAGGAAACAATGACATTGGTATATTTTTTATTTCATGTGTGTTTGTTTTTTATGTGGTGGTTTCTATACTTAAATTCACAGTGATATTTCATGTGTGTTTATTTTTTATGTGGTTGTTTCTAGTAATTTTGTTATTTTTTTTAAAAAAAATTATAGTGTATGTTGCAGAAAATTTTGAAGCAGAATCTAGAGAAAGAAAGAAATTAAGAGTCTTAAGCAATGAAGAACGCATGTCTATTTATCATGAGCTACTACAAAAAAGCGTTGATGGACAATTACGTAAAGGAGCTACAAATGAGGTGGCTTCATCAAATTCGGTTCCTATAAGAACTGTTCAACGTATTTGGAAAAGAGCAAAAGAAAGTGAAACGCGTGATGTCTCTCATAGGAAGATAAAAAATTGTGGACGTAAGAGAATTTCAATTGATGAGAATCAAATTCGTGAACTTCCTTTCAGTCAAAGAACAAACATTCGATCTTTAGCTTTTGGGTTGAAAACCAATCCAACATCGGTGTTCAGGCTTATAAAATCAGGGCTTATACGGCGTAATTCAAATGCCATAAAACCATTATTGAAAGAAGAAAACAAAATTTCTAGGCTGGAATTTTGTTTATCAATGCTTGAAGGTACACCACATGATCTAATGTTTAAAAGCATGCACAATATTATTCATATTGATGAAAAATGGTTTTATATGACTAAAAAATCCGAGAAGTATTATTTGCTCCCAGATGAAGATGAGCCATATCGAACATGTAAGAGCAAAAATTTTATTGCCAAAGTTACGTTCTTAGTTGCTCAAACTCGGCCACGATTTGACGCAGGAGAAAATGAAACTTTTTCGGGTAAAATTGGTGTTTTCCCGTTTGTTACCCATGAACCGGCTGAACGGTCAAGTATTAACAGAGTTGCAGGAACAATGGTAACAAATGCAATAACTTCGGTTAAGAGAGATGTGGTAAGATCATTCCTTATTGACAAAGTCCTACCGGCTATAAGAGAAAAATGGCCAAGAGATGACTTGAAGTCAACAATATTTATTCAGCAGGATAACGCAAGGACACATATAAACCATAATGATCCTTTGTTCTGTGAGACTGCTACCAAGGATGGGTTTGATATTCGTTTAATGTGTCATCCTGCAAACTCTCCAGATTTAAATATCTTAGATCTTGGGTTTTTCTCGGCAATACAATCATTGCAATACAAGGAAGCACCAAAAACTATTGATCAACTTATCGATGCAGTGGTGAAGTCATTTGAAAATTTTCCTTCAATTATGTCCAATCGTATATTTGTATCATTGCAATTATGCATGGTAGAGATCATGAAAGTGGCAGGTTCCAATAAATATAAAATTCCTCATATAAATAAGAAAAGGCTAGAAAGAATAGGACAACTACCAATTCAAATTAAGTGTGATCCAATATTAATACAAGAAGTCAAGAATTACTTAAACATGGAGTAACACTTATTGTAAGTGGGATGTAGTCACATTTGAGATTTTCAAATAGAGTTTTTTTTTTAAGTTTATGGATTGTACTCCTAAAATTTAGTTTATGGAGTAACAAATTTAGTTACAGTAACTTTTTCCATAAATATAGTTTATGGATGTAGTCACTTTTATCATATGTATTGTGCGTGAGAATTAAGTTTATATTTTCCTAAACTTTTGCCATAAAAAGTTACAGTAACTTCCTAAACTTTAGCAAATCTCCTGCACGTAACTTCCTAAACTTTTGCCATGATTTTTTTAATGTATCAATAAAAAAACAATAAGAATGAACTTAAGAAATGCATTCCTAAATTGTAGCAATAACAAGGAATTCTTCTCCATACTTATTTTATAAAAAAAATACCAATAATAAGGACTTCTTAAATAACAACTCCTACAACTTATGCACTTAAGCCAAATCTAAAATAAGATACTCCATACTTAGTCCACAAATATTTTTCAGTAAAATTTTGGCAGAAGTTTTTTTATCATCTTTTTTATCACCGGTCGAAACTCAGTATGGTGGGAAGATTCTTCTCCATTTTTTTCTCCTTCTTCTTCGTCTTCTTCAGGAAATTTGTTCAAATCAAATTCATAATTTGCCTCTTCATTTAAATCAAAATCCAGTACAACTCTTGATAATACTTCTTCTTCTTCGTTGTCATCTTGTTCTTGAATCTTGTCAAAAGAGTCTTCCACGATTTCCCCTTCTTCTTGCTCCAATGACTCTTCCACTCTTTCTTCTTTTTGAAGATCCATGGAGTCTTTTGTTGTTCCACCACAACTCTTTTGTTTTGTACGGGATAATTTAAACAATGGTACTAATCATTTTTATAGAATTATTAGTCTTCAATTGAAAAATTTGTTCCTTTGACAAAATTTAATGCTAAACATTTTTCTATGTAATATTGGAATATAATTTAAAGTGAGTGTGAAGTGAGTTATTACATATATTAAATTTTCATGGGAATAGGAATACGTATTAAGAAAGAGAATTTTATGGAAAATGTGAAGTGAGTTATTACATATATTAAGAAAGGAAAATTTTATAAAATATAAAGTGGACTTATTTAAAAAGTAAGGGTATAATTGGTAAATTGTAACCTTAAAACATCAAAACGACACTTAAATAGGAACAAAAAAAAAACTTCTAAAACGACACTTAAAAAGAAACGGAGGGAGTAATAGTTGTTTAAGTCCCTTTCCGACTGCAGTTTAAGAGGATCAAATCGTAGTCCCCCCTACCAAGTCCAACGTCAATCAACACTAGACCAACTAACGATTACTAGAAATTATACATCTTTAAGCTAGCAGTAATAACATTTTTTCATGTTTTACATATATACTCCCTCCGTTCCTTTTTAATTGACGTTTTAGCCAAAAGCTCTCCAACCAAGATACATGAATTGCTATAATTTTTTTCCCATTCTACCCTCATTCTCTTTCCAAATAAAACTCATTAAATTATTTAATTCAAATAATTAATTCCATATTTTGGGGCACACAACTCTCTCTCTTCCGTAACTACTCCTAAATTTTTGGAATTAATCTTGCATGCTATAAGAATATGTACTGCTGTTTCATTAAATATTAAGAAAGAGAATATGGGAATAGGAATACGTATTAAGAAAGAGAATTTTATGGAAAATGTGAAGTGAGTTATTACATATATTAAGAAAGGAAAATTTTATAAAATATAAAGTGGACTTATTTAAAAAGTAAGGGTATAATTGGTAAATTGCAACCTTAAAACATCAAAACGACACTTAAATAGGAACAAAAAAAAAACTTCTAAAACGACACTTAAAAAGAAACGGAGGGAGTATTAAGAAAGAAAAATTTTATAAAATATAAAGTGGACTTATTTAAAAAGTAAGAGTATAATTGGTAAATTGTAACCTTAAAACATCAAAACGACACTTAAATAGGAATAAAAAAAACTTCTAAAACGACACTTAAAAAGAAACGGAGGGAGTAATATTTATACTTCCTCCATTGAGGTTACTTCGTTAAAATTTTATCAATTTACAAAAATTCCTCTTTTTAGATCAATAATAACACTCTGATCATCGAAACATTTTTTTAAACAAAATTATCATATAAGTTACATAAATATCTTTTTATAATTTCTTTAGCCTATAAACATATTCACAATAACAATTTACTATTTGTATCATATTGATGAATTATTTTATGATGACATAAATAATTCCCTTGATTTTACAATATTACATTCTAAACTTAAAAATAATAATTAAAAATATCTTATCATATCTAATTTTAAATTATAGTTTATATTTTTAATTTTTTGAAAATATATTTTAAATTAAATATAAATAAAGATGGAAAACGCAAACTAATTATATGGTTTATATGTAATTTACAATTATATAATAGAAAAATAAATTTTTATATTGCGTTGTGAATAATATGTACAATACATAAATATTATTTTACTAAAAGCGTTATTGAATTGTTAAAACCAATAACTAATATAATAATCAAATATCAATACTAATTATCAAGAGTTAAATTTTGTATCAAATTTTTTTATGTATTTTTTAACAGGATCCGAAGATATCCCATTCTTCAGATAGAATTAATATAAAAAGATATTATTTTATAATAGAATAAGATATTGTCCTTACGTTGTCTGGAAAATAGTTATAAAAAACACATGTATAATCTTTACAAACTATGGGTTATGAATACCCTTATTTATTAATATTACTTTTACTATGATACTACTAACTTAAATATTTTAACACTTTCAAATGACAAACTTATGATCCATACATAGACAAATAAGTAGTATAATTTTGAAGAGTTTGTGTTACATGATTAGATTTTAATATTTCACAAAAAAATTAATAAAACATTTGAATTTACCAATTAAATGATAATTCTTATCAATGTGAAAGAACATGTGAAACGTATTTCTCTATTTTTTAAATGAATAATATTGAGAATGATCAATTTGGTTAAAATTTTGTATTTCAAGAGAGTTTCATACAATTTTTGAAATTACGACACAAAAGGAGGAAATTGTTAATATGAACAAATTTTAAAATGATAAGACTAAATAAGAATATATATATTTTTTTTGTTTAAAAGACATGTGACATAGTTGAATTATGTTTTGTATACTTTTAAATAATTTGTGGTTTTATTTATAAGGTCATAGAATAATTAATTTTTGTAAATACAATATTTGAAATTTATATTGATTGTGTAACGTCCAGTATAATTAATTCTCTAACGACTATTACTAATTAAGTTAGTGATAATTTTTAGAGAATAAATATCTTGATTACTTAATTAGTGGCACTTTGAGAAAATAAAATAATTATTAAGTGAACAAGGGCATTATGGTATTTCATCTCTTACGTAGAACAAGTAAGGGCTTGTATGGTTCGGTCTTATGGACTCATTTGGAAACAAATCATATTTTGGTGTAGAGAAAGAGAAACACGAGAAAGGGAAGGAAAAGTTCCATCTTTGTCAAAGTTCAAGCTCTCCATCCTTGCATGCTCCAAGACTCAACATCCTTTTCTTATTTCATCATCATCTAATCTGTTAGCAAGCTTCTCTTAAATCTAAGGCGAGTCTCTTAGATATAAATGGGGTTTTGTTGGGAAATTGTATATTTAGGAATAAGGGTTAGAATGAGAAATCCTTGATGCATGTTGGTTTTAAATAATGAATACGATGTATAATGACTGAAATTCATATTGGTATGTTGTGGGTAATGGGATTGAAGTTTGAAAATGGGATTTTGGGGCCCAAAATAGAACTGTCCTTGTTCTGGTTTTTTTCTTCTAAAAATCACATAGTGCGCTTAGTATGTGGGGCTCCGCTTAGAACGCCATCCTGGACACAATTTTATCAATATTCTCCCCTAGTGTAGTGTTGTTTCGAGATTGGAATCGAGTGTATCCTTACATCAATATGCGAATTATGAGTTGTGATGTGATACATATAATTCTATAGTACGATTATTAAGTTGTTCATTATATGGAAACATATAACTTATGGATGAACATGTTGGAATATGTATTATATGATAACATGGTATAATGTTATCACTTGTTGTTTTATGTTTCTTCCAGTTGAATATTCAGTGATGTCTACCTGTGTGGATGTTATGTATTATGATTGGATATATGTGTGAGTCAAAGTAGACCCATGCTACTAGGTAGTAAATCCCTTATGGAAGGTACGCTCATTATGATGATGCAAGTGAGGGTCAATATGATGGTTCCCACTTGGAGTACTCATCAACATTCACGACATGTCATACATATCTGAGCTACAAAAGGAATTGTGCTCGTGTGGGTCCTTTAGGGGATTTCATACTTAGTTCTCACTGGTATGCTTGGTATGGTAAGTTGGTGATGCCATGTAGACAACATCACTTCGATTGCTTGCCTCTAGTGATGCCAAGTAGGCTACATCACTAGGATTTCTCCCGGTGGACTTGTGTTGTCAAGAAGTCATGGTTGCACTTGGTTCCTCACCCGCGTTTAGATGGTTGGAGAGGTCGTGACACCAATTGCACAATGTCACGGCGGTAACTTGCAATGGACAAAATTCCACTTAGGACTTATTTGTTTCATCTAGCGGTGTGCTTGTGCAAGTCTCTTGATGCAATGCACAAGGGATAACTCAACGAGGGTCTCGGAGGGTGGGCCTATGTAGGCGAGTAGAACTTACTTCTGGATTTCTCGTACATGGGTACAGGTTTGCATATTGTTGTGTTTGCCTATGTGTTATTGTTATCTCATTGCGTGGTCATGGGACTTCCAATGGTGATGTTACTCCTTTGTGTACTTGTACCTAGCCGTGAGGAAACCCCGGATGGTGAATCCATTTTATTGCATGTACCCTGTAGAACCGAGTGAACGCTTAAGATATGGAGACTCACTGAGATTTAGTCATCTCACACCATTCCAATTATCATTTTCAGGTTGTTCGAGGAAGGATCATGGCAAGGGTAAGATGACTTAACTTTAGATGATGTTCCATTGACGATGTTTCTTTTCCTTTGTGCCTTTCTACTTTCGTATTTTGGGATCATGTATTAGTACCTTGTGGGATATGTATCTTTTGGCCATGATAATTTCAACAATTGTAATCTTGTAATAATACTTATTCTAGTTTCGCTGCTTATGTATGACTTTTCATGTACCGTTTTAATACCTGTTGTACCCCAAAATTTGCCCTCTCATTTCTCAAGAAAATCACCCTGAATTCTCAAGCTTTCCCTTGTACAAATCCAAGCCTTGAATTATCATTTCTTTCCAAGCAAGCCATTTACAAGGGAAAAATGGTCATCTGCAAGCTAAAAAGTCAAACTTTGGTTTTTGGATCAAGATCAAAACACAAAAATCATATTTCATCAAGACATGTTGGAATATGAAGTTTGTTTCATCAAGAAACTCAAAAGTCAAATTTTACCTTGGAAAAGTTAAATTCTAAATACTTAGGATTTTTCTAAAGTATTTAAGAAAAATGACACTTCAGAACTTCTGAACCAACCTCCAGGCAGGAGCAGTCAGAAGTTGCAAACTTGGCTCAGCACATAACACTCAGTAAGAAGTTGTAAACATGGTTCAACACATAATCTTCAATCAGAACATGGCTTTTTCAGCAGTTACGCAAGTTCAGTCAGAGTTTGCTAGAGGAATGCAAAGAAAGCAACGAAGCCTAAAAAGCTCCTTCAGAACATGTTGGAATCAGAAGGTAAGGGGGTCAGAAGATTGGGTGCTACACTGAAGCAGAATCTCTAAGTTCAGAGTTTTCAGAGGCAAATCAAAAGAACATGCTGGAAAGTCTGGAGAACCCTCAAAATTTGCTGAGGCAGCAGGATACTAAGATCAAAACTTGGGTGTGTTGTTCTAGACTTATGCTGAAGTAGGAACTATTGGCTCAGATTTAATTAATGATGCAAATCTGACATTACAAGATTTCTTAGTCTTGACCAATCTCATCACCATTTAATTCTCATTAATGCTCACAACCACTTTTGAGCATTTGTCCAAAGGGTCTCTCCACGTGCAGCATAACAACTCTCTTGTGCAGATTTAGGTATGGGTTCATGCGCTACTTTTTGCTCATGGATGTCACTTTTCCTTAATACTCGCTTACTAACCTAGCCTAGGCTAAAAGATGTCAATCATCACAACTTTTTATGAACTTTCTTCAAAAGTAAGTCAGCATATATTGCATGGTATTGGCGCCACTTAACGTTTAAAAAACCCACAAAGCTTTGGCTATAAATAGAGCACCATTGTCCACTGAAAAAGCCCAGTCCAACCCCAGAAAATTGCTAGAAAAGAAAAATAATTTTTTTGCAAGAAAACACCCTAAAACTCTGCCAAAATTCCTAGTGTTTCAAGATCCTTAAACACAACTTTGAATCTCCTGCCTCCAAATTTCATTTGTACCCAAATTGTTTCTTGACTAAGAAACGCCCATACAGTTTCTGACCATATATATATACTCTCCATCCACCCATTCAAAGAACCTGTCTAGTACACTATCAGATTTAATATTAACTCCATTTCACAAAATTTCTTCCAACAGCAAGGTAAGCACCTGCTGACTCTCACCACACTGCTTAAGCATCATCAGATTTGTATGCTCAAAAAACACAATGTAGATATCATGCTTCTGATGTTGTACATGTTATGATATTTTTACGCCTCTACATGCTTAAGTAGAGAACGAATCAGTTCATAACTTCCTTGAAGAAACTGAAACTCAGAGTTAGAATTAGCAAAGGCATATTTGCCTCTGATTTTTGGTTCTGATTCTCCTTATTTCTGAAGCACCATGACACCTGCTGAAAATGTCTTAGGCATGTCTTCTGTTTTGGGGAGAAATAACCAAATTGCAGATGTTATGACTAGCACAGGGGGAGATCAAGTTCTGACTTTGACGCCAGCACTTCTGAGGCTTGTTTTTTTATCAGTAATATCAGAACTTCTGAAAATTACTGTATTCCTAGCAGGGTCAGAACCTCTGACCCCATATATTTGCACTAACAGGTTTCTGTTTTACAGCGCACAGGGGTCAAAAATTTTTGACCTTCCCACTAACAGGTTTCTGTTTTGCAGCGCACCAGGGTCAGAAGTTATGACCTATACATTTTCACTAACAGGTTGCTATTCTGCAGCAGGCAAGGGTTAGAACTTCTGACTTCCGTTCAGCAGCACGCTGACCCCCTCCTTCTTTCTTTTTTTCTTCCCCTTGTTATTTTTCTTTATTTTTCTCGCTGGATTCCCCATTCATAAGTGTGTACCCCCACCCCCTAAATATTGTAATAGCGTAGGACTTTACATTTCCGCATTTTTATCGCTTTCAAATGTAAATGCTAGCAATTATGATATGTATGGCAAGATAAAATCAATGAAATAGAAAATCCTAATTCAAGATAAAATCCTGCATGCAATCAAACACACTTTCAGACAAACATCCTTAAGGTTTCTCCACTTGGTTGCCTTATAAAATGGCCATATTACGCATGTGAGGTATCTTAGCAAAAACAAACAAATACAAGATCATAGTCCCTCGATGATGCTATCTAAGTTGTCGTGAAAATGATCTTAGTCCCTCAAAGAGAATGCTAAGATGCCTGGAAACATTGCTAATCATGGTTATGCGATGACCCTCGCCCGTCCCGTTAAACTCCAAAGATAGGGTTTCTTACCAAATAAATGGTAAGACAATAATGTCAAAGGAATAGAAAATGAACAAGAAAGACATTTGAGTAGGTAGATTACATCTAGTTACTCGCTCCATTTCAAAACAACTATCCTTGCTATTTTCCAAAACACACACACACACAAAACAACATACAAACATTAAAAAACATTTTCAAAAAAGACAAACATCTTTGTATACATTCTTACGAACGAGAATCATTACAAAGATTGCCTAAACGAATGGTATCTTTTACAAAATACTTTCAAAACCACACCAAACACATTTTCAAACAACAAAAGCAAGTGATCTAGAAAGTAACTAAGAGCCCATGGAAAAGCATGGATGAAAAGGGTGCTAATACCTTCCCTTTTCATAATCTACCCCCCGAACTCAAGAAACAATCTCAAAGGTCTTTCCTGTGCTTTTTCACCTTTCCTTTTGGATAAAAGAAAAGTCGGTGGCGACTCTTACTAACCGCAACATTTGCGATAAGACGCAAAACCTTCAAGTCAATTCTCCCACCGTACCACAGAACTGGCGACTCTGCTGGGGACTATTATAAAAGTGGGGTTACCTTAGGGCTAGATCACATTTATTTTCTTACATTGTTTGACTTATTTTCTTTACATTATGGTTCTTTGTTTGGGTTTGAATCCTCCACCCGGATTTGGGAAACATTATAGGTAAATAGCAATACGTTGTGGAAACTGTGCAGGGTATACCGACATGGTCTAAGCAATAGCTATGTTAGTGTGACATATTTGTGGGTACCGGTAGCCTTTGAGTTAATCAAAGAGAATACAGGGCCACTGAGTGATGCCGTGAAGCACTAATGAACTTCTAGAACCCTTTACTTGACCAACTCAGCCTTTAGGATGTAGTGAGATGACCGACTTTGGTGCAGTTTGAAGTTGGTAGATACTCGATACTACACTAATTGAGGTTTTGTTTCTTGGGATATTTCGGTCGCCATTAAAGAGGCTTGAGCTGAAACAATGACCAAGGAAACAATCCGGTGATATTGAGCTCCTTAGAACCCGATTACTATTATTAGGACAGGTTGAACCAACTAAACTTCAAGAGGGTACTTACCTATAAAACCCCATGCAAGCATAACATCATGGACATCATGAACATCATAAGCATCCACTAACCATTTCACGGATTTTTGAGATTCATCTTTGTTCTTGTTTTGTAGGATATGGATTCACTCCGCAGGAAAACTATCCAAATCAATCTTGTAAGAATTCCTCCACAACTCAAGGAGCTAGCTTCAAGGATCCCTGAGAATTCTCCATTCACTGAGAGGCATGGTCGTCTACTCAACTTGGTCACCTCTAACATAGAGGAGGATATGATGAAAGTTCTCTTCCAGTTCTTTGACCCTTTGCATCATTGCTTCACATTTCCTAACTATCAGCTTGTGCCTACTTTGGAAGAATTCTCTCAACTCTTTAGGATTCCTATTCTCAATCAACTACCTTTCAACGGTACAGAAAGAGACCTAAAGCCAGAAGAGATTGCTCAAGCTCTGCACTTGCAATCATCTGATGTCACAACTCATTGGGAAAGTAGGAGTGGTGTCAAAGGCTTCTTAGCAAAGTTTCTGTTTGAGAAGGCCCAAAGCTGTTGGAATTCCCTAGACTTGCAAGCTTTTGAGGATATTATGGCTCTTCTTATCTATGGGATGGTCTTATTTCCCAATCCTGACCAACTCATAGATGTAAGTACTATCAAAATCTTCATATCACGTGATCCGGTGCCTACATTACTAGGGGATATCCTGCACTCTTTTCACACTCGTACAATAAGGAAGAGAGGTGTCCTTATGTGTTTCACTCCTCTCCTGGAAAGATGGTTTATTTCTCATCTTCCCCAATCAGTCTTAAAGAATGAGCAAGAATTAAGGTGGTCACAAAGGTTAATGACACTCAAACATTCAGATATTCATTGGTGCTCTCGATCCAAAGAGAATGTTATCATTGTTGACCATTGTGGAGAATTCCCTAATGTCCCTCTACTTGGCATTAGGGGAGGTATCACCTACAACCCATGTTTAGATCTAAGACAGTTTGGTTAAGCCCGAAGGGATGGCCCACATGAGATGCTGATTCAAGGCTTGGTATTCGACTACGACAATGACAATCAAGGTCTTCGCCAGAGATTCATCCGAGCTTGAAGGATGCTAAACAAGGTGGATAGCAAGACTTTAGGACACAAGAATTCCATCCCTATTGAGCCTTACCTCAAGTGGGTACGAACCCGCACTCAAAGTCTTATAATGCCTTATCCCTCCATTCTCCCAGTGATTATTGAGCCTGTTAAGGAAGGAGAGGTTTCATACACTATCCTACATCCTGACATGCCTACATCTCTTGAAGACCTACAAAGGGATTGGATACAACTCAAAGGAGAGCGAGATACTTTCGAATCCCAATTCTACGCAAGCGAGAAGAAGGTTTTGGAACTCACTAGGCTACTTCAGGAGGAGCAGGCTCTAAATGTCTACATAGCGCCAAAGAGGATGCGCACTACCTTTTTATCTTAGAGTTTTGTATTATTCTGCCCAAGGAGCATTGATGTATTCAAACTCTATTTTATTAATATAACGTGTGTTTCTTTTTGTCTAAACGAAGAATCTTTTAAAATCCTTGAAAACATTGCATATGTACATATCATTCATCATAACATAAACATGTCTTTTGCAACGAGTTTCCTCATCTCTCTACTGTTTATTTCAGTAAGATGGATCTCGAACAGACAATCAAAGATCTTCAAGCTCAAAACATGCAGTTTCAACAGTTACTCACAACCCTGGCCAAAGGATAAGAGGAGTTGAAGTCTCTGTTGGTCAAAGAAAAGAAGAAGAAAGAGAAGAAACCAACTGGTGTTGTAATCATGGGGAGAAGGTTTCAAGGACAAACTAGAAGAACCTTGAATTTTGCAGCAACATCTGATGAAGGAGAAGGGAAAGGAAAAGAAACAGCAGTTATGTTAGAATCCGAAGAGGAGGAAGAAGAGGAAGACTACTCTGAGGAATAGTATCCTCCGGCTGATGATAAGTACCGACATCTTGAAGAGCGTCTGAACGCTATGGAAATACAGAGGATGTCGGGCCTAGACTTTGAAGAATTGGGACTAGTATCGGGAATTGTGATCCCACCAAAGTTCAAAGTGCCGTTGTTTGCAAAATATGATGGGTTGTCATGTCCTAAGATGCACCTCCGATAATATGTGAGAAAGATTCAACCACACTCCGCCGATAAAGACCTGTGGGTGAATTTTTTCCAAGATAGCCTATCTGGAACACAACTCGATTGGTTTTACCAATTGGAAAGGGCAGACATCCACAACTGGGAAGACCTTGCCGCAGCTTTCTATAAACAATACCAGTATAATGCATATTTGGCACCTACCCGTACTCAACTTCAGAATATGGCTATGGCTTCAAATGAGGGTTTCAAAGATTACGCGCAGAAATGGAGAGATCTAGATGGGAGAGTGCAACCCCCTCTGTCTGAAAGGGAATTGGTGGATATGTTCTTAGGCACTCTATCAGGCCCTTTCTTCAACCATTTGATTGGGAGCTCATCTGCCGGGTTTACTGATTTAATACTAACCGGAGAGAGGGTGGAAGCTGGCATAAAAAGTGGAAAGATTCAAAAGGATTCGTCTGCCTCTACAGCTGTGAGAAAACCTTTCACTAGGAAGAAGGAGGTATCTGCTATTTATCCACAAAGGAATCAAGGGAGAGCTGAACGCCGACCAATGGTGGGGGCCGTTATGATCCCAAAGCCTACATCTGATCAACCAAGAAGTAACCAACTGAGGGTGGAAAGGCCAGTCCGGCAATTCACCAGAATTAATATGACTCTAGCCCAGGTTTTACCACATCTTCTGAAATCTAATCTGGCAACTTTAAAGGAAGCTCCAAAGAATCCCAACACTGCGTCCCCTCATTATCACCCAAATGCCAGATGGGCATATCATTCCGAAAGTATGGGTCATGACACTAACAATTGTTGGGCTTTAAAAAACAAAATTCAAGACCTTATAGATGCAAAAGAGATTGAGTTTGATGCGCCCGAAAATCCTAACATCATTTCTGCTCCAATGCCTAGACATGGCCATAACACCAATGCAATTGAAGAAGATTTGTTTGTCGCCACAGTTGATGAACTCTTGACTCCACTCCCAATCATTAAGATAAACTTGTTGAAAGCTGGTGTATTCCCAGGTTGTAATGAAGACTGCCATCTTTGCTTATCCTCACCAACTGTTTGCCCTTTGCTAAAGACAGGCATTCAACGCTTGATAGACCACCAAGAGATTCTATTTGAAAATGCTCTTGTTTCACATGTTCCTGTTGAAGACGTTTCAATCATAACCATCTCCACCAATCCTTTCAGGGTCCCCAAAAGACCCGTTAGGATTACATCGGTTCCAAAAATTATGCCTCTTATAATCACAATGCCTGGGTCGGTCCCGTATGAATCAGACAAAACAGTACCGTGGAATTACGGTGGAGACATCTAGTACCATGGTATCAAACAAGATGGGCTGGCTGCCGAAGAAGTGAGCTCCGAAGAAGAAGACTCTGACATTAGCAATATTGCCGGAACCAGTAAGATTACCCGCAGTGGTAGAATCTTCTCTCAAGAAATTGCCCCTCCAAAGGCAATTTTTGGACCCGTGGATGCTCTAAAGGTTACCTCTATACCAATAATGATATCTACAAGTGCTCCTAATGACAAAAACGACACAACCCCTGCTGTTATCCCTACCAACACTTCTACTGCTGAAATTCGAGGAAAAAATATTCAAGAAGAGCCTGTCTGGACGAAGGCTCAACCACTGACTATTCCCGAAACCTCCAAGAAGGAAATGAAAGAGATCTTGAGGATAATAAAGAAGAGTGACTATGACGTGGTTGAACAGTTGGGGAAAACTCCCTCCAAAATCTCCATGCTAGAATTGTTGTTGTGTTCCGAAGCACATGCGAAAGCCCTGGTGAAATTCCTAAAGACAACCCATGTGCCTCAAGAGATGTCTGCTGACCAATTTTAAGATTGTGTGGCCAGTTTGACAACTGATAACGGCTTAGGTTTCTCTGATGCTGATCTGACATCAAGGGGAAGAAAGCACAACGAGGCATTACATGTCTCTATGGAATGTAGAGGAATAACGCTGGCCCATGTCTTGGTGGACACTGGCTCATCTTTGAATGTTTTACCGAAGAAAGCTCTCGACAGATTGGATTGCGAAGGACTGATGTTGAAACCTAGTAACATAGTCGTGAGAGCATTTGATGGCTCTAAAAGGATGGTCCATGGGAAGGTAGACATCCTCATAAAGTTGGGACTCAGAATTTCAACTCCACTTTTTATGTAATGGACATCCGCCCCTCTTACTCCTGTCTGCTAGGATGACCGTGGATCCATAATGTCGGTGTTGTCACCTCTACACTACACCAAATGCTGAAATACCCGGTCCATGGAAAGATTATCACTGTCCACGGAGAGGAAGAGTACATGATTAGCCACCTAAATTCTTTCTGGTATGTGGAGTTGGATGGCGTGTTCATTGAAACTCCTTTTCAACATTTCAAAGAAGTCTCTCAAAAAGTAGCAGTAACCAAGACGGTATCCCAGATCCCCAAGATCACAAGACCTCCGCTTTGGATGTCATCTCTGAAGGACGCCAAGGTAGTAGTAGAGGAGGGTGGATGCACCATCTGGGGGTAACTTCCAAACATTCCGTATAAATCTGACAAGTTTGGCTTAGGGTTTACTTCAAATGCTCAGAAGGTTGTGCGTCGTGCCCATGCTGGAGGGCCACCTTTGAAGATTAGCAACCGAGAGGTCAATGCAGTGGAAGATGGTGAAGAGATTGCATCTTGGGGATTGTATTTTTCCTACTGTCAACGGAGGACTTTGCAATTGGGAAGCCAGAGACTTTGTCCCAATAACTTTCATATCTCAGTAATTTATCTTTTACATTTCTGTTGGACTTGTAATATTCACAAACAATTCACACATTTAAAACCTTGTGTCTTACCCGAGGCGCAATGGTCCATTTGTAAGGTTTTTTATTTCATCTTCATATGACATTCAACGAATCATGGACGTTTTTTCACAAACAAACCTTTTGTGTTCATTTTCTTTTTTTTACATTTTATTGTTTAAAGATGGCTATACCCTTACACACACCCACACTCACAAATACAGGTACCCCTCCATCCCGGATCCCGTGGGTAACGATACTGCTATGGCCATTAGTGACTCTGAAGATCTAATTTACCAAGCCGAAGACGAAGGTGAGGAAGATTGTGAAGTACCAGGGGAATTGGTCAGACTACTACAACAAGAGGAAAGAGTTGTTTAGCCTCACGAGGAACCGGTGGATACAATTAATTTGGGTACTGAGGAGGATAAAAAGGAAATCAAGGTGGGTGCCAATCTAGAGCCGAGTGTCAAGGAGCGTCTAATTCAGCTATTGCATGATTATGTTGAGATATTTGCCTGGTCATATGAAGACATGTCATGACTTAACGCAGACATCATGGTACATCATCTACCCACAAGAGAAGATTGTCCACCAGTAAAACAAAAAGTCCGCCGCATGAGACCTGACATGTCAGAGAAGATCAAAGCGGAAGTCATGAAACAATTTAAGGCTGGATTCTTGGTTGTCACTTCCTATCCTCAATGGGTTGCAAACATTGTTCCCATGCCTAAAAAGGACGGCAAAGTACGAATGTGTGTGGATTATAGAGATTTAAATAGGGCCAACCCTAAAGATGATTTTCCACTTCCCCACATCTATATCCTGGTTGACAATACGGCCCAACACAAAGTATTTTCCTTCATGGACGGGTTCTCAGGTTATAAACAAATCAAAATGGCACCTGAGGACATGGAGAAAACTACATTTGTCACACAGTGGGGCATATTCTGCTACAAAGTGATGCCATTCGGACTGAAGAATGCTGGGGAAACCTATCAACGTGCCATGGTAGCCTTATTTCATGATATGATACATCATGACATAAAGGTCTATGTAGATGACATGATAGCCCGATCACAAACTGAAGAGGAGCACCTTGATCATTTGCAAAAGTTGTTTGAGAGATTGAAGGAGTACAAACTAAGGTTGAATCCCAACAAGTGCACATTCGAAGTGCGGTCCGGTAAACTCTTAGGCTTTGTTGTCAGCAACAAAGGCATCGAGGTTGACCCTGCCAAGGTTAAAGCGATACAAGAAATGCATGCTCCTCGTACTGAGAAGGAGGTCAGAGGATTCTTGGGACGCCTGAACTATATTTCCATATTCATTTCTCACCTGACAGCTACTTGTGAGCCAATCTTCAAACTATTGAAGAAAGATCAAGTAGTCAAATGGAATGATGAATGCCAGACTGCTTTCGACAAAATCAAAGAGTATTTACAAGAGCCTCCTGTTTTGATGCCACCAGTCGAGGGAAGACCACTAATCATGTATCTGACCGTTTTAGATAATTCAATAGGGTGTGTATTGGGGCAGCATGACGAGGCTGGCCGAAAAGAGCACGCTATTTATTACCTGAGCAAAAAGTTTACCGACTGTGAAACCAGATATTCACTGCTCGAGAAAACTTGCTACACTCTGGCATGGGATGATCGCCGACTAAGACAGTATATGTTGACTCATACTACTTTGTTGATATCTAAGATGGATTCGATAAAGTATATCTTCGAAAAACCTGCTCTGTCTGGGAGGATAGCTAAATGGCAGATGATCCTAACAGAATATGACATACAGTACACTACCCAGAAATCTATAAAGGGCAGTGTGCTAGCTGATCATCTTGCTCATCAAGCTGTAGAAGATTATCAGTCCATGAAATTTGAATTTCCGGATGAAGACATCATGACATTAGACAACTGTGAAGAAATCAGACCATATGACGGACCTGAACAAAGATCCAGATGGACCCTATTCTTTGATGGGGAATCCAATGCACTTGGTAATGGTATCGGCGTTGTACTCATATCTCCGGAAGGGTGTCATACTCCCTTTACTGCCAGACTTTGCTTCAAATGTACGAACAACATGGCGGAATACGAAGCGTGCATCTTTGGTCTCAAGGCTGCCATAGACTTGGGGATCAAATCTTTAGATGTATTCGGAGATTCGGCTTTAGTCATCAGTCAAATCAAAGGGGAATAGGACACTAAGCACCTAAATATTATCCCTTACAAAGAACATGTTTTTTCATTGCTACCACATTTTGAGGATATTACCTTCGAACATTTCCCGCGAGAAGAAAATCAGCTAGCAGACGCTCTAGCTACAATGTCATCTATGTTTAAACTTAGTTGGGATAACGAAGCTCCCTAGATCACCATCGAACAAATGGATGAACCAACACACTGTCACGAGATTAATACTGAAGAGGTAGTGGACCAGCCTTGGTTTCATGAAATCTAGGGGTATCTCGAGGTTCAAGAATATCTAGAAGGAGCTTCAATCAATGATAAGAAGTTCTTAAGGATATTCTCTGCTAAGTTCTTCTTTAGTAATGGCATCCTATACAAACGCAATCATGACTCCATTCTGCTCCGGTGTGTGGATAAGATTGAGGCTGAAAAGATCATGGCTGAATTACATGAAGGTACTTTTTGCACCCACTCTAGTGGGCATACGATGGCGAAGAAAATCCTACGGGAAGGCTATTATTGGTCTACCATGGAAGAAGACTACTATCAGCACTCTCGGACCTGTCATAAGTTCCAAATTTATGCGGACAAGGTACACGTACCTCAAGTTCCTCTGAATGTCCTGAAGGCTCCTTGGACCTTTTCTATATGGGGAATCGATATGATTGGGGAGATCAAGCCTACAGCCTCCAATGGACACCGCTTCATCATAGTGGCCATTGACTATTTTACAAAGTGGGTCGAAGCAGCTTCCTTCGCATCTGTTACTAAGAATGTTGTTGCCCGCTTCATCAAGCAAAATCTCATTAGCCGGTACGGTATCCCAGAAGGGATCATCACTGGTAATGGTACCAACCTTAACAATACTATGATCACCGCCTTGTGCGAGCAGTTCAAGATTCAGCATCACAATTCATCCCCCTATCAGCCAAAGATGAATGGTGTCGTCGAAGTTGCGAATAAAAACATCAAAAAGATCATACAGAAAATGACAGTCACCTACAAGGACTGGCATGAGATGCTACCATTTGCTCTCCACGGGTATCGTACCACGGCTTGCACATCAACTGGGGCAACACCCTATTCTTTGGTTTATGGCATGGAGATTGTCTTGCCTATTGAGGTTCAGATCCCCTCTTTGAGAATTATGAAGGATGCAGGTTTGAATGAGGATGATTGGACCCAAACTCGACTTGATCAACTAAACTTAATTGATGAAAAGAGACTTACTGCTGTTTTCCAAGGTCAAATGTATCAAAAACGGATGATCAGGGCTTTCAACAAGAAAGTCAGACGTCAAGCATATCAAGCTGGGGATCTAGTAATCAAATGTATCATCTTGCCACAAGGTGATCCCAGGGGCAAATGGACTCCTACCTATGAAGGACCATTTGTAATCAAAAGCATATTCTCCAGTGGGGCAATGGTCTTAATCACCATGGACGGTGATGACCTACCACACCCTGCGAAGGCGGACATAGTCAAAAGATACTACGCATAAGAGACCCGCTAGGTTAACACACCTAGGCAAAATAAGTGCATCCCGACGAACCAAAAAGGTTTGGGCAAAAATTAGGGATAAAATAAAAAAAATATGTACACCCAGTAAGTTGAAAACCCGAAAGGGCGACTTGGGCAAAAAAGGGTTTCCCGGTGGACTGAAAACCCGAAAGGGCGGTCTAGGAAAAATTTAGGGAATTAAAGCGTACGATTATGTCCCGTCGGATTACTTTGCGGACAACACCTGAGTTCCCCTAACAAAACTCGGAGTTTCTGATCAATTAAATCATCTTCGGACGAAGCAACAAATAGACAAGATATTTGGAGATACGAAGGCTATAGCCGAATAGGAACCCCATGGGATTATCACACATACTTACCTTTCTTTGTACACAATTTTCTTACTTTTATGGCACCATCCTCTTACTAGGATGTCTGTCTCCTTTGTACAAAATATTTATTCAAAATTAAATACAAAGATATCTCTTTGAAAGTACAGAAAACTATTTGTCTTTTTTTCTTTACACTTGTGTTTTATTTGAAAAAACGTCCAATGATTCATTAATGAACATATGCATTTGAACATAATTACTGTTTACAAGTAAACAGAAATGAGAAAGACAATTACTAATAGGCTGAAAGGATAGGAAAATGTCTCTAGGCTATTCCGCAAGTAATTCCCGCAGTACGCCATTATTAATCCCCAGCAGAACAAATTTCAAATTATTAATCCCCAGTAGAGATCGTCAATTTTCTCAGAATTCCTCAAGCAGTATATGGCACTGCTCTCACAACAGAATTTTGTCAGTACTTCAACTTCAAGACATGAAGAATCCATATATCCTCAGCAGCATTCAAGGATTTATTTTCCTCAATCATATAGCAATACAGCAAATCAACTTACATGCGCATACATTACATCCATATATAATAAACAATGATAAAACAAATACATTGCATCATATATTTCATACAACATAACTTTGTGTTTCAGCTAACATTCTACCCTTTTTCATGATAAGATCAACAACTACCATTAACAATGTACCTTTTGATAGAGTTCAGATACACTCCAGACACGGAAACCATTATGTTACTCATTCAGATTCAACTTTTGATACAGTCCAGATACGCTCCAGACACGGAAGCCATTTTGTTACTCATTCAGATTCAACCTTCAGATACAGTTCAGATACACTCCAGACACGGAAGCCATTCTGTTACTCATTCAGATTCAACTTTTGATACAGTCCAGATACGCTCTAGACACGGAAGCCATTATGTTACTCATTCAGATTCAACCTTCAGATACAGTTCAGATACACTCTAGACACGGAAACCATTCTATTACTCATTCAGATTCAACTTTTGATACAGTCCAGATACGCTCCAGACACGGAAGCCATTCTGTTACTCATTCAGATTCAACTTTTGATACAGTCCAGATACGCTCCATACACGGAATCCATTCTGTTACTCATTTAGATTAAACCTTCAGATACAGTTCAGATACACTTCAGACACGGAAACCATTATGTTACTCATTCAGATTCAACTTTTGATACAGTCCAGATACGCTCTAGACACGAAAGCCATTATGTTACTCATTCAGATTCAACCTTCAGATACAGTCCAGATACGCTCCAAACACGAATGCCATTCTGATGATCAAATTTGCAGATTACATCTCAACAAGCACTCTTGGATGGCATCTATAAGCCCATCTCCAATAGGATTTTATCACCCCTCCAAATGGCATCTTTAAGCCCATTCCTCGTATCACCGCCGAGTGCAAATTTCTGGGAACTCTAATATCCAATCATCTTCCACCTTCGATTCACGAATGGAAAATCTCGCCAATCTAACTCTTCAGGCCAAAAGAAGATTGAACAGGGGCAGTTGTTGTACCCCAAAATTTGCCCTCTCATTTCCCAAGAAAATCACTCTGAACTCTCAAGCTTTCCCTTGTACAAATCCAAGCCTTGAATTATCATTTCTTTCCAAGCAAGCCAATTACAAGGGCAAAATGGTCATTTGCAAGCTAAAAAGTCAAACTTTGGTTTTTGGATCAAGATCAAAACACAAAAATCATATTTCATTAAGACATGTTGGAATATGAAGTTTATTTCATCAAGAAACTCAAAAGTCAAATTTTACCTTGGAAAAGTTAAATTCTAAATACTTAGGATTTTTCTAAAGTATTTAAGAAAAATGACACATCAGAACTTCTGAACCAACCTCCAGGCAGGAGCAGTCAGAAGTTGCAAACTTGGCTCATCACATAACACTCAGTAAGAAGTTGTAAACGTGGTTCAACACATAATCTTCAATCAGAACATGGCTTTTTCAGCAGTTACGCAAGTTTAGTCAGAGTTTGCTAGAGCAATGTAAAGAAAGCAACAAAGCCTAAAAAGCTCCTTCAGAACATGCTGGAATCAGAAGGTAAGGGGGTCAGAAGATTGGGTGCTACACTGAAGCAGAATCTCTAAGTTCAGAGTTTTCAGAGGCAAATCAAAAGAACATGCTAGAAAGTCTGGAGAACCCTCAGAATTTGCTGAGGCAGCATGATACTAAGATTAGAACTTGGGTGCGTTGTTCTAGACTTATGCTGAAGTAGGAACTGCTGGCACAGATTTAAGTAATGATGCAAATCTCACATTACAAGATTTCTTAGTCTTGACCAATCTCATCACCATTTAATGCTCATTAATGCTCACAACCACTTTTGAGCATTTGTCTAAAGGGTCTCTCCACGTGGAGCATAATAATGCTCTTGTGCAAATTTAGGTATGGGTTCATGCGCTACTTTTCGCTCATGGATGTCACTTTTCCTTAATCCTCTCTTACTAACCCAGCCTAGGCTAAAAGCTGTCAATCATCAAAACTTTTTATGAACTTTCTTCAAGAGTAAGTCAACATCTATTGCATGGTATTGGAGCCACTTAACGTTTAAAAAACCCATAAAGCTTTGCCTATAAATAGAGCACCATTGTCCACTGAAAAAGCCCAGTCCAACCACAGAAAAATTGCTAGAAAACAAACAGAAAATTTTAGCAAGAAAACACCCTGGAAATCTGCCAAAATTCCTAGTGTTTCAAGAGCCTTAAACACAACTTCGAATCTCCTGCCTCCAAATTTCATTTATACCGAAGTTGTTTCTTGACTAAGAAACGCCCATACAGTTTCTGACCACATATATATACTCTCCATCCACCCATTCAAAGAACCTGTCCAGAACACTATCAGAGTTAAGATTAACTCCAGTTTACATAATTTCTTCCAACAGCAAGGTAAGCACCTGCTGACTCTCACCACACTACTCAAGCATCATCAGATTTGCATGCTCAAAAAACACAATGTAGATATCATGCTTCTGATGTTGTACATGTTCTGATATTTTTACGCCTCTACATGCTTAAGTAGAGAACGAATCAGTTCAGAACTGTATTGAAGAAACTGAAACTCAGAGTTAGAATTAGCAAAGGCATATTTGCCTCTGATTTTTGGTTCTGATTCTCCTTATTTCTGAAGCGCCATGACACCTGCTGAAAATGTCTTAGGCATGTCTTCTGTTTTGGGGAGAAATAACCAAATTGCAGATGTTCTGACTAGCACAAGGGGAGATCAAGTTCTGACTTTGACGCCAGCACTTCTGAGGCTTGTTTTGTTATCAGTAATATCAGAACTTCTGAAAATTACTGTATTCCCAGCAGGGTCAGAACCTCTGACCCCATATATTTGCACTAACAGGTTTCTGTTTTGCAGCGCACAGAGGTCAGAATTTCTAACCTTCCCACTTACAGGTTTCTGTTTTGCAGCGCACCAGGGTCAGAAGTTCTGACCTATACATTTTCACTAACAGGTTGCTATTCTGCAGCAGGCCAGGGACAGAACTTCTGACTTCCGTTCAGCAGCACGCTGGCCCTCTCCTTCTTTCTTTTTTTCTTCCCCTTGTTATTTTTCTTTATTTTTCTCGCTGGATTCCCCATTCATAAGTGTGTACCCCCACCCCCTAAATATTGTAATAGCATAGGTGTTGTACCCCAAAATTTGCCCTCCCATATTCTTCAAAATTTGCCAAGTCAAAGCTTCAAAACCTCTCCAAGGTTTGCACAGTTCAAGGGCCTCCTAACAGTCAAAAAATTAGGGTTTTGGTTCTGACAAAGAAAATGAAGTTTCCAAGGGTCCAATCAAGTCCCACATGCCCATAAACATGGTCAAGCATCCTCATACCAAGTTTCAAGACTTACAGCACAAAATTGCACAGTCAAAAACCCTAATTGCACTACAGTCAACTGTAGGGGCAAAATGGTCATTTGACAGTCAAAAGTTCAAATTTTTGGTCAACATCTCATTTTGAAGCCACAAACATCATTTGATCAATGCTTGATCATGATTCTCAAAGCTTGGCTCAAAAAGTCTCAAGATGCAAAAGTTTCCATATTTGGACAGTTGAAAAAGTCAACTGTAACTTGACCAAGGCATAACTTCCACATGGATTATCAGAAAAATTCCATCCAAAGCTCATTTTGAAGAGAAAGACATTTCCTACAACTCCTCTTCACACTTCAAGTCCAATAAATGCTCTCACAAAAAGTTATCAATTTCAACATTATAGGTCATTTTCAAAAGTCAACAAAAAGGGACTTTAAGTCAAAGGCCATAACATGAGATTGGTAAATAAAAATGACATGGGACCAAAGGCATTGGTTAGAGGACTTCAAGACCTTTCCAAAATGTCCAAGAACATGATCAAAGCTTAAAAATTGAGCAAGATATGCCTTGTGGAAGTTGGGAAATTTTTGGATATTTTGAAAAGTCAACTTTGCTTCAAATGTCTTAAAAATGCTAATGGGCCACATTTTCTTCCAAGAATTATCATCCAAGGCATGTGCACGACCATTTGGCCCAAAGGGAAGTTTTTCATCATTTTTATTTATTTATTTGAATTTTTAATTGCTAATAATTCATTTAATTAATTAAAATATATGAAAAATACCAAACCTAAGTTTTTAAATCTTTTTATGCATAAAATACGCTCAATATTTCGTGCATGATCAGATTTGGAAAGAATCAAGGCAATTGGATATGATTGGCATCAAAAACATGTGAAAAAAGATTGAAAAATATTTTCCATGAAAATCAAATATCTCTTCATCAATGCAAAGGTTTTTTTGATCCAATTTCTAACCCTAATCATTCCAGTACTTATATACATGCAAACCCTAGTGCCAAGAACCTCCAAGCTGCGCCAGAAAAGAAGAACCAAGTTTGAGTTTTTGTGAAAAAAGTCAAATACTGAAAACACGATTGCAAGGCGATTCAAGCCAAAATAATTATCCCATTGCCTTCCTGAGACATCAAGAAACGTGTCTGAATAGTTTTCCACATCCCTAACGCCTAGAATTGGTGAATGAAACTCAAACTTTTTCACATTATATGCATATTCGTATTTCAATATTCAAGCATTCTCATTGCATTTTTCTTATGGATTCATACTATTTAATTGATTCTGAAGCTAACCCTATAGTTTGATTGAGTTTTTATGCATTGTACGTGATATCACCATTAAAGCCAGCTAGGGTTCTTCAAGTTTCAAATTGGGCATTCTTGCATCTTGTAAAATTAGAACACCTTAATACCATGGTTGAAATCAGCATGCTTGGACGATCTGAACACATACCTCGCGCCTAATTTATGATGCAGGGATTTCTAATCGCTATTTTTTCACATTGCATATAGTGGGGGTTTAAAACCCCCGCAATCTTGTTTATTTTGTTTCAGGAAAAACGCAACAAGGAAGAAGAAGGTGAGGTGTGAGCAGGGGATTGGTTCATTTGAATTTTTGCGCGAAAATTAACCACTGATCATTACTTTGTATTATATTATTTATTTATTGTATTATGTACAAAGCGCGTGAATGGCATAGTGGTGGAGGAAGCACTTGGTAATCCTTGGGACCTGGGTTCGATTCCCAGGTCCCCCTCTTTGTCTCAATATTTTTTCTTCCAATATAATTCCATGCAGCTTTAATTCCTGGGTGCATCATACATCCACAATCTCAGCTTGCCACGCACATATCAAGATCAATCAAAGGCCTATGATCTGAAGAACATAATGGACATGAGTCAATGCACACACACGCTGGCATGAAAAGTCAAATAAGGCCTCAAAGCATTGGGCCTGAATGCTACAATTTAACCTCCCAATTGGGGACAGAACCCCCCAAGGTTTTGCAATTCTCTTCCTCTTTATTTTATTTGTATTAATTCAATTGTTTCTTTTTCTTAATTCTTCAAATTAATTTATTTTTCATAAAACATAAAAATAATTAAAAAACAACCAGAAATCATGAAAATCAAAATATATTTTATTTAATTAATCTTTTTGTAAATAAAAATCATTAATTAACTTAGTTTTAAATTCTAGGATTAATTTTAATATTTTCAATAAACTTAAAAATTGGTAGAATTAGGGTTTTAATTATTTTTATCTTTTTTTCTTTTCCTTTATCATTATTAATTATTTAATATTATTTTTGTAAATAAAAATTGAATTAATTAATTAGGTTAATTTTATGTGCAACTTTAACATATTTTCTTAATAAATAAAAATTGTAGAATTAGGGTTAATTAATTAATTTCTTAATTTCATTTAATTCACATAAAAAACCATAAATACAAAAAACCTCAAAAATAGTTTCTTTTTTCATTTTAATTTCATTAATTTAATAATATAATTTAATTTCATTAAAAAAGGGTCCAACGCCCTCGCTTGCGATTTTTTTTATTCTCTTCGCGCATTTCATTTATTCCCTTCTTTTTAATATTAATGTAATTCTCCCAAAGCCGTGTAAATTTAATTTCTCGCACTTTATTTCTTTATTTTTTGTCAAATCGGGTTCTGGATTTAATTTGGCGATGTGGACCCGCGCCTTTGTAATAGTTTAGGAGTTTTAATTCTCGCTCTTTCTTTAAACTGTTAATAATTGCATGCAAGAATGAATGTCTAAATAAAAGCAAACGCGTAGATCACCATAACATGACAAGACAAAAATAAATGAACATGACACACAAATCACACACCACCCCTAGGGTACGCCTCACTGTTGCCTTGCCTCGAAAGGTGATCGTCGAGTAGAGGATGTCTTAGTAAGTCCTCATGATCCGGAAACCTGGCATGAGGGTAGCTTCTAAGGTATCTTCCTATTGCTCTGGTGATCACCATGTCCCGAACCTCGAATTGACCCGAACACCTCCAACGGTGGTGCTACCTACCTCTCAATGGTGGGATGGCACTACTTTAAAGGACATCTACACAGACGAATTCCTTAGAGTAGGTAGACGACTCTAGATACTTGCTCTAATTTCAAAACAAATCAAAAAAATACTTTTCACACCGACACCTTTTCAAAAAGCTTTCGAAAGCAATTTTTCAAACACTCTTGAGGACCGATACAAGAGTCGAACTGAAATTTTCAAAGAAACTTTTTTTAAAACCCACAGTTGAAAAGCAAACAAACCATTTTTGAAAACACAAATGAGCAAGTATCTAAGAGCCCATGGATAACCATGGATAGAAAGGGTGCTAACACCTTCCCTTTCTATAACCTACCTCCCGAACCGAGAGCAATCTCTATAAGGAATTTTTCTGTGCTTTTGTCCTTTCCATTTGGAGAAAATAAAAGACGGTGGCGACTCTTGCTTCCGCGACATTTCGCCAACCAGCGTTAAACAGTCAGTTCCAGATCCACCGATCACAGAACTGGCGACTCTGCTGGGGATTCCCTATAAAGTGAGGTGTACCTTAGGGTTAGTTCATAACTGTGTTTTCAATTGCTTTCTTTGCTTGCTTTAAACTGTGGGACTGTCTTGGGAGTTCTATAGATCCTAACCCGGATCTGGGGATACCTTCTTAGAAAGTAGCAACAAGGTTGTGAGGGAACTGTGCGGGGTATACCAACATGGTTGAAACAGTCTGCTACGTTGATGTGGAACTTTGGTGTGTACCGGTAACCCTTGAGTTCAGTCAAGGAGAGTACGGGGCCTCCGCGTGGTGTCGTGAAGCATCAACAGACCTTAGGAACCTTAATTGAACTATCTTGGCCTCTTTAGGGTAGTGAGATAACTGACTTTGGTGTAGTCCGAGGTTGGTTGATACTCGATACTACACTCAATTGAGGGTTGCTTTCCTGGAATATTTCGGTCGCCAGTTCAGTGGCTAAATCGAAACGATGAACAATGAAAGCAATCCCGTGATATTGGGACCCTTAGAACCCGGTTACTTCTAATAGGACAGGTTGAGCCCACCAACTTCAAGAGGGTAATACCTAGACCTCATGCTGGCCTAAACTCTAAGGGCTTTCTTTTGTGTAACTTGTGCACCTTCCAATTTGACTATTCGCATGCTTGTTGTCTGACACTTGAGTTTCCTACAGGTTTTGTTTTTAGTCCTTAACTAGGACTCATAACAGGGTTTACTGAGTTTGCTTGCAGGTTTTGTTTATAGTCCTTAATAAGGGCTCATAACAGGGTTTATCCATATTACCCCATGCATCATGACATCATACCATTGCATACATCCTGCATAAGGACTAACTCATTTCAAGGATCTCAAGGGCTGGTGATGCAGGTCATGGTGAATCAAACATCTAGCAAGGGGCAAAGAGGATTTATTTTCCTCTAGCCAAAGTTGTCAGGGGCTATGACCCACTTAATATGGTGAGCTTTGACACTTGAAGAAGGATCCCCTAGCTAAGGTTATCAGGGGCTATGACCCACTGGATATGGTGAGCCTTTGACCCTTGACGAAGGACTCTCAACAATATGCAGTTCCTTCAATCAAGCCATCGGATCCCAATTCTAACAATTTTCTTGTTTCCCCGCGAGATCCTTGAAAACATTGCATATATATATATATACATACATATCATTGCATTACAGGTACCCTTTTGACAGGTCTCTTACCTTCTCCGCTGTTTATTTCAGCCAATCGTCATGAATCCTGAATCATCAACTGAGCAGTCCATCAAGGCCCTCCAGGCTCAGAATGCCCAGTTCCAAGAGCTGATCATGAATTTGGCCCAGGGGCAACAAGATCTGAAGACCCTGCTCTTGAAGAAGAAGAAGAGGACTGTGCTATTCAACCCTAGGCGCAGATCTGGGAATACACTGCAGATTGAAACTGAGAGGACTACTCCATCTGTTGGGGAAGGCAGTCATCAGGAGGAAAGGGTTCCCAGTCCAGTGGTCTCCGACAACGAGACAGATTTCAACGACGAACAATACCCTTCTGCTGAAGACAAGTACAAGCAGTTGGAAGACCATCTGAATGCAATGGAAATTTAACAAGTACCTGGTTTGGATTTCGGAGATTTGGGTCTAACTTCTGGTGTGGTGATCCCACACAAATTCAAAGCACCCTCTTTTGCTAAGTACGATGGGGCATCCTGTCCCAGGCTGCATCTCAGGTCTTATGTGCGGAAGATTCAACCGTATACTATGGACAAGAACTTGTGGATCCACTTCTTCCAGGAAAGTCTTTCAGGGACTCATCTCGAATGGTTCTATCAGCTGGATGGAACCAAGGTTCGTAACTGGGAGGAGTTGGCTACTGCTTTTTACAAGCAGTATCAGTACAATGCTGACCTCGCTCCTACGCGTACCCAACTCCAGGGTATGTCGCTAGGATCGGGAGAAGGTTTTAAAGAGTATGCGCAGAAATGGAGAGACCTGGCCGGTAGGGTACAACCACCGCTGACTGACCGTGAACTCGTGGACATGTTCTTGGGGACCCTGTCTGGTCCATTCTACAACCACCTGATTGGGAATTCGTCTGCTGGATTCACAGATCTTATCTTGACTGGGGAGCGAATAGAAGCTGGCATCAGGTCTGGGAAGATTCAAGAGGCTGCACCTTCTGATAAAAAGCCTCATCATGGAAAGAAAGAGTCCAATGCTGTGCACGGTAAAAAGAGCCGTCATGAGGTAGGGACAACCCAGATCTCCAATCCTAGACCTGCTCAACAAGGACATGGGCAGCAGCGCAAGGAGAGCGCACCCAAACGACAGTTCACCAAGATCAACATGTCGCTGGATCAAGCGCTACAACAAATGTTGAAGGCAGGGCTAATCACCTTAAGGGCTCCTCTTAGGAATCCGAACACTTCTTCTCCGAACTACCATCCTAATGAGAGGTGTGCCTACCACTCTGATAGCCCGGGGCATACTACGGACAACTGCTGGCCTCTCAAGAACAAGATTCAAGACATGATCGACGCCGGAGAGATTCAATTTGAAGTACCTGAGACTCCGAACATAATCACTGCTCCGTTGCCCAATCATTGAAGACCTTTTGTTTATTTGAATTTCCGAGTCTTATTTTTCTTTGCTCATACAAACAATTAATGTCATAGCAAACTCTTTTATTCTATTAAAGCATCGCATATGTATGTTTTGGGAATTAATACAATTGTTTTCATTATATTCAAAAAAAATTTCATTTTTTCTGTGATGATCAACTCTCGATTAATAATTCTAAGCCTCTTGAGGGAGGATGACGAAAACGATACCGCTATCTTTGCAGTATGCTTTGAACAGACCCCGCTGATGAAGTACAGGCATTGTTTCAATTCCTAAACACTGGAGTAATAAGGAAGATAATCCCTCGTCAACCCCTCTGAGCCAAAGAAGTAGGAGTTTTCCTTTTCAAAAATTAAAACCCTTTATCATAACCTGGGGCAGGGTAGTTCTCTCAGTTGATCCAAGTGCGCAACAAATGGCACCAAAGAGATCCTTACGAAAAAAAAGAAAGACAGTGATGGTTCCGAACAATCGTAAAGACAAGCAGTCATTATCAAAAAATTCATAAATGAAAAGCCCAAAAAGTCAAAACCTATAAAGGGGACTTACGAAACTGGGGCATCTCGCTGACTGTAATTCCAAAAAAGGAAACAGCTCAGGCAAAAAAACAGGGATAACAAAATCAAAAAGAAAGAGGTCTTGTAAACCCTCAACAAAAAGGAAATGACTGCCTATTCCAAATAAATCATCAATATCTGAACCATCACCGGAAAATCAGAGCAAAGACTCAAACAAGGTCTAATGTACGATCAACTGAGTTTAGGTTTGAAGAACATCACGAAGAGCGGGTGGGTACAAATACATTTTGAGCCTTATCCTTTGTTTCTTAAACCGTGAACCAGGCCACGTTATAACCCTTAAAAGTCCTAGCTGAAGCATGGGTTAGTTCGAAAGCATACTGTTACGAAAGGTATCCTGACTCCTTAAGGCTTACGGTAAAATAACGAGTTGACATAACAGTTTACAAAAAGGTTTCATTTGTGTTATAAAAAATGCATTCTCAAAACTTCAAGACAGACATAGGCTTTTGCATTCTTAAAATAATATTGTTTGCATATGATCATTTGTTTGAACAGCAAAGGAATTCGCACGACGAATATCTGATGAACAAAGGTATTCTCAACAAAAGAGTCACCTCAAGTGGAAAGAGCACTTCCGATCAAGGGGCACGGCATGAGCATTGTCCATTATCTGGGGCATGACAAAACACTGCTAACAGGGGCAACTCCCTACATCCTGAGAGCGTGGACATAGTCGAAGAAAAATACTACGCGTAATCAAAGACCCGCTAGGTTGACATACCTAGGCAAAAATAAGGGCTTCCCGACGAACCAAAAGGGTTCGGGCAAAATGAAGGGATGAAATGAAAAAATCTATACACCCGGCAAGTCGAAAACCTGAAAAGGCGGCTTGGGCAAAAATGGGTATCCCGGTGGACTGAAAACCCGAGAGGGCGGTCCAGGCAAAAGTTAGGGATCAGAGCGTACGACTATGTCCTTTCATCTCGTCACTTGCCTACCAGAAGAAGATTGGTCAAATCAGCAGTCATCAAGCACCTCCACAGATATCTTCCTCTCCCACATCAGAAACAGGGGCAATAAAGAGTTGTCTAAGCAATCTGATTGTTCGGTCCTCCAAGGTATCAAGGTAGGTTCCGTTGAAAAACATAACCAATACAGTTCAATACTTCCCCAGGAGAGTCTAATCCAGTTTCCCCAAGGAAGTTGGAATCCATCTCCCCAAGCAGTAAGCTTATCCTCAGTAGATTCTGGAAGCTTACCCTCGCAGAGCACGAACACGCGTCTCCCGGTTTTATTCAAAGAGTTATTTCCTTACCAGGATATAACTAGGTTATCCTCAGCCAAAATCCACGGAAAGAGTGTCCTCGGCAAAGTCTTCTTATCCCCAGCGAAGTTTATCAACACTTCCAACACAACAATGGTATCCCCAGCGAAGTTTATCAACACTTCCAACACAACAATGGTATCCCCAGTGAAGTTACCATCAACATTTCAGCAAAGTACCTCTTCCCACAGAGTATTTTCCCCAGCAAGATCGCTATAGTAATCTCCCCCGCAGAGTAATCTCCAAACATGTTCCCCAACGGAGTCATCTTCTCCTACCGGTTCATTCTTGCAGAGCGAAAAGCTCTCTCTTCAACACCAGCCCAGGAGTTAACTTCCTGGCACCCGTCAAGGATTTATTTTCTTAGACAAAAATACATTCATGAACATTACATCTTCATACATTATAGCATGCATATGCATCATACTACACGAATCTCATCAATTTTGAGGACATCCTGAAATCATGCAGTTCATGCATCATGATCTTGCATACAACTGATGCTTTACCTTTTCAGGAAAGGTCAATACAAAGATGATTACTATCAACTATCGCAACTCTTTCTAGATATAGTTCAGATGTGAACCAGATATGGCGACGTTCTGATACTTCTTCCAGATTTCCTTCTAGATATAGTTCAGATGTGAACCAGATATGGCAACGTTCTGATACTTCTTCCAGATTTCCTTTCAGAGACAGCTTAGAAATACTCCAGATATGGATGCTGTTCTGTTGCTTATTCAACACTCCTTCTAGATATGGTTCGGATGTGACCCAGGCATGGCGACGTTCTGACACTTATTCCAGATCTCCCTCAGATAACCTAGAGATGCTCCAGACCTGGAGATTATTCTATTGTCTAGTCCAGATTCATTCGAAAGACTATTCCAGATTCTGTTTCTTATCCAGTCAAAGGCCTTCTCTGGTTCAGTCAGATCGACCCTAAGATCTCCCTGTTTCTTATCCAGTTGAAGATTTCAAGACCTAGATCGGTTCAGTTAAATCGACCCTAAGATTTTCCTGTTTCTTATCCAGTCAAAGGCCTTCTCTAGTCCAGTTAAATCGACCCCTAACAGATTTTCCTGATAAAGACTCAGTAGAAGATATCCCAGATTCTCTCAATGATTACTGTTGAGGTTGAAGTCGCCTATGGTTCTCTCCCCGTTACTGTGGAGGTAGTAATCATCCCCAGATTCTCTCCCCGTTACTGCGGAGGTAGTAATCATCCCCAGATTCTCTCAGCGTTACTGTTGAGGTTGAAATCGCCCCAAGATTCTCTCAATGATTACTGTTGAGGTTGAAGTCGTCCAAGATTCTCTCAATGATTACTGTTGAGGTTGAAGTCGCCCAAGATTCTCTCAATGATTACTGTTGAAGTTGAAGTCGCCCAAGATTCTCTCAATGATTACTGTTGAGGTTGAAGTCGCCCAAGATTCTCTCAATGATTACTGTTGAGGTTGAAGTCGCCCAAGATTCTCTCAATGATTACTGTTAAGGTTGAAGTGGCCTATGGTTCTCTCCCCGTTACTGCGGAGGTAGTAATCGTCCCCAGATTCTCTCAGCGTTCCTGTTGAGGTAGTAATCATCCAAAGTTCTCTCAGCGTTCCTGTTGAGGTAGTAACCATCCCTGGTTCATTCATCACCTTTTGAAGCTCCAGATCCAACTCCTGTAACCAGTCAGGACACATCCATACAAAGAGTTTGAAGACCAGCTCCTGTAACAGGTCAGGTAATCATTTTCTTTTGCAGGTACGCAAGTTATCGCTAAGGAATCTCTTACGCGATCAACATCCAGATGGCATCTATAAGCCCATCCACCTTCCATCATCTCTTATCATGGCATCTATAAGCCCATCATCCTACCCATCAATCTCCAAATTGCATCTATAAGCCCATTCCACCATCACACTGCTACTATGTGAGCGCAAATTTCTGGGCACTCTAGTGTCCAATCATCTTCCACCTTCGGATTACGAAAGGCACGTCAGCCAATCTGCATCCTCAGGTCTAAGAAGATTGAACAGGGGCAACTGTTGTACCCCAAAATTTGCCCTCCCATATTCTTCAAAATTTGCCAAGTCAAAGCTTCAAAACCTCTCCAAGGTTTGCACAGTTCAAGGGCCTCCTAACAGTAAAAAAATTAGGGTTTTGGTTCTGACAAAGAAAATGAAGTTTCCAAGGGTCCAATCAAGTCCCACATGCCCATAAACATGGTCAAGCATCCTCATACCAAGTTTCAAGACTTACAGCACAAAATTGCACAATCAAAAACCCTAATTGCACTACAGTCAACTGTAGGGGCAAAATGGTCATTTGACAATCAAAAGTTCAAATTTTTGGTCAACATCTCATTTTTAAGCCACAAACATCATTTGATCAATGCTTGATCATGATTCTCAAAGCTTGGCTCAAAAAGTCTCAAGATGCAAAAGTTTCCATATTTGGACAGTTGAAAAAGTCAACTGTAACTTGACCAAGGCATAACTTCCACATGGATTATCAGAAAAATTCCATCCAAAGCTCATTTTGAAGAGAAAGACATTTCCTACAACTCCTCTTCACACTTCAAGTCCAAGAAATGCTCTCACAAAAAGTTATCAATTTCAACATTATAGGTCATTTTCAAAAGTCAACAAAAAGGGACTTTAAGTCAAAGGCCATAACTTGAGATTGGTAAATCAAAATGACATGGGACCAAAGGCATTGGTTAGAGGACTTCAAGACCTTTCATAAATGTCCAAGAACATGATTAAAGCTTAAAAATTGAGCAAGATATGCCTTGTGGAAGTTGGGAAATTTTTGGATATTTTGAAAAGTCAACTTTGCTTCAAATGTCTTAAAAATGCTAATGGGCCACATTTTCTTCCAAGAATTATCATCCAAGGCATGTGCACGACCATTTGGCCCAAAGGGAAGTTTTTCATCATTTTTATTTATTTATTTGAATTTTTAATTGCTAATAATTCATTTAATTAATTAAAATATATGAAAAATACCAAACCTAAGTTTTTAAATCTTTTTATGCATAAAATACACTCAATATTTCGTGCATGATCAAATTTGGAAAGAATCAAGGCAATTGGATATGATTGGCATCAAAAACATGTGAAAAAGATTGAACAATATTTGCCATGAAAATCAAATATCTCTTCATCAATGCAAAGGTTTTTTTGATCCAATTTCTAACCCTAATCATTCCAGTACTTATATACATGCAAACCCTAGTGCCAAGAACCTCCAAGCTGCGCCAGAAAAGAAGAACCAAGTTTGAGTTTTTGTGAAAAAAGTCAAATACTGAAAACACGATTGCAAGGCGATTCAAGCCAAAATAATTATCCCATTGCCTTCCTGAGACATCAAGAAATGTGTCTGAATAGTTTTCCACATCCCTAACGCCTAGAATTGGTGAATGGAAATCAAACTTTTTCACATTATATGCATATTCGTATTTCAATATTCAAGCATTCTCATTGCATTTTTCTTATGGATTCATACTATTTAATTGATTCTGAAGCTAACCCTATAGTTTGATTGAATTTTTATGCATTGTACGTGATTTCACCATTAAAGCCAGCTAGGGTTCTTCAAGTTTCAAATTAGGCATTCTTGCATCTTGTAAAATTAGAACACCTTAATGCCATGGTTGAAATCAGCATGCTTGGACGATCTGAACACATACCTCGCGCCTAATTTATGATGCAGGGATTTCTAATCGCTATTTTTTCACATTGCATATAGTGGGGGTTTAAAACCCCCGCAATCTTGTTTATTTTGTTTCAGGAAAAACGCAACAAGGAAGAAGAAGGTGAGGTGTGAGCAGGGGATTGGTTCATTTGAATTTTTGCGCGAAAATTAACCACTGATCATTACTTTGTATTATATTATTTATTTATTGTATTATGTACAAAGCGCGTGAATGGCATAGTGGTGGAGGAAGCACTTGGTAATCCCTGGGACCTGGGTTCGATTCCCAGGTCCCCCTCTTTGTCTCAATATTTTTTCTTCCAATATAATTCCATGCAGCTTTAATTCCTGGGTGCATCATACATCCACAATCTCAGCTTGCCACGCACATATCAAGATCAATCAAAGGCCTATGATCTGAAGAACATAATGGACATGAGTCAATGCACACACACGCTGGCATGAAAAGTCAAATAAGGCCTCAAAGCATTGGGCCTGAATGCTACAATTTAACCTCCCAATTGGGGACAGAACCCCCCAAGGTTTTGCAATTCTCTTCCTCTTTATTTTATTTGTATTAATTCAATTGTTTCTTTTTCTTAATTCTTCAAATTAATTTATTTTTCATAAAACATAAAAATAATAAAAAAACCTGAAATCATGAAAATCAAAATATATTTTATTTAATTAATCTTTTTGTAAATAAAAATCATTAATTAACTTAGTTTTAAATTCTAGGATTAATTTTAATATTTTCAATAAACTTAAAAATTGGTAGAATTAGGGTTTTAATTATTTTTATCTTTTTTTCTTTTCCTTTATCATTATTAATTATTTAATATTATTTTTGTAAATAAAAATTGAATTAATTAATTAGGTTAATTTTATGTGCAACTTTAACATATTTTCTTAATAAATAAAAATTGTAGAATTAGGGTTAATTAATTAATTTCTTAATTTCATTTAATTCACATAAAAAACCATAAATACAAAAAACCTCAAAAATAGTTTCTTTTTTCATTTTAATTTTATTAATTTAATAATTTAATTTAATTTCATTAAAAAAGGGTCCAACGCCCTCGCTTGCGATTTTTTTTATTCTCTTCGCGCATTTCATTTATTCCCTTCTTTTTAATATTAATGTAATTCTCCCAAAGCCGTGTAAATTTAATTTCTTGCACTTTATTTCTTTATTTTTTGTCAAATCGGGTCCTGGATTTAATTTGGCGATGTGGACCCGCGCCTTTGTAATAGTTTAGGAGTTTTAATTCTCGCTCTTTCTTTAAACTGTTAATAATTGCATGCAAGAATGAATGTCTAAATAAAAACAAACGCGTAGATCACCATAACATGACAAGACAAAAATAAATGAACATGACACACAAATCACACACCACCCCTAGGGTACGCCTCACTGTTGCCTTGCCTCGAAAGGTGATCGTCGAGTAGAGGATGTCTTAGTAAGTCCTCATGATCCGGGAACCTGGCATGAGGGTATCTTCTAAGGTATCTTCCTATTGCTCTAGTGATCACCATGTCCCGAACCTCGAATTGACCCGAACACCTCCAACGGTGGTGCTACCTACCTCTCAATGGTGGGATGGCACTACTTTAAAGGACATCTAAACAGACGAATTCCTTAGAGTAGGTAGACGACTCTAGATACTTGCTCTAATTTCAAAACAAATCAAAAAAATACTTTTCACACCGACACCTTTTCAAAAAGCTTTCGAAAGCAATTTTTCAAACACTCTTGAGGACCGATACAAGAGTCGAACTGAAATTTTCAAAGAAACTTTTTTTAAAACCCACAGTTGAAAAGCAAACAAACCATTTTTGAAAACACAAATGAGCAAGTATTTAAGAGCCCATGGATAACCATGGATAGAAAGGGTGCTAACACCTTCCCTTTCTATAACCTACCTCCCGAACCGAGAGCAATCTCTATAAGGAATTTTTCTGTGCTTTTGTCCTTTCCATTTGGAGAAAATAAAAGACGGTGGCGACTCTTGCTTCCGCTTCATTTCGCGAACCAGCGTTAAACAGTCAGTTCCAGATCCACCGATCACAGTAGGACTTTACATTTCCGCATTTTTATCGCTTTCAAATGGAAATGCTAGCAATTAGGATATGTATGGCAAGATAAAATCAATGAAATAGAAAATCCTAATTCAAGATAAAATCCTGCATGCAATCAAACACACTTTCAGACAAACATCCTTAAGGTTTCTCCACTTGGTTGCCTTACAAAATGGCCATATTACGCATGTGAGGTATCTTTGCAAAAACAAATGAATACAAGATCATAGTCTCTCGATGATGCTATCTAAGTTGTCATGCAAATGATCTTAGTCCCTTAAAGAGAATGCTAAGATGCCTGGAAACATTGCTAATCATGGTTATATGATGACCCGCGCCCGTCCCGTTAAACTCCAAAGATAGGGTTGCTTACCAAATCAATGGTAAGACAACAATGTCAAAGGAATAGAAAATGAACAAGAAAGACATTTGAGTAGGTAGATTACTTCTAGTTACTCTCTCCATTTCAAAACAACTATCCTTGCTATTTTCGAAAATACACACACACAAAACAACTTACAAACATTAAAAAAAAATTTCAAAAAAGACAAACATCTTTGTATACATTCTTATGAACGAGAATTATTACAAAGATTTCCTAAACGAATGGTCTCTTTTACAAAATACTTTCAAAACCACACCAAACACATTTTCAAACAACAAAAGCAAGTGATATAGCAAGTAACTAAGAGCCCATGGAAAACCATGGATAAAAAGGGTGCTAATACCTTCCCTTTTCATAATCTACCCCCTGAACTCAAGAAACAATCTCAAAGGTCTTTCCTGTGCTTTTTCACCTTTCCTTTTGAATAAAAGAAAAGTCGGTGGCGACTCTTGCTAACCGCAACATTTGCGATAAGATGCAAAACCTTCAAGACAATTCTCCCACCGTACCACAATACCATATGCATATATCCTAGGGAATGTATGTGTGGGGTGTTATAGTTGGTATCAGAGCAGGTCAATTCTCGGCTTTTCCATGAAACATCATAAGTCAGTTAAATTCTGCCTCATATGTGTAATTGTCAGCATGATTCCTTATGTTCTACTTATGGCATTGAGTCTGATAAACTTGATTCAATATGTAGGAAAAATAGGAAGATGGTTGATTAACGCATAGGTCCCGAAGGCCCAGAACTAGCAATGTAGAGCCCGAGACTCAAGTTGGAGATACAAATGTTCCATGGATACAGATGATGCAACAGATGCAACAGCAGAATCAGATGATAATGATACAGATGATGTAGGGTATGCAAAGGCAAAAACGACCACTCTTGCTCCTACTCCACAAGCTGAAGCAGGTCCGGATTTCCATGCATTCTTTAGGATGAAACCACCAGAGATCTTGAGTGGCTTAGACCCCGTGGCTGCTATTGATTGGTTGTATAGCATGGAGAGGGTATTCTTGGTGATTCATTGTTCTATGGAAGAGAAGGTGATGTTTGCTACTCAGATGCTGAAAGGCCTAGCTGATAGGTGGTGGGATATCGCATCAGCCTATTTCACCTCTCAGATGATTCCGAAAGATTGACAACACTTCAATACCGCTTTCTTGTAGAAGTAATATCCTAATATCTTGCATGCTCAGAAGGAGCGTGAGTTTCAGTTGTTCAAGCAAGGAAACATGTCAGTGTCAGAGTATGTTGAAAAGTTTTAAGACATGGCTGCCTACTCTAAACAAGCTGTTTATGAACCTGATGAGCTGTGAAAGATTGATTAGTTTCTGTTTGGATTGAATGCTGATGTTGCTCTTAGGTACTTGCTTAGATCAACTTGCCTTGGTTTTCAATTGTTTGAAATGGTGCTTGGTGTGTGGTTTTGAAAATGTTTTGAAAAGATGCCTTGTATAGGCTACCCTTGTAACAATTCTTTACTCGAATGTTTTACAAAAGGTGTTTTGTCTTTTGAAAAGATGTTTCAAGGTTTTTTGAAAGTTGGTTTTGAAAGTGTTTGTGAAGTGTGATTTGAAAATAGGCAAGTGTTTTCTTTGCAAATTGACAAGTACTTAAGAGTTATCTACCCTAAAGTTTTCTCAAAGATTTTTGTTATGTTTCAAACCTTTTGACAATTTTGTTCCACCATTGCATTTGGTGGACAATCTTGTACTAGGAGGTGAAAGGGACGGGCGCGGGTCATCGTTTAGACCATAATTACAATAGTGTTAAATGTCTTTGGGCAATTTTTTCTTTGAAAGGGACTTGACCATTTTGGGCAACTTTTGAAAGCGTCATCGAGGGACTTATGATCATTTGATTTGTTTGTTTTACCCAAAGAAACCCAACATGCAATATGGCCCAATTTATTTGAAGGCAACAAAGTGGAATACCCTAGGGGTGCAAGTGTGAGATGTGTTGTCCATTTTCATGCTTATTTATCTTGAGATTAGGTCAAACTATTTTGTTCGTTTTATTCGCATACAAACCCTAATTCTAGCATGGTATATTTAGAAAGCGTTAAAATGCGAAAAATAAAATTCCTACACTATTACAACACAATAATATGGGGAGGGGGTACAAATGTTCAAATGGGGGGTTATTTAGACAAGAAATTAAATCTAGCTATTACATTATTTTCTTTGAATATTTACAATATAATTAAAGGCATAAATTAAATGGAAATGAAATTAATATGCAAGATGTAAAAACAAGTTTTTTATATGTAAAAAAGAAGTATTATTTATGTCATAAAAATAAAAGTATTTTTTGGAGTATTTTCCTTTTTAGGTCAAAACCCTAGTTTATAAAATAAAATGCATTATTTATTCAATATATACTATATTTATTATTTACATACAAGAATAAAATAAAAATGAAGTCTAATTGTGAAAAATGTATTTTTAATGTTAAATATTACTAAAATAAAAATATGTATATTTTTGGTATTTTATCCTAAGTGTATTAATATATATATATATATATATATATATATATATATATATATATATATATATATATATATATATATATATATATATATATATATATATATATATATATATATATATATATATATATATATATATATATATATATATATATATATATATATATATATATATATATATATATATATATATATATATATATATATATATATATATATATATATATATATATATATATATATATATATATATATATATATATATATATATGTTATTTACAAAATATATTAAATATGCACAAAATAATAATATTTAATTTTTTCATAAAAAAAGTATTGTTTATACAAAATGTTTCAAAAGGGAAAAATGAAATAAAAATCAGAAATATAATATGTTTACATTATTTTTTTTCTAATATTTCTAAATAATAGTATATATATATTTATGCATAAATGTCCATATAAACAAATAAATACTTAAAAAATGCAAAAATGGTGTAAAAATGATTTTTCAAGTTTTAAACATTATTAGAAAAAATAAATGAGTCAAAATGAAAAAAAGAAAAATCAAAAAAATCATTAAATCAAACAAATGGGCTAGGGGGGGTATGAATCACAAAATATGGTGTAAAAAGCATAACCAAAGCTGGCCCAGCCCATGAGGCACCTTCTTCAACCTCTGAACAAAACTATTCAAAAAAACGCGCGCAAGAACCTTCATTCGAATATCCTGATTCCTTGATTTTTTGAACAAACTTCCAACATAAGAAATGTTAAGCATTGAATCACGATTCTAAATATATAAAAAACTCATCCTAACTCTCAGAAATGAGAGAGAATTTTAACAATCCCAAATCCTGACCTAAGTTTTCTGCCATTTTCAAACCTTAAATTCTCACAGCTCAAGCAAAAGAAATGAAAAGTAAAAGCATGTACAGGTTCAGTGGCATGAGTAGAACATTCCTTATTCACAAACTTAGAGCTAATGATGCCTATACTAAGAGTTATAAGTTCACCAAAGTACCTGTTCAGTTGAAGTTCTATCTGGCAATGGGGAAGCTTTCAGTGCAAGATAATGGTTGGTATAGCTTCCTTGAGGTGTGGTGATGCTGTTCCAATATTTACTTTGCCTTGAGACACCTTGAATTGAGCTGTAGAACTTCAACTGCAAAATGAAAAAGTGAAAATGGTGGAACTTGTTAAAGGATTTACAGATCGTGTTTCAGGTCTTGGTTAGCTTGCACTGATGCTAGGGAATGTGTGTGAACTGGTTTGGGCAAGAAAGCTTGAGAGGAATGAAAGATGGCACTCAAACTGCAGGCCTTGCCCTGTTCTTGCAGTTTGAAGGTGATTCTGGGATTGGGAGTGTATGAGGGATGTTAGGGTCGTGTACTAGCTTAGTTGGGATGTCCTGGATGTGTTTTACAAGTTTGCTTAAGTGTTTGTAAGCTGATATGAGAGTTCTTTTACAAAATGCCAAGTTACTTACACTTTAAGCAACAAATGCCCAAGTTGTGTTCTAGGTCAGTAGAGGCCCCCTAATGTGCTGCATAATCTCTCCTTGATCAGAGTGTTTTGCTCCTAATCTTGTGCCAATTAGATCTCATCTGTACTTGTGGATTTGCATCATGACATAAAGTGGAACTTTTGCAAAAATGGATATAATGCTTTTTCCAATTTGGGATTAATCCTTTAGGCAATGCTTGAACTCATGAAACAAGGTCTTAGCACAATGAACATGCATTAAATTATTGAGTGTTGGATGGTTTAAGGACCTGTAATCAAGGGGCATGCTGGTTTGAGAAGTTTGCACAAATTATGAACATGGAAAATAGCCAATTCAAAAGTGAGTTTTGGCCATATTGTGAAATTCGATTCTCTCAAGTTATGAGGTTGTTTAAGAAGTTCTTGGACATTTTGGAAAGCTTGGAATGTGTACTACAATCCATATTTGAAATGAAAATTGAAATTCCAAGTGGAAGTGTATGGAAAATGGCTTTGAAGTTGGGTAGAAAACCTTGTCAAAATAGGTTAAAATTTCACTAAGTTAAGAATGGTTTAGTGCCCTTATTCAAAAATTTGTAACTTGAGATACAAGCCTCATTTGGGAAAACTTTGTGAATCAAAGTTGTAGATTATGCAACAAGATACAACTTTCATGTTTTGACTTTTGTTTGAATCCAAATAGATCTTGGTGAGAAAGTGGGGCAAAGTTGGGAAAAAATAGGGTTTTTCATAACTTAGAAAAATTCTAAGTTATGAAAAATTCTCATTTCTAACCCTAATTTGCATTTTTTGATTTCTTGGTGAACAAGTTTCACGATTTGGCATGTTTTGATGAAAAATGAATCTTGACTCTTGATTTTGACCAAAAAGTCAATGTTTGACTTTTCAGTATACAGTCAAAATTGATCAATTGACTGGGAAATTCAACTGTCAATCTTGTGTACTTGGGATCTTTTGAGTTTGTTGAGCATGTCAAGATAATTCCATGGGGTCCTTGAGTCCATATGTGAGCTTGGTTTGCCATTGGCTAGGTCAAACAGTCAAAAATTGCCTTTGTGCAGTCAAAACCCTAAAAATGACCATTTTGCCCTTTTGGTGATCTGATCAAATTTCTTGTGGAATTGTGATCCCAACTTGATCAAATGGTTCATAGGAGTTCATAATGTTGATGTGGGTCACTTTTCATGAGGTTTGACTGTCAATTGGCCACAGTTGACTTTTTCCCCAATACAGCTGATTTCTAGGTCAACTGTCCAATTGACTGGGCAAAACTTGAAATCAAGACTTAAAACTTGATGTGGATAAACTTATGAGTCCAATATGAAGCAAGAAAGTTATCTTAGGCATTTTAGGTCAAAACATCTTTGTGCAAACACAAACCCTAATTTAGGTCAGCAGTGCAAGGAGAAGTCTTGAACAAATGAAAACCCTAACTGGACCCTGATCCTCAAGGGCTTTGTGATGAGAAATCAATGAGAAATGGGAGGGAAAATTTTGGGGTACAACAGTTGCCCCTGTTCAATCTTCTTGAATCTGAAGAGTTAGATTGACAAGTTTGCCTTTCGTGACTCGAGGGTAAAAGGAGATTGGACACTAGAGTGCCCGGAAATTTGCACTCGTCAAAGCAATGGATGCGGGAATGGGCTTAGAGATGCCATTTGGAGATGGGCTTAGAGATGCCATCTTGAGGGGTGACCGCAACTTGTCGGGGATGGGCTTACAGATGCCATCTGGAATGAGTATCAGGAAGGCATCCATGCTTTGGACCATCTTCGAACTGGGGGTCTGAATAGGCAATAGATTGACATCCGTTGTTGGGAGGAATCTGTAGACTGTTTTCAGAAGTCTGGAGAAGAAACTGAACAAGCGATAGGTTAACATCCGTTACTTGGAGGACCCGTAAACTGTTTTCAGAAGTCTTGGATTTGAATAAGCAATAGAGCATCATCCGTTGTTGGGAAGCGTCCGTAAACTGTTTTCAAAGGTGAGAAGAGTCCGAACAAGTGATAGGTTAACATCCGTTACTTGGAGAACCCGTGAACTGTTTTCAGAAATCTTGGAGTTGAATAAGCAATAGAGCAGCATCCGTTGTTGGGAAGCGTCCGTAAACTGTTTTCAAAGGTTGCATCTGAACAAGTGATAGATTAACATCCGTTGTTGGGAAGAATCCATAGACTGTTTTCAGAAGTCTGGAGAAGAAACTGAACAAGCGATAGGTTAACATTCGTTACTTGGAGGACCCGTAAACTGTTTTCAGAAGTCTTGGAGTTGAATAAGCAATAGAGCATCATCCGTTGTTGGGAAGCGTCTGTAAACTGTTTTCAAAGGTGAGAGGAGTCCGAACAAGTGATAGGTTAACATCCGTTACTTGGAGAACCCGTGAACTGTTTTCCGAAATCTTGGAGTTGAAGAGGAACCGGTGTAGGGTTGCCTGATGATGAGTCCGTGTAAAACTGCATCTGAAACTGTTAATGATAGCCTTTTATTCTTATCCTGAAAAGGACAAAATGTTAGCTAAACACAAAATTATTTCGCATGAAATGTATGACACAGTATATGTTATATCAGTGTTCATGATATGAATGTAATGAATGCGCATGTAAGCTGATGAGCTGTCTTGCTGGTGATAGATGAATCCTGGATGGCTGTAAATAAAAGCATCTTGACTGCTGCCGGGAAGAACAGTTCCTTGGCTATTGCTGGGGAACAAGGAGCTTGGGTTGTATACCAAGCCTCTGGAGAATTCCTGATGACTTCTACCGGGGAGTACTAATCTAGTAGACTCATGCTGGGGATGCAAGACTGAGAATCTTCAGTTTGGCGGGAAGCATCTCCGGCGACTTCACTGGGGAGCTCAAGATTTGTTCTCCTAAAACTCTGTGGGGGGAAGGTTCATTAGTCTGGTCTCGCTGGGGATTCTGAAATTTAAACTCTGAGGGGAATTGAATTCCTGAGGACCTTCTGGCTGAGGAATTGTAAAGATAAGTTACTGCTGGGGAATTTTGATGAACTCCGTTGGGGATAGGAAGAAATTTGGTGAGTGCGATCTTCCGTGATTGTTAGCTGAGGATAACCCAGTTATAAGGCCTTGTGAGGAATAACTTTGAATAAAGCTTGGGAGAGACGTCCGTATTCTGCGGGGGATAAGCTTCTAGAATCTACCGGGGATGAGCTTCAAGACTTGCTAGGGATATGGATTCCAAATCTCCCGGGGGTTTCCTTTGAAAGGGTATCAGGTTATCCAATTGTACCTTTGACTTATCAGTAATCCTCTTTCTTGGTTCATAAGGAAATGATTGTGTTCAAATGCATATGCCTATTTAACAAAACATTGGACGTTTCTCAAAATAAAACAAACAGTGCAAGAGAAAAGAAAAGGAAATGACACAAATTTCTGGGAAAAGTATTTGTATTTAATTGCTATGAGGATATTTGTACAAAGGAGACACTCATCCTAGTAAGAGGATTTTATCGTAAATACAAAATAAAGATGGCTATGTGAAATAATTCCATGGGATTCCATTCTGCTATAGCTTTCACAACTCTGAATATCTGTCCATTCAATGCTTCGTTTGACGATGACTGGATTGATCAGAAGCATGGAACCGGTTGATGAAGAGATTGTCTTTGAAGTGATCCGACGAGACATAGTCATACGCTTTAATTCCCTAACTTTTGCCTGAATCGCCCTTTCGGGTTTTCAATCCACCGGGAAACCCCTTTTTGCCCAAGCCGCCCTTTCGGGTTTTCAACTTGCCGGGTGTACAGATTTTTTTTGTTTTTATCCCTAATTTTTGCTTGAACCGCCCTTTCGAGTTTTCGGTTCACCGGGATGCCCATTTTTGCCCAAGCCGCCCTTTCGGGTTTTCGACTTGTCGGGTCATTTATGCGTAGTATCTTTTGACTATGTCTGCGTTCGCAGGGTGCGGCAGATCATCGCCGTCCATGGTGGTCAGAATCATTGCACCACCAGAAAATATGCTCTTGATCACAAATGGTCCTTCATATGTAGGAGTCCATTTGCCCCTGGGATCACTTTGCGGTAAGATAATCCGCTTGATTACGAGATCTCTGACTTGATACACTTGACGTCTGACTTTCTTATTGAAGGCCTTGATCATCCGCTTTTGATACGTCTGACCATGGCATATAGCAGCAAGTCGCTTTTTGTTGATCAGATTAAGTTGATCAAGTCGGGTCCGCATCCAATCATCTTCATTCAAACCTGCATCCTTCATAATCCTTAGAGAATGGATCTGGACTTCCATAGGCAAAACAGCTTCCATGCCATAAACCAAAGAAAATGGGGTTGCCCCAGTTGAGGTATGTGTCGTCGTACGGTATCCATGTAGAGCAAACGGTAACATCTCATGCCAGTCTTTGTAAGTGACTGTCATTTTCTGAATAATCTTCTTAATGTTTTTGTTCGCAGCTTCAACAGCACCGTTCATCTTCGGCCGATAGGGAGATGAATTGTGATGATAAATCTTGAACTGTTTGCACAATGCAGTGATCATCGTGTTATTCAGATTTGTTCCGTTGTCTGTGATGATCCTTTCTGGAACACCATACCGACATATGAGATTTTGCTTGATAAAGCGGGCAACCACATTTTTAGTAACAGAGGCGAAGGAAGCTGCTTCGACCCATTTGGTGAAATAGTCAATGGCAACCAGGATGAAGCGATGTCCGTTGGAAGCCGTGGGCTTGATCTCTCCAATCATATCAATGGCCCACATTGCAAAGGGCCACGGAGCAGTCAGGACGTTGAGAGGAACCGGAGGGATATGAACTTTATCAGCATAAACTTGGCATTTGTGGCACGTACGGGAATGTTGATGGCAGTCAGCTTCCATGGTAGACCAGTAATAGCCTGCCCTTAGGATCTTCTTAGCCATTGTATGCCCGCTCAAGTGAGTGCCAAATGTGCCGCTGTGTATATCAGTCATGATCAACTCTGCTTCAGCTTTGTCTACGCATCGGAGTAATACACAATCATGGCTTCGTTTGTAAAGGATGTCGTTGCTCAGGAAGAATTTAGCAGCGAATTTCCTTAAGAACTTCTTGTCATTTACGGAAGCTCCTTTGGGATAGTCTCTAGTCTCGAGATACCTTTTGATTTCATGGAACCAAGGTTGTTCCACTACTTCTTCGGTATTAATCTCATGACAATGCGCAGGTTCATCCATTCGCTTGATGGTGATTTGGGGAGCTTCGTTATCCCAGTTGAGTTTAAACATGGAGGACATTGTGGCTAGAGCATCTGCTAGCTGATTCTCTTCTCGCGGGAAATGCTCGAAGGTAATTTGCTCGAAATGAGGCAACAATGTCAGGACATGTTCTTTGTATGGGATAATATTAGGATGCTTGGTATCCCACTCTCCTTTGATTTGACTGATAACCAAATCCGAGTCCCCGAATACGATCAAAGATTTGATCCCCAAGTCTATAGCAGCCTTGAGACCAAAGATGCAAGCTTCATACTCAGCCATGTTGTTTGTACAGCTGAAGCAAAGTCGGGCCGTGAAATGTGTGTGACAACCTTCCGGAGAAATGAGTACTACGCCGATACCGTTTCCAAGTGCATTTGAAGCACCATCAAAGTACAGGGTCCATCGGGATCCCTTTTCGGGTCCGTCATACGGTCCGTTACCTTCAATGTTGTCCAAATTCATGATGTCCTCGTCCGGGAAATCAAATCTCATGGGTTGATAATCTTCGATAGCCTGGTGAGCCAGATGGTCAGCTAGTACACTCCCTTTTATAGCTTTTTGGGTGGTGTACTGGATGTCATACTCAGTTAAGATCATTTGCCATCTAGCTATCCTTCCAGATAAAGCGGGCTTTTCGAAGATATACTTGATAGGATCCATTTTGGAAATCAACAAGGTAGTATGAGTCAACGTATACTGTCTTAGTCGGCGAGCAGCCCATACCAAAGCGCAGCAAGTTTTCTCGAGCAGTAAGTAGCGAGTCTCACAGTCGGTAAACTTTTTGCTAAGGTAATAAATAGCATGCTCTTTTCGAGCAGACTCGTCATGCTGGCCCAAAACACACCCCATTGAGTTATCCAAGACAGTCAAATACATGATCAATGGTCTTCCTTCGACGGGTGGCATCAGAATAGGAGGTTCTAGCAAATACTCCTTGATTCTATCAAAAGCAGCTTGACAATCGTCGTTCCATTCGACTACCTGATCTTTTTTCAAGAGTTTGAAAATTGGCTCACAGGTAGAAGTCAGATGTGAGATGAATCTGGCAATATAGTTTAAGCGCCCCAAGAATCCTCTAACCTCCTTCTCAGTACGGGGAGCAGGCATCTCTTGTATTGCTTTTACTTTTGCGGGATCGACTTCAATGCCTTTGTTGCTTACAATGAATCCCAGGAGTTTACCAGACCTAACTCCAAAAATGCATTTACTTGGATTCAGCCTGAGCTTGTATTCTTTTAACCTGGCAAACAGCTTCTCCAGATGTTCAAGGTGCTCTTCCTCTGTTTGTGACCGAGCTATCATATCGTCTACGTAAACTTCAATCTCATGATGTATCATATCATGAAATAAAGCTACCATGGCGCGTTGATAAGTTGCCCCTGCGTTCTTCAGCCCGAACGGCATCACCTTGTAACAGAAAGTGCCCCATTGTGTGACAAAAGTTGTTTTCTCCATATCCTCGGGGGCCATTTTGATTTGATTGTAGCCCGAGAATCCATCCATGAAGGAAAACACTTTGTGCTGAGCTGTATTATCGATCAAGATGTCAATATGAGGTAGCGGGAAATCATCTTTGGGGCTGGCCCTATTCAAATCCCGGTAGTCCACACACATCCTGACTTTGCCATCTTTCTTAGGTACTGGCACAATGTTAGCGACCCATTGAGGATAGGACGTAACAGCCAGAAAGCCAGCATCGAATTTCTTCATTACTTCCGCTTTGATCTTTTCGAACATGTCAGGCCTCATTCGGCGAACTTTTTGCTTGACCGGTGGACAGTCTTCTCTTGTGGGGAGACGGTGAACCACGATGTCTGTGTCTAAACCCGGCATGTCTTCATAAGACCAAGCAAAGATTTCAACATACTCATTCAACAACTGTACCAGGCGCTCCTTGACTTTTGGTTCCAGATTGGCACCCACTTGCACCTCCTTCCGGTCTTCCTCGGTCCCTAAGTTGACAGTTTCCAGTGACTCTTCATGCGGTAAGATGGCCCTTTCCTCTTGTTGCAGAAGTCTGGCTAGTTCCCCGGGAACTTCATAACCTTCGTCATCTTCATACTCGGCTAGATTGACCAGATCCTCAGAGTTATTGAAAGATATAGCAGAATAGTCACCCATGGAATCCGGAGTGGATGGGTACCTGCATTGGTGAGTATGGGTGTGTGTAAGGGATAGCCATCCTTAAATAGAAAATGCAAAAGGAAAGAAAATGAACACAAGTAGTTTATCAAATGAAAAACGTCCAATGAATCATTAAACATGGCATATGGATATGAAAAATAATCAAAACCCTTACAAGTGGACCTACATGCCCCGGGCAAGGCAGGAGGTGAAAAGATAGTGTACGGATTGTTTGAAAGTAAATATTACAGACCAAATAAGAAATGTTTAATAGATAAATTACTGATGAATAAAAGTGATGGGGACAAAGTATTTTGCCTCCCAGTTGCTCAATCCTCCTTTGATAGTTGGATAAATCCACTCTTCAATGTTGCCCTCTTTGTCTTCATCCTCTAAAGCGTTGATTCCGTAGGGAGAAATTTTGACTGGCGCTCCTTCAATCTTCGACCGGCGCATAGCTTTTTGGCCCGCGGTAGTGAACCCTAATCCAAATTTGTCTGTCTTATGTGGAATATCAGGAAACTGCCCCCATGCTGAATTCTTCCCCTCCTTTATTGCGGCCCTTGCGTCCTCCAGAGATGCCATCCTGGCCATCTGTCTCGGTACTTCAGCTGCCAACTTTGCTACTGCTATTTCAGGAAGGACTTCTTCAAAATGTTGAAATGGTGTCTCAATGAACTCTCCTTCAACCTCCACATACCGGAAAGAATTTAAGTGGCTAATCATGTACTCTTCTTCGCCATGGACAGTGATGATCTTTCCCTTGACAGGATACTTCAACATCTGATGTAAGGAGGAGGTGACTGCCCCAGCATGGTGTATCCAAGGTCTACCCAGCAGGCAAGAGTATGATGGACGGATGTCCATCACATAGAAAGTGGATTTAAACACCTCAGTGCCTATCTTGATGGGAATTTCAACCTCTCCATGGACCATTCTCTTCGAACCATCGAAAGCTCTGACAACAATATCACTCGGCTTCAATTCCAATCCCTCACAATCTAGTCGGTCCAAGGCCTTTTTAGGCAACACATTCAGCGACGAACCAGTGTCAACCAAGACGTGTGCGAGAGTAGTTCCTCGACACTCGACTGAAATGTGCAAAGCATCATTGTGGTTCCTACCTTTAGGAGTTAGGTCAGCATCAGAAAAACCTAATCCATTGTCCGCAGTCAGGCTAGCCACGCAATTCTGAAACTGATCCGCAGAGGTTTCCTGGGGCACATGGGCTGCCTTCAGGAATTTTATCAGGGCTTTAGCGTGCGCTTCTGAGCAAAGCAGTAGTGCCAGCATGGAGATCTTGGAGGGGGTTTGCCCCAGTTGTTCTACTACATCGTAATCACTTCTTTTGATTATCCTCAAAATCTCATCCATTTCCTTCTTGGAGGTTTCCGGGATTACCAAGGGTTGAGCCCTCGTCCTGACGAGCTCATCTTTGATTCCCTTACCTTTGTCAGCAGCGGTAGGAGAGACAGTACTAGGAACAACAACGTCTTCAATCAAAGGAGTTCTAGCAGAAAGTTTTATTGGTGCCGGGATGACCTTGTCAGCTGATGAGGGTCCAAAGACTGCTCTTGGAGGGGCAATCTCTGGAGAAAATATTCTCCCGCTCCTGGTGATTTTGCTAGTGCCCGCAATGTTACTAATGATGGCTTCTTCATCATCCGAACTTTCTCCAGTTATTTCGATTTGTTTGATACCATGGTAGTAGACGTCACCGCCATAGTTCCAAGGTATCGACTTCTCAGAAACATAGGGAACAGGCCCTGGCATTGTTATCTTCAAAGGAACAGATTTCGTAGCCGGTGTAATCTTAACAGGCTTTTTGACGGCCTTGGAAAGATTGGCGTGAATGGTTATGATTGAGACATCTTCAGTATGAACTGGAACAGCAGAAACTTTTTCGAACAAAATTTGTCGACTATCCATAAGGCCTTGGATGCCTTTTTTCAGTAACGGACAAACAAACGGCAGAGAGTAACAACAATAACAGTCTTCTTTACATCTCGGGAAGATCCCGACCCTTAACAGATTCAACTTGATGGTTAGCAATGGAGTAGTCAGATCATTGACATCAGCAACATACAAATCTTCTTCAATGGCATTGACATTTCGGCCGTGCTTCGGCATGGGTGCAGATATCACATTAGGCTTCTCCGGAGCATCAAACTCCACCTCCTTCGCCTCTATCAGGTCTTGGATCTTATGCTTGAGTGCCCAACAATCATTGGTGTCGTGTCCAACATTGTCTGAATGGTAGGCGCATTTAGCATTGGCATGATAATGCGGAGAGGACGTATTCACATTCTTTGGTGCCTCTTTGATGGTGGCAAGATTCAACTTTAACAGATGGGGAAGCACTTGCGATGGAGTCATATTAATGCGGGTGAACTGCCGTTGTGGCCGTTCCACCCGTTGTTGATTTGGTCTAGACTGGTTATAGCGAGGCTGCTCACTTGGAGTGTTTTGAATCATTACGGCCCCCACAGTTGGCCGACGCTCCGTCTTCCCTGCTCTTCTCTGAGAATATACCATAGTTGTTTCCTTCTTAAAAGGCTTCTTCTCAACACTTGCAGCAACACCCTTCTAAATCTTTCCTGACTTGATGCCAGCTTCTATTCTTTCGCCTGTTAAGATCAAATCGGTAAACCCCGCGGAAGAGTTACCAATTAAATGATTGAAAAATGGCCCAGATAGGGTCCCTAGAAACATATCAACGAGTTCACGATCGGTTAAAGGAGGCTGCACCCTGCCATCCAAATCCCTCCATTTTTGTGCATATTCTTTGAATCCTTCGCTTGTTCCTAACGACATACCCTGAAGTTGGGTACGAGTAGGAGCAAGGTCAGAATTATACTGGTATTGTTTGTAGAAAGCGGTGGCCAAATCTTCCCAATTTCTGACACTGGTTCCTTCTAGCTGATAAAACCACTCCAACTGAGCTCCCGAGAGGCTGTCTTGAAAGAAATGAATCCAAAGGTTTTTATCTTCCGTATAGGGTTGAATCTTTCTCACATAGGACCTGAGATGCATTTTTGGACAGGACAGCCCATCATACCTAACAAACATTGGCACTTTGAATTTTGGGGGAATCACAATCCCGGCAACCAAACCCAAGTCTTCAAAATCCAAACCTGGTACTCTTTGTAATTCCATGGCGGCCAATCTGTCTTCTAAACCCTTGTATTTATCATCAGCTGGAGGGTATTGCTGGTCAGAATAATCTTCATCCTCTTCAACCTCCTCTTCTTCCGCATCAGACTCGGAAGGTACCGCAGCTCCATCTCTTTTACTGGTCCCTTCATCAGAAGTAGGATGGAATTCAAGCACTCTCCGAGCTTCTCCGTCAAATCTTCTCCCCAAAGTAGCCACCCCAATCCTCTTTTTCTTTTTTTTCACTGGGTCCTTATTCCCTAATTGAGTCTTGATATCCTCCTGACCCTTAGCCAAGGTCATCAGGAGTTGCTGGAATTGTGCATTCTGAGCTTGTAGGACTTTGACTGTTTGCTCGAGATCCATCCTACTGAAATAAACAGCAGACAGATAAGGAAACCTGGAGTGAGACCTGCTTATGCACATGATGAATGGTATGCTTATGTATGCAATGCATTCAAGGATTTAGAACATTCAAAATTGTTTCAGACGAAGAAGAACGCACGTCATATTAATAAGAAGAAATTTGTTAGTACATAAATGCCCCATGGGCCAAATATTACAAAATAACTTCTTAAGGCAAAAAGACATTGTGCATCCTCTTTGGTGCGATGTAGGTGTTGAGGGCCTCTTGCTCATGGAGTCGGCGGGTAAGCTCTAGAACCTTCTTCTCACTGGCGTAGAAGCTAGCTTCAAAAGTATTCCGTTCCTCCTTGAGCTGAATCCAACTTTTCTGCATTTCCTCCCACGATGTAGGCATGTCTGGATGTAGGATGGTGTAGGGAACCTCTCCTTCATTGACGGGCTCTTTAATCACAGGGAGAACATGAGGATAAGGCATCATCAGACTTTGGGCTCGGGCTCGTACCCACTTGAGATAAGGCTCAAGGGGGGTGGAGTTCTTGTGTCCCAGAGTCTTGCTATCAACCTTGTTGAGTTTTCCCCAAGCTCTGATGAATCTTTGGCGAAGTCCTTGCGCATCGTTGTCGAAGTCAAAAACTAGTTCAGGAATCAACATGTCATGAGGGCCATCCCTTCGTGCATATCCAAATTGCCTCAAAGCTAGGCAAGGGTTATAGGTGATACCTCCCCTAATTCCAAGTAAAGGAACATTAGGAAACTCTCCGCAACGATCGATGATGATGACATTTTCTCTGGACCGAGAACACCAATGTACATCAGAGTGAGTAAGAGTCATCAACCGTTGGGACCACCTTGAGCCTTGGTCATTCTTCAAGACGGATTGTGGAAGGTGCGAAATAAACCACCTTGCAAGGAGAGGAGTACAGCACATGAGAACACCCCTCCTTCTCATTGTTCGTGTGTAAAGTGAGTGAAGGATGTCCCCAAGCAATGTTGGTATTGGATTTCTGGACAAGAAGATTTTGACGGCGTTGACATCTACCAATTGGTCAGGGTTTGGGAACAAGACCAACCCATAGATAAGGAGTGCCACAATTTCTTCAAAGGCTTGAAGGTCCAATGAGTTCCAACATTCTTGTGCCTTCTCAAACAAGAATTTTGCTAAGAATCCCTTGACACCGCTTCTGGTTTCCCAATGCCCCTTGATGTCGGATGGTTGTAGATGTAATACTCGAGCAACATCTTCCGGCTTTGGTTCCTTTTCTGTACCGTTGAAGGCAAGTTGATTAAGGATAGGAATTCTCAGGAGTTGAGAAAACTCCTCCAAAGTGGGCACCAACTGGTAATCAGGGAAAGTGAAACAGTGGTGAAGAGGGTCAAAGAACTGGAATATCACTTTCATCATGTCTTCTTCAATGTTGGTGTTGACTAGGCTGAGCAATCTACCATGTCTCTCACCGAAGGATGAATTTTCCGGAATTCTTGAGGTGAGTTCCTTGAGTTGAGGAGAGATTCTCACAAGGTTGACTTGAATGGTGTTTCTGCGAGGAATTTCCATGACCTACAAAACAGGAACAAAGATGAAGATCCAAACCCTTGAAATGGTTAGTGAATGCATATGATGCTTTATGATGTTTATGATGTATGCACAAAACATATGTACAAGCAAATCACACCAAACCCTAGTTTCAGGCTTGCATGGGGTTTCATAGGTAAGTACCCTCTTGAGTGTAGTTGGCTTAAAAACCTGTCCTATAAACAGTAACCGGGTTCTAAGGAGCTCAATATCATTGGATTGTTTTCATTGTTCATTGTTTTGGTTTAGCCACTTAACTAGCGACCAAAATATTCCAAGAAAACAACCCTGAATGAGTGTAGTATCGAGTATCTACCAACTTCGTACTGCACCAAAGCTGGTCATCTCACTACCCCTAATAAAAGGCCAAGATGGTCAAGTAAGGTTCTAGGTCATTAGTGCTTAGTGACATCACTCAGCGGCCCCGTACTCTCCTTGATTGAACTCAAGGGTTACCGGTACTCACAAATATGTCGCACTAATATAGCTATTGCTTCGACCGTGTCGGTATACCCCGCACAGTTTCCACAACGTATTGCTATCTATGAATGTTTCCCAAAATCCGGGTGTAGGATTGTAAACCCAAACAAATAGAGCCAATATATAAAGCAAACAATTCAAACAATTTGTCATGCAAGAGGGTGATCTAAGCCCTAAGGTTACTCCACTTTTAAAATTATCCCCAGCAGAGTCGCCAGTTCTGTGATACGGTGGGAGAACTGACTATGGTTTTGCGTTTGTTTTCGCAAATGTTTCGGTTGAGCAAGAGTCGCCACCGACTTTTTATTTTATCCTAAGGAAAGGTTTAAAAAGCACAGCAAAAACCTTTGAGATTTTTCTTGGGTTCGGGGAGTAGATTATAGAAAGGGAAGGTATTAGCACCCTTTCTATCCATGGTTATCCATGGGCTCTTAGGTACTTGCTTAGATCAACTTGCCTTGGTTTTCAATTGTTTGAAATGGTGCTTGGTTTGTGGTTTTGAAAATGTTTTGAAAAGATGCCTTGTATAGGCTACCCTTGTAACAATTCTTTACTCGAATGTTTTACAAAAGGTGTTTTGTCTTTTGAAAAGATGTTTCAAGGTTTTTTGAAAGTTGGTTTTGAAAGTGTTTGTGAAGTGTGATTTGAAAATAGGCAAGTGTTTTCTTTGCAAATTGACAAGTACTTAAGAGTTATCTACCCTAAAGTTTTCTCAAAGATTTTTGTTATGTTTCAAACCTTTTGACAATTTTGTTCCACCATTGCATTTGGTGGACAATCTTGTACTAGGAGGTGAAAGGGACAGGCGCGGGTCATCGTTTAGACCATAATTACAATAGTGTTAAATGTCTTTGGGCAATTTTTTCTTTGAAAGGGACTTGACCATTTTGGGCAACTTTTGAAAGCGTCATCGAGGGACTTATGATCATTTGATTTGTTTGTTTTACCCAAAGAAACCCAACATGCAATATGGCCCAATTTATTTGAAGGCAACAAAGTGGAATACCCTAGGGGTGCAAGTGTGAGATGTGTTGTCCATTTTCATGCTTGTTTATCTTGAGATTAGGTCAAACTATTTTGTTCGTTTTATTCGCATACAAACCCTAATTCTAGCATGGTATATTTAGAAAGCGTTAAAATGCGAAAAATAAAATTCCTACACTATTACAACACAATAATATGGGGAGGGGGGTACAAATGTTCAAATGGGGGGTTATTTAGACAAGAAATTAAATCTAGCTATTACATCATTTTCTTTGAATATTTACAATATAATTAAAGGCATAAATTAAATGAAAATGAAATTAATATGCAAGATGTAAAAAAAAGTTTTTTATATGTAAAAAAGAAGTATTATTTATGTCATAAAAATAAAAGTATTTTTTGGAGTATTTTCCTTTTTAGGTCAAAACCCTAGTTTATAAAATAAAATGCATTATTTATTCAATATATACTATATTTATTATTTACATACAAGAATAAAATAAAAATGAAGTCTAATTGTGAAAAATGTATTTTTAATGTTAAATATTACTAAAATAAAAATATGTATATTTTTGGTATTTTATCCTAAGTGTAAATTTTACAAAATATATTAAATATGCACAAAATAATAATATTTAATTTTTTCATAAAAAAATTATTTTTTATACAAAATGTTTCAAAAGGGAAAAATGAAATAAAAATCAGAAATATAATATGTTTACATTATTTTTTTTCTAATATTTCTAAATAATAGTATATATATATTTATGCATAAATGTCCATATAAACAAATAAATACTTAAAAAATGCAAAAATGGTGTAAAAATGATTTTTCAAGTTTTAAACATTATTAGAAAAAATAAATGAGTCAAAATGAAAAAAAGAAAAATCAAAAAAATCATTAAATCAAACAAATGGGCTAGGGGGGTATGAATCACAAAATATGGTGTAAAAAGCAGAACCAAAGCTGGCCCAGCCCATGAGGCACCTTCTTCAACCTCTGAACAAAACTATTCAAAAAAACGCGCGCAAGAACCTTCATTCGAATATCCTCATTCCTTGATTTTTTGAACAAACTTCCAACATAAGAAATGTTAAGCATTGAATCACGATTCTAAATATATAAAAAACTCATCCTAACTCTCAGAAATGAGAGAGAATTTTAACAATCCCAAATCCTGACCTAAGTTTTCTGCCATTTTCAAACCTTAAATTCTCACAGCTCAAGCAAAAGAAATGAAAAGTAAAAGCATGTACAGGTTCAGTGGCATGAGTAGAACATTCCTTATTCACAAACTTAGAGCTAATGATGCCTATACTAAGAGTTAGAAGTTCACCAAAGTACCTAATCAGTTGAAGTTCTATCTGGCAATGGGGAAGCTTTCAGTGCAAGATAATGGTTGGTATAGCTTCCTTGAGGTGTGGTGATGTTGTTCCAATATTTACTTTGCCTTGAGACACCTTGAATTGAGCTGTAGAACTTCAACTGCAAAATGAAAAAGTGAAAATGGTGGAACTTGTTAGAGGAATTACAGGTCGTGTTTCAGGTCTTGGTTAGCTTGCACTGATGCTAGGGAATGTGTGTGAACTGGTTTGGGCAAGAAAGCTTGAGAGGAATGAAATATGGCACTCAAACTGCAGGCCTTGCCCTGTTCTTGCAGTTTGAAGGTGATTCTGGGATTGGGAGTATATGAGGGATGTTAGGGTCGTGTACTAGCTTAGTTGGGATGTCCTGGATGTGTTTTACAAGTTTGCTTAAGTGTTTGTAAGCTGATATGAGAGTTCTTTTACAAAATGCCAAGTTACTTACACTTTAAGCAACAAATGCCCAAGTTGTGTTCTAGGTCAGTAGAGGCCCCCTAATGTGCTGCATAATCTCTCCTTGATCAGAGTGTTTTGCTCATAATCTTGTGCCAATTAGATCTCATCTGTACTTGTGGATTTGCATCATGACATAAAGTGGAACTTTTGCAAAAATGGATATAATGCTTTTTCCAATTTGGGATTAATCCTTTAGGCAATGCTTGAACTCATGAAACAAGGTCTTAGCACAATGAACATGCATTAAATTATTGAGTGTTGGATGGTTTAAGGATCTGTAATCAAGGGGCATGCTGGTTTGAGAAGTTTGCACAAATTATGAACATGGAAAATAGCCAATTCAAAAGTGAGTTTTTGCCATATTGTGAAATTCGATTCTCTCAAGTTATGAGGTTGTTTGAGAAGTTCTTGGACATTTTGGAAAGCTTGGAATGTGTACTACAATCCATCTTTAAAATGCAAATTGAAATTCCAAGTGGAAGTGTATGGAAAATGGCTTTGAAGTTGGGTAGAAAACCTTGTCAAAATAGGTTAAAATTTCACTAAGTTAAGAATGGTTTAGTGCCCTTATTCAAAAATTTGTAACTTGAGATACAAGCCTCATTTGGGAAAACTTTGTGAATCAAAGTTGTAGATTATGCAACAAGCTACAACTTTTATGTTTTGACTTTTGTTTGAATCCAAATAGATCTTGGTGAGAAAGTGGGGCAAAGTTGGGAAAAAATTAGGGTTTTTCATAACTTAGAAAAATTCTAAGTTATGAAAAATTCTCATTTCTAACCCTAATTTGCATTTTTTGATTTCTTGGTGAACAAGTTTCATGATTTGGCATGTTTTGATGAAAAATGAATCTTGACTCTTGATTTTGACCAAAAAGTCAAAGTTTGACTTTTTAGTATACAGTCAAAATTGATCAATTGACTGGGAAATTCAACTGTCAATCTTGTGTACTTGGGATCTTTTGAGTTTGTTGAGCATGTCAAGATAATTCCATGGGGTCCTTGAGTCCATATGTGAGCTTGGTTTGCCATTGGCTAGGTCAAACAGTCAAAAATTGCCTTTGTGCAGTCAAAACCCTAAAAATGACCATTTTGCCCTTTTGGTGATCTGATCAAATTTCTTGTGGAATTGTGATCCCAACTTGATCAAATGGTTCATAGGAGTTCATAATGTTGATGTGGGTCACTTTTCATGAGGTTTGACTGTCAATTGGCCACAGTTGACTTTTTCCCCAATACAGCTGATTTCTAGGTCAACTGTCCAATTGACTGGGCAAAACTTGAAATCAAGACTTGAAACTTGATGTGGATAAACTTATGAGTCCAATATGAAGCAAGAAAGTTATCTTAGGAATTTTAGGTCAAAACATCTTTTTGCAAACACAAACCCTAATTTAGGTCAGCAGTGCAAGGAGAAGTCTTGAACAGATGAAAACCCTAACTGGACCCTGATCCTCAAGGGCTTTGTGATGAGAAATCAATGAGAAATGGGAGGGCAAATTTTGGGGTACAACACTAGTGTTTATCCATGGGGAGCTCCTGTTTTGCTGGTTAAGAAGAAGGATGGTAGTGTGCGTTTGTGTATTATCTATCGCCAGTTGAATAAGGTGACCATAAAGAACAAGTATTATATACCACAGAATGATTACCTTTTAGATCAGTTGAAATGAGCCTTTGTGTTCTCAAAGATTGATCTCAGGTCAGGATATCATAAGATTTGGGTTAAGAGCTCGGACGTGTCGAAGACCGCATTTAGGACACAATATGCTCATTATAAATTCCTAGTTATGCCATTTGTGGAGACCAATGCTCCGGCCTTTTTTATTGATTACATGGATCGAGTGTTCCAACCATATTTGGACCAGTTCGTGGTAATCTTTATAGATGACATTTTGATTTACTCTTAGAATGTTGAGGAGCATATGGAACATTTGAGGATCGTGCTGTCTATTCTTCACGAAAAGCAGTCGTTAGCAATGTTTAGCAAGTACGAATTTTGGATGTCTGAAGTCAAGTTTCTTGGACATGTTATATATGGTGGCGGTGTAGTTGTAGATCCATCCAAAGTGGAATCAGTGGTAAATTGGGAACGACCCAAGAATGCAACTGAAGTCCATAGTTTCCTAGGTTTGGAAGATTACTATCAAAGGTTCATCATGGGATTTTCTAAGTTGGAACTACCTTTGACGAGGCTTACAAGAAAAGAAGTTCCTTTCGGTTGGAATTCTGAATGTGAGAAAAGCTTTCAGAAGTTGAAGAAGAAATTGAGTACTGCTCCGGTATTTGTGATTCCATATCCAGAACGATCTTACGAAGTTTTCTGTGATGCATCCAAGAAGGGCTTAGGTGGTGTACTGATGCAAGATGGACATGTAGTAGCTTATGCATCTTGATAGTTAAGACAACATGAAGATAATTATCCTACTCGTGACCTTGAACTTGCTGCAATTTTCTTTTCACTTAAGGTGTGGCGACATTACTTGTATGGAGTTCACTTTGAGATGTTTAGTGATCATAAGAGCCTGAAGTGTCTCTTCAATCAGAGGAAACTCAATATACGTCAGAGGATATGAATGAAATATCTTAAGGATTATGATTTTGATCTGAAATATCATCCCGAGAAAGCTAACAAAGTGGTAGATGCCTTGAGTAGAGAGGAGATTTGAGTTGTAGAACTGATGATGTTAGAGGTTGATATTTTGGAGAAATTTAGGAACCTTGATCTACAGTTTGAGTGGGCACCAATAGGCGTATTGACCAGTAATCTAAATGTTGAGAATGAATTACGGGAAAGAATCTTCCAATCGCAGTGGAATAATGCAGAGTTACAAGCTAATGAAAGTCTCCCGGATTTCTTTTGAGCATTCCATAGAGTCATTATGTTTAGACAAAGAGCGTGTATACCAAACAATGTAGAATGAGAAGATTGATTATGGACAAAGCCCACAAGAGCAAGTTTACCATTCATCTCGGATCAACCAAAATGTACCAAGACTTGAAAAAGAGTTTTTGGTGGCCCGACATGAAAAAAGATGTTGCTAGTTATGTGCAGCAGTGTGCGATCTTCTAACAGGTGAAAATAGAGCACCAGAGGCCCGATGGTATGTTGAAACCATTGGACATTCCTATATGGAAGTGGGATAGTATACTCATAGACTTTATTATGGGATTACCCCGTGCCTTGAGTGGAGATGACTCTATTTGGGTGATCATGGATCGATTAATAAAATCTGCATATTTCTTGCATGTCAAGATGACTCATAAGGTTGTTCATCTCACGAGACTTTTTGTATCAGAAATTATGATATTACATGGTGTACCGTCTAGCATTGTATTAGATAGAGACCCGAAGTTCACTTCCTAGTTTTGGAAGGCGTTTCACCATGAGATGGGGACAAATTTGAATTTGAGTATTTCTAATCATCCTTAAACTGATGGACTAATGGAAAGAACTATCCAAACCATTGAGGACATGTTGAGAGCATGTTGTTGTACCCCAAAATTTGCCCTCCCATTTTCATACAAGACATACTCCTAGAGGTCCTCAATGGCTCAAGTTGACTAAGGATTGACCAGACAAATCCTCCTCTTAAGACAATAAGCCCCAAACTAAGGTTTTAATCCTCATCAAGATGTTTGAGTTCCAAGGGTCCCAACTGGTCTCCATTTCCATAATATTTCCTCAATATCATCCATTCCAAGTTTCATGCCTTGCACAACAAGTTTGCTCAGTCAACTGCTCAAATGCCTGAAAATCAACTGTACTAGGACAAAAGTCAACGGTGACCCAAATACAGTCAAAATTCAAGATTTTTGGTCAACATCAATATTTTGAAGTATTATCCATCATTTGATCAAGGGTTGATCATGATTCCTCAAGAAATGCTCCTAACTCATCAAAAGTCAAAAATGGCAATTTAGGGTTTCTATAGCAAAAGTCAACCAAACTTGGACCAGGCATAACTTTCTCATACTTTTTCAGAAATTTTCCAACCAAGGCTAATTTTGAAGAGAATCCAATTCCCTGCAACTCCTCTTCATCCCTCAAGGTCAAGAAATGCCTAAATCAAAAGATACAAGTTCATACATTATAGGCCATTTAAAAAAGTCAACAAAAACACCTTTTGGGTCAAACTCCTTACATGATTATGGAAGATCCAATTGAGATGAGACCAAAAGGGTTGTTTAGAGGACATCCTAAGCTTTCTAAAAAGTCCAGGAACACCCTCTTAGGGTTAAAACTGAGAGAGATATGCATTGTCAAAGTTGGCCATTTTTAGAAATTTGCATAAAGTCAACAATGCCCAAATTTGCATTTTTTCCAAATGGGCCTAACTTTTTATACTTGAAACACATTCCTAGCCTGGTCCACGACCCAAACACCTTTCCATGCATCATTGGCTTTAGTTATTTAATTTATTTTGATTTTAATCCTTTAAAAATCAAATAAAATCAAATAAATGATATAAAAATAATGAAGATTTATTTTGATTTGATTTTGCATTGAATTACAATCCAAATATGTTGTATAACACAAAGAAAAATCGTGCAAGATTGAAAAGAGAGGAAATCTCCACATATGGAAAGATTGGAAGCAAAATTGAAAAGGCATTATTTGTTAGATTCTTGCAATACAATGTGACCTAATTTAATTCACATATTTATACACAAGCATTCTCAACCATAAGGACAAGTTTTTACATGCGCAACTGCCTCCAAAAGCCCTAGCCAAAAATTCAAAAATTTCAAAGATTGGTGCAATTCAGAAACTCTCGATCCAGCCAATCTCCATAAGATCCAAGCATCCTATCACCCTTCTGAGGATCCCAGGGGTTGAACCAACTCATTTTTGAAGGCCAAAGTGCACATAATCGTCCTAACCCAAAATTCATGGTTTGGTAAATTTCTAAAACCTCAAACTTTTGGTTCATGTGATATAATCTGATTCTTTACATTGGCATATGTTCATAATGATATTCTAAGTTGTTTTGAACAATTAGTTTCAAGCATGAATGCAGGATCCTCAAAGTGCCATTGTTAGGGCACAGAGGTTCTGTTTCTTCGTATCAAAGCTTGCAGGCTGTTTTAGCAAAAAAGAAGACCACCATCGTGATCGCAGCCCTCGAAATAAGGGGGTAGGGTACCATTTGCACCCTTATTCGCCGTGTTTTACAGGTTTGGTATTTTGAGTCAACCAGTGAAGGTGACCGGAGTTGGACTCTGGCACCGTTGACTGGCTTGGACTCTGGTGGCTTAATTGTCATCCTTTCATTGGTCCAGTTAAAATCTAATCTGGCGCATTTTGAAAATTTGACACTTTGACTGAATTTGTCATTATATTATTTGCGTTTTATTATATACATGAATGGATTGACAGCGCAGTTGGCAAAGGCACAGGCTTGTGAGGGGGAGGATCTGGGTTCGATCCCAGAAATCTGTATTTTGCATTTTCTAACAAGCTTATTTCTTATCCAATGCTCCAGGGTCAGGCACACGCAGTATGTGTCATCAAGTGTTCATTGTTGGATCTATGCAGCCCTAGATCCAACGTCCCAGATCTGAGATCCCATGATGGACCCTCAAGAGCAGGCAACGTGAGATCTACGCAGGACATTGGGCTTTGCATGTCATGGGCCTAACAGATTTTTGGATTACACCCCCCAACTGCTACCTACTATCAAGCCCATTTACCCATTTTTATTTAGTTTATTTTAGCTTTATTTATTTTTTTATTTTATATAATTTAAAAAAAATCATTTTTTCATTTAATCATAAAATCAAAAAATCACAAAAAAATAGATTTAGATTTTTAAATTCAATTAAACTTAAATTTACGTAAATTAATTAACTTAATTACTTTAACTTGATTATTTCATTAAATAAAATTAATTAGAAATTGGGTTAAAATTTCAAATATTTTTCTCAATAAAATACAAAAATATTTTTCTAAATCAATTAGATTTTTAGGACTTTTCAACTTGTTCCCGTATTGATCTTTGTGCGTTTATCTTTTTCCATTTTATTTCAAATTATTATAACTGTTGATGGTTTGTAATAGCTTTTGAAATAGGGTTTATTTACTACTTTTGATTTTCGTACTCCCCAAAGTTTTGGTTATGTATCCCCCTCCCCGAGGCCCTGTAATAGCTAGGTTTAATTTCCGCATTTTAAATTCTTGCACTAATATTTGAACTGCTACATTAATAAGATTGTATGAAAAGATTCTAAAAGAAAATGATTAGATAACCTAAATGTGCAAGATAAATGAACTGAATCAATACACTTGCACATGCTCACCCCTAGGGTATCTCCCACTCTGGTTGCCTTTCGGTAAACGGTCATGAAGTATATGGAGTTTTAGTGGATGCCCTCTAGTCCCAAAAGATAAAAAATGACCCATTCGAATGTTGCCTCAGAAAGATCTTTAGGACTCTAGGGTAAGTACTAAGGTTTCCTAACCATTGCTGCAATGACCTTATGTCCCTTTCGATAGTCCCTCAAAAATCCAACGACTAGGTTTACCTACTCATTAATAGTAGGATAACACAGTCTAAAGGATAGGAGTAAAAGAATGCCTTTCTTCGAGTAGGTAGATAACTGTTAGGTACTTGCTCAAAATAATATTTTTACACCATACACTTTTAAACATACTTTTTAAACAAAAGTTTTGAAAACACTTTATCACACTCTTGAGGACTGATACGAGAGTTATCATAAAGTGAAGCGCCACACTAAGGCATTTTTAGAGCTTTTCAAACACACAAACACGAAAGCAATTTTAGAAATGAGAAAGTACCTAAGAGCCCATGGAAAACCATGGATGGAAAGGGTGCTAATACCTTCCCTTTCCATAATCTACCCCCGTACACAGAAATCTCAAAAAAGGTCTTTTTTTGTTCTTTTCACCCTTTCCTTTGTTGGATAAAAGAAAAGTCGGTGGCGACTCTTGCTTACCGCGACATTTGCGAACAAAAAACGCAAACCAATATTAACAGTCGATTCTTCCACCATATCACATAATTGGCGACTCTGCTGGGGAATTATGATTTATAAAGTGGGGTTTACCTTAGGATTTAGGTCATTTTAATTGCTTCTTTGACTTGTCTTGTTTGATTTACTTTTAAGGGTATCTGTTTGGGTTGTTTGGATCCTAAACCCGGATCGGGGAATTTATTTTAGGTAAGTATCAATAAACTGTGAGAGAGATGTGTGGGGTATACCGACACGGTTGAAACAGTAGCTATGTTGATGCGATACTTTGGTGTGTCCGGTAGCCCTTGAGTAATCAGGGAGAATACGGGGCCACTGCGTGGTATCATAAAGCGTCAACTGACCTTAGCATCTTAATTTCCCAACTTGTCTTTTTAGGACGTAGTGAGATAGCCGTCTTTGGTGTAAACCCAAAGTCGGTTGATACTCGATGCTACACTCAATGAGGTTTTACTCTTGAGTTTTATTTGGTGGCAAGTCAATTGTCTATCGGAATGAAATTTGGGGGAAAGATCGGTGATATTGAGATCCCTTAGAACCCGATTACTATATGTGATCGGTGGATTTAGAACTGACTGTTTAACGCTGGTTCGCGAAATGTCGCGGAAGCAAGAGTCGCCACCGTCTTTTATTTTCTCCAACATGGACAGGACAAAAGCACAGCAAAATTCCTTATGAGATTGTCTCTCGGTTCGGGAGGTAGATTTATAGAAAGGGAAGGTGTTAGCACCCTTTCTATCCATGGTTATCCATGGGCTCTTAGATACTTGCTCATTGTGTTTTCAAAAGTGTTTGCTTTTCAATCGTGAGTGGGTTTGAAAAAGTTTCGTTTAATGTTTTCTGAATAACTCTTGTATCAGTCCTCAAGAGTGTTTGAAAAATTGTTTTGAAAGCTTTTTTTTTTAGAGTGTCGGTGTGAAAAGAGTTTTGATTTATTTTTTAATGGAGCAAGTATCTACGAGTCATCTACCTAGCCTAAGGAATTAGGCTATGTAAATGTCCTTTAGGTAGTGCCATCCCACCATTGAGAGGTAGGTAGCACCACCGTTAGAGGTGTTCGGGTCAATTCGATTGTAGGGGCAGTATGGTCACCAGAGCAACAATAGGATACCTTAGAAGCTACCCTTATGTCCTTGATCCTTTTTTATTCCGAGGCAACCGTTTCGAGGCAACTGGATCATGGACATAAGGACTTACTAAAACGTCCTATACTCGACGACCACGTTTCGAAGGTAAGGCAACAGGTGAGGCGTACCCTAAGAGTGGTGTGTGAATTTGTGCGTTGTTTTCAGTTTAACAATTATCTTTGATCATGACGTGGTGAGCTACGCATTGTTTTTAATTAGCCATACATTCTTTCATGCAATTAGAATTTAAAAGGGCGGAAATTTAAATGCGGAAAGATAAATCCTACGCTATTACAAGGCGCGGGTCTATACATCGCCAAATTACAAAGACCCGTTTGATAAAAATGCGGAAAGTAAAAAGACCTAATTACTATTACAAGCCTTGGGCAGTTACATAATATTCAAAAAGAAAAATAAAAATAAATGTGCGAAAGAATTAAAATAGAACGTCCGAGGGTTTTGACCCTTTTGAAATTAACTTCAATTAAAGAGCTAATTAATTATTTAAAGAAAAGAAATTGTTTTTATGTTTTTTGTATTTATGGAAATAAAGAAAAATTGAAAATAAAGAGAAACCCTAATTCTAGATTATTTTTAATTATTAATGAAAAATATTAAAGTAGACCTAATTTATGCTAATTAATTATTTACATATTTATTTACAAAAACATATAATAATAAATAATGAGACAAGTAATTAATTAAGAAAAGATAAAAATGTCAATAAACCCTAATTTCTACATTTTTTATTTATTAAGAAAAGATTAAAGTTTTAAAACCTAATTTACTAAATTAATGGTTAAAGTTTACTTACAAAATAAACTAATGGTGAATTAAATATTAATAAAAAATAAACATTTTTTAGTTTCTGATTTATTATTGTAAAAATTATTTTGGGTGAATTAAATAAAACAATTAAAACAATTAAAACAAATTAAAACAAAAAAAAAGAAAAGAAAAGGAAATTAAAAAATATAATACAAACATTGGGGGTGTCTGGCCCTTTTTGGAGGTTTTTTGAAGTGATTATGGCCCATCAAGACAAGGCCTGGTTGGACTTTTCTGATCATGCGTGTGAGGTTTGACTGAGGTCCACCCTGGAATTCACATTATGGCCATTGGATGAGTGATCATGAGCGCGTGGCAGGCTAACATGTGAGGACGTATGATGGACTTTGGGGCGTGCACTGCATGGAAACACGTTAGGAGAAAAAATATGAAATATGTGGGGGACCTGGGAATCGAACCCAGGTCCCAAGGCTTGCAACACATGTCCACTACCAACTGAGCTGTTGTACGCGTTTGTTATGTTAATGGAAAACAAATAATATAAAAGAAAACAACGTTAATGATAGAAAAACGCGCCAACTTTTGAATTTCCCAACCATACGGTGACACGCTAGCCTTCTTCTTCATCTTTGTACCTGTAATATAAACAAATAGCGGGGGTTTTAAACCCCCACTAAATGAAAACTGCAAAAATAGCGATTAGAACATGGAAAAATATAAAAGGGCATGAGGTATTGGTTTGCTTCGTCTTGATACCACGAATTCAATGGCATAGGTTTTAAGGTCTAATTTTTCCATATGAGGAAAGCCCCAATTTTTGAGTCCTGAAACCCTAGATATCCTTCCATGGTGAATTTCGTTTCAAGGCATATTAATGAAATTGAATCATACAGAAAGCTTTGCCTGAGTGCTGTGAACATAAAACAATCAACCAAATGTATTAATAATGCATGAATCGTGATATGGAATTCAAGGAATTTTGGCAAATCGTGTGATCTGTATTCTTCAATTCTTTATGCGTTTGGAATGATTCTTGATGCTACTAGACTCCTGGAAGGTCTAGCAATGTGTTAGAATAGGTTTTAGGCCTTGAACAATCCTGCAAGTACGATTTCAGATTCCAAGTTTTTATGGAAATTTTGCAATTTTGTTCTATGCTTGTGAGCAGTTTTTCGTGTCCTTTGCATTAGGTTTTGTTATGCATAAGTACATGAATGAAATTAGGTCAAAAACAAGCCCATGGATTCATGCATTTATGTTTTGAATATTTGATTTTTGTCACATCTTTTTCAATCTTTTTTCATGCAAATCCTTGCCAATTGTGGAAGATATTGTCCCCTTGAGATGGTGCACGAAATCTCTTGTATATAATGATCATATTTGCTGCACAAAAAAGATTTAAAACCATTATTTGATATTTTTCTTATAATTAAATTTAATTAAATGAATTAATAAGAATAAAAATTCAATTAATTAATTAAAAATAAGAAAATAAATCCCTTTGAGCTTAATGGATCGTTCATATGCTTTGGGTAATGATTCAAGGAAGAATTTGAGGCCCATTAGCATTTTTGAAGCTTTTGAAGCAAAGTTGACTTTTCAAAATTCCCAAAAATTTCCCAACTTCTACAAGGCATATCTTGCTCAATTTTGAAGCTATGATCATGTTCTTTGACATTTTGGAAAGGTATTAAAGTCCTCTAACCAATGCCTTTGGTCCCATGTCATTTTGATTTACCAATCTCAAGATATGGTCTTTGAGTTAAAGTGCCTTTTTGTTGACTTTTGAAAATGACCTATAATGTTGAAATTGATAACTTTTTGTGAGAGCATTTCTTGGACTTGAAGTGTGAAGAAGAGTTGCAGGAAATGTCATTTTATTCAAAATGAGCTTTGGATGGAATTTTTCTGATAAACCATGAGGAAGTTATGCCTTGGTCAATTTGCAGTTGACTTTTCAACTGTCCAAAAATAGAAACTTTTGCATCTTGAGACTTTTTGAGCCATGCTTTGAGAATCATGATCAAGAATTGATCAAATGATGTTTGTGGCTTCAAAATAAGATGTTGACCAAAAATTTTGACTTTTGACTGTCAAATGACCATTTTGCCCCTGCAGTTGACTGTGAAGCATTTAGGGTTTTTGAATGTGCAATTTGATGCTGTGAGTCTTGAACCTTGACATATGGATGCTTGACAATATATATGGGCATGTGGGACTTGATTGGACCCTTGAAAACTCCAATTTCCTTGCCAGAACCAAAACCCTAATTTTGACTGTGTTAGGAGGCAATTGGACTGTGCAACCCTTGAGAGATTTTAAACCATGATCTTGGCAAATCTTGAAGAATATGGGAGGGAAAATTTTGGGGTACAACAGTTGCCCCTGTTCAATCTTCTTAGACATGAGGGTGTAGATTGGTTGGCGTGCCTTTCGTAATCCGAAGGTAGAAGATGATTAAACACTAGAGTGCCCAGAAATTTGCACTCACATAGTAGAGTGTCAGCAGTATGATGCAGGGAATGGGCTTACAGATGCCATTTGGAGTAATGATGGATAGGAGGATGGGCTTAGAGATGCCATCTGGAGACGTGACAGAACCTCGTCGAGAATGGGCTTATAGATGCCATTTGGAGACTGTTGGTAAGTGGATGGGCTTACAGATGCCATCTAGGTGTCGATCGCGTAAGAGATTCCTTAGCGAGAACTTGCGTACCTGAGAAAGAAAATAATTACCTGGCCTGTTACAGGAGTTGGTCTTCAAACTCTTTATGTAGATGTGTCCTGGCTGGATACAGGAATCGAATCTTTAAACTCTTCAGACGTGCCCTGGCAAGATACAGGAATCGAGTCTGGAGAATATAGTCGTCAACAGATACACCCTGGCAAGATACAGGAATCAGATATTCGAACTCTTCAGACGTGCCCTGGCAAGATACAGGAATCGAGTCTGGAATATAGTCGTCAACAGATACACCCTGGCAAGATATAGGAATCGGATCTTCGAACTCTTCAGACGTGCCCTGGCAGGATACAGGAATCGAGTCTGGAATCAGTCGTCAACAGATACACCCTGGCAAGATACAGGAATCGGATCTTCGAACTCTTCAGACGTGCCCTGGCAAGATACAGGAATCGAGTCTGGAATTATAGTCGTCAACAGATACACCCTGGCAAGATACAGGAATCGGATCTTCGAACTCTTCAGACGTGCCCTGGCAAGATACAGGAATCGAGTCTGGAATATAGTCGTCAACAGGTACACCCTGGCGAGGTACAGGAATCGGATCTTCGAACTCTTCAGACGTGCCCTGGCAGGATACAGGAATCGAGTCTGGAATCAGTCGTCAACAGATACACCCTGGCAAGATACAGGAATCGGATCTTCGAACTCTTCAGACGTGCCCTGGCAAGATATAGGAATCGAGTCTGGAATTATAGTCGTCAACAGATACACCCTGGCAAGATACAGGAATCGGATCTTCGAACTCTTCAGACGTGCCCTGGCAAGATACAGGAATCGAGTCTGGAATATAGTCGTCAACAGATACACCCTGGCAAGATACAAGAATCGGATCTTCGAACTCTTCAGACGTGCCCTGGCAAGATACAGGAATCGAGTCTGGAATATAGTCGTCAACAGATACACCCTAGCAAGATACAGGAATCGGATCTTTGAACTCTTCAGACGTGCCCTGGCAAGATACAGGAATCGAGTCTGGAATATAGTCGTCAACAGATACACCCTGGAAAGATACAGGAATCGGATCTTTAGTTGCGACAGTTGATAGCAATTATCTTTGTATTAACCTTTGCCCTGAAAAGACAAAACGTTAATTGTATGCGATGTCATGATGTATGACATGCGTGATGTTCTCAGAATAAATGAGATTGTATGTTCATGATGCGTATGTGCATGCTATAATGTATGAAGATGCGATATTTATGAATGTATGTTTTTGTCTAGGAAAATAAATCCTTGACGGGTGCCGGGAAGTTGAATCCTGGGCTGATGTTGAAGGATAGTGCTTTGTTTCCGCTGAGGATGATTGTTGTAAGAATACCGGTAGGAGAAGATGACTCCGTTGGGGAATAAACCTGGTGAATAGATTACTCTGCGGAGAGTGAACTCTATGGGGAAAGAGAGGTATTTTACTGAGGTTGATGATAACTTCGCTGGGGATACCATTGATGTGTTATGTTGAAGGAATTGATGAACTCCGTTGGGGATGGGGAAGACTTCACTGGGGACGATCTTTCCATGGTGATTGGCTGAGGATAACCCAGTTATATCCTGGTGGGGAAATAACCTTTGAATAAAGCCGGGGGAGCGTTCGTACTATGCGGGTGACAAGCTTCCAGAATCTACTGGGGATAAGCTTCAAGACCTGCTGGGGAGTTTGATTCAACTCTCCTGGGGAAACCTTCGGATTGGACTCTCCTGGGGAAATTTTTGAATTGTACTGGGGAAGTGGCTCCGCTGGAGTGTTTGGTAAACCGCCGGGGAACAATCTTAGATCAAGACTGTCGGGGATGCTTGTTAAGAACGTTTGTATACTCCGCTGAGGAATGCTGAGATCTGCTGGGAATACCCAATTTCCTTAAGGCTGATAGAGTAGGCTAACTCTGCTTGGGGAGAGTATGGCTGACTTACTGGGAATACTATGCCTTGTTCAGGGCTGATTGGAGACCAACTGCTTGGGAGAGAATTGTTGAATCTTGGCTCACTCTCTGGGGAATTAAGATATCTTGGTTATGTTCTTCAGCCGAACTTACCTTGGTACCTTGGTGGACAGAGCAATTAGATCGCTTAGACAACTCATTATTGCCCCTGTTTCTAACGTCACCTGTAATTAATCCTTTGTTTCGCATGCAAATATTCATGAGTTAGAAATTTTTGTCAAATGCATATATCACAATTGAACATTGGACGTTCTTCGCAAAGCAAAATAGGAAAAGGAAAAACAATTGGCAATTGGTCTGAAAAGTGAATTTGTATTGATTTTTGAATTTGCCTGTAAATAGGCGTTTATGTACAAGAGGCTGACGTTGTAGTAAGAGAACGCCGCCGAACAACAAAGTTTATACAATTTTGTGAAAAAGGGAAAACAATACAGCTATGTGAAAAGAATAATCCCACTGGGTTCCAACTCTGCTATCGCCTTTATATTTTCGAGCGTCTCATCACTTGGCGGCTCAGTTAACGATGAAGCTGACTGATCAATGCCGTTTGAACCTGATGTTGATACCGGATTCTGGATGCAAGGTGATCCAATGAGACATAGTATTACGCTTTAATCCCTAACTTTTGCCTGGACCGCCCTTTCGGGTTTTCAGCCCACCGGGATACCCATTTTTGCCCAAGCCGCCTTTTCAGGTTTTCGACTTGCCGGGTGTACAGATTTTTTTTCATTTCATCCCTCATTTTTCCCGAACCCTTTTGGTTCGCCGGGAAGCCCTAATTTTTGCCTAGGTATGTCAACCTAGCGGGTCTTTTATCATGCGTAGTATCTTTTTACTATGTCTGCATTGGCGGGGTAAGGAAGGTCGTCACCATCCATGGTGGTTAGAATCATGTCTCCTCCTGAGAACACATGTTTAACCACAAATGGCCCTTCGTACGTGGGGGTCCATTTTCCCCTGGGATCACTTTGAGGAAGAATGATGCGCTTGATTACCAGGTCCCCAACTTGATACTCTTGTGGTCTGACCTTCTTGTTAAATGCCCTGATCATCTGTTTTTGGTACGTTTGACCATGACAAATAGCAGTGAGTCTCTTTTCGTCAATTAGGTTTAACTGATCAAGTCGTGTCTGGATCCAGTCATCTTCGCTCAAGTCTACATCCTTCATTATCCGGAGAGAGGGTATATGCACTTCAATCGGTAAGACTGCCTCCATGCCATAGACCAAGGAAAAGGGAGTTGCCCCGGTTGACGTTCTTGCTGAGGTGCGGTACCCGTGAAGAGCGAACGGTAACATCTCGTGCCAATCTTTATAGGTCACTGTCATCTTCTGCACAATCTTCTTGATATTCTTATTAGCTGCTTCTACAGCCCCATTCATCTTCAGCCGGTAAGGAGAAGAGTTGTGGTGCTGTATCTTGAATTGCTCGCAGAGCTCAGTGATCATCATGTTATTAAGATTGGTACCATTGTCCGTAATGATCCTTTCCGGGACGCCGTATCGACATATCAGATTGTGTCGAATGAACCGTGCCACAACGTTCTTGGTTACTGTAGCGTAGGAAGCTTCCTCAACCCACTTTGTAAAGTAATCAATCGCCACCAAGATAAAGCGATGCCCGTTGGATGCCGTAGGTTTAATCTCGCCGATCATATCAATGCCCCACATTGCAAAAGGCCAAGATGTTGTTAAGACATTCAGAGGAACTGGAGGAACGTGCACCTTATCTGCATAAATCTGGCATTTGTGACATGTCCGAGAATGTTGGTAACAATCAGCTTCCATTGTGGACCAGAAATATCCTGCCCGAAGGATTTTCTTTTCCATGGTGTGTCCACTGGAATGTGTTCCAAAGGTACCTTCATGTAGCTCTGCCATGATCCTTTCTGCTTCAGTCTTATCCACACAACGCAGTAAGGTCGAATCATGGTTTCGCTTGTACAGAATGTCGTTGCTGAGGAAGAACTTCGCTGCGAACCTTCTCAGAAACTTTTCATCATTGACGGATGCCCCTTCAGGGTATTCTTGAGCTTCCAAGTACCTCTTCACCTCATGATACCAGGGTTTTTCAGTTACTATCTCAGCCTCAAGATCACAACAGTATGCAGGTTCGTCTAGTTTCCAGATAATGATCTGGGGAGCCTCATTGTCCCACTTGACTTTGAACATAGAAGACATCGTAGCTAACGCGTCCGCCAACTGATTCTCCTCTCTTGGGAAATGTTCAAAGGTTATCTTTGTGAAATGGGGGATCAATGTCAACACACATTCTCTGTAAGGAATAAGATTCGGATGTTTCGTATCCCACTCGCCTTTGATCTGATTGATCACGAGAGCGGAATCTCCGAAGACACTCGGAAACTTGATCCTTAAGTCAATTGTAGCTTGAAGACCCATAATGCATGCCTCATACTCCACCATGTTGTTGGTGCAGTTGAAACATAGTCGGGCAATAAGTGGAGTATGAGTGCCTTGAGGGAATATGATCACAGCGCTGATGCCGTTACCTAAAGCGTTGGAGGCTCCGTTAAAGTGCATAGACCATCGGGATCCTTCCTCAGGTCCTTCATCCGGTCCAGGTACTTCACAATCGGTCACTATCATGATGCTCTCGTCTGGAAACTCAAAGTTCATTTACTGGTAGTCATCTACTGCCTGATGTGCCAAGTGGTCTGCCAATACACTTCCTTTGATAGCTTTCTGAGTCGTGTACTGGATGTCGTATTCTGTCAAGATCATCTGCCATCTTGCTATTCTCCCAAACAGAGCAGGCTTTTCGAATATGTACTTTATTGGATCCATCTTTGAAATCAACAAAGTAGTGTGAGTCAGCATATACTGTCTCAGCCAGCGAGCAGCCCATACCAAAGCGCAGCAAGTTTTCTCGAGCAGTGAGTATCGGGTCTCACAGTCGGTAAACTTTTTGCTAAGGTAATAAATGGCGTGCTCTTTTCGGCCAGACTCGTCATGCTGCCCCAGCACACACCCCATTGAGCTGTCAAGCACTGTCAAGTATAGTATTAGAGGTCTCCCTTCAACCGGTGGCATAAGAATAGGTGGTTCTTGGAGATACTCTTTAATTCTGTCAAAAGCGGCCTGACATTCATCATTCCAACGTACTACCTGATCTTTCTTCAGTAGCTTGAAGATTGGTTCACAGGTAGCAGTTAGGTGCGAGATGAATCGAGCAATGTAATTCAAACGTCCTAGAAAGCCTCTGACTTCTTTCTCTGTCTTAGGAACTGGCATCTCTTGTATGGCCTTAACCTTGGCAGGGTCCACTTGAATACTTTTGTCGCTCACGATGAAGCCTAGCAACTTTCCAGATCTTACCCCAAAGGTGCACTTATTCGGGTTCAACCTCAGCTTGTACAACTTCAGACGGTCAAACAGCTTTTGCAGATGGTCTAGGTGTTCCTCCTCAGTTTGGGACCTTGCAATCATAACGTCGACATACACTTCAATCTCATGGTGGATCATGTCATGAAATAAAGCAACCATGGCACGTTGGTAGGTTGCCCCAGCATTTTTCAACCCGAATGGCATGACCTTGTAGCAGAAGGTGCCCCACTGAGTAACAAAGGTAGTCTTTTCCATGTCTTCAGGAGCCATCTTGATCTGATTGTAACCTGAAAAGCCATCCATGAAGGAGAACACCTTGTGCTGAGCAGTGTTGTCAACCAGAACATCAATGTGAGGTAGGGGAAGTCATCCTTGGGGCTGGCCCTGTTCAGATCCCTGTAGTCAACACACATTCTGACCTTACCATCTTTCTTCGGTACTGGAACCACGTTGGCAACCCACTGAGGGTAAGAAGTCACTGCAAGAAAACCGGCGTCAAACTGTTTCATAACCTCGACTTTGATCTTCTCGGACATCTCTGGACGCATACGGCGGACCTTTTGCTTAACCGGAGGGAAATCTTCCTTGGTAGGCAGATGATGGACCACGATGTCAGTATCCAACCCAGGCATGTCTTCGTAGGACCAGGCAAATATTTCCACATAATCATGCAACATCTGAACCAACCGTTGTTTCACGCTGAGCTCCAGATTGGCACCAATCTTAACTTCCTTTCTATTTGTCTCAGTACCCAGATTTACCGTTTCCACTGGCTCTTCATGTGGCTGAATGGCCCTCTCTTCCTGGAGTAACAGTCTTGCAAGCTCACCAGGCACTTCGCAATCATCTTCACCTTCGTCTTCGACTAAGTTGATCGGATTTTCGAAGTCATAACTGGTAGTAGCAGAGTCGTTACCAGTGAGATCCAGAGTGGATTGAAACCTGTATGAGTGAGTGTGTGTAAATATAACTGTTTTGCAATATATAAAGAAAGAAAGAAAGGGAGCACAAGATTTGAAATGCGAAAAACGTCCAATGTCTTTATTCATGATATATGGAAATGACAAGTAATAAGCCCTCACAAATGAAGCCACGGTGCCCCGGGTAGGACATCGGGCCATAAAGTTTCAATTTATTGTTTATTACAAAATAAGAACAAAGGAATTCATTACTGAGTAACAAAAGTAATAGGTATGTTGTATTTTGCAGTCCAATTGCTAGGTCCACTGTCGGCCGTCGGGTAAATCCAGCTATCAAACTCAGATTCTTCCACTTCGTCACCATCCCTGATAGCATTCACCCCATGGTCAGGTAGGGGAGCTGTCACTACATTGGGTTTCTCAGGTGCCTCAAATTGTACCTCCTTAGCATCAATAAGGTCTTGAACCTTATTTCTTAGGGCCCAACAATCATCCGTAGAATGCCCCGGGCTATCAGAATGATAAGCACAGTGGGTGTTGGGATTATACTTCGTAGAGGTCGTGTTCACCACCTTCGGAGCTTCTCTGACGGTCACCAAGTTGGTTGATAGCAGTTGCGGCAAGATCTGTGACAAGGTCATACTAAGCCGAGTATATTCTCTTCTGGGTCTCTCGCCCCTAGGTTGGTTAGGTTGCCGAGGAGCGGCAGCAGGCTTTGCAATCACCACCGCGTTGACAGCTTGGCGGCGTTCTAGTTTGTTCTGCCTCCTAGGCCCATACACAGCACTGGCTTCCTTTTTGAAAGGCTTCTTCTCAGAACTTGAGGACGCACCTTTCTGAATTTTCCCTGATTTCATGCCAGCCTCTATCCTTTCCCCAGTCAGAATGAGATCTGTGAATCCTGCAGACGAATTGCCAATGAGATGATTGAAGAATGGCCCGGATAGGGCCCCCAAGAACATGTCTACTAATTCACGGTCTGTTAACAGTGGTTGCACCCTGCCAGCCAGGTCCCTCCACTTCTGCACATACTCTTTAAAACCTTCTCCCGATCCTAGCGACATACCCTGGAGTTGGGTACGTGTAGGAGCGAGGTCGGCATTATACTGATACTGCTTGTAAAAAGCAGTAGCCAACTCCTCCCAGTTACGAACCTTGGTTCCATCCAGCTGATAGAACCATTCGAGATGAGTCCCTGAAAGACTCTCCTGGAAGAAGTGGATCTACAAGTTCTTGTCCACAGTATACGGCTGGATCTTCCGCACATAAGATCTGAGATGTAGCTTAGGGCAGGACGCCCCGTCATACTTTGCGAAAGATGGTGCTTTGAACTTGTGTGGGATTACCACACCAGAAGATAGACCCAAGTCTCCGAAATCCAAACCAGACACTTGTTGAATTTCCATGGCATTTAGACGGTCCTCTAACTGCTTGTATTTGTCTTCAGCTGGAGGATACTGCTCCTCATTAAAATCAGTCTCGTTGTTAGAGACCACCGGACTAGGAACTCTTCCCCCTTGGGGACTGCCTTTCCCTACAGAAGAACCAGCTTGATCAACCTCATTCTGCAGTGTGTTACTAAACCTCCGGCCCGTGTTGAATAGTACAGTTCTCTTCTTCTTCTTCTTGACCAACAGAGCCTTCAATTCCTCCTGTCCTTGGGCCAAACTCATGATCAGCTCTTGGAATTGGGCGTTCTGAGCCTGAAGGGCCTTGATGGACTGCTCGGTAGATGATTCAGGGTTCATGATGCTGAAATAAACAGCGAAGAACATTAAGCAACCTGAAAAGAAGAGTACATGTGATGCACATGATGAATGGAATGCGTATGATTTATGTTTTCAAAGACAATCGGGAATCAACTTTGTAAACAAAAAGGAACACACTTCATTAGATTCAACTTTGAAATTTAAATTGTTCAACAGATTTCCCTTAGGCGTTACATAAAGTGGAAATACTGAAAAGGGAAATAAAAGCTGTAAAAGAAAATCAAAGTTCATCATTGATCCCAGGGTCTCCTTTTCTCAGTACGGATGTAGTCATTCAAGGCTTGCTCCTTCTCCAACTGCTTTGTCAGCTTCTGGATCTTCAATTCCTGCTCGTTGAACTTTTCCCGATAAGAATCCCGTTCTTCTCGTAATTGCACCCAAGACCTCTTTAGTGTATCAATATCAGTAGGTATCCGAGGAGGGAGAACAGTTGGGGGAGCCCCGTCTCTATCAAGATATTCAAGAATGATGGGTCTGACAGCTTCATACGGCATACCTAACTTCTGAGCACGGATGCGGACCCATTTGTAGTAGGCTTCCATAGGTAGAGAAGTCTTTGGTCCCAACTCTTGTGGGTCAGCTTTCTGAATTCTGTCCCAAGCTTTGATGAACCTACGACGCAGCTCGTCACTATCCACCTGAAACTCAAAACTGAGGTGAGGCACCAACATCTCATGAGGCCCTTCTCTTCTGGCTCTTCCAAACTAACGGAGAGCTAGACATGGATTATAAGAGATTCCTCCTTGAGTACCAATCAGAGGGACATTAGGGTATTCTCCGCAACGGTCAATAATAGCTACCTCATCCAGACCCCTGAAAGTCCAAATGATGTCATTATCAGTGAGAGACATTAACCTATGAGCCCAACCTCTTCCTTCTTTGTTCTTCAGTACGAACTTAGGGAGGTGCGAAATAAACCACCTCACTAACAAAGGAATACAACACCACAAAGTTCCTTGTCTTCGGGCAGTACGGGCATAGAGTTGTTGCAGGATATCACCCAAGAGAGTGGGCACAGGGTTCCGAGACATGAAGATCCTTATGGCAGTGACGTTAATGAAGTTGTCAGGATTAGGAAACAAGACTAGACCATAGATTAAGAGAGCCAGAATGTCTTCATACGCCCTAAAGTCCAGGTCATTCCAGAAACTGTTAGCCTTACCAATCAGAAACTTGGCCAAGAAACCCTTAACTTTGCTTCTAGTCACCCATTTGTCCATTACCTCTTTGTGGGTCAAGGGAAGAGCTGCAGCAATCTCCTCAAGCCTAAGAGTCTTTTCCCAACCAGTGTAGGGAGTCTGATCCAAGATAGGGATGCCAAGCAAATTAGAGAACTCTTCCAGGGTAGGGACCAGCTGGAAGTCTTGAAAGGTGAAGCACTGGTACAGAGGGTCATAAAACTGGGTCAGGACACTCATCAGTTGTTGGTCCCACTTTGCCGTGACTAAACTGAGAAGAGAACCATGCCTCTGGATGAAGGAAGTAGTATTTGGAATTCTGCTAACCAACTCTTCAAGCAACTCAGGTGGGTGAACAAAATTGAACCGGATAGTGTTCCTTCGCATAGGCATCATGATGTCCTACAAAACAGAGCAAAGGTGAAACCCTCTTGTCTTTGAAATGGTCAGTCCTTATGCAGGATGCATGCAATGTTTATGATGGCATGATGTTATGATAAAGCACACCACAAATATTCACAAAGGCAAACATGATAAGGCACACAAGTCACACAAGACAAGCCCTTAGAGTTTTAGGCCAGCATGGGGCCTAGGTATTACCCTCTTTCAGTTTGTTGGTTAAGACCTGTCCTATCAGAAGTAACCGGGTTCTAGAGGATCCCAATATCACTGACTACCCTCAATCGGTCATAACTCCAGCATCGCAATCTTTTCTTGCGGCCGGAACCATCACGAGAGTTTAGCCTCAATGGGCGTAGCATACTGCTACTATTCTATTGGCCAAGTTGGGTCATTTAAGGTTCTAAGGTCAGTTGGTGCTTAATGACTCCTCAGAAGACCCATATTCTCCTCGTTGCGACACAAGGGATATCGGTACAGACCAAGGTGCCACACCAACGTAGCCACTGCTTCACCCATGTCGGTCTACGCCGGACAGGTCCCTCACAGCTTATGCTACCTAACAGGGTATCCCCAGATCCGGGTTAGGATCTATGTAACTCCGAAACAGTACCCAAAATAATAAAGCAAACAAACACATCAATTGAAAACACAAGTCTGAGCTATCCTAAGGTACACCTCACTTTAAGTATGTCCCCAGCAGAGTCGCCAGTTCTGTGATCGGTGGATTTAGAACTGATTGTTTAACGCTGGTTCGTGAAATGTCGCCGAAGCAAGAGTCGCCACCGTCTTTTATTTTCTCCAACATGGACAGGACAAAAGCACAGCAAAATTGCTTATGATATTGTCTCTCGGTTCGGGAGGTAGATTTATAGAAAGGGAAGGTGTTAGCACCCTTTCTATCCATGGTTATCCATGGGCTCTTAGATACTTGCTCATTGTGTTTTCAAAAGTGTTTGCTTTTCAATCGTGAGTGGGTTTGAAAAAGTTTCGTTTAAAGTTTTATGAATAACTCTTGTATCAGTCCTCAAGAGTGTTTGAAAAATTGTTTTGAAAGCTTTTTTTTGAGAGTGTCGGTGTGAAAAGAGTTTTGATTTGTTTTTGAATAGAGCAAGTATCTACGAGTCATCTACCTACCCTAAGGAATTAGGCTGTGTAAATGTCCTTTAGGTAGTGCCATCCCACCATTGAGAGGTAGGTAGCACCACCGTTGGAGGTGTTCGGGTCAATTCGATTGTACGGGCAGTGTGGTCACCAGAGCAACAGTAGGATACCTTAGAAGCTACCCTTATGTCCTTGATCCTTTTTTATTCTGAGGCAACCGTTTCGAGGCAACTGGATCATGGACATAAGGACTTACTAAAACGTCCTATACTCGACGACCACGTTTCGAAGGTAAGGCAACAGGTGAGGCGTACCCTAAGAGTGGTGTGTGAATTTGTGCGTTGTTTTCAGTTTAACAATTATCTTTGATCATGACGTGGTAAGCTACGCATTGTTTTTAATTAGCCATACATTCTTTCATGCAATTAGAATTTAAAAGGGCGGAAATTTAAATGCGGAAAGATAAATCCTACGCTATTACAAGGCGCGGGTCTATACATCGCCAAATTACAAAGACCCGTTTGATAAAAATGCGGAAAGTAAAAAGACCTAATTACTATTACAAGCCTTGGGCAGTTACATAATATTCAAAAAGAAAAATAAGAATAAATGCGCGAAAGAATTAAAATAGAACGTCCGAGGGTTTTGACCCTTTTGAAATTAACTTGAATTAAAGAGCTAATTAATTATTTAAAGAAAAGAAATTGTTTTTATGTTTTTTGTATTTATGGAAATAAAGAAAATTTGAAAATAAAGAGAAACCCTAATTCTAGATTATTTTTAATTATTAATGAAAAATATTAAAGTAGACCTAATTTATGCTAATTAATTATTTACATATTTATTTACAAAAACATTTAATAATAAATAATGAGACAAGTAATTAATTAAGAAAAGATAAAAATGTCAATAAACCCTAATTTCTACATTTTTTATTTATTAAGAAAAGATTAAAGTTTTAAAACCTAATTTACTAAATTAATGGTTAGAGTTTACTTACAAAATAAATTAATGGTGAATTAAATATTAATAAAAAAATAAACATTTTTTAGTTTCTGATTTATTATTGTGAAAATTATTTTGGGTGAATTAAATAAAACAATTAAAACAATTAAAACAAATTAAAACAAAAAAAGAAAAGAAAAGGAAATTAAAAAATATAATACAAACATTGGGGGTGTCTGGCCCTTTTTGGAGGTTTTTTGAAGTGATTTTGGCCCATCAAGACAAGGCCTGGTTGGACTTTTCTGATCATGCGTGTGAGGTTTGACTGAGGTCCGCCCTGGAATTCATGTTATGACCATTGGATGAGTGATCATGAGCGCGTGGCAGGCTAACATGTGAGGACGTATGATGGACTTTGGGGCGTGCACTGCATGGAAACACGTTAGAAGAAAAAATATGAAATATGTGGGGGACCTGGGAATCGAACCCAGGTCCCAAGGCTTGCATCACATGTCCACTACCAACTGAGCTGCTGTACGCGTTTGTTATGTTAATGGAAAACAAATAATATAAAAGAAAACAACGTTAATGATAGAAAAACGCGCCAACTTTTGAATTGCCCAACCATACGGTGACACGCTAGCTTTCTTCTTCATCTTTGTACCTGTAATATAAACAAATAGCGGGGGTTTTAAACCCCCACTAAATGAAAACTGCAAAAATAGCGATTAGAACATGGACAAATATAAAAAGGGCGCGAGGTATTGGTTTGCTTCGTCTTGATACCACGAATTCAATGGCATAGGTTTTAAGGTCTAATTTTTCCATATGAGGAAAGCCCCAATTTTTGAGTCTTGAAACCCTAGATATCCTTCCATGGTGAATTTCGTTTCAAGGCATATTAATGAAATTGAATCATACAGAAAGCTTTGCCTGAGTGCTGTGAACACAAAACAATCAACCAAATGTATTAATAATGCATGAATCGTGATATGGAATTCAAGGAATTTTGGTAAACCGTGTGATCTGTATTCTTCAATTCTTTATGCGTTTGGAATGATTCTTGATGCTACTAGACTCCTGGAAGGTCTAGCAATGTGTTAGAATAGGTTTTAGGCCTTGAACAATCCTGCAAGTACGATTTCAGATTCCAAGTTTTTATGGAAATTTTGCAATTTTGTTCTATGCTTGTGAGCAGTTTTTCGTGTCCTTTGCATTAGGTTTTGTTATGCATAAGTACATGAATGAAATTAGGTCAAAAACAAGCCCATGGATTCATGCATTTATGTCTTGAATATTTGATTTTTGTCACATCTTTTTCAATCTTTTTTCATGCAAATCCTTGCCAATTGTGGAAGATATTGTCCCCTTGAGATGGTGCACGAAACCTCTTGTATATAATGATCATATTTGCTGCACAAAAAAGATTTAAAACCATTATTTGATATTTTTCTTATAATTAAATTTAATTAAATGAATTAATAAGAATAAAAATTCAATTAATTAATTAAAAATAAGAAAATAAATCCCTTTGAGCTTAATGGGTCGTGCATATGCTTTGGGTAATGATTCAAGGAAGAATTTGAGTCCCATTAGCATTTTTGAAGCTTTTGAAGCAAAGTTGACTTTTCAAAATTCCCAAAAATTTCCCAACTTCTACAAGGCATATCTTGCTCAATTTTCGAAGCTATGATCATGTTCTTTGACATTTTGGAAAGGTCTTAAAGTCCTCTAACCAATGCCTTTGGTCCCATGTCATTTTGATTTACCAATCTCAAGTTATGGTCTTTGAGTTAAAGTGCCTTTTTGTTGACTTTTGAAAATGACCTATAATGTTGAAATTGATAACTTTTTGTGAGAGCATTTCTTGGACTTGAAGTGTGAAGAAGAGTTTCAGGAAATGTCATTTTATTCAAAATGAGCTTTGGATGGAATTTTTCTGATAAACCATGAGGAAGTTATGCCTTGGTCAATTTGCAGTTGACTTTTCAACTGTCCAAAAATAGAAACTTTTGCATCTTGAGACTTTTTGAGCCATGCTTTGAGAATCATGATCAAGAATTGATCAAATGATGTTTGTGGCTTCAAAATAAGATGTTGACCAAAAATTTTGACTTTTGACTGTCAAATAACCATTTTGCCCCTGCAGTTGACTGTGAAGCATTTAGGGTTTTTGACTGTGCAATTTGATGTTGTGAGTCTTGAACTTTGACATATGGATGCTTGACAATATATATGGGCATGTGGGACTTGATTGGACCCTTGAAAACTCCAATTTCCTTTCCAGAACCAAAACCCTAATTTTGACTGTGTTATGAGGCAATTGGACTGTGCAACCCTTGAGAGATTTTAAACCATGATCTTGGCAAATCTTGAAGAATATGGGAGGGCAAATTTTGGGGTACAACACTATATTTAGGACATGTTGAACCAACCCAACTTTAAGAGGGTATTACCTTAAAACCCATGCAAGCCTTAAACCTAAGGTCTTTGTGTGATTTACTTGTGTTTGCTATATCTGAACATAATCGTGACATCATAACATAGCATATCATACTAACCATTTCAAGGATTCTTAGGGTTTATTTTTGTCTTGTTTTGTAGGACATGGCCCTTGCCCGAAGATTCACTATCCAAGTCAGTCTGGTAAAGGTACCTCCCAGCTTAAGGAGTTAGTATCAAGGGTTCCTGAATGCTCTCCCTTCACTGAAAGACATGGTCGACTTCTCAGCTTGGTCACCTCAAACCCTGATGAAGAAATGTTAAAAGTGCTCTTTCAATTCTTTGACCCTCTACATCACTACTTCACTTTTCCGGATTACCAGTTAGTGCCTACTATTGAGGAGTTTTCACTGTTACTGGGGGTGCCTATCCTTAACAAGAAACCTTTCAATGGTATGGAAAGAGACCCTAAACCTGAAGATATTTCTAAATCTCTATCCTTACAACGGTCTGACGTAGTAGCAAATTGGGAAACCAGGAGAGGTGTCAAGGGTTTTTTGGCTAAGTTCTTGTTTGAGAAAGCTAATCATTTTTGGGATACCCTGAACTTATAAGCTTTTGAAGAGGTGTTAGCCCTTCTCATCTATGGGTTGGCATTGTTTCCTAATCTGGACCAACTCATAGACGTGAATGCGGTTAAGGTTTTCCTGTCACGCAATCCGGTACCTACTCTGCTTGGAGATATCCTACATTCTCTGCATACTCGCACTATAAAGAAAAGAGGAACTCTTCTGTGTTGCACTCCTCTTTTGGCTAGGTGGTTTATTTCGCACCTACCCTGATCCGTCTTGAAGAATGAACAGGGTTTGAGATAGTCTCATAGGCTAATGACTCTTACATATTCAGGTATTCATTGGTGTCCCCGATCCTCGGAGAATGTTACCATCATTGATTGATGCAGAGAATTCCCTAATGTCCCTCTCTTAGGCATTATGGGAGGAATCACTTAAAATCCTTGTTTGGCACTGTGATAGTTTGGATATGCGAGAAGGGATGGTCCTCATGATACACTTATCCAAGGAATCACCTTCGACTATGAGAATGATGCTCAGGGTTACTGTAAAAGTTTGTGCAAGCTTGGGGCATGGTACATAGAGTTGATAGCAAGACACTGGGGCACAAGAATTCCATCCCTCTTGAGCCTTATCTCAAATAGGTACGAGCCCGTGCTCAAAGTCTTATGATGCCTTACCCCGCCATCCTACCTATGATTATGGAACTGGTTGCTGAAGGAGACACTCATTATCTTGTTCTTCATCCTGACATGCCAATTGATCATGAAGAGTTACAAAAATTCCGGGTTCAACTTAAGGAGGAGTGGGATATGTTTGAAGCTCAATTCTATGCCAGTGAGAAGAAAGTCCTGGAACTCACTAGGCTACTTCATGAAGATAGGAATATCAACGCCTACATTTCACCAAAGAGGATGCGCTTATGGGAAACCTAATTTTCTTTTTCCTTTAAGTTTTATTTTATTTGATTGTAAGCCTAAAGGGCACTCTTTGTAACAATTCAAAATTATTAACATAATTAACGTGTGTTTCTTTTGCTTAAGAAAATTTGAGTCTTTAAGAATCCTTGAAATAATTGCATACGCATATCATCCATGATATTGCATAAACAGGTTTCAAAGTAAGATTCTCATCACCTTCGTTGTTTATTTCAGAAATAATGGCTTCGGAATAAAGTATCAAGGATCTCCAGGCACAAAATGCCCAATTTCACAAAATGTTTGTAGCTTTGGCTAAAGGGCAGGAATCTGAAGGCCCTTATTCTGAAAGATAGAAAGAAGAAGGCGAACAAGACCGCTGGTGTGGTAAACCTGGGAAGAAGATTCAAGAGACCGTTGAAGCAAATTGTTGATCTGACCTCTTCATCCAAGGAAGGAGAGAATCAAGAGGGTGAGACAAGGGAGGAAGACCCTAGTCCTGGGGAATCTGATAATGACACTGATTATAATGAAGAGCAATATCCTCCGGCTGACGAAAGGTACAAACAGTTAGAGGATCGTATGAATGCAATAGAGATCCAAAGAGTACCAGGTCCGGATTTTGATGAGATGGGTTTGGTATCCGGGGTTATCATCCCACAGAAGTTCAAGATTCCAGTATTTTCAAAGTATGATGGGGTTTCTTGTCCCAAGCTTCATCTCCGTTCTTATGTGAGGAAGATTCAGCCTCACATTACTGATAGGAAATTGTGGGTCCATTTCTTTCAAGACAGTCTGCCCGGGACTCAGCTTGAGTGGTTCTATCAGCTGGAGGGAATCAATGTATGCAACTGGGAAGATCTGACTGCTGCTTTTTATAAGCAGTATCAATATAATGCTGACCTTGCTCCTACTCGTACTAAACTCCAGAGTATGTCTATGGGTACAAGCGAAGGTTTTAAGGACTACGCTCAGAAGTGGAGAGATTTGGCAGGGAGAGTCCAGCCCCTTTATCTGATAGGGATTTGGTGGACATGTTTCTTGGTATGCTATCTAGTTCGTTCTTTAATCACTTGATTGGTAGCTCCTCAGCTGGTTTTACTGAGCTGATATTGACTGGAGAAAGGGTAAAAGCTGGGATCCGAAGTGGCAAGATCCATAAAGACACCTATTCAAGTACAGTGAAAAATCCATTCATGGGAAAGAAGGAGGTCAATGCTATTTACAATCAAAGAAGTCAGAGTAGAATCGAGCACTGTCCAATAGTAGGGACTGTGATGATACCTAGGCCTGTGTCTACTCAACAAAGAAACAATTAGCCAAGGGTAGAAAGATCTTAAAGGCAGTTCACCTGGATCAATATGATATTGTCCGAGGTTTTACCCCATCTGTTAAAATCTAATTTGGCAACCTTAAGGGAGGCTCCCAAGAATCCCAACACCACATCTCCTCGTTACAATCCAAACGCTTGGTGTGCTTACCATTCTGAGAATAAGATACATGATCTCCTTGTTACGACTGTTGGGCTCTGAATAATAAGATACATGATTTGATCGAAGCAAAGGAGATTAAGTTTGATGCTCCTGAGATGCCTAATGTCATAACTTCTCCCATGCCCAAGCACAACCGTGGTGTTAAAGCCGTTGATACTGATCTATTTGTTACTTCTGTTGATGAAGTTTCTACTCCTCTCATGACCATCAAGAAGAATTTGTTGCTAGCCGGTTTATTTCCGAGTTGTGGTGATGGTTTCCACATGTGTTTATCTATGCCTTCTGGTTGCTATTTGCTGAAGGCAAGTGTTCAACGCCTGATGGATAACAAAGAGATTTTGTTCGAAAAAACTCCGGTTCCAAATTTTCTACATGAAGATGTTGCTATCATAACCATTTCCGCCAATCCTTCCAAGGTCTCCTCTAAAAGACCTGTTAGGATTACATCTGCTCCAAGAAGTGCTCCATTAATAATCACTTTTCCTGGCCCTTTACCATACTCCTCGGACAAATTTGTTCCTTGGAATTATGGTGCTGACGTTTACTACCATGGCGTCAAGCAGGATTTGTTAACCATTAAAGACGAAAAAACTGAAGAGGCTGATCCCAATATCAGTAACATTGTCGGGACCAGCAAAATTACTCGAAGTGGAAGGGTTTTCTCTCCTGAGATCTCCCCAAAGATTGTTGCTAAGCCTGTTGTTATCCCATCTGTTGTTCCGGCTAGTATTCCTGCTACTACTCCCATCCTTACTACAGTTGTTACCCCTGCCGATGAGTCATCTGGGAGTCGGGGCAAAGATGTTGTAGGTGAGCCTTCCCAAACGGAGGCACCTAGAGAAGTTAATTTTGAATCTTCTAAACAAGAAATGGAGGAGATTTTAAAGATAATCAATAAGAGTGACTACAATATGTTCGAACAACTAGGGAAGACCCATTCAAAGATATAAATGATGGCTCTGCTATTGTGTTCTGAGGCCCATCAAATAGCTTTGGTTACATTTCTCAAGACTGCGCATGTACCGCAAGAAACCTCCACTGACCAATTCAAGGACTGTGTGGCCAGTTTGACTGCTGATAATGGGTTGGGTTTTTCTGATGCTGATTCTTTACATTGGAATATGTTCATAATGATATTCTAAGTTGTTTTGAACAATTAGTTTCAAGCATGAATGCAGGATCCTCAAAGTGCCATTGTTAGGGCACAGAGGTTCTGTTTCTTCGTATCTGAGCTTGCATGCCGTTTCAGCCAAAAAGAAGACCACCATCGTGATCGCAGCCCTCGAAATATGGGGGTAGGGTACCATTTGCACCCTTATTCGCTGTGTTTTGCAGGTTTGGTATTTTGAGTCAACTGGAGAAGGTGATCGGAGTTGGACTCCGGCATCGTTGACTGGCTTGGACTCTGGTGGCTTAATTGTCATCCTTTCATTGGTCCAGTTAAAATCTGATCTGGCACGTTTTGAAAATTTGACACTTTGACTGAATTTGTCATTATATTATTTGCGTTTTATTATATACATGAATGGATTGACAGCGTAATTGGCAAAGGCACAGGCTTGTGAGGGGAAGGATATGGGTTCGATCCTAGAAATCGGTATTTTGCATTTTCTAACAAGCTTATTTCAGATCCAATGCTCCATGGTCAGGCGCGTGCACTATGTGGCATCAAGTGTTATCGTTGGATCTATGCAGCCCTAGATCCAACGTCCCAGATCTGAGATCCCATGATGGACCCTCAGGAGCAGGCAACGTGAGATCTACGCAGGACATTGGGCTTTGCATGTCATGGGCCTAACAGATTTTCGGATTACATCCCCCAACTGCTACCTACTATCAGGCCCATTTGCCCTTTTTTATTTAGTTTATTTAAGCTTTATTTATTTATTTTATAACATTTTTAAAAAAATCATTTTTTCATTTAATCATAAAATCAAAAAATCACAAAAAAATAGATTTAGATTTTTAAATTCAATTAAACTTAAATTTTTGTAAATTAATTAACTTAATTACTTTAACTTGATTATTTCATTAAATAAAATTAATTAGAAATTAGGTTAAAATTTCAAATATTTTTCTCAATAAAACACAAAAATATTTTTCTGAATCAATTAGATTTTTAGGACTTTTCAACTTGTTCCCGTCTTGATCTTCGCGCGTTTATCTTTTTCCATTTTATTTCCAATTATTGTAACTATTGATGGTTTGTAATAGCTTTTGAAATAGGGTTTATTTACTGCTTTTGATTTCCGTACTCCCCAAAGTTTTGGTTATGTATCCCCCTCCTTGAGGCCCTGTAATAGCTATGTTTAATTTCCACATTTTAAATTCTTGCACTAATATTTGAACTGCTAGATTAATAAGATTATATGAAAAGATTCTAAAAGAAAATGATTAGATAACCCTAAATGCGCAAGATAAATGAACTGAATCAATACACTTGCACATGCTCACCCCTAGGGTATCTCCCACGCCGGTTGCCTTCGGTAAACGGTCATGAAGTATTGGGAGTTTTAGTGGATGCCCTCTAGTCCCAAAAGATCAAAAATGACCGATTCGAATGTTGCCTCAGAAAGATCTTTAGGACTCTAGGGTAACTACTAAGATTTCCTAACCATTAATGCAATGACCGTATGTCCCTTTTCGATATTCCCTCAAAAATCCAACGGCTAGGGTTACGTACTCATTAATAGTTGGATAACACGGTCTAAAGGATAAGAGGAAAAGAACGCCTTCTTTTGAGTAGGTAGATAACTGTTAGGTACTTGCTCAAAATAATATTTTTACACCATACACTTTTAAACATACTTTTCAAACAAAAGTTTTCAAAACACTTTATCACACTCTTAAGGACTAATATAAGAGTTACCATAAAGTGAAGTGTCACACTAAGGAATTTTCAGAGATTTTTAAACACACAAACACGAAAGCAATTTTAGAAATGAGAAAGTACCTAAGAGCCCATGGAAAACCATGGATGGAAAGGGTGCTAACATCTTCCCTTTCCATAATCTACCCCCCCCCCCCCCCCCCGTACTCAGAAATCTAGAAAAAAGATATTTTTATGTTCTTTTCACGATTTCCTTTGTTTGATAAAAGAAAAGTCGGTGGAGACTCTTGCTTACCGCGACATTTGCAAACAAAAAACACAAACCGATATTAATAGTCGGTTCTGCCACCGTATCACACATGTATTCTAGAAAGTGGTGGAAATTGGAAGGATCATTTACCTTTGGTGGAATTTGCTTACAACAAGTGTTACCAGTCAAGTATCGGTATGGAATTATATGAAGCTTTGTATGGAAGGAAGTGTCGATCACCATTGTGTTGGTTGGAAGTTGGTGGAAGAGGAATTCTTGGACCGGAGATAATTCAAGAAATGATGGAAAAAGATTAAGACGATCCAAGAAAAGATGAATAAAGAACAAGATCGCCAAAAGGGTTATATGGACAAGAGGAGGAAACATTTATAATTTCACGAAGGCGATCGTGTGTTTTTGAAAGTTACTCTGAGACTAAGGCTGAAGGGACCATTTTGTAAGTGTTTGTTGGCAGTAATTTTGGTAAAACAATACTTTGATAATGTTTTGATAAATGTCTTGACATTAGGAGCAAACTGTTTTAAATGATGTCAAAGAAGATGTCTTGACATCTGCCTCCTGAGCTGAACATAACTCACATCAGTTTAAGTTTTCTGTTTCCTGTTTTCATGCGTGCCATAATTCAGGATTTATGACTCATAGGCTGCGAAAAATATGGAGGAATATTTTTATATTTGATTTATTCTTATGTATTGTATCTAGGCCTATTTTAATGGAAATATTCAAAAGATTGGAATATTTGTTTTTCAGCCCAAGCCCACTGATGCGCCATTATAAGGACTTGCTTCTTTATTTATTACACTGCAACTTTTGAATAAGAATACTTTCTTTCTATTTTAGAAGTCTTAGTCTTTTAGTTGTCATACACTCTAGCATTGATTTAATACTTGAGTTGTTATTTTGAGTTTTTATTTTGAGTTCTTAATTATAGATCATTCATAAGCTTTTAAGCATTGAATGATTGAAGTCTTTAAAACTTGTTATTTTAGTTGTTCTTCACTGTAAGTGATTGAAGATATTTGAGGAGGGCCTCATACATAGGTGTGTCTTAGGAATAAGTATAGCATGGGTGGTGATTAAGTGATTAGATCGTAAACTTGTGGTTTACTAAGGGTCTATGAATTAATACTATTTAGTGGACTTGTCCATGGCTTGGTAGCCCCTAGAGTAGGTGTTGTTGTATACTGATCTGGGTTAACAATCCCTTGTGTTTTTACTATTTTTACTTTTGTTTCATTTTACATTGTCCTCGGATATTTGTGTCGTGACATCTCCTTCGACATCTCATATTTGATACCAGAATTTCAATTGGTATCAGAGCAGGCATCCTGCTCTGTATCTGGGTGAGATCTAGGGAAGATAATTTCTGGTACTATGGACAAGGAAGGAGGATTTGTGAACAGACCGCCCATTCTTGATGGAAGTAATGATGACTATTGGAAACCACGTATGGTGGCCTTCTTAAAGTTTCTAGACAACAGAGCTTGGAAAGCTATTTTAAAAGGATGGAAAAACCTTGTCAAATTGGGAGAAAATGGAGAACCTACTTCTGATTTAAAACCAGAAGAAGATTGGTCTAAAGAAGAAGATGAAATTACTCTTGGAATTCTAAAGCCTTGAATTATATATTCAATAGAATTGACAAGAACATTTTCAGATTAGTAAACACGTGTGAAGTAGCTAAAGATGCATGGGGAATTCTTCAATCTACCCATGAAGGCACATCCAAAGTTAAGATGTCAAGACTTCAGTTGCTCACCATAAAATTTGAGAATATGAGAATGAAGTATGATAAAGTATTAATGACTTCCATATGAACATTCTTGAAATTGCTAATGCATCCAGTGCTTTAGGAGAGAAAATACCTGAAGACAAATTTGTGAGAAAGATGCTCAAGTCTCTTCCCAAGAGATTTGATATGAAAGTGACTGCTATAGAAGAAGCTCAAGACATTGACAAAATGAAAATGGATGAACTTGTTGGATCTCTTCTGACATTTGAATTAAGCATCAATGAAAGATTTGAAAAGAAGAACAAAAGCATAACCTTTGTATCAAATACTGAAGATGGAGAGGAGGACTGTGATCTGGATACAGATGGAGGAATATCAAATGCGTTAGCTATGCTTGGAAGACAGTTTAACAAAGTGATAAAAAGAATGGATAGGAACCAAATATCAAATGTCAAGAACATCTCATCTGACATCCATAAGTCAAATGAGTATGGAAGAAAAAGGGTTGAAGAAAAATCCACTCAAGGGAAAGGAATACAATGTCATGAATGTGAAGGCTTTGGTTACATTAGAGTTGAATGTCCTACATATCTTAAGAAACAAAAGAAAAATCTATTTGTTACTCGGTCTGAAGAGGACTCAAAAAGTGATCTTGAAGAATCTGCCAAGTATGTTAAAGCATTGACAGGAAAATATGTATCTGATGATGAGTCTAGTGATGGGGAACTAAACTTTGATGAGTTAGCTTCCTCATACAAAGAATTATGTCTTAGAAGTGCAGAAGTGTGCCTAGAAGGGGAGAAACAGAAAGCCCTCATAACTCAGCTGAAGGCAGAAAGGGAAGAGTATCTAAAAACTATTTCAAATCTTGAAAGTGAAGTGACTTATTTGAATTCAAACCTTGATAGAATGGTCAAATCTGTCAAGATGCTGAGTAATGGGTCTGACACATTAGATAAAATTCTTCAAATAGGAAGAGTGACATGAGACAAGAGTGGTCTAGGGTTTAATGAGAAAAAGGAATCAAATTTAGAAGAACCTTCATTAAAGTCTAAACCAAGGATGTTGAATCAAATGTCTAAACATCATGGTAAGAAAGGACATCATGGAAAGAAAAAGTTTAATCACTCTAGAGGGAACTCCCAACCCTTGAGATGTCATCACTGTGGAAGGCTTGTCCATATAAGGCCTTTCTGTTTCAAGTTGTATGGCTATCCTAAAACTACTCCTCTTCCAAAAACTGATCAAATTCCATAAAATAACAATAAGAAGAAACAGTGAGTTCCCAAGTCTAATGTTGCTAGTTTCATAGATCATACCTCTCTCAGAGTATCAACCAAAGATGTCTGGTACTTTGACAGTGGTTGTTCTAGACACATGATAGGTGTCAAGAATCTGTTGACAGATGTCAAATCTTATTCCACCAATTATGTAACTTTTGGTGATGGAGCCAAAGGTGAAATCAAAGGAGTTGGAAAGCTGGAATGTTCAGGAGTCCCTAAGCTTGATGATGTGTTGGTTGTTAAAGGGTTAACAACTAACCTGATAAGTATAAGCCAATTGTGTGATCAAGGATTCAAAGTTAACTTGACCAAGGAAGAATGTCTTGTTTGCAATGAAAAGAATGAAGTTATTATGAAAGGAATTAGATATAAAGACAATTGTTATTTATGGATTCCTCAAGAGTTGAACTTCTCCTCAACATGTGTTTTAGCCAAAGAAAATGAAGTTAAATTATGGCATCAAAAATTGGGACACTTTCATGTGAAAGGAATGAAAAGAATTATATCTGAAGAATCTGTGAGAGGGATTCCTAAGATCAAGATTGAAGAAGGGAGAGTATGTGGTGACTGCCAGATGGGAAAGAAAACTAAGATGTCACATCAGAAGATCCAACATCTTACTACATCAAAAGTTTTAGAACTTCTTCACATGGACTTCATGGGACCTATGTAGGTTGAAAGTCTTGGTGGAAATAAGTATGCCTATGTGGTTGTAGATGACTTCTCTAGGTACACGTGGATAAGTTTTATCCGAGAAAAATCAGAAACTTTTGAAGAGTTTAAAGATCTCTGTCAAAAACTTCAAAGGGAAAAAGATAGTCATGTCATCAAAATCAGAAGTGATCATGGAAAGGAATTTGAGAAAAACAAGTTTGCTGATTTTTGCTCTTCTGAAGGAATCAGTCATGAATTTTCCTCTCCCCTTACTCCTCAGTAAAATGGGATTGTGGAACGCAAAAACAGAACCCTTCAAGAATATTCCAAAGCTATGATTCATGCTAAGAAGCTACCCTATCACTTTTGGGATGAAGCTATGAATACTGCATGCTATATCCATAACAGAGTCACTCTAAGGAAAGGCACCTTGGCCACATTGTATGAAATATGGAAGGGAAGAAAACCTATTGTCAAATACTTTCATGTTTTTGGAAGTAAATGTTACATCTTAGCAGACCGGGAACAAAGAAGGAAGATGGATCCCAAGAGTGACGAAGGAATATTCCTGGGTTACTCTACAAATAGCAGAGCTTACAGAGTCATTAACTCCAGAACCAAGGTTATGATGGAATCCATAAATAATATTATTGATGATAGAGGATGGAATGATGAAGATGTCTTAGAAGATGTTGGAACATCTTTGTCTGATATTCCAACAGAATCAAATGATATAAGTATTGATTCTAATCTAACTCAAGAAGATCTTGAGCCTAGTCATCTCAATAAAGGGCCTTAAATTATAATACATAGAGATCATCCTAAGGAGCTCATTATAGGAGATCTAAATAATGGAGTTACTACCAGATCAAGAGAAGGGATATCAAACTCTTGCTTTGTGTCAAAAATTGAGCCTAAGAATGTCAAAGAGGCACTAATTGATGAGTTCTGGATTAATTCCATGCAGGAAGAGCTAGAACAATTCAGTAGAAATAAAGTGTGGGATCTAGTTCCAAGACCCGAAGGGACAAATGTGATTGGTACTAAATGGGTATACAAGAATAAATCTGATGAAAAAGGGGTGGTCACTAGAAATAAGGCAAGGTTAGTTGCACAAGAATACACTCAAATTGAAGGAGTTGACTTTGATGAAACCTTTGCTCCTGTAGCCAGACTTGAATCAATCAGACTACTCTTGGGAATTGTATGCATGCTGAAATTTAAATTGTTTCAAATGGATGTAAAGAGTGCATTCTTAAATAGCTATCTAAATTAAGAAGTTTATGTGGAACAACCTAAGGGATTTGTTGATCCAAGTTTTCCTTAACATGTGTGCAAATTAAAGAAAGCTTTGTATGGATTAAAGCAGGCTCCAAGAGCTTGGTATGAGAGATTGACAAAATTTCTTGGTGAGAATGGATATAGGAAAGGTGGCATAGACAAAACTCTTTCTGTTAAGGAAGAAGAAGGGAAGATAATGATTGCATAGATTTATGTTGATGATATTGTGTTTGGTCGGATGTCAAATGAGATGGTTCAACATTTTGTCATGCAAATGCAGTCAGAATTTGAGATAAGCTTTGTTAGTGAATTAACCTATTTTCTTGGTCTACAAGTTAAACAAATGGAAGATTCCATATTCCTATCTCAGAGCAAGTATTATAAGAACATAGTAAAGAAATTTGGGATGTAAAATTCCATTCACAAAAGAACTCTTGCCCCACACATCTGAAGTTGTCCAAAGATGAAAAAGGAATAAGTATGGATCAAAGTCTTTATAGAAGTATGATAGGCAGTCTTCTATATCTCACAGCTAGCAGACCTGACATTTCCTTTGTTGTAGGGGTGTGTGCTAGATATAAAGTTGATCCTAAAGTTAGTCATGCTAACCATGTGAAGATAATTTTTAAATATGTGAATGGGACAAGTGACTATGGTATGCTGTACTCTAATGGATCTAGTTCTACCTTAATTGGTTATTATGATGTTGATTGTGCAGGAAGTGCTGATGATAGAAAAAGTACATCAGAAGGATTCTTCTTTCTGGGAAATAATCTCATATCTTGGTTCAGTAAAAAGCAAAATTATGTGTCTCTATCCACTACTGAGGCTGAGTATGTTGCTGCGGGAAGCAGTTGTTCTCAATTGGTTTGGATGAAACAAATGTTAACAAAATATAATGTCAAACAAGATGTCATGACATTATTCTGTGACAATCTAATTTCCATAAACATATCAAAAAATCCCATTCAACACAGCAGGACTAAACATATTGATATATGTCATCACTTTATAAGAGATCTTGTTGAAGAAAAGATTGTTGCCTTAGAACATGTAGCCATTGAATTGAAAATGGCTGACATTTTCACTAAGGCTTTGGATGCTAATAATTTTGAGAACTTAAGAGGAAAATTATGGATTTGCCTATATGAGGGTTTTTAGTAATTAAAGGCGTGTGGGAATATCATTAAAGTGATATTATATTTCCAACAAATCAAATTTTGAAAGCAATCATTATAAGACTGTCTCAAATTGTTTTCCACACGCTACAAAATCACATCTTTCTACTTTCACAAACTCTTCATTCTCCTCTACAGAAAAAGAACCCTTGTCATTCTTCATTCCTTTGCTAAAAAGTCTTCAAGGATGTCTCAACATCATACATCGTCTTCTTCAAAATTTGTCAACCTCCCTGAGAAACTCTCTCTTGACAGAGTACTTGACATTACTCCTCTAACAATTATCCCACCTCTTGAGAAGAAGGTCAAGAAACGCAGATCATCACATGCAAAGAAATCCAAAGACGATAAAGGTAATACTTCTACTTCTACTGATGATAGGATAGAAGAAAAGATTGTCAATGTTGATAGAAGCATTAGAAGGATAGTAGATAGAGTGTTGAATGGAGGTTTTACTATACATGGGATTTCTACCCCTCTTACTCATATACTTGCTCCAGCTGACAAAAGAAATGACCCTAAAAGTGCTACTGAATCGTCCATCTCTAAGAAAGATACTACTGAAAGAAAACTTGATAAGCTTGTTGCTTCTGCGTTAAAGGAAGTGGAAGAGGATGTTGAACAAGATGTTGAGAAGGACTACCCTGCTAAAGAAGATGATGCTGGCTTCAAAGCTGCAGATAATTAAAATGCTGAGAATGTGGTTAATGTAGATGAGTTGTCTGACAATGAGCTCATTACTAATGTGGTGTTTGGAATTGAAAAAAGTCTCAAATCTAGGAAAATGAAGGATGGAAGTGTCACACCCCCTGCCAAGACTGCCAAGAAGAAAACCATGTATGGCCCTCCAAAGCTTGGAAGTAAAGTGGTTCCTCCCTCTAGCAAAAGAAAAATTAGACCTGATAGCTCCATAAATGATGATGTAAAGAGATCTAAAAGCAAGAAGAAAGTTGTGTTAGTTGAAGAAGCTAATTTTGATTATGATGTCGAGGAAGATGTCCGTGATATCTCTCCTGTGAAAAAGTATGCAAGCAAGAAGCTTTCTGTTAGGGTACCTGATGCCCCTTTTTACAACATTTCCTTCCATTATGTTGGGAATGCTGAAAAGTGGAAGTATGTATTTCAAAGAAGAATTTCCCTTGAAAGAGAATTGGGAGCTGGTGCACTGGAGTGCAAAGAAATTATGGAGTTGATATCTTCTGCTGGATTGATGAAAACTGTTACCAGGTTTTCCAAATTCTATGAGACTCTTGCTAAGGAATTTATTGTTAATATTCCTATTGATTGTGCTGATCATAAAGGTAAGGAGTATAGAAAGGTGTATGTTAGAGGTAGGTGTGTAGAATTTTCCCCTGCTATTATAAATAGATTTCTGGATAGGTCTGAAGATGACTATTGTGAGATAGAAGTAACTGATAATCAAGTATGCAAAGCCATCACTTCTAACCAAGTGACTGAGTGGCCCATGAAGAATAAACTTCTTGTTAGCAAGCTAAGTGTGAAATATGCTATCTTGCATAGAATTGGGGCTGCTAACTAGGCCTACCAATCATACTTCAACCATCACTATTGGCCTAGGAAAGTTTATTTATGTTGTTGTTACAAGAAATTGTTTGATTATGGTACTTACATATTTGATCAGACTATTAAGCATGCAGAAACATGTGCCATTGAGATGCATATTGCCTTTCCTTCCCTTATCTGTGGAATTATTCTTAATCAGCATCCTGGAATTCTAAGTGGTAGTGATGTAGTGTGCAAGAGGGAGTCTGCTTTTACCCTTCACTTCAAGCTTTTTTCAGGAAAACATGTCCCAGACATTATTTTGACATCTATATCTCCTGAAAACAAGACCTCCACCAAGGATGACATGATCACTGAATTAAGAGAAGCTTGCAAAGAATTAGATGATGTGATCAAATTTATCTCCGAAAGAAAGCTAACTTTTGAAAAGATGATCAATGAGCTGTAGAAGGATAACAACTTTGATGATAGACTGAGCTCTGAAGAAGAAGATTCTAGTGAGGAAGGAAGTTCTGGCTTTGCCAAATCTACTGGTCCTAAAGACAGTTAGAGTATTTGATGTTTATTTATTTGACCCCTTTGTTACTTTTTGGAACTTCTATGTGTTTGACTTTTGAATTCTATGGTCTATACCTATATTACTGATACACTCTTGAACGCATCCTTCTATTTGGCATATTATGACTAAAACGGGGGAGAGAAACTGATTGACTGGCCACTGATTGAGGGGGAGCATAATACTTAATGGGGAGCCTCGTGTCTCAAGATGTTCTGACATCTTCCTTTGCTAACAGCTAACTGCTAGCTGAGTTTTTGTTTGCTTGCTTTGCTTATGCTGCTGCTCTGATAATGTTCTTATAATGTGCTCAGATAATGTTTTAGCCAAAATTTGCCAAAGGGGGAGTTTGTAAGTGTTTCTTGGCAGCAATTTTGGTAAAATAATGCTTTGATAATGTTCTATTAAATATCTTAACATTATGATAAAATTGTTTTGAATGATGTCAAAGCAGATGTCTTGACATCTGCCTCCTGAGCTGAACGCAACTCACATCAGTTTAAGTTTTTTGTTTCCTGTTTTCATGCGTGCCATAATTTAGGATTTATGACTCATAAGCTGTGAAAAATATGGAGGAATATTTTTCTATTTGATTTATCCTTATGGATTATATCTTGGCCTGTTTTCATAGAAATATTCAAAAGATTGGAATATTTGTTTTTCAGCCCAAGCCCACTGTTGCGCCTTTATAAGGACTTGCTTCATTATTCATTGCACTAGAACTTTTAAAGAAGAATACTTTCTTTCTATTTTATAAGTATAAATCTTTTAATTATCATACACTCTAGCATTGATTTAATACTTGAGTTGTTATTTTGAGTTGTTAATTGTGGATCATTTATAAGCTTTTAAGCATTGAATGATTGAAGTCTTTAAAACTTGTTACTTCAGTTGTTCTTCATTGTAAGTGATTGAAGGGATTTGAGGATGGCCTCATACCTAGGTGTGTCTCAAGTAGAAGTATAGCACGAGTAGTGATTAAGTGATTAGATCGTAAAATGGTGGTTTACTAAGGGTCTATGAATTGATACTATTTAGTGGACTTGTCCCTGGCTTGGTAGCCCCTAGAGTAGGTGTTATTGTACACTGAACTGGGTTAAAAATCCCTTGTGTTTTTATTGTTTTTACTTTTGTTTCATTTTACATTGTCCTCAGATATTTTTGTTGTGACATCTCCTTCGACATCTCATATCTGATACCAGAATTTCACATTTAAGATGTGCAAGCTTAGTCTGAGATATGTGGGGCCTTATCAGATCATAAGACGGGTACGTGAGGTTGCACACCAGTTAGAGTTGCCTTCTTCACTATCCAGGATTCATGATGTATTCCATATGTCTCATCTTCAGAAGTTCATGCCAGACTCATTTCATCCAATCCTTCCAGATACTATCCAGATAGAACCATATATTTCCTTTAAGCCGCAACATGTTTGCATTATAGAGTATGCTAGTAGATCCTTAAAAAGTAAAGATATACCTCTAGTGAAGGTGTTATGGGAAGAGTCTCTTCCCGATGAAGCCACTTGGGAGCTTGAGTAGGAGATACGAGAGCTTTACCCTAATCTCTTCTGGTAAGTTTTAGAATTCGAGGAAGAATTCTATTTAAGGGGAGAGAATGTAACGCCTAATACTAATTAAGTTAGTGATGATTTTAATAGAATAATAATCTTGATCACTTAATTAGTGATATTTTTAGAAAATAAAAAAATTATTAAATGAACAAGGGCATTATTGGTATTTCATCTCTTAAGTAGAACAAGTAAGGGCTTGTTTGGTTTGGTCTTATGGACTCATTTAGAAACAAATCATATTTTGGTGTAGAAAGAGAGACACGAGAAAGGGATGGAAAAGTTCCATCTTTGTCAAAGTTCAAGCTCTCCTTCATTGCATGCTCCAAAAATCAACATCCTTTCCTTGTTTCATCATCATCTAACCTGTTAGCAAGCTTCTCTTAAATCTAAGGCGAGTCTCTTAGATAGAAATGGGGTTTTGTTGGGAAATTGTATGTTTGGGAATAAGGGTTAGAATGAGAAATCCTTGATGCATGTTGGTTTTAAATGATGAATACGATGTATTATGACTGAAAGTCGTATTGGTATGTTGTGGGTAATGGGATTGAAGTTTGAAATGGGATTTTGGGACCCAAAACAAAACTTCCTTGTTTTGGTTTTTTTCTCTTCTGAAAATCATAGATCGCGCATAGCGATTGAGGCTATGCCTAATGCACCTTCCTAGGACTGGAAATTTTTTGTTTCGTAGAGCGTGCTTAGCATGGGGGCTCCACTTATGGAGCCCTCTTGGACATAATCTTATCAATATTTTCCCCTAGTGTGGTGTTGTTTCGAGATTGGAACTGAATGTCTCCTTACATCATTACGCGTATTATGAGTTGTGATGTGATACATATAATGCTATAGTACGGTCATTAAATTATTCATTGTATGGATGCATATAACTTATGGATTAACTTGTTGGAATATGTATTATGTGATAACATGGTATAATGTGATCACTTGTTGTTTTCAGTTTGTTTCGGTTTAACATTCAGTGATGGCTGCATGTGTGGATGTTATGTATTATGATTGGACATATGCGTGAATCTAAGTAGACCCATACTACTAGGTAATAAATCCCTTATGGCAGGTACACCCATTGCGATGATGCAAGGGATGGTCTATATAGCGGTTCCCACTTGGAGTACTCATTGGAATTCACGACATGTCATACACACCTGAGCTACTATAGATAATATGCTCATGAGGGTCCTTTTGGGCGTTTCCCACTTTGTTCTCATTGGTATGTTTGGTATGGTGAGTTAGTGATGCCATGTAGGCAACATCACTTAGGTTTCTCGCCTCTAGTGATGCCAAGTAGGCTACATCATTAGGCTTTCTCCCAATGGGCTTGTATTGTCAAGAAGGCATGGTTGCACTTGGTTTCTCACTTGTGTTTGGATGGTTGGCGGGGGTCGTGACTCTATTTAGGCAATGTCATGGCGATAACTTGCAATGGATAACATTTCACTTAGGACTTGTCCATTTCATCTAGAGGCGTGCTTGTGCAAGTCTCTTGATGCGATGCACAAGGGATAACTCATCGAGTGTGTGGGAGGGCGGGCCTATATAGAAGGGTAAAACATACTTCTGGATTCCTCTTACACGAGTATGGGTTTGCATATTGTTGTGTTTGCCTATGTGTTTTTTTCATCTCATTGGGTGGTATTGGACTTCCAATGGTGATGTCACTCCTTTGTGTACTTGTACCTAGCCGTGAGGAAACCCCGGATTCACGGTGAATCCATTTTATTGCATGTACACTGTGGAACCGAGTGAACCCTTATGATAGGGAGACTCATCGAGATTTAGTAATCTCACCCTATTCCAATTATCATTTTCAAGTTGTTCGAGGCAGGATCGTGGCAACGACGATGTTCTATTGGAGACATTTCTTTTCCTTTGTACCTTTCCGTTTTCGTATTTTGGGATCATGCATTAGTACCTTATGGGATATGTATCTTTTGGCCATGACAGCTTCGGCATTTGTAATATTGTACTAATACTTATTCCAATTCCATTTCTTATGTATGACTTTTGTAAGTACGAAGTGCGTCTAAGAGGGGGGGTGAATTAGGTACTTTAAAATTTTTTTGGTTCTAGTGATGATGGATATTATTTTTCTGGTTTATGGTGAGTTTATGGAAGAGTAAAATGCAGAAAAATAAAGAGACAAAAGCGATATATCCTGGTTCCCCTCACAGTCCGAGAGTACTTCGGTCCCCTTTCAACATGAAAGAGATTTCCTTATAGTTGGCAAACTTAAACAAGAACTACCAAAACTAAGAACAATCCTCTTGGATTTTCACTATGTCAACAATGGGAACAATCCTCTCAAGGTGACCTTACTTGTATCCAACAATCCTGGAAAAACAAGATTACAATACCACTTGAACTTATTTTCAACAATCCTGAAAAATAAGAAAGTGTATAGCAAAATTTAATTGATAGAGTTTGTAGTACAATGATCACTTTGAGTGATTTTATCAATGACTTGATCTTATCTTCCAATAACAATAATATACAATGACTCAAGACTATAGAATGCTCAAAGTTTTCTGTTTAACAATATATCAAAATGTGCAGAAAACATTTGTGTATGAAATTGAAGAGAAAGCTTGAGTTTTGATATTTTAAAATTCAGAAACTATTGATTGGAAGAGGTACAAAATGATTTTGAAATTTCAGTATTTATATGTTCATAACACTTCTTTGAAACAGCATAAATTTCTTCAAATGAATCATGAACAATTTCCAAGTTTCAATGAAAAATTTCCATGAAATGGTGTTATGAAAAGGTATGTTCAAAGCTGCTGATTTTCTAAAACATTCATCATGCAACTGATTGCGCCCTTATGTATATAGATTGCATAGGTTTTAACATCTAAAAAATTCAAATATTTTTAGTGAGCAATCGATTGCACATGTGTTTAAATCGATTGCACTTTAAAACAGTAGCAAAATTTTATAGAGAGCAATCGATTGCACAAACATGCAAATCGATTACACTTAGAAACAATAGCTAACATTTTGAAAACGTGAAGCATGCAATTGATTGCTTCAACATGCAAATCGATTAGACCCAAGTGAAAATTGAATTTTTGCTTAGAAAACTTGAGAAAAAGTTTGGACAAGATAAGAACACTTCTTTTGATCATTGAGCATCTAAGACTTAAGTTCAAAGTAAGTATTGTCATTATACCTTATGAAATTTGCCAAGAGCTTAAACCAAAGACTTTTATCCATTGATGCTTTTAGCTAGATCAACATCTTTGGCTTCTTGCCAATAGAGTTTGTCTTCATCAAAACAAAATGCATTGAGAATCATTTGAGAAGCTTAATATTACATTCTCCCCCTTTTTGATGATGACAAACAATATTTCTTGAAGCTTTGTTATTTCCGGAAAGAGACTTCTCCATCTAAGATGTATAACTCCACCTTTGTACGAGAAGGTTGGAAACTCTTGAAATTGTTCATCTTGTTGAAGAGTACCTTAGAAGTTTAAGACAGGAAATAAATAAGTATAAAGTGCCACATCCTTCTCCCCATTTTACATTATCAAAAAGAAGGGAGAGATGCAATAAAAATGGATAACATTGAAAACTTAACCAAAACATGCATTAATTAAACATATTCATAGACATACATGTCATAGTAGAATAACAACTACATAGAAAGCTCAACAAACAAAACATAGCATAAAGTAACAAGGTCATAACATAAAAACAGGAGAAATAACAAAAATTGGACAGAATTTTAAGGTTGATTCATGTCACGGTTGTTATAGAAGAATGGTCCTTGATTGGGGAATTGTTGTTGTAATGGAGGTTCTGTGTAATGTGGTGGAGGTACAACAGGATTATTAGGGTCATATTGAGGTATGTGAAGGTGATAGTAGAGGTAGGAAAATTGTTGGTTCATATCTGAGCGAAAATCATTAATTTGAGATGTCGTGGAGTCATTGATGGCATTCCATTGGTGGTTGATGGAAGAAAATTGTTGATTTATAAAATCTATAACATCTTGATTACTTGGACCAGAGGGAGCAGTAGGTGGAGAGGTGCAGCATCACCGCCTTCTTCCTCTTGATTGTTTCCTTCGTCACCAACCATATCTTCACCAAGGTATGTGATTGTTTTTGTTTCTTAATTTTAGTGAACTCCCATTCTCGAATCAACATTTTTGATTGAGGTCTTGTGACCATTTGGATCCATATAAACTCTTTCAAAACCAGAAAAATCAATTCCAAATTCTTCCATAATTAGAGTAATAAAGTAAGCATAGGGTAGGAATTTTGACTTTGCATCAAACCTTAGCATATGAGTCATTATAAGTCGTGCCCAATTGACGCTTATACCTCTTTTCCTTGCGCATAGCAGTTGCATTTCCAAATCAGTCATAGTGCAATGGTTTCCAGCCCGCAGAAACATAATGTAGACCATGAAATAGTGAAATAGCCTATCATCGATAAAAAAAGTCACATGCACTCCGAGAATCTCTAGATGGAATGACTCCTCCTAGAGCAGAAATTCTTTTAGTACGAAATTCAGCTTCATTCAATCTGCCAATGCTGTAGTAAGAATCCTTTTTCTTGTAATCATCCCATGCTTCGTCTTCAGGATCATACAAAGAGATCCCAATATGAGGCATATGTAGAATATCACCAAGAATTTAAGGGGTTAGAGAAATTCTTATGCCAAACACATATGTAACAAACTTGCCTTTGTAAGTAGCCAAATTACTGAAGAACACTCTTACTAGATCCGACTAGTAAGGACCAAATGATGAAATCAGTGGTTCCAATCCATATGCAGTCAAATCAATATGAAAAGTAAAGCATTCCCGAGGGAAAGATGATAGCATACCATACTTTGGAGTGGACATTATCTTCCTTTGAAAATCCCTTTTGATCCTTGTTTCTTGAACTTCAGTGAGAGTTGAGATTAATGGATTTTCTGCAGAAGATGAAGCAACTTGCTTCTTTCCTTTCTCTGTAGCTGAAACTTTTCGTTTTTGTCCTGATGCCATGAGGAAGGTGCTTTTCTGAATTTAGGGTTTGGTAGTTTTTGAGAAGTAGATATTTGATGAGATGAATTTGGATAGTATTTGTGAGTGGATAGTGATGAATGTGTTTTAATATAGTCAATGATATTTAATTAATTTGTTAATAGTGGAGGTGAACTTGGGAATATGAGAGAGAGATAAATTCTGACCAACATAAAAGCATGTCATAAAAGCAATTTATAGCAGGTGCAATCGATTTGCATACAGGTGCAATCGATTTGCACACAAAACAGAACTAACAGACAATTGAAATGAATAGCGTGAAATCGATTTACACTATGGTGCAATCGATTTTCACTAAAAATAGAAAGGTCAGAAAATAAAACATACAGTGGTCAATCGACTTGCCTAATGGTGCAATCGATTTGCATCAACAAAAAGTGACCAAAACACATATTTCTTAAATTTTAACAATACTTAACATATATATCATTTAAAGGTATCATATAATCATGATTTTTTACATATAACCAAGTTAAGACAAGTATGTGAAAGCATAAAAAGGATAGAAAGCACCTTATACATCGTGTTCATCAAGAATGCCAAGTTCTCGTCGAATCTTGTAAAATGGTTCTCTTGCCAAAGGTTTAGTGAAGATATCGACAAGTTGATTATGAGTATCTACAAATGTGACCTCGACATCTCCTTGAAGCACATGATCACGAAATTGATGTCGTATGTCGATGTGTTTGGTTCTTGAGTGCATGACCAGATTCTTTGTAATGTTTATTGCACTTGTATTATCGCACCGAAGAGGAATATATCCTAGATCGAGTCCGTAGTTACGAAGTTGTTGCTTGAGCCATAATATTTGAGCACAACTACTACCTGCTGCAATATATGCTGCTTCGTCCGTACTAAGAGCAACACATGCTTGTTTCTTTCAAGCCCATGATACTAATTCATTTCCAAGGATGTGACAAGTACCACTTGTGCTTTTTCTATCAGTTTTACAACCTGTATAATCCGCGTCAGAGTAACCAACTAAATTGCAAATACTACCTTTAGGGTACCATAATCCAACATTTGTTGTTCCTTTGAGATAATTTATGATCCGTTTTACCGCCATGAGATGTGATTCCTTTGGATTTGCTTGAAAGCGAACACATAGGCAAACAATGAAAATTATGTCAGGACGGCTTGTCGTCAAATATAATAAGGAGCCAATCATACCTCGATGTTTTGTAATGTCAATGGAGACACCCGATTAGTCTTAATCAACATATGTACTGGAACCCATTGGTGTAGTCATAGCTTTACAATTATCCATGTCAAATATTTTCAACAATTCTTTGCAATACTTGGATTGGTTGATGAAAATGCCATCCTTTAATTGCATGATTTGAAGTCCAAGAAAATAATTCATTTTACCCATCATGAACATCTAAAATTCGCTTTGCATTATTGCTGAAAATTCTTCACACATTTATTTGTTTGACGAGTCGAAGATGATATCGTCAACATAGACTTGAACTAGCAAAGTGTCAATGTGATACGGTGGAAGAACTGACTTGGTGGTTTTGCGTTTTATCGCAAATGTTGCGGTTAGCAAGAGTCGCCAACGACTTTTCTTTTATCCAAAAGGAAATGCTGAAAAGAACAGGAAAGACCTTTGAGATTATTTCTTGAGTCCGGGGGGTAGATTATGAAAATGGGAGGTATTAGCACCCTTTTCATTCATAGTTATCTATAGGCTCTTAGTTGCTTTCTAAATCACTTTCTTTTGTTTGAAAATGTACTTTGTGTGGTTTTTGAAAGTATTTTGAAAAGGCGCCATCGTTTAGACAAACTTTGTAATAGTTCTCGTTCATAAGAATGTATACAAAGTGTTGAGCTTTTGAAAATATTTCATGTTTGGAAAATGTTTTGAAAGGGTTTTTGAAAGTGTTTGGTGTTTGTTTTTAAAATAAGCAAGGATGTTTGATTTGAAAATGAGCAAGCAACTAGGAACAATCTACCTACTAAAAAGTCTTTGTTCATTTCTTCCTTCCTTTGATATTGCTATCTTACCATTAATTTGGTAAGAAGCCATATCTTTGGATGTAAAGGGATGGACGTGGGTAATCGTATAGCCATGATAGCAATGTTTTAAGATGTCTTAGCATTTATCCTTGAGGGACTAAGATCATTTTGAAAGGAAACTTTTGATAGCGTCATCGAGGGACTATGATCTTGTATTTTTTATTACTTTTTGCTAAGATATCCTACATGCATAACATGGCCATTTTTGTAAGGCAACAAAGTGGAATTATCCTAAGGGTGTAAGTGTGTTAGATTTACATGCTTGTTTATCTTGAATTAGGGTTTGCTACTTGTTGGTTTTATCTTTCCATACAATCCCTAATTACTAACATTTATATAAAGCGATAAATTGTAGAAAATAAAATTACTACGCTATTACATCATTTGGGGAGGGGGTGTACAAATTTACAAATGGGGATTGCAAGAAAGTTAAACCTAATTAAGTATTACAACCATATTGAATAATGTACAAGAATTGAAATAAATAAAATGCAAGAATATAAATAGACAAAGAAATGATTTTTGTTTGGCTTTTCATGAAAGGATTTTAACCTAATGACTAAAAAGGAAAAGAAATATTTAATTAAAGATAAATAAAATTAAACCTAAATTAATAAGAAAAGAAAATAGGTTAAAAAGTATTTTTTAGGGTTTTCATGAAAAAAGGTTTTAACTTAATGAAAATAAACTGAAAATTAATTAATTAAAATAAACCTAAATTTTAAGTTAATTTTAATTTAAAAGAAAATAATATAATAATTAAACCCTAGTCTAAATATTTATTAAAAAGAAAGAAATTAATTTGTTTAAGAAAATGTTTTTAGTCTTTTTGTTTTATAAAGAAAATAAAATAAATAAATGTAAATAATAAATAAAAATATTTTTGGATGGTTTATTAATAAAATATAAATAATAATAATAGTAATAAAAAATAATAAAAGAAAAATGAAACAAAATAAAAATAAAAAATGAAAATGAAATGATAAAAGAAAATAAATGGGTCAGGTGCAAAAATGAAACAGGGGTTAGAAGAAGCAAAAAAATAACTAGGCCCAATGTTGGAGGCCTAGCGCTGGCTGCAAACAAAAAAAGAAACAGAAATTGTGAAAAATAACAAAACGGACGTTGGGGCTCGAACCCAGGTCCTAAAGGTGAAACACACGCGCTTTAACCACTAGGGTGGTGATACAATCATTGATTTAATTGAAATAATAAATACATAATACAAAACAAGTTTCAGAAATGAACTTCATCTTCAACCTTCAGCCATGGATCCTGTAACTTCACCATTTCTCAACAAAAATGAAATATGCAAACATGAAAGTTGCTCCATTTTTCCATGCGAATCCAACCATGTAAGTAACTAAAGCTATAAATCAAAGATGATGAGAATTTATGAAATTACCAAATTCTAACCTAATTATTTTCAGAGGTTCAAACCTAAAATTCTCTAAGCTCAAGCAATATAAATGAAATCTATGGACATGTACAGTTTCAGGGCAATGGTGTCTACATTTTATCTTCACAAATACAAGCCTAACAATGCCTAAATGAGAAGATAGAAGTTCAAAAAATATACCTAAAAAATGGGAATCGTGAAATAAGTTTGAGCTTGATTCAAGGTGCTGCAATGATCAGGTTAGCTTCCTTGAGTCTCTAGGAAGCTAATGAAATGCTTAGCTTGAGTTGAGAGTGGCTGAAATGGCCTGGAGAAGTCAAGTTGCAGACTCTGTTTTTTGGTTATGGAGGTTATGGTAAATGTTGTTACAGTTCTGGAATAAGGACGGGGATGAGTTGTATTTGATATGTAGGAGATTTTAGAAGTGAAAGGCCAAGAAATGCACGAGGGAATGAAAGTTTGATATGTAAAGTCAGAACTTGCACAACAATGGTGTTTTGAGGAAATTTCTGGCTAGAGGGAGTTTGGGAGTGTTTCAGAGTGTTAATTCTCGTGTCTTATCTCACAAATAGTGCCTCTATTTATAAGCAACAAGTTTGGAGACTTGTTGTTGATCAGAATTCAAAAACAAAAGTTTAAGCTCGACATGTGATTTTTGAGAAATCCAAGTTTAAAAGTTTTGTGTACTTGCTAATGTATAGTGGCTATGCTTTAAACAAGTTTTTTTCTGACTTTGTAGATAGAGTGTGATCAGAGGGAACAAGTTAGAGGCTCAAGAATTGACTTTGTGCATAAAGCTTGCTTTTCAAGAATGGCATTCTTCACTTTCTTCCCAAATGGAAATGTGAATTGGATAAAGCTTAAACTACTTGGATTATAGCTCAAAAGTTTGTGTAATCCATTAATGATGGATATATACACAAGTTACAAGGCCTGCAAAGCAAGATTATGCAGCCTAACATTGAAATTGAGTTATGTGTTCATCAAGAAATGACTTGTAATTCAAGAATGAAACCCTAACTTGTTGCCTTCAACTCTCCTTTCCCAAGTATGATCTCAATGAGTTCTTAGACATTTTGGAAAGCTTGCAACATCCTCTACAACCTCTATGTTGGACATTTTTGAAAATTCACCTTGGAACTATGTGAAAAATTGCCATGACGTTAGGTCAAAATCCTGCCTAAATTAGGGCAAAATTTCACTAAGTTTACAAGTTTCATGAACATGTATTCTCAACATCATAACATGAAATCCATGCATTTCTATAAGAATTTGTGTTCTACAATGTTTTAGATATCATTGAGATCTACAACTTTCATGTTGGAAGTTTCCTTTGTATCATCTTGCATCATGGTGAAAATTTGGCTTAAAGTTATGAAAAAATATGAATTTTCCAACACTTAGAAATTTTGACTTTTCAAAATGAAATCTTGACTTTTTGATTTCTTGATGAACAAGTTTCATATTTTGACATGTTTTGATGAATTGTGATCTTTGATACTTAATTTTGACCAAAAAGTCAAAGTTTGACTTTTCAGTGCATAGTTGACTTTTCATCAATTGACTGAAATTCATCTGTCAATCAATCAATCTTGAGAGAATGTTTTGAGCCATGGCACTAGGTAAAAATGAAGCGTTTTAATCCTTGAGATCATAACTTAAACCAATCAATCATTTGCTAGGTCAAAAATCAAAAATTGCACCTTCTTAGTAAAAACCCTAATTTTAACTATTTTGCCCTTTTGATGATCTGATCAAATTTCTTGAGGAATTATGGTCCAAACTTGTCCAAAGGACATATATGAGTTCATAATGTTGATATGGACCAAAAAATTTTAAGTTTAACTGTAAATTGACCACAATTGACTGTTTCCCCAATACAGCTGATTTTAGGTCAATTAATCAATTGACTGAGCAAAAATGTGATCCATGACTTGAAACTTGACATGAGAAATATTGAGGGTCCAAAATGATCCATGAAAGTCATATGGGGCATTAAAAATCCATTTGTCCTTGTGCAATCTCAAACCCTAATTTTTAGTCATTAGTGCTTAATGAGGTGTCTTGAGCTAATTAACCCTTGTGCAGTCTTGAACCAAAGGAGTCTTGTGAGAGATTATTTGAGAAATGAGAGGGAAAATCTTGGGGTACAACATCTTCCCCTGTTCAATATTCTTAGATCTGAAGAGTTAGATTGGCGGATCCGCCATTTGTGACTTGAAGGTGGAAGATGATTGAACACTAGAGTGCACAGAAATTTGCACTCGAAGATGGATTGGGAATGGGCTTATAGATGCCATTTGGAGGAATGATGGTAAATACTGGAATAAGTATCAGCATAAATCTTTGATCGATTTATACCAAAACTTGATGTTTCACTTGTGGAAAAAGGGTTAGTAAAATGCAAATGTATGCATGATGTTCATCAGATGTAGTATTATACTAGATGAATTTTGTATGTATATGTTATGATTTATGAACGTGGGATGCATATTTGTCCGGGAAAATAAATCCCTGATTGCAGTTGAGGAATTTTGGGAAGCTGAATCCTAGATCGCCGTTGGGGATGAAGAGTATACATATCTTCAAACTTTGTTGAAAGGATGCTTCCGCTGAGGAATATCTCTTGAACGTCAGATGTTATCTGGTTGGATCTAGGCTTCACAACTTGCTGAGGATGAGGGAGTCAACTGCTATCTGGTCGGATTCCAGGCTTCACGGTAACTTATTGGGTAAGGATAAACTAACTGTTATCTGGTCGGATCCAGGCTCTGCAGAAAATTTCTTGGGGAGAGTGAAGTTAGGTTGTTATCTGGTCGGATCCAGGCTTCACGACAACTTGCTTGGGATAAGGAAGTTAACTGTTATCTGGTCAAATTCTAGGCTTTGCAATAACTTACTAGAAAGGATGAAGTTGAACTGATATCTGGCTGCATCCAGGCCTCATAGTAACTTGAAGTGGTAACTGTTATCTGGTTGGGTTCAGGCTTCATAGTTTTTGAAAAGTTATACTATTATCTGGTCGGGTTCAGGCTCCATAGTGCCTTGCTGGGGATTGTAGCTAGTTGTTACCTGTTCGGGTCCAGGCTTCACAATAACTTGCTTGAATAGACGAATTTGAACTGATATCTGGTCAGATCCAGGCTTTACAGGTTTTGAGGTGGATGAAGTTAATTTCTATCTGGTCCGATCCAGGCTACACAATAAACTTGTCTGAAGAGAGAGAGTTGAACTGATATCCGGTCGGGTCCAGGCTTTACAGTAACTCGCTTGGAGTTTAGTTGTTATCTGGTTGGATTCCAGGTTTCACAATAAACTTCTGAAGGGAATTGTTATCTGGTTGGATCCAGGCTTCACAATAACTTTCTTGAGATGATGAAGTTGAAAACTAATATCTGGTCGGATCCAGGCTTCACAGTAACTTGTTCGGGTAGAGGCAAACTCAACTGGGGAAAATAAGTTAAACCTTGGTCTGGTTAAGTCCAAGTTCTTCTACATCTTGGAGAGTTAAACTATTATCTGGTCGGGTCCAGGTTTTATAGCATTTAAAAGTTGTATTATTATCTGGTTGGGGCCATGCTTCATAGTACCTGAAAGGCTTTCACTAACATCTCGTCGGGTCCAGGCTCTATAGTGACTTGAGAAGTTGACTATTATCTGGTCGGGTCCAGGCTTCATAGTAACTTGAAAATTGTACCAATATCTGGTCGGGTCCAAGCTTCATAGTATCTTTTAGATATAGTAAAGGTTTTGTTGATGACTTTAATGGGGATTAGGGGTTGTGGCCCTATGATTTGCAATAGTCTGAAAGGAAAACTCAAGCTGGAGAGTGTGGGCTCAGTCGGGGAAGACAAAATCATCTTGGGGAGGATATACTCAGCTTGGGAAGGATATACTCAGCGGGGATAACAAATTCATCTGGGGAAGATAGGCCATGTCAGGGGAATACAAACTCAGCTGGGGAGTTATGCTACTCGTTGTTCATTGGGGAAATAAACCTTGTTGGGGAAATAAACCTTGTTAATGAGTATTTGATAAACTGCTGACGAGGGGAGTTCTTTGAGGAAGAGATCCATAAGGCTTCTTCTTGTAGGATCAACTTAGATGGAGAGAGTTGTCAAGAGATTGAGACTCTGGCTGGAGATTGGTTTATTGTAATCGTCTTTGTGCAGATAATGTTAATGAAATAACTCTGTGGGGATATTCCATATACATTAAAGAGATGCTTGTTACTGCTTAGCAGAACACATGTGCTAAATAGTTTTAATTATGTTCATATGCATATGTTCATTCAATTTTAGTCATTGGACAATTTGGCATTCAAAACAAAGACAAAAAGTTTGCACTTCAAAGTATATTTGTATTGATATTTTGCCCATGAATAGGCGTTTTTGTACAAAGAGACGGAGATCCTAGTAAGAGGAAATCGTCGAAAGGAAAACAAAGATTTTGAAAAACAAAAATGATAGCCATGTGAAATGATCTTATTGCATTCCAACTTTACTATTGCCCCAATGTCTTCAAATGCCCCTTGCCGTTGACAGAAATTGATTGGATTCATCTTGGACCGTTTGAACTAAGACCTTGGTGATAAAGTTGACTGTGGTGATTCCACTGGACATAGTCATACGCTTTTAATCCTTAACTTTTTCCTGGACCGCCCTTTCGGGTTTTCAGCCCACCAGGATACCCATTTTTACCCAAGTCGCCCCTTCGGGTTTTTAACTTGTCGGGTGTACAATCTTTTGCATATATCCATAATTTTTGCCCAAACCTTTTGGTTTGCCGGGATGCCCTTTATTTTTCCTAGGTGTGCCAACCTAGCGGGTCCTTTATGCATGGTATTGTTTTAAATATGTCCGCGTTTATAGGATGCGGGAAGTCTTCACCATCTATGGTAGTCAGCATCATGGCACCGTCAGAGAAACTCTCTTGACAACAAATGGCCCTTCGTAGGTGGGAGTCCATTTTCCTTTGGGGTCTCCTTGTGGAAAAATGATGCGCTTTATCACCAAGTCACCAACTTGATATACTTGAGGCTTGATCTTTTTGTTGAAATACTTGATCATACGTTTTTGGTACGTCTGACCATGAAAAATAGAAGCCAGTCGCTTTTCGTCGATCAAGTTCAAATGATCAAATCTCATTTGGATCCACTCGTCTTCGCCTAAGCCTGCCTCATTCATAAACCTTAGTGAGGGAATCTGAACTTCCATTGGTAAAACAGCTTCCATGCCATAGACTAGAGAAAATGGAGTTTCCCCAGTTGATGTCCTAGATAAAGTACGCTAGCCATGTAGAGCAAACGGTATTATCTCATGCCAATCCTTATAGGTTACTACCATTTTCTGCATAATCTTCTTGATGTTTTTGTTGGCCGCTTTGACTGCGCCATTCATTTTAGGTCTATATGGAGAGAAAAATGTGATGCTTCATCTTGAACTGAGTGCAAAGCTCAGTAATCATAGCATTGTTGAGGTTAGTCCCATTTTCGGTGATGATCCTTTCGGGGATACCATGGCGGCAGATGAGGTTGTGCTTGATGAATCTTGCTACCACATTCTTCGTGATTGAGGTAAAAGAGGAGGCTTCGACCCATTTGGTAAAATAATCAATAGCGACTAAAATGAAGCGATGTCCATTGGAAGAGTTGGGCTTGATCTCTCCAATCATGGCAATGCCCCACATTGCAAATGGCTACAGAGCGATCATGACGTTCAAAGGGATAGGAGGCACATGGACCTTGTCAGCATAAATTTGGCATTTGTGACAAGTTCTAGAATATTGATGGAAATTAGTCTCAATTGTTGACCAATAGTAGCCAACTATAAATATTTTCTTAGCCATTGTATGTCTGCTTGAGTGAGTGCCAAAGAGACCATCATGCATGTCTTCCATGATTTCCTCTACCTCCTTCTTGTCCACACATCGGAGTAGAGTAGAGTAATGGTTGCGCTTGTATAAAATTTTATTGCTTAGGAATAATTTGGATGAAAATCTTTGTAAGAACTTTTTTTCATTGATGGATGCCCCCTCAAGGTACTCGTGTACTTCAAGGTATCTCATCACCTCATGGTACCATGGCTTTTCTGCGTCAGTGTCAAGCTCACAGTAGTGTGTGGGTTCGTCGAATCTTTCAATTGTAATCATAGGGGCTTCGTTGTCTCATCTGACCTTGAACATTGAAGACATGGTTGCCTAGGCATCGACTAGCTGATTTTCTTCCCTAGGGAAGTGCTCAAATGTGATCTTTTTGAAGTAGGGAATCAGGGATAGCACAAGTTCCTTGTAAAGGATGCGATTAGGATGTTTAGTGTCCCAATCTCCTTTTACTTGGCTAATCACTAGAGCGAAATCCCCAAACACATTCAAATGCTTGATCCTCAAGTCAATGGAAGCCTTCAGACCCAAAATACATGCTTCGTATTCAGCCATATTATTCATGCAATCAAAGCATAATCTGGCAGTGAAAAGAGTGTGGCAACCTTTAGGGGATATGATAACAACACCAGTTCCGTTACCCAAGGCGTTGGAATCCCCATCGAATACTATTGTACCCCAAAATTTTCCCTCTCATTTTATCAAGATTTCCTCTCACAAGACTCTTTGAACTCCAGATAGGATTAGGGTTTTTCTCTGCTTAAGACATCTCCTTGCACTGATGACCTAAATTAGGGTTTGAGTTTGCACATGGATTTTTGGACTTCCAATGCTCAAAGTAACTTTCATACTTCATGTTGGACTTATAATATTGCCTCTACCAAGTTTCAAGCCTTGAATCAAATTTTTGCTCAGTCAATTGGACAGTTGACCTAGAAATCAACTGTATTGGGGAAAAAGTCAACTGTGGCCAATTTAATGTCAAACCTCACATTTTTTTATCCACATCAAAATTATAGACTCATATGAACCATTTTATCAAGTTTGGACCACAACTCCTCAAGAAATTTGATCAGATCATCAAAAGGGCAAAATGGTCATTTTTAGGGTTTTGACTACACAAGGGCAATTTCTGATTTTTAACCTAGCCAATGGCAAATTGGGTTCAAGCATGGACTCAAGGACTCAATGGCATCATCTTGACCTATTTATAAGGTTCAAAAGATCTCAAATGCATTGGATTGACAGATGAAGTTTTCAGTCAACTGATCAAAATTTGACTGTACACTGAAAAGTCAAACTTTGACTTTTTGGTCAAAATCAAGTGCCAAGGGTCATTTTTCATCAAGATGAGTCAAAACATGAAACTTTTTCATCAAGAAACCTAATTTTTCAAATTAGGGTTTAAAATTGAAAATTTTCATAACTTAGAATTTTTCTAAGTTATGAAATTTTCTTATTTTTTCCCAACTTTGCCCAAAATTTTCATTATGATGCAATTGGATTCAAACAAAACTTCCAACATGAAAATTGTAGTCCTCCACAAATTCTAAAACTTTTATTCACAAAGTTTTCCCAAAAGAAGCTTGGATCTCAAGTTATTATTTTTGGAATAAGGGTCCATGAAACTTTTAACTTAGTGAAATTTTGCCCTAATTTAGGCAGGATTTTGACCTATCTTCATGACCATTTTTCACATATTTCCACTTGGAATATCAAACTTCATTTCAAATATGGATTGTAGAGCATGTTATAAGCTTTCCAAAATGTCTAAGAACTCTCCAAAATCATTTGTGGTTAGGGAGAATCGAAGGTTTGAATTTGGAAAAAACTCACTTTTGATCTATGGCATTTTCATGTTGATACAAGTTGCAACTTCCATCCAGCTTTGTTTGTACTTTATTACAGGTCCCTAAACCCTTTCATACTCAATAATTAAATGCAAATACATTGGTTTTAGGCTTTGTTCGGATCATGGGAGGATTACACAAGAGATTAATCCAAAAATAGCAAAAAGGCAACATTGCCATTTTTGTCAAATTTTGCTTTATGTCAAATTGCATCCTTGAGCCTTGAACCAAATCTTGTACAGGAAACAATATCCACAAACTTGAGGGGCCAAGATCACAAAGTGTAAGTTGGTAGATAGCCTATACAGGCCTGTCTTGCATCACTTGTTACTTTTGCTTAAAATACAAGAAACTTGCCAAAATCACACAACTTGCGTATCTGATATAACCAACCTTTGCAAGCTTTGGAAACAAGTATTGTGCATTGCCTTGAGCCAGAAACACGAATTTTTGAACCCTCAAGCCTTCCAAAACACAAAATCACCTTCCTCTTACAAAACAGGGCAGCTTCTGCACTTTGAGTTCTATCTCACAAACCACTCGTGCGTTTTTCCCCAAACTTGTTCAAACACCTTTCATATAACCTATCCAAGCTATCTCAACCATTAGGCAGTGACTGTAACTCTATTTGCAAGCTTCACCATTTCTGTTTTCATCTTGTGCAGGTTGAGTTCTACAAGCTTGCTCAAGCAAATCCAAAGCAAACTAGGCATTGGGGAATGTCAGAGGAAGTTCAAGCAAGCTCCCAAGCACCTCAGGCCTCACTGAAAAGCTCCACATTGCCATACTCGTGTTCAACTGAAACAGGTAGTTTGCAACTTCCTATCTCTCTATTTAGGAATCGTTAGGCTTAGGTTTGTGAATAAAAAATGTAGTATTCATAGCCCTGAAGCTGTACATATGCTTAATTTTCATTTAAGTTAAATGTGTTAAGAGAATTTGATTCATGAACTTCCTGAAAAAGTTAGGTTAGAAATTAGGGCCAGAGAAATTCTCTCTGGTCTTTGAGAGTTAGATTAAGTTTCTTATATGGTTGAAATCGTCTTGAAAAATGCTATAACTTTGGTGTTATGAGTTTTTGCATTAGAGCACGTATGCAGGATCTGGACATTTTGTACAGGCGCGCGTATTTTTGAACGAAGGTTGAAGATGAAGCTTGGAACTGGGCTTGACCTTTGTTTCTTGTTTTTGGCACCCCCTGCATTGCTGACTGCACCCCCTGGCCCATTTCTTTATATTTTTGTATTTTTCAATTTATTTTTCATTTCTGATTTTATTTTATATTTTCTAAACATAAAAAAATACCAAAAATATTTTTGTAAATTTTCACTTTTATTTTTATATTTTATTTTATTTTTCTAACATGAAAATAATTATTAATTAGTATATACTTTTATTTTCTTTAATAAAAAACAAATAAATATTTTAGAGATATTATATATTTTTATTTTATTATTTATACATATAAAAATAATATTTTTCCACATGTTTTTATTTCTTAAATATCTTTGTATACATTTATGTTTATTTTCTTGTACATAAAAATAAATAATATAGTATATATTATCTTAAAACAGAAACTAGGGTTTCCATCCTTATTAAAAATAATATTTTTCTAATATATTTTCATTTTTTGACATTTGTACATATTGCATTTATTTTTATTTTATTGTATATAATTTATATATATATATATATATATATATATATATATATATATATATATATATATATATATATATATATATATATATATATATATATATATATATATATATATATATATATATATATATATATATATATATATATATATATATATATATATATATATATATATATATATATATATATATATATATATATATATATATATATATATATATATATATATATATATATATATATATACTTTCTTAAAAGGAAATTAGGGTTTTTACCCTTAATAAAAATAATCTTTTATTTCTTTTTTATACATTAAATATTATATATTTACATACATAAAAATAAATAAAAACATCTTTTACATATTTATAACATTTTGCATACTTATATTTAAATTGTTTATTTAAATATTGCTCATTTATTTGATACCATTTATTCAATTTGGATGTAATAGTAAATATTAGGATTTTATTTTCTTGGAAATACTCCCCCATTCAAAAATGTATCCCTCTCCCCATATCAATGTTGTAATAGCTTAGGTTTATTTTACACATTTTATGCTTTCAAATATGCCATGTTAGAGATTAGGGTTTGTATGCAATAAATCCAAAATCAAAACAAATAGCTTGACTAATACAAAGACCTAAAAGCATGTAAATTGACAACACAATGCACACATGCACCACTAGGGTTTCATCCACTTGTTGCCTTTAAAATGGCCATGTTATGCATGTTGAGCATCTTGGCAAAAAAAAACAAAAAGATCATAGTCCCTCTATGACGCTATCTTGGTTGCCTATACAAAAATGATCTAGTCCCTCAAAATTTGCTAAAGATACTTGGCGATATTTCTATCATGGTCAATACGATGACCCGCGCCTGTCCCGTTTAAGATCCTAATACAAGGTTGTTTACCAAATGCAATGGTAAAACAACACTGTCAAAAGGGTTAAAAATGTATAAGAAAGATCTTTGAGTAGATAGGGTAGACAACTCTTAGTTACTTGATCAAAACTTGCAAAAACATCCTTGCTATTTTCAAACACACCTCACAACACAATTTCAAACATCTCCCAAAACAAACTTTCAAACATTGAAAAATATTTTCAAAAGACAATACACCTTTGTATACATTCAAACAAGAATCATTACAAAGGTTGCCACAATGATGGCCTCTTTTCAAAACATTTTCAAAACCACACACAAAGCACCATTTCAAACAATTGGAAAAGCAAAGCAAGTTATCTAAACAAGTAACTAAGAGCCCATGGATAACCATGGATGAAAAGGGTGCTTGCACCTTCCCTTTTCATAATCTACCCCCCAAACCCAAGAAAACATATCAAAGGTCTTTCCTGTGCTTTTTGACCTTTCCTTTGGATAAAATAAAAAAGTCGGTGGCGACTCTTGCTAAACCGAAACATTTGCAAACACAAACGCAAAACCTCAAGTCAGTTCTCCCACTGTATCACAAAGACCATAGTCCATTGGGATCCTTGTTTAGGTCCGTCATATGGTCCAGGTTTCGTGCAGTCGATCACCAGAATGATGTTCTCATCAGGGAAGACGAAATTCATGGACTGATAATCATCAACAGCTTGATGGGCCAAATGATCTACTAGTATGCTTCCTTTGATGTCCTTTTGCATAGTGTATTGAATTTCTTACTCAGTCAAGATCATTTTCCATCTGGCTATCTGTCCAGAAAGAGCAGGCTTCTCGAAGATGTACTTGATTGGGTCCATCTTAGAAATCAACAGAGTGGTATGAGTCAACATATATTGACTTAGCTAGCGAGCAGCCCATGCCAGAGTGCAGTAAGTTTTCTCGAGCAGTGAATATATGGTTTCACAGTCGGTAAACTTTTTGCTCAGGTAATAAATTGAATACTCTTTTCGGCCAGACTCGTCATGTTGGCCCTAAAAACACCCCATAGAATTCTCTAGTACTATCAAGTACATGATCAAGGGTCTTCCTTCAAATTGAGGCATGAGAATAGGAGGATCTTACAGATATTCTTTGATTTTGTTGAAGGCAGCTTGGCATTCATCATTCCATCTGACTACTTGATCTTTCTTCAAGAGTTTGAAGATTGACTCACAAGTAGCAGTCAAGTGAGATATGAAGCGGGCGATGTAATTGAGACGACCCAAGAATCCTCTAACTTCCTTTTCAGAATGAGGGACTGGCATTTCTTGGATGGCTTTTACCTTGGCAGGATCAACTTCAATACCTTTATTGTTGACAACAAAACCTAGAAGCTTTCCAGATCGTACTCCAAATGTGCACTTGTTAGGGTTTAACCTCAACTTGTACTTTTTCAGCCTCTCAAATAGCTTGTACAGGTGATCGAGATGTTCCCTTCAGTTTGTGATATGGAAATCATATCATCCACATATACCTCTATTTCATGATGGATCATATCATGAAATAAAGCTACCATAGCCCTTTAATATGTTTCCCCTGTATTCTTCAGTCCAAACGGCATGACCTTGTAGCAAAAGGTTCCCCATTGCGTAACAAAGATAGTCTTCTCCATGTCTTCTGGAGCCATCCTTATCTAATTATGGCCAGAGAAGCCATCCATGAAAGAGAAGACTTTATGTCGAGCAGTATTATCGACCAAGACGTCAATGTGTGATAGAGGAAAGTCATCCTTGGGGCTTTCCCTATTTCGATCCTTATAGTCTACGCACATGCGAACTTTTCTGTCTTTCTTTGGCACTGGAACCACGTTGGAAACCCATTGGGGATAAGGTGTCACAGCTAGGAATCCTGCATCAAATTGTTTCATTACTTCAGCTTTTATCTTTTCAGACATGTCAGGCCTCATGCGACGAACCGTTTGTTTGACAGGAGGACAATCTTCTTTTGTCGGCATACGATGAACTACGATGTCGGTATCTAAACCTGGCATATATTCATAAGACAAAGAAAATACTTCTACATAATCATGCAACATCTGAACTAACCTGATCTTGACACTGCTTTCCAAGTTAGCACTGATCTTGATTTCCTTGTTGTCTATCTCAATATCCAGATTGATGACTTCAACTGACTCTTCATGCGGATGAATAGCTTTTTCCTCTTGTAATAAAAGTCTGGCTAGTTCTCCATGTATTTCACAATATTCCTCGCCTTCGTCTTCGGCTTGGTTAATTGGGCATTCAAAGTCATAGTCAGCAATAGTGGAGTAATTAGCAATAACATCCAGAGTGCATGAGGACCTACAAGAGTGTGTGTGTGTGTGTGTGTGTGTGTGTGTGTGTGTGTGCATGCAAGATACATGGATATTTCAAAAAATGTATTTGAAAGAAAGACAATAAACACAAAGATTTGAATGCAAAAGAGTCCAATGATTTGTATTGAATGATCATATATTTAGATGAACATAAATAAAACCCTTGACAAATGGACCAAAGTGCCCCGGGCCAGGCACATGGCATAAAAGTCATTGTTTAAATATTACTGACAAAATGTTCTTGATTGAAAAGAAAAGCAATAAAAAAATAGATTACTCCTCGATGAAGGAGATAGGTACGAAGTCCTTTGCATGCAAATTCTTCAGCTCCTTTGTAGTTGGATACATCCAATCTTCAAATGAAGCTTCTTTATCAGAATCACCTACAGTGTTGACTTCATTGACATCCTTACCATGCTTTGGCATAGGCGCGGTGATTACATTCGGAGTTGGAGGAGGATCAAACTCAATAGTCTTGTTATCGATCAAATCCTGAATTTTATTCTTCAAGGCCCAGCATTGGTCAGTCTCATGCCCGGGGCTACTTGAGTGGTAAGCACATTTAGCATTCGGATTATACTTTGGTGAAGAGGTATCAGGGTTGGCAGGAGGATCACGCAATGTCACCAAATTAGCCTTTAGAAAGTGTTGTAAGGCTTGAGATAATGACATGCCTAACCTCGTGAATTGTCTTCTCGGAGTTTCAAACCGTTGGTGATTAGCAGATGGTCTTTGAGTAGGAGTTGGATTGGAGATTCGGAAAACACTAACAGATGGATGATCTTCTTCTTGATCTGGGCCCTTTCCCCGTACACAACATTGACTTCTTTCTTTGCAGGAAAAGGTTTCTTGACAAGATTGGATGTGAAGGCATATGCCAAGGAAATCTTCCCACTTTTGATGTCTCTTTCAACTCTTTTACCAATTAAGATTAATTCAGTGAAACAAGAAGAAGAGCAGCCAACCAATAGATTAAAGAAGGGACCAGATAAAGTGCCCATAAACATGTCAATGTGCTCCCTATCAATCAAAGGTTGTTGAACACTACTGGAGAGGTTTATCCACTTTTGTACATATTCCTTAAATCCTTCATTCTTTCCCATGGTCTTATCTTGCAACTGAACTCTTATCGGCGCCAATTCGGCATTATATTGGTACTGATGGTAGAATATGGTAGCTAAGTCTTCCCATGTATTGATACGGGAACCATCTAACTGATAAAACCATTCTAGTTGCATTCCGGCTAAGCTCTCTTGGAAAAAGTGAACCTATAGTTTCTTATCAGCAGTGAGCGGTTGTATCTTGCGCACATAAGATTTCAGGTGGAGTTTTGGATAAGAAAGCCCATCGTACTTTGCAAAGACTGGTATTTTGAATTTGTGGGGAATAACAACCCCAGAGATCAAACCCAAATCATCAAAATCTAAACCGGGGACGGCTTGGATCTCGACAACCTTCAATCTGTCTTCTAACTGCTTATACTTGACATCGGCGGGTGGATACTGCTCGTCGAAATAATCATCATCAGACGCTTGATCATTAATACAGTCAGCCTGGATTTTCTTGACTTCACCAATCTGATTCTCATCTTCTTCAGATGAGTCTTCCACTACCGGGATCTGACAGACTGACTCTTTGAACCTTCTGCCCATGTTGACCATGGCTCTCTTCTTTGGTTTCTTCTTAACTGCCAACAATGCCATCATATCTTGTTTCCCCTTGGCTAGGGCTTGTAGAGACTCTTGGAATTGAGAGTTTTGTGCTTGAATATCCTTCACAGTTTTCTCTAGATCCATCTTGCTGAAATAAATAGCAGAAAGATAAGGAAATCTGTTGTATGAGAACCTGTCATGTTATGATGCATGGAATGTATATGCAAATGATTTCAAGGATTAATGAGATTTAAATTTGTATAAACAAAAGAATGAACAAACATAAATTTTCATTAATTATTTCAAAAGGAATTCAACATGCTTCTTGGGCTTACAAAATAACTCTTTAAGATAAAAAGACTGAACGCATCTTCTTCGATGCAAGGTAGGCGTTCACACTTTTCTCTTCTTGTAACTTCTTTGTAAGCTCCAAGACTCTCTTCTCACTAGCATAGAATTGAGCTTCGAAAGTATCTCATTCTTACTTTATCTGAATCCAACCCTTTTGCAAGTATTCAAGAGAGGTAGGCATGTCAGGATGGAAGAAAGTGTATGGGACATATCCTTCAACCACAGGTTCCATGATGACTGGTAAGATGGAGGGATAAGGCATCACAAGTTTCTGAGTATGAATCTGTACCAACCTAAGGTAAGGCTCAAGGGGAATTGAATTCTTGTGTCCTAACGTCTTGCTATCAACTTTGTTTACTGTCCTCCAAGCTCGTATAAACCTCTGGCGGTAACCTTGATCGTCGCTCTCGTAGTCGAATACCACTCCTTGGATGAGCATATCTTATAGACCATCCCTTCAGGTGTAATCAACCTATCGTAAGGCTAAACAAGGGTTCTAAGTGATACCTACTCTAATGCCAAGCAAATGGACATTAGGGAATTCCCCATAATGGTTGATGATAGTATCATTCTCCAAGGATCGAGAACACCAATGGATATCTGAATGTCTAAGCGTCATCAACCTATGGGATCACCTCAAACCTTGCTCGTTCTTCAACACAGATCGGGGAAGATGCGAAATAAACCATCTGTCCAAGAGAGGAATGCAACACATGAGAGCTCCTCTCTTTCTCATAGTGCGAGTATGGAGAGAATGTAGGATATCTCTCAATAAAGTAGGCACCGGATTGCGAGACATGAAGATTTTGACAGCATTTACATCTATGAGTTGGTCAGGGTTTGGAAACAAAACCATCCCATAGATGACAAGGGACAAAATTTCTTCAAAATCTTGCAAGTCCAAGGAGTTCCAACAATCTTGAGCCTTCTTGACAAGAACTTGGCTAAGAAACCTTTTATACCACTCCTTGTTTCCAAATTAGTCTTGATATCAGATTGTTGCAAGTGTAGTGCTTGGGAAATCTTTTCATGTTTTAGATCTCTTCCTGTACCATTGAAAGGTAGTTTATTGAGAATAGAAATCCTCAAGAGTTGAGAGAATTCCTCCATAGTAGGAAAAAGTTAATAGTCATGAAAGGTGAAGCAATGGTGTAGATGATCAAAGAACTGGAACAACACCTTCATCATATCTTCATTTGTGCTGGAGGTAACCAAGTTTAGGAGGCAACCATGTCTTTCGGTGAATGAAGAATTCTCAGGGACCCTTGATGCTAACTCTTTGAGTTAAGGAGGAATCCTTACGAGATTGACTAGAATGGTTTTCCTGCGAATAGAAGCTATGTCCTACAAAATAGAACAAAGATAAATCCCAATATTCCTTGAAATGGTTAGTGAGAATGAGTATGATGTTATGATGTTATGTACAAGTAAACATATACATAAGACAAACAAGTCCTTAGGTTTAGGCTTGCATGGAGTCTCATAAGTAAGTACCCTCTTGAATTTTAGTTGTCTTAAACCTATCCTTGAAAGAGTAACTGGGTTCTAAGGGACCTCAATATCACTAATCTTTCTTGTCGGGCATGGTTTTAGCGCGAGCCTCTTTATTGGCGATCGAAATATCCCGAGAAGTCTGATCTCAATGAGTGTAGTATCGAGTATCAACCAACTTCGGACTGCCCAAAAGCCGGTTATCTCACTACTTCCTAATGGCCAAAGTTGGTCAAGTAAAGGTTCTAAAGTCAGTTAGTGCTTCATGACACCATACAACGGCCCCATATTCTCCTTGACTATTCAAGGGCTACTGGTACCCACAGATGTGTCACACTAGCGTAGCTATTGTTTAGACCATGTCGGTATACCCCACATAGTTTCCATAACATATTGCTACTTACCTATAAGGTATCCCAAATCTAGGTAGAGGATTAGAACAAGCCCAAACAAGGAGCCAAAATGTAAAGCAAACAAGTAAAACAATGAAAGCAAATAAAGGTGATCTAGCCCTAAGGTAACCCCACTTTTAAGTCTTCCCCAACAGACTCTCCAGTTCTGTGATACAGTGGGAGAACTGACTTGGTTGTTTTGTATTTTTTCGCAAATGTTACGGTTAGAAAGAGTCTCCACCGACTTTTCTTTTATCCAAAAGGAAAGGCTGAAAAGAACAGGAAAGACCTTAGAGATTATTTCTTGAGTACGGGGGGTAGATTATGAAAAAGGAAGGTATTAGCACCCTTTTAATCCATAGTTATCTATGGGCTCTTAGTTGCTTGCTAGATCACTTGCTTTTGTTTAAAAATGTGCTTTGTGTGGTTTTTGAAAGTATTTGGAAAAGGCGCCATTGTTTAGGCAAACTTTGTAATAGTTCTCATTCGTAAGAACGTATACAAAGTGTTGAGCTTTTGAAAATATTTCATGTTTGGAAAATGTTTTGAAAGTGTTTTTGAAAGTGTTTTTAAAAGTGTTTGGTGTTTGTTTTGAAAATAAGCAAGGATGTTTGATTTGAAAACGAGCAAGCAACTAGGAACAATCTACCTACTCAAAAGTCTTTGTTCATTTATTCCTTTCTTTGACATTGCTATCTTACCATTGATTTGATAAGAAGCCTTATCTTTGGATGTAAAAGGATGAGCGTGGGTCATCGTATAACCATGATAGAAATGTTGTAAGATGTCTTAGCATTTCTCTTTGAGGGACTAAGATCATTTTGAAAGGCAACTTTTGATAGCGTCATCGAGGGACTATGATCTTGTATTTTTTATTGCTTTTTGCTAAGATATCCCACATGCATAACATGGTCATTTTTGTAAGGCAACAAAGTAGAATTACCCTAAGGGTGTAAGTGTGCAAGTGTGTTAGATTTACATGCTTGTTTATCTTGAAGTAGGGTTTGCTACTTGTTGGTTTTATCTTTCCATACAATCCCTAATTACTAACATTTATATAAAGCGATAAATTGCGAAAAATAAAATTACTACGCTATTACATCATCTGGGGAGGAGGTGTACAAATTTAAAAATGAGGATTGCAAGAAAATTAAACCTAATTAACTATTACAACCATATTGAATAATGTACAAGAATTGAAAAAATAAAATGCAAGAATATAAATGGACAAAGAAATCATTTTTGTTTGGATTTTCATGAAAGGATTTCAACCTAATGACTAAAAAGGAAAAGAAATATTTAATTAAAGATAAATAAAATTAAACCTAAATTAATAAGAAAAGAAAATAGGTTAAAAAGTATTTTTTAGGGTTTTCATGAAAAAAGGTTTTAACTTAATGAAAATAAAATGAAAATTAATTAATTAAAAGAAACATAAATTCTACGTTAATTTTAATTTAAAATAAAATAATATAATAATGAAACCCTAGTCTAAATATTAATTAAAAAAAATAAATTAATTTGTTTAAGAAAATGTTTTTAGTCTTTTTGTTTTATAAAGAAAATAAAATAAATAAGTGTAAATAATAAATTAAAATATTTTTGGATTTGTTATGAATAAAATAAAAAAATAATAATAATAGTAATAAAAATAATAAAAGAAAAATGAAACAAAATAAAAATAAAAAATGAAAATGAAATGATAAAAGAAAATAAATGGGTCAGGTGCAAAAATGAAACAGGGGTTAGAAGAAGCAAAAAAGTAACTAGGCCCAATGTTGGAGGTCCAACGCTGGCTGCAAACAAAAAAAGAAATAGAAATTATGAAAAATAAAAAAACAAACGCTCGGGCTCAAACCCAGGTCCTAAAGGTGAAAGGCGCGCGCTTTAACCACTGGGGTGGTGATACATCCATTGATTTAACTGAAATAATAAATACATAATACAAAACATGTTCCAAAAATGAACTTCATCTTCAACCTCCAGCCATGGATCCTGTAACTTCACCATTTCTCAACAAAAATGAAACATGCGAATCCAACCATGTAAATAACTAAATCTATAAATCAAAGATGAATGAGAATTTCTGAAAGTACCAAATTTTGACCTAATTATTTTCAGAGGTTCAAACCTAAAATAACCTCAAGAAATATAAATAAAATCTATGGACATGTACAGTTTCAGGGCAATGATGTCTACATTTTATCTTCACAAATGCAAGCCTAACAATGCCTAAATGAGAAGATAGAAGTTCAAAAAATATACCTCAAAACTGGAAATCGTTTGAGCTTGATTTAAGGTGCTGCAATGATCAGGTTAGCTTCCTTGAGTCTCTATGAAGCTAATGTAATGCTTAGCTTGAGTTGAGAGTGGATGAAATGGCATGGAGAAGTCAAGTTGCAAACTCTATTTTTTGTTTATGGAGGTTATGGTAAATTGTGTTACAGTTCTGTAATAAGGATGGGGATGAGTTGTATTTGATATGTAGGAGCTTTTGGAAGTGAAAGGCCAAGAAATGCACGGGGGAAATGGAAGTTTGTTATGTAAAGTCAGAACTTGCACAACAATGATGTTTTGAGGAAATTTCTGGCTAGAGGGAGTTTGAGAGTGTTTCAGGGTGTTAATGCTCGTGTCTTAGCTCACAAATAGTGTCTCTATTTATAAGCAACAAGTTTGGAGACTTGTTGTTGATCAGAATTCAAAAACTAAAGTTTAAGCTCAGCATGTTATTTTTGAGAAATCTAAGTTTCAAAGTCTTGTGTACTTGCTAATGAAGAGAGTGGTTATGCTTTAAACAAGTTTGCTTCTGACTTTGTAGATGGAGCGTGATCAGAGAGAACAAGTTAGAGGCTCAAGAATTTACTTTGTGCATAAGGCTTTCTTTTCAAGAATGACATTCTTCACTTTCTTCCCAAAATGGCAATGTGAATAGGAAAAAGCTTAAACCACTTGGATTATAGCTGAAAGGTTTGTGTAATCCATTAATGGTGGATATATACACAAGTTAGAAGGCCCTAAAAGCAATATTATGGAGCCTAACATTGAAATTGAGTTATGTGTTCATCAAGAAATGACTTGTAATTCAAGAATGAAACCCTAACTTCTTGCCTTTGATTATCCTTGCTCAAGTATGATCTCAATGAGTTCTTTGACATTTTATAAAGCTTGTAACATCCTCTACGACATCTATGTTGGACATTTTTTAAAATTCATCTTAGAACTATGTGAAAAATTGCCATGAAGTTAGGTCAAAATCCTGCCTAAACTAGGGCAAAATTTCACTAAGTTTCCAAGTTTCATGAACATGTCTTCTCAAAATCATAACTTGAAATCCATACATTTCTAGAAGAAGTTGTGTTCTACAATGTTTAATATATCATTGATATCTACAACTTTCATGTTTGAAGTTTCCTTTGAGTCATCTTGCATCATGGTGAAAATTTGGTTTAAAGTTATGAAAAAATATGAATTTTCCAACACTTAGAAAAATTTCTAAGTTTAGAAATTTTGAGTTTTCAAAATGAAATCTTGACTTTTTGATTCTTGATGAACAAGTTTCATAATTTGACATGTTTTGATGAATTATGATCTTTGATACTTGATTTTGACCAAAAAGTCAAAGTTTGACTTTTTGGTGCATAGTTGACTTTTCATCAATTGACTGAAATTAATCTGTAAATTAATCAATCTTGAGAGAATGTTTTGAGTCATGCCATTAGGTAAAAATGAAGTGTTTGAATCCTTGAAATCATAACTTAAACCAATCAATCATTTGCTAGGTCAAAAATTAGAAATTGCACCTTTTTAGTTAAAACCCTAATTTTGACCATTTTGCCCTTTTGATGATCTCATCAAATTTCTTGAGGAATTATGGTCCAAACTTGATCAAATGACATATATTAGTTTATAATGTTGATATGGACCAAAAATTATGAAGTTTGACTGTAAATTGATCACAGTTGACTTTTTTTCCCAATATAGTTGATTTTAGGTCAATTGATCAATTGACTGAGCAAAAATGTGATCCAAGACTTGAAACTTGACATGAGCAATCTTGATGGTCCAAAATGACCCATGAAAGTCATATGGGGCATTAAAAATCCATTTTTACTTGTGCTTAAGGATGTGTCTTAAGCTGATTAACCCTTGTGCAATCTGGAACCAAATGAGATCTTGTGAGAGATTATTTGAGAAATGAGAGGAAAAATTTTGGGGTACAACAGTCACCTTTGATTTTCTTTATAAACAAAGTCTTGTCAACTTTACCTTTTTCAAAGCTTTTTTTGCATAAGAAATTACTTAGTCGATCGTACCATGCCCTTGGTGCTTGTTTCAAACCATAGAGAGCTTTTCTCAATTTAAAAACATGAGATGGATTCTTGAAATCTTCGATCCCCGGGGGTTGCTTAACATAGACTTATTCATTGATATATCCATTCAAGAATGCGCTTTTGACATCCATTTGGAAAAGCTAAAAATTTAATGAACAATCATAGGCAAGTAAAAGACGAATAACTTCTAACCTTGCAACCGGAGAGAAATTTCTTCAAAGTCTATTCCTTCTTCTTGATTATAGCCTTGTGCTACCAATCTTGCTTTGTTCAGAACAATTATACCATTTTCGTCAAGTTTGTTCTTAAATACCCATCTTGTTCCAATGATGTGTTTGTTGCTTGGCCTAGGAACAAGTTCCCAAACTTGATTCCTTTCAAATTGATATAACTCTTCTGGCATAGAAATAATCCATTGTTCATTGCCTAAGGCTTCATTAACTTTGGAGGGTTCAATTTGAGAGATAAATTCCATGTTAAGACAAGCATCTTTAAGATTTAATCTTGTTGTCACACCTTGACTTATATCACCGATGACTTTATCGATAGGATGATCTCTATGAGTCTTCCCCTCATTTGTTATATCATTGAAGTTTGATTCTTGTTGAGATGTTTCTTCTTGTTGAATCAGTTGATCCTAATTAACATCTTTGGAAGTATTTTCTTGAGGAACTTCAAATATTTCATCATCATCATCATTACAAACAATATTATCCTCCTTGGAGGGGTTAGATTCATTAAAAGATACATGCATTGATTCTTCAATTGATAAATTTCTTTTGTTATAAATTCTATATGCCTTACTAGAAAAAGAGTAACCAAGAAAAATACCTTCATCGGATTTTTCATCAAACTTACCAAGGTTATCTTTGCCGTTGTTTAGGATAAAGCATTTGCAACCGAAAATGTGAAAGAAGGCAATGTTTGGTTTCCTTCCTTTGAAAAGTTCATATGTAGTTTTCTTCAAGATTGGTCTTATGTTAACTCTATTGCTAACAAAACATGTCATGCTCAACGCATCCGCCCAAGAATATTTTGGAAGATTTGAATCGCTAAGCATCATTCTTGCAGCTCTACAAGAGACCTATTCTTTCTTTCCACCACTCCATTTTGTTGAGGAGTCCTTGGTGCCGAGAAGTTGTGAGATATTCCATGTTCTCCATAAAATTCTTCAAAGAGAGCATTTTGAAATTCTCTGACATAATCACTTCTTATGGAGGCAATTGTTAGAGATTTCTCATTTTGAATTTGTTTAGCATACTACTTGAAGGCCTTGAATGCATCACTTTTCTGCACTAAAAAGAATGTCCAAGTATATATAGAGAAATCGTCAACAATAACCAAAGCATATACATTACCTCTGAAACTTCTTGTTCTTGATGGACCAAATAAGTCCATATGCAACAATTGTAGTGGCCTTGTAGTAGACACGATATTCTTAGATTTGAAAGTTGATTTTGTTTGTTTCCCTTTTTGACAAGAATCACAAAGTCTATCTTTGACAAAATTTCTCTTAGGCCATCCAATGATAAGATCATGCTTGATTAATTTATTCAAGTGTTCCATATGAATATGAGAAATTCTTTTGTGCCAAAGCCATGAATCATTGTTGTTCGCCATGAGACATTTTACCTTCAAATATGTATCATCAAGGGAAATCATGAATATATTATTAATTCTTTTACCTTTAAGTATAACCCCATGTGTGACTTCGTCTTCTATCAAGCATTCATCTTTGGTGAACTTGATCTTGAAGCCTTTGTCATAAAGTTGGCTAATACTAAGAAGATTATGCTTTAGTTCTTCAACATAAAGAACATATTTAATGGATGTTAAAGGTGGAGCACCAACTTTGCCTTTGCGAAGAATTCTTCCCTTATTATTGTCTTCATAAGTGACAAAACCCTTGGCCTTTAGCACTAGATTTGAAAATTGGTTTAAGTCTCCCGTCATATGCTTTGAACAACCACTATCAAGATACTGAAGATTGCATATGGTCTTCAAGCATACCTACAAAACAAATTAGGTTTTATTAGGTACCCAAGTTGTTTTCAACGATTTCTTGAGCTTTAAGGTCTGAATTTGATTGCAAAACCTTCCTGGGATCTCCTACAATGTATTAGAATCAATAAAAACTCTTAAATCGCCCTAGAATACAAAAACCAGTTTTCAATTTTCTTGGAATTTCTTGAATATGCTAGGGTCTGTTTCTGCAGCTTTTTCATGTCCATGAGGTTAGGATTTGCTTGCATATATATAGAGGAAACGAATTAGGTCAAAAACATGAGCAAGAATCCATTGCAATGATGATTAGATCTTTGATTGAAAATCAAATATTTTTTATTTTTCATGATTGAACAAAGTTGCCAATTTTGGAGTTTTTGATATCCTTGACTTGTGCACGAAATTGCCAGCATATCTTGACCATATTTGCTTCACAAATTGATTGAAAAATCAAATCTTGCATTTTCCTACAATTTAAATTAATTAAATGAATTAATATTAATTAAAAATCCAATTAATCAAATGAATATAAGAAAATAAATTCAATTAAGCTTGATGGGTCGTGCATAGGCCATGGATGAAGTTTCAACAAGAAATTTGAGGCCCATTAGCAAAAATAAGGTGTTTTGAGCAAAGTTGACTTTTGCAAATTCATGAAAATTTCCCAACTTCTCCAATGCACAACTTGCTCAATTTTAATCATATGACCATGTTCTTGGACATTTTGGAAAGCTCTTGAAGTCCTCTAACCAATGCCCTTGGTCCCATGTCATTTGGATTTACCAATATCAAGTTATGGCCTTTGACTCAAAGTGCATTTTTGTTGACTTTTGAATTTGACCTATAATGTAAAAATTGGTAACTTCTTGTGAGTGCATTTCTTGGACTTGGAGTGTGAAGATGGATTGTAGGAAATTGCATCCCCTTAAAAATGAGCATTGGATGGAATTTTTCTGACAAACCATGAAAAAGTTATGCCCTGGTCAAGATACAGTTGACTTTTATACTGTCCAAAAATAGTAACTTTTTGCATCTTGATGATTTTTGAGCTATCCTTGTGGAATCATGATCAAGACTTGATAAAATGATGATTGTGGACTCAAAATAAGATGTTGACCAAAAATTCTGACTTTTGACTGTGAAATGACCATTTTGCTCTTGCAGTTGATTGTAGATCAAGTGGAGCTTTTGACTGTGCAAATTGGCATTGTGAGTCTTGAAACTTGGCATATAGGTGCTTGAGGATGTATATGGGCTATGAGACTTGATTGAACCATTGAGAACCTCAAATTCCTTGATAGAACCAAAACCCTAATTTCAGCTGGCTTAGGAGATGGTTTGGATGTACACCTCTTGAGCCATCTTGAGTAATTTGAAGATTATTCTTGACAAATCTTGAGGAATATGGGAGGGTAAATTTTGGGGTACAACAGTTGCCCCTGTTCAATCTTCTTAGACCTGAGGATGCAGATTGGCTTGCGTGCCTTTCGTGATCCGAAGGTGAAATATGATTGAACACTAAAGTGCCCAGAAATTTGCACTCGCATAGTGTAGTATCAGCAATGTGATGTCGGGAATGGGCTTACAGATGCCATTTGGAGAGATGATGGATAGGAGGATGGGCTTATAGATGTTGTCTGGAAATTGTTTGTTGAATTGTAACTTGGTAGGTTGAAAGAGGGAACCTGTGTAGGGTTGTCTGACGATGAGTCCGTGTAAAACTGCATCTTGGAAGAGAAGGAACCGGTGTAGGGTTACTTCATGATGGTCAAGTAGATAGTTATCCTGTCTGGTTTCAGGTATTAATCTACAATCCGCCGTCCACAGATATTTCCTGGCTAGTTACATGTGTTGATCTGGAACTTAAGAGAGGTGGGTCAAGGATATAGTTGTCCTGGCTGGTTTCAGGTATTAATCTTTGTCCTGAGAAAGAAAGATGGTTTCCTGGCCTGTTACAGGTATCAATCTTCAATCTCTTCATGTAGATAACTTTCCTGTCTGGTTTCAGGTATAGATCTACAATCAGTCGTCCATAGATATTTCCTGACTAGTTACAGGTGTTGATCTGGAACTTAAGAAGGCTGGCCGATGAGATAGTTGTCCTGTCTGGTTTCAGGTATTAATCTCTGACTTGAGAAAGAAAGATAGTTTTCCTGTCTGGTTTCGGGTATTAATCTTCAATCTCTTCAATATAGATAACTTTCCTGTCTGGTTTCAGGTATAGATCTATAATCAGTCGTCCACAGATATTTCCTGGCTAGTTACAGGTGTTGATCTGGAACTTAAGAAAGAGTGGTCAGGGAGATAGTTGTCATGTCTGGTTTCAGGTATTAATCTCTGACCTGAGAAAGAAAGATAGTCTTCCTGGCTCGCTACAGGTATTAATCTTCAATCTCTTCAATGTAGATAACTTTCCTGTCTGGTTTCAGGTATATATCTACAATCAGTCGTCCATAGATATTTCCTGGCTTGCTACGGGTATTAATCTAGAACTTAAGAAGGTTGATGGTAGAGTTTCTCTGGAGATCTGGAATAAGTATCAGAATGTCGCCGTATCTGGGTCACATCTGAACCATCTCTAGAAGGAATCTGGAATAAGTATCAGAATGTCGTCGTGCTTGGGTCACATCTGAACTGTCTCTGGAAGGAATCTGGAATAAGTAATAGAATAGCATCCGTGTCTGGAGCATCTCTAAGTTGTCTTTAGAAGTTTGAATCTGAATAAGCAATAGCATCCGGGTCTGGAGCATCTCTAAGCTGTCTCTGAAAGGAAATCTGAATAAGCAATAGAATAGCATCCGGGTCTGGAGCATCTCTAAGCTGTCTCTGAAAGGAAATCTAAATAAGCAATAGAATAGAATCCGGGTCTGGAGCATCTCTAAGCTGACTCTGAAAGGAAATCTGAATAAGTATTGGAATGTCGCCATGTCTGGGTCACATCCGAACCGTCTCTAGAAGGAATTTGGGTCACATCTGAACTATCTCTAGAAGGAATCTGGAATAAGTATCAGAATGTCGCCATGTCTAGGTCACATCTGAACCATCTCTAGAAGGAATCTGGAATAAGTATCAGAATGTCGCCATGCTTGGGTCACATCTGAACTGTCTCTTGCTCAACAGAGTAAACTGCTGAGGTTATAGAACTGGTCCGTACTATGACGGAGGAGAACATCAAGATCTAGGAACTGACTCGTGCTCAATGGAGTATCGTTGAGGTTATAGTACTTGTCCACCCTATGATGTAGAGAAACTGTCGAGATTGAGAACCTTATCTGAGCTTCAACCGAGGATAATCCGATTGAGATTTAAGAACTGGTCAGATCTTCGACTAAGCTGAGAACTTAACTGCATCTTTCCTGAAAAGTAAAGGTCAGTCATATGCAATGCATGAGATGGATTAAGCAATGATGTTCTCAACATAAATGAGATCGTATGATATGATGCGCATATGCATGTATCATGATGTATGAAAATGTGATGTTTTAGCTGGGAAAATAAATCTCGGATAGCTACTGGAGAATGATGTTGAATTCTTCGTTTCCGCTGGGGATGATGAACGAAGATGATTGTAAGAATAAACCGGTAGGAGAAGGTGACTCCGTTGAGGGATAAACCTGGTGAAGAGATTACTTTGCGGGGAATTACTCTGTGGGGAGAGATGCTTTGCTGAGATTTTAACGATAACTCTGCTTGGGATTCCGTTGATAAGCTCTGGTGGGGATCTTGATGATGAACTCCGTCGGGGATTGAAAGAACTTCGCTGAGGATGATCTTCCCGTTGCAACTTGCTGAGGATAACACAGTTAGACTCTGGTGGGGATAACCTTTGTACTCTTCAGGGGACAAGCTTCTAGAATCTACTGGTGAAGATGATTCAACTCTGGCGGGGAAGCTTTTCAGACTGTGCTGGGAAATGGTTCCACTGAGGGTATCTTGTATTCCGCCGGGGAACATTCTTATACTTTGCTGAGGAATATTAAGAACGCCGGGGATGCTTGCTGAGGAATATTTGTATACTCCGCTGGAGAATATTAAGATCTTCTGGGGATACCCAACTTTTTCAGGACTGATGGTAGACTAACTCTGCTTGGGGGAGAGTATTACCGACTTGCTGGGGATACTGTGCCCTTTTTAGGGCTGATGGGAGGCCAACTATGCTTGGGGAGAGCATTGCTGATTTGTTCATTGTGGCAAGGCTCAGTGGGGAGAGCTACCATTATTGTTTTATTCTGCGGGGAGTGAAGGCATCTCAGTCATATTCTTCAGCTGAACCTACCTTGTACCTGGAGGACAGCGCAACTTGTACAGTTCGGACAATTTCTTATTGCCCCAGCTTCTGTGGGAGAAGGTACCTGTGGAGGTGCTTGATAACTGCCGATTGACAAATCTTCTTCTGGTAGGCAAGTGACGAGATGACGGGACATAGTCGTACGCTTTGATCCCTAATTTTTGCCTAGATCGCCCTTTCGGGTTTTCAGTCCATCGGGATACCCTTTTTTTGCCCAAGCCGCCTTTTCAGGTTTTCGACTTGCTGGGTGTACAGATTTTTCATTTTCATCCCTCATTTTTGCCCGAACCCTTTTTATTCGTCGGGAAGCCCTTATTTTTGCCTAGGCCAGTCAACCTAGCGGGTCTTTGTTCATGCGCAATATTTTTTTTGACTATGTCCACGTTCTCAGAGCGCAGGGAGTTGTCACTATCAGTAGTGTTGTGTCGCCATACTACCAGAAGATCTTCGTTTGATCATGCAAGATTTGTTGCTGGAATTCATGTCCAATGCTCCCAGTGATTCAGACGGAGATCTGCCCCTGGCTATTTGGCATCTTGAAATATTCCTTGAATCTTGACTTGACTGCCCTAGATGATAGACAATGCTCATGCCGTGCCCCTGGATTGGAAGTGTTTTTTCCGTTTGAGGTGCTCCTTTTTGTTGAGAAGGTTTTTGTTCACTAGATATTCGTCGTGCGAATTTCTCTGCTGTTTGAACAAATAGTCATATGCAAACAATGTTATTTTAAGAATGCAAAGCTTATGTCTGTCTTGAAGTTTTTGAAAATGCATTTTTTCAGTAAGATAGGAAAATTTTGTAAAATGTGACGTCAACTCAGGATTTACAGCAAGCCCTACAGGAGTCAGGATACCTTTTGTAACAGTATGCTTTCGAACTAACCCATGCTTCAGCTAGGACTTTTAAGGGTTATAACGTGGCCTGGTTCACGGTTTAAGAAACAAAGGATAAAGGCTCAAATTTTATTTGTACCCACCCGCTCTTCGTGATGTTCTTCGATCCTAAACTCAGCTAATCGTGCATTAGATCTTGTTTGAGTCCTTGCTCTGATATTCTAGTGATGGTTCGGATACTGACAATTTATTTTGAACAGGAAGTCATTTTTGTTGAGAGTTTGTAGGATCTCTTTCTTTTTGATTTTATTATCCCTGTCTTTTGCCTGAACTGTTTCTTTTGGGATTACAGTCAGCGGGATGCCCCAGTTTTGTAAGTCTCCTTCATAGGTTTTGACTTAATGGGATTTTATTTTGAGAGATAATGACTGCCTGTCCTTATGATTATAGGGAATCATCACTGTCTTTTTTTGTTTTGGAAGGACTCCTTTGGTGCCATTCATTGTGCACCTGGATTAACTGAGAGAACTACCATGCCCCAGGTTATAATTAAGGGTTTTAATTTGAAAAGAAAAACTCCAACTTCTTTGGCTCAAAGGGGGTGACGAGGGATTATCTTCCTTATAACTCCACTGTTTAGGATTTGAAACAATGCCTGTACCTCATCAGCGGGGTCTGTTCAAAAGCATACTGTAAAGATCATGGTATCGTTTTCGTCATCCTCCCTCAAAAGGTTTAGAATTTTTAATCGAGAGTTGAACATCACAAAAAAATGAAAGCAATTTTGAATATAGCGAATACGAATGGATTGATTCAAAACAGACATATGTGATGCATTAATGAAATAAAAGAGTTTGCCATGACAATAATTGTTTGAATAAGCAAAGAAAAATACAACTTGAAAATTCTAATAAAACAAAAGCCTTCAATGATTTGGCATAGGAGCAGTGATTATGTTTGGAGTCTCTGGAGGGTCAAACTGGATTTCTTTGGCATCAATCATGTCTTGAACCTTATTCTTCAGGGCCCAGCAGTTGTTTGTGTCATGTCCCGGACTGTCAGAGTGGTATGCACACCTTTCATTGGGATGATAGGTAGGAGCGGAAGTGTTTGGATTCCGGAGAGGAGCCCTTAATGTAATCAGCCCTGCCTTCAACATTTGTTGTAGCGCTTGAGTCAGTGACATGTTGATCTTAGTGAATTGTCTTTTAGGTGCGACCTCCTTACGTTGATGCCCCTGTCTTTGTTGAGCAGGCGTAGGATTAGAGATCAAGATTTCTCCTACGCGTTGGTCATGACGACTCTTTTGACCATACACAACATTGGACTCTTTCTTCCCATTGTAGGGCTTTTTCTGAGCATCGGAAGGTGTAGCTTCTTGAATCTTCCCACTTTTGATGCCAACTTCAATTCTTTCACCAGTCAAGATAAGGTTTGTAAACCCGACGGAAGAATTTCCAATCAGATGGTTGAAGAATGGACCAGACAGGGTCCCCAAGAACATATCCACAAGCTCACGGTCAGTTAAAGGTGGCTGCACCCTTCCGGCAAGGTCTCTCCACTTTTAAGCGTACTCTTTAAATCCTTCACCCGTCCCTAGTGACATACCCTGGAGTTGGGTACGCGTAGGAGCGAGGTCGGAATTATATTGATACTGCTTATTGAACGCAGTAGCCAAATCTTCCCAGTTGCAGATACTGGCCCCATCCAGCTGATAGAACCATTCGAGTTGAGTCCCTGAAAGACTATCCTGAAAGAAATGGATCCACAAATTCTTGTCAGTGGTGTAAGGCTGGATCTTCCTTACATATGATCGGAGGTGCAGCTTTGGACAGGAAGCTCCGTCATATTTGGCAAAAGCAGGTGCCTTGAATTTATGGGGAATCACCACCCCAGAGGATAAGCCTAGGTCTCCAAAATCCAACCCGGGCACATTCTGTATCTCCATAGCACTTAAGCGGTCCTCCAACTGTTTATACCTATCCTCAGCAGGAGGGTACTGTTCTTCATCATAATCCGTCTCGTTTTCAGAGACTACGGGGCTAGGAACCCTTCTCTCTTGTGGGTTGTCCTTCCCTACAGATGAGGTAGTCAGCTCAGCCTCATTCTGCAGTCCATTGCCAAATCTGCGTCCGGTGTTGAACAAGACGGTCCTTTTCTTCTTCTTCTTCTTCCTTTCCTTCAGAATCAGAGTCTTCAAATCCTGTTGACCTTGGGCTAGGCTCATAACCAACTCTTGGAACTGGGCATTCTGGGCCTGGAGGGCCTTGATAGCTTGTTCAGTGGAAGGTTCAGTAGACATGATGATTGCTGAAATAAACAGCGAAGAAGATAAGAGACCTGTAATGGTACCTGTAATGAAATGATATGTATGATATATGTATGCAATGTTTTCAAGGATCTCGCGGGGTAAACAAAGAAACTTGTTAGAATTGGAATCTGGTAGCTTGATTGAAGGAACTTCATGTTGTTGAGAGTCCTTCTTCAAGAGTCAAGCTCACCATATCGAGTGGGTCATAGCCCCTGACTCAAGTTATCGTGTTTTGATCTCTGGACAACTTTAGCTAGAGGAAAATAAATCCCCTTTGCCCCTTGCTAGATAGTTGGTTCATCATGACCTGCATCACAAACCCTTGAGATCCTTGAAATGGGTTAGTCCTTATGCAAGATGTATGCAATGGTATGATGTTATGATGTTATGATGTTATGATAGAGGCACACCACAAGTATTCACAAAAGGCAAACATGGTAAAGGCACACAAGTCACACAAAATAACCCTTAGATTTCAGGCTGGCATGAAGTTTAGGTACTACCCTCTTTCATTTTCAGTTGGTTAAGACCTGTCCTAAAAAATAGTAATCGGGTTCTAAGGAGCTCAATGTCATTGGATTGTTTTCTATGTTCATTGTTTTGATTTAGCCACTTAACTGGCGACCAAAATATTCCAAGAAAACAACCCTCAATGAGTGTAGTATCGAGTATCTACCAACTTCGGACTGCACCAAAGTCGGTCATCTCACTATCCCTAAAAAGGCCAGGATGGTCAAGTAAGGTTCTAAGGTCAGTTGATGCTTCGCGACACCACGTGGCGGCCCCGTACTCTCCTTGACTTGACTCAAGGGTTACCGGTACTCACTAAAGTGCCACATCAACGTAGCTACTGCTTCAACCATGTCGGTATACCCCGCACAGTTCCCTCACAGTTTGTTGCTACTTCTAAAGGGTATCCCCAGATCCGGGTTAGGATCTATAAAACTCCGATATAAGCCCACAATATTAAAGCATTCAAGGCATACAATTGAAAACATAGTGATCTAATCTTAAGGTACACCTCACTTATAGAAATTTCCCCAGCAGAGTCGCCAGTTCTATTTTCAACGATTTCTTGAGCTTTAAGGTCTGAATTTGATTGCAAAACCTTCCTGGGATCTCCTGCAATGTATTGGAATCAATAAAAACTCTTAAATCGCCCTAGAATACAAAAACCAGTTTTCAATTTTCTTGGAATTTCTTGAGTATGCTAGGGTCTGTTTCTGCAGCTTTTTCACGTCCATGAGGTTAGGATTTTCTTGCATATATATATATAGGAAACGAATTAGGTCAAAAACTTGAGCAAGAATCCATTTCAATGATGATTAGATCTTTGATTGAAAATCAAATATTTTTTATTTTTCATGATTGAACAAAGTTGCCAATTTTGGAGTTTTTGATATCCTTGACTTGTGCACGAAATTTCCAGCATATCTTGACCATATTTGCTTCACAAATTGATTGAAAAATCAAATCTTGCATTTTCCTACAATTTAAATTAATTAAATGAATTAATATTAATTAAAAATCCAATTAATCAAATAAAAATAAGAAAATAAATTCAATTAAGCTTGATGGGTCGTGCATAGTCCATGGATGAAGTTTCAACAAGAAATTTGAGGCCCATTAGCAAAAATAAGGTGTTTTGAGCAAAGTTGACTTTTGCAAATTCATGAAAATTTCCCAACTTCTCCAATGCACAACTTGCTCAATTTTAATCATATGACCATGTTCTTGGACATTTTGGAAAGCTCTTGAAGTCCTCTAACCGATTCCCTTGGTCCCATGTCATTTGGATTTACCAATCTCAAGTTATGGCCTTTGACTCAAAGTGCATTTTTGTTGACTTTTGAATTTGACCTATAATGTAAAAATTGGTAACTTCTTGTGAGTGCATTTCTTGGACTTGGAGTGTGAAGATGGATTGTAGGAAATTGCATCCCCTTAAAAATGAGCATTGGATGGAATTTTTCTGACAAACCATGAAAATGTTATGCCCTGGTCAAGATACAGTTGACTTTTCTACTGTCCAAAAATAGTAATTTTTTGCATCTTGATGATTTTTGAGCTATCCTTGTGGAATCATGATCAAGACTTGATCAAATGATGATTGTGGACTCAAAATAAGATGTTGACCAAAAATTCTGACTTTTGACTGTGAAATGACCATTTTGCCCTTGCAGTTGATTGTAGATCAAATAGAGCTTTTGACTGTGCAAATTGGCATTGTGAGTCTTGAAACTTGGCATGTAGGTGCTTGAGGATGTATATGGGCCTATGAGACTTGATTGAACCATTGAGAACCTCAAATTCCTTGAGAGAACCAAAACCCTAATTTCAGCTGGCTTAGGAGATGGTTTGGCTGTACACCTCTTGAGCCATCTTGAGTAATTTGAAGATTATTCTTGACAAATATTAAGGAATATGGGAGGGCAAATTTTGGGGTACAACACAAGTTGCTTTGGTTCCTTCTTAATTACTACCTTTCTTTACCCATACATAATGTCCACTTGACACACTAAAGTTTCTAACATAGCAAGCATTAGGTGTGTGGCCTTTAATAGCACAATAAAAACAAGTTGGTTCAAATTTAATTCTATATCTAGAAGGGTAAGACTTCTTCTTAGGAAATGTTTTATTTTTAGGATAATGATGAACCACTTTAGGTTTGTTCACTTTCTCTTTGGATGATTGATCACTATCCTTAACAAAGATAGTTTTTATTAGAACTTGGTTTTGAAAACTTTGAATATCCAAGTCCACTTTTATCATTGGAATATCTTTGTTGGCTAAGAACACCTTCCAATCCAATTTGACCTTTTTCATATCTTTCAATAACTCTTTTTAATTAGACAATTTGGAAAGAGAGTGATTCATAATTTGTGCATACAAAATTCTGTTTTTGTTCATCACTTAATTTTTGTTTTTCTTCTTTGAAATATTTTTCCATAGTTTCACATTTTTCTTCTAAAGATGAAATTTGTTTCTTTTGAGATGAAATAGTTTTATACAGAATTTTGCATTCATTTAATAGTTCATCTATAGCACCTTGTGCATCACTATCAAAAAGAGAAAATTCATTACTAACCTCGTCATCTTCATTATCGGAATGGTGTGGGGCCATCAATGCTAGATTTTCACTTTCATCACTATCAAAATCGGACGAAGAACTTATGTCATTATCCTCCCATGCAACATAGGCCTTTTTGTTCTTAAATTCCTTTTTTCCTTTAGAGCCACCTTTCTTGGAGAGTTTTGGACAATCCGGCTTGATATGACCTTGCTTACCTCATTCATAACATGTGACTTCTTGTGTTGATGTGGAAGCTTCCCTTATCTTAAATTGTTTCTTTCTTTTTGCATGAGAAATGGATTTTTCATTTCTACCAAAAAACTTACCAAGCCTTTTAACAAGAAGCATGAAATTTTCATCTTCTTCCGAATTGTCTTCCTTTTCAACTTCTTTGGAATCAATCTTTAAGGCAGTATTCTTGGATTTCTTCTCTTGATTTTCATGGTTTTCAAGTCTTCCGAGTTTCGTTTCATATTCTTGAAGTTTTCCAAACAACGTTGCGAAAGTCATTGAAGAGAGACTTTTCTTTTCTGAAATTGTTGTTACCTTTGGTTGTCATTCCCTAGTTAAGGATCTAAGGACTTTCATATTTAGTTCATCATTCGTCAAAGTCTTACCAAGAGAACTTAGATGATTTGTCAAGTGCACGAATCTATTTTGCAAGTCAAGGATGGTTTCTCCGGGCTGCATTCAAAATAACTCGTATTCTTGACTCAAAGTATTTAGTCTTGATCTTTTATCTGCAACAGTTCCTTCATGAGTTTGTACCAATGTATCCCATATTTCTTTCGCCATTTTGCATGCCGAGACACGGAAGAATTCATCCATGCTAAGTGCACCTTGAAGAATATTGATTGCCTTTTTATCATACAGGACTTTTTTCTTATCATCCTCATCCCATGTAGTTTTAGGCTTTGATAAGCCAGCACCATTGATCACGGTTATAGGAATAAATTGACCATTCTCGATGGCATCCCATATTTCTTCTCCTTGTGCTTCTAGATGTGCCTTCATGCGTATTTTCCAGAAGTCAAAATATTCACCACAAAATAGAGGAGACTTGTTGTTACTACCACCATCTCTGAAAATAGGATTTTAATTTGTGGAAGCCGTTCTGGATCTTTTAGGAACAGGTTACCTATAACCTGCTCTGATGCCAATTGTAAGTACTAAGTGCGCCTAAGAGGGTGGTGAATTAGGTACTTTAAATTTTTTCAGGTTTTAGTGATGATGGATATTTTTTCTGGTTTATGGTGAGTTTATGGAAGATTAAAATGCAGAAAAATAAAGAGACACAAGTAATATATCCTGGTTCCCCTCACAGTCTGAGAGTAATCCAGTCCCCTTTTAACATGAAAGAGATTTCCTTATAGTTGGAAAACTTAAACAAGAACTACCGAAACCAAGAACAATCCTCTTTGAACAAGAATAATCCTCTTGGATTTTCACTATGTCAACAATGAGAACAATCCTCTCAAGGTGACCTTACTTGTATCCAACAATCCTGGAAAAACAAGATTACAAAACCACTTAAACTTATTTTCAACAATCCTGAAAAATAAGAAAGTGTATAGGAATATTTGATTGATAGAGTCTGTAGTGCAATAATCACTTTGAGTAATTTTATCAATGACTTCATCTTCTCTTCCAATAACAATAATATACAATGACTCAAGACTATAGAATGCTCAAAGTTTTCTGTTTAACAATATATGAAAATGTGCAGAAAAACTTTGTGTATGAAAGTGAAGAGAAAGCTTGAGTTTTGATATTTTAAAATTCAGAAACTATTGATTGGAAGAGATACAAAATGATTTTGAAAATTCAGTATTTATATGTTCATAACACCTCTTTGAAACAGCATAAATTTCTGCAAATGAATCATGAATAATTTCAAAGTTTCAATGAAAAGTTTCCATGAAATGGTGTTATGAAAAGGTATGTTCAAAGCTGCTGATTTTCAAAAAATGTTCATCATGCAACCGATTGCACCCTTATGTAAATCGATCGCATGGGTTTTAACAGCTAAAAAATTCAAATATTTTTAGTGAGCAATCGATTGCACATGTGTGTAAATCAATTGCACTTTAAAACAGTAGCAAAATTTTATAGAGAGCAATCGATTGCACAAACATGCAAATCGATTGCACTTAGAAACAGTAGCTAACATTTTGAAAATGTGAAGCATGCAATCAATTGCTTCAACATGAAAATCGATTGTACCCAAGTGAAAATTGATTTTTTTCTTAGAAAACTTGAGAAAAAGTTTGGACAAGATAAGAACACTTATTTTGATCATTGAGCATCTAAGACTTAAGTTCAAAGTAAGTATTGTCATTATACCTTATGAAATTTGCCAATAGCTTGGACCAAAGACTTTTATCCATTGATGATTTTAGCTTGATCAACATATTTTCCTTCTTACCAATAGAGTTTGTCTTCGTCAAAACAAAATGCATTGAGAATCATTTGAGAAGCTTGATATTACAACTTTCCATGTACAATTTTAATATCATATGCGTATATCCTAGGCAATGTATGTGTGAGGTGTTATAGATTGGGTTGTTATTTGGAAGAATCTAATATTAATTGAGTAATATCTATATATATATATATATATATATATATATATATATATATATATATATATATATATATATATATATATATATATATATATATATATATATATATATATATATATATATATATATATATATATATATATATATATATATATATATATATATATATATATATATATATATATATATATATATATATATATATATATATATATATGTATAACCTTAAATTTTTTAAATAAAAAAGATTAATATTGTAACACCCCATGCATACCATTGTCTAAGATAATACGTGTTTAGCATTAAAACAGTACATGGATATCATACATAAGCACCGAAATTGGATAAGTATCAGTACAAGTACAAAAAAGGAACACATCATGGCCAAAATATACAATCCCAAAGTGTAATAATACATAATCCCAAAAATACATAAGATGAAAGATACAACAGAAAAGGAAACATCACTAAGAAACATCGCCGCAAGACTAAGCCATCTTACCCTTGCCTTTATCCTGCCTCAAACAACCTGAAAAATTAGAATCGAAATGGTGTGAGATTACTAAATCTCAGTGAGTCTCCCTATCTTATGGTTTCACTCAGTTCTACATGGTGCATGCAATAAAACGAATCCACCGTGGATCCAGGGTTTTCTCACGGTTAGGCACAATTACACAAAAAGGTAATATCTCCATTGGTATAACCTTGACACGCCGATGAGATGATAACAAGCACATAGCAAAACATAATCAAATATGCAGACCTGTGTCAGTGTACGAGGAATCTAGAATAAAGTTCTCTTCCTGTTACCTAGGTCACACATTCACACCCTTGGAGAGTCGCTAGTGCCTAATCGTCAAGAGACTTGCATAAGCACATCGTACGATGAATCAGATAAGTCTTATATGGAATTCCATCTGTGACAAGTTTTGCAGGATCCAGTCCTTGACGAAGTAACATTGTCTATATGGCGTCACAACCCCGCCAATCATCAATACGCAGGTGAGTTATCGTCGAGTTCAAAAACGTCTACATGACCGCACTAGCCCACCGAGGGAAATCCTAGTGGTATTGTCTACATGGCACCACTAGAGGTGAGTAATCAAAGTGATATTGCCTACGTGGCATCATGATCCCACGATACCAAGCATGCCGATGAGTAGTCACTAAGTGTTGAAACACCCTCATAAGACCCCCACGGGCACACCCCAATGGTAGCTCAGGTGTGTACGATATACCTATAACGCCGATGAGTTATCATTAAGGGGGAAACACCCTTTAAGACCCTCACAAGCACATCGTAATTGTAGTCCATTGAAACTAAGTTCATCATCTTACATAGTTTACTACCTAGTAGCTTAGGCCTACTTTGATTCAAGCATACAACTAAAAATCACAATACGCATCAAGCCTCACTGGAAAACGTCTTTGAACATTCAACCGAAACGAGTGGGAAAGCAACAAATGATCATATCATAGCATTTCTCACTTAATGCATTTTCAACATATACATATATAAATCATACATATCCATAAAATGAACATTTAAGTGATCATACACGGTATCATACATTCTGCAACACAATTCTAGAAGTCACATAATGCTAAGGAGGCGTCCGGTTCCCACTATTGAATGAAATGACACTCAGGGGTATCAAACATACATTTCTTAATTCCATTAATGCTTATTCAAAATCATGAAATTAAATATCTATTTTTCATATTCTTAAACTGAAATAAAAGTATAATATCTAAGCATAGTCACATGGAGCATTAGAAGACCTTCCCAACGCTTCTGACTGTGCTCCATTTCGAGTTTTAAAACTCAAGTTATGGTGGAAACAATAAAATTTACTTTTCAGTCAGGTGGAAATCGATTTACATCCTAAGTAAATCAAATTACATGCTTCAGTTTTGCCCAAAACTCCATTTCTTCAAAGGGAAATCAATTTACCTACTAGGTAAATCGATTTACTACTGAAATAGAGTAAAAAATGACATATTTTTCTGCATAAACAAGTCCTAAAAATGTTCTAACACATCCTTATGTTCCCCAATAATCCAAATCTGAACCCCATCATGTATCAACATTCTATGGTATACAATTGCATCAAAAGAACACATATTTAACCAATTAAATAAACATGCAATGATTTTATCACACAAAACCTCACTTTCCCCAATTCAAGAATTCCCCATAAAACCCCAAGTCTTTAACTAGAGACTCACCTTGGTAAAGATTGAGTTGCTGCTAAAACAGAAGGAGATGGTGAGAGTGACTTGATTAAGTTGCATGCAAGGAAAAGAACTTGGTGCTTGAACACAAAGATGGGGTTTTCTTCCCCTTCTCTTCTTTTCATGCTTCTCTTTCTATTTCTCTTTACAATTCTGATTTTGTTCCAATAAGTGAGGATGAACACAACCAAACAAACCTCTAACTTGTTATTTAATGGTACAATGACCATAATACCCTTATGACACTCATTTACTTATTTCTTATTTCTCAATATACCACTAAATAATGTGAGTATTATATATTTATCCTCTAATAACCATCACCCAAATAAATTAGTAATGGTCATTAAAGAATTAATATAATATCGGGTATTACAAATATATTACTTAAATAGACTTATTTTTATAAATACAAATTTTAACGTGGTCTCAAAATTTTAATTTAGATATCTAGTCATCTAATTATCTAACAAATAGTTCAGGTTTTTCAAGTAGCCAAATAAAACAAAAGATAACAAACTCCTCAATACAAAAAAAAAGGTTTAAATAGATAAATCGTCCATGTAGGTAACCTTGCTTTTTGATTTTCGTCTCTATATCATTCATTTTCTTAAAATTTTCTCTGAACGTTAAAATTTTGTTAGTATTTTTCACTAAAGTTAAAATTCACAAAAAAATAAACAGGTTTTAGGTCAATTTTCTTTCAAATTTTAACTTTATTTTTTAAATAAAAAATACATATGGATAAAAACCAAAAAAATGCTAATTAAGAGGGATAAACAAAAATAAAGGTGGTCTCATTTTTAGAAAATAAATTAGTAGCATTAAAAAAATTAAGATTTGTTTACTATTTAAGTAAAGACATTTCCTATCTTAGAATTCTTGAAGTTTTTATTTTTATCTATAAAAAGTAAGCTTTGCACATTATATTCACAATATCTCCTAATATTATATATATAATTTATTTTTCTTTGAAAACTAAGTTTGTTATTATGGAATCTTCTTTTGTAAGATGATGTTTAAGTTTATTTTCTTTATTATTGCTATTTCAGGTTCTCTAGTTTGCAATGTACAAGGTTTACCACTCTGTTGCACCCATTCTATTATTGAATGTCAACCAATTCACTGTCCGAAGCCTCCATGTTGCCAACCTTCTCCTCCATCTAATGATACAAAGCTTTGATATTTTGCGTATGTTTTATTCTTATTGTTATACCTGTTAGAATTAATTTAGATTTAATTAAATATTAGTTTATATTTAGGAATATCTTTTAGATTGTTTATATCTTTGTTAGAAGATATATATCTTAGATCTTCTTATATCTTTGTAGAAGATATATTTTAGATTTAATTTGTGTGTATAAATAGCCTAGTGGAGTAGGTTATTGTAATTCATTGTAAATCCTTATTTTTGAAGCTATCGGTAAATATTCCTTTTGCCTTTTATCTTCCTTGTGCTCCAACAATTGGTATCTAGAGCTCCTGGGTAGAAACTCTGGAATTTGGGAAACATTGATTTTTCATTGAGTTTCTGCGTAAATTGCACAAGGTAGAAGATGAACGGAAATTGCGATATTCATTCAAAGCTTCCAGTATTTAATGGAAAAAACTGGAATCGTTGGAAGATCCAGATGCGTGTGTTATTTGGTTCTCAAGATGTGTTAGATCTTGTCACTGATGGCTATAATATGTTGGAAGCAGACGCAATAGAGGCCCAGAAGATAGCACAGAAGGAGCTGAGGAAGAAAGATCAGAAAGCGTTGTTCTACATCCATCAATGTGTGGATGTGAATGTGTTTGAGAAGATTGCTTATTCTGAAACAGCAAAGGTTGCATGGGACACACTGGTCAGATGTTACGGTGGTGACGCATCAGTGAAGAAGGTGAAGCTTCAGTCTCTCAGAAAGCAATATGAGAATATCAACATGAAGGACAACGAGAAGGTTTCTGATTACATCTCTAGAGTGATTCTGATTACTAATGAGATGAAAGCTTGTGGAGAAACTTTGTCTGAACAAGTAATTATTGAGAAGATCTTGAGATCTCTAACTTCTCAGTTTGATTACATTGTTGTAGCAATTGAACATTCCAAAGATCTGAGCACTCTGAGAGTTGAAGAGCTGCAAAGTAGTCTAGAGGCGTATGAGTTGCGTATAACTGCAAGAACTTCTGAGAGGGAATTAGAGCAGCAGGCTCTGAAAGTAACTTCTGGTAAGAAGCATCAGAAGCAGACTTGGTCAGAAGCCAGGAAGAGAACTAATGGTGGTCAAAAGTCAGAAGCTTCAAACTCTGATAGGAAGAAGAATGTCCAGAAGGGAAAAGAGAAGTTTGATAAGAAGAATGTTCAGTGTTACTGTCGCAAGAACTTTGGTCACTATGCCAGAGATTGTTGGTCCAACAAAGAAAGGAAGTTAGAAGAAGAAAATATAGCAAGAGGAGATTCAGATGATTAACCTGTGCTATTTATGGTTTATGAATCTGATGAGGAACCAGTGAAATTGTCATTTTCTGATTCTGAAGGGGAAGAAGAATATAACTTTGAATATTCTGATTCTGAAGGAGTGATTTTGTACGAGTTAGAGTCAAAAGATGACTCTGAATTTAAAGACAAGTCAGAACCCGAAGGTGATTCTGAGTCTGAAGAAGATTCTGCTTCTAAAGAAGAGTCAGAAGATGATGACTCTAGAAACTCTGAAGGTGAGTCAGATGGTGAATCTGATTCTGATCTAGATTTTTATGATGATCCAGAATTTGGTGGTGATCATGCTTCTAGAAGGGAAAACTCTAAAGATGTAGGTTCTGGAGGACAAGCTTCTAAAGATGATCATGTTTCTGGTAGAAATCATGATTCTGAAAGTGGAACTTCTGAAGGAGGAGCTTCTGAAGGAAATTCAGCCTTTGGCGATGATCATGATTCTGAAAGAGGAACTTCTGAAGGCAGAGGTGATCCAACTTCTGAAGATGGTATTTTTGAAGGTAGTGACTCTAACTCCGATGGTGATCCAGACTCTGAAGATAGTCAAGGTTCTGGAGAAATTCTAATTGTTGAAGCAAGTGCTTCTGAAGGGGAAGGTTCTGAAGGTCCAGTTCAGAGGCAACAAAGAGTCAGAAGCATCCCAAGAAGATTTGCATAGTTTGACATGTTGCAAGATACTGAAGTAGACTCTGAAGGAGAAGTTATTCAGTGTGCAATGTTAGTAGACTTTTGACCCGTGAGTATGGAAGAGGCTCTTAAGCAGCAAGTTTGGTTACAGGCCATGAAAGAAGAACTTGATGCTATAGAGAGAAACAAGACTTGGAAGTTGACAGAACTTCCAAAAGGCAAGAAAGCCATCAGCGTCAGATGGGTTTTCAAGAAGAAGCTAAAGCCAGATGGATCAATTGGCAAACACAAAGTGAGATTAGTAGCAAGAGGCTTTCTATAGAAGCCTGGGCTGGATTACTTTGAAGTGTTTTCACCTGTAACGAGACATGAAATAATCAAACTAGTGATTGCATTAGCTGCTAACAGGAATTGGCCTCTGATGTATTTAGATGTAAAATCTGCATTTCTAAATGATCCATTACAAGAAGAGGTGTACGTTTCAAAACCTCCTGGATTTGAGAAAAAGAATCAGGAAGGGATGATGTTCAAATTACACAAAGCATTGTATGGATTGAAGCAAGCGCCCAGAGCTTGGAACTTGAAAATTGATTCTTTTTTCAAGGAACAAGGGTTTCAGAAGTGTGAGATTGAGTATGGTGTTTATGTTCAGCACACTTCAGAAGGTAATATGATTATGGTCTGTTTGTATGTTGATGACATATTACTCACAGGAAGTTCTGATAAAGAGATAGCTGAGTTCAAGAAAGTTCTGATGAATGCGTTTGAGATGACAGATCTTGGAAAAATGAGTTTCTTTCTAGGGATGGAATTTATATACTCTGAGAAAGGAATCATTTTACATCAGATGAAGTATGAACTAGAGCTTCTGAAGAGATTTGAGCTAGAAAATTGCAAGGTTTCTATCACACCTGCTGATACGAATCAGAAGTTGGATTCTGATTATGATGGAGAGGATGTGGATGCTACAACCTTCAAACAGATGGTTGGTTCTCTAAGGTATTTGTGTAATACCAGACCTGATATTTGCTATGCAGTTGGAATGGTTAGTAGATTTATGAGCAAACCAAAGTGGTCCCATTACCAAGCTGCGGTCAGGATTGTGAGGTATGTGAAGAGAACTCTGAAATATGGAGTGTTATTTCCGTCTAGAAGAAAGATCAAATCAGAACTTCTGAGTTATTCTAATTCTGATTGGTACGGAGATACAGTTGACATAAGAAGTACTTCTGGGTACTTATTCAAATTTCTGGGAGGTCCTATTTCTTGGTGTTCCAAGAAGCAACCTGATGTTTCTCTGTCAACCTGTGAAGCTGAATATATTGCAGGTGCTCTGACTGCATGTCAAGTTGTGTGGATTCTGAACTTGCTGAAAGATCTGAAGATTGAGGTAAATAAACCTTTGAAGCTGATGATTGATAACAAGTCTGCAATCAATCTTGCCAAGAATCTAGTGTTGCATGGGAGAAGCAAGCATATTGAGACCAAGTATCATTTTCTGAGGAATCAAGTTCAGAATGGAATAATAGAGGTTGTGCACTATAGCACTCAGAAGCAACTGGAAGATATTCTCACAAAGGCTATCAAAACTGATCAATTTCTTGGTTTAAGGGATGAAATTGATGTTTTCAATTTAAGTTAAATATAAATTAAGGGATGGTGTTAGAATTAATTTAGATTTAATTAGATATTAGTTTATATTTAGGAATTTCTTTTAGATTGTTTATATCTTTGTTAGAAGATATATAACTTAGATCTTCTTATATCTTTGTAGAAGATATATTTTAGATTTAATTTTTGTGTATAAATAGCCTAGTGGAATAGGTTATTGTAATTCATTGTAAATCCTTATTTTTGAAGTTATCAGTAAATATTTCTTTTGTCTTTTATCTTCCTTGTGCTCCAACAATACCAACCAATTAGTATTTAGGAAAAATTCACATAATTTATATTAGTTATATGAATAAGATTGATTAATAAGTTATATTATCTTATTCCTTATTATGGTGTTCAAATGATATGATTTATTTTGGAGATTATAAATACATCTTAAATATATTTTTATGAATGAAACTAAGAAAATCAATCTATTAAATCTACTAGGATGATAATATAAAGAATTGTTTTATTTATTTAAAAAAATAATAGCGTGAAATGATTTATGAATGGACAAATTGTACGTCATTAAACTAATTGTAATAACATTTTTTCATGTTTATGTATAATATTTATACTTCCTCCATTGAGGTTACTTGGTTAAACTCTTATCAATTTTAAAAAAATTCCTCTTAGATCAATAATAACACTCTGATCATCAATTTTAAAAAAATTCCTCTTAGATCAATAATAACACTCTGATCATCGAAATAATTTTTTTTACTAAATTATCATATAAGTTACATATACAACTTTTTATAGTTTATTTAGCCTATAAACATGTTAACTATGACAATACATTATTTGTATCATATTAGTAAATTATTTTGTTATGACATAATTGATTCCCTTGATTTTACAATATTACATTCTAAACTTAATTAAGATAATTAAAAATATCTTATCATATCTAATTTTAAATAATTGCATGGTAAATAACATGTACAATACATAAATGTTATTTTATTAAATTGTGTTGTTGAATTGTTAAAACCAATAATTAATATAATAATCAAATGCTAATACTAATTATCAAGAGTTAAAATTTGTATAAATAATTTTTTATGTATTTTTTTACACAATCCGAAGACATTTCATTCTTCAGATATAATTTTTAACACTCCGTACATATACGTCTAGAATAATATGTAGTTATGTTATAAATGCTACATAGAAACATACAAGATCAGGAAAATGACATAAATAAAATCGTATACATTGCAATACTACAAAGATGATTGCATATAATACATATGTCTACAACAATGCACAACAGAAAGATAAGATCTGATGAGGTCTTCTTGTTGTTTGCCTATGCACAGTCTTCAATGAAGACCACATAGAAATTCTTCACTTCTAACCTGCGACTGAAAAATAATAATAGGATTGGAGTTAGATTACTAAATCTCAGCGAGTTCCCATATCTTATGGGTCCTCTCGGCATCTAAAGGGTACATGCATAAAAAAAGGATCATCCATCGATCTAGAGTTTCCTCATAGTCAAGTACAAGAATACACTACAATACACACATCACAATGACAGTCCCTTGACTGCCCAAGGTGAAAACATCATCACAAAAATAGAGCAAAACAACCAAGTATGCATACCAATACCCGTGTACGACAAATCCTGAAATAGCATATGTTTGTCTACCTAGGCCATACTAACACACCCTCGATGAGTAATCAAGTGCCTAGCGTCAAGAGACTTGCACATGCACACCGCAAGATGAATTAGATGAGTCTTAGGTGGAATTCCATCTGTGACGAGTTATGTAAGACCTAGTCCTGTACAAAGTGACATTTCCTACATGGCATCGTGATCCTGTTAATCATCAATATCCAGATGTGTTAACGGCTAGTAAAAAATATGACATCATGACTGCACAAACCCACCAAGCGAAAGCCTAGTGATGTTGTCTACGTGGCATCACTAGAGGTGAGTTCATCGAAACTAAATGAAGTGATATTGCTTACATGACATCATAACCCCATCATACCAAGCATGCTGATGTGTTAACCACTAGTGGGAAAAATTCCCTATAAAACCCCCACATGCATATCTCAATGGTAGCTCAAGTGTGTAAACGACATACCGATAACATTGATGTGTTTACAGCTAGTGGAAAGCACCCTGCAAGAACCTCACATGCATATCACAATGGTAGTATGTTGGGCCCAATCCAAGAATAACACGTGATTTACCACCTAGTAGCTTAGGTCTACTTCGATTCAAGCATACGTTAAAGCCACGTGCGAATGTTCAACCAGAACAACAGAACAATCAAACAATTATCACATCATAGCATTCGTCAAAGTAATGCACTTATTTAATCATACATACAAGCATAGTATAAAGGTGATCATATCATGGCATTACAAAATCCATAGTACTAGTGATAACAGACAAAGGAGGCGTCTGATTCGTAATACGCAATGAAAATGAACTCAAGGGAAATCTATAGTAGAATAACTCATACATATATCTTTTTTTATGTTAGTATTCTATCCTTTAGGTTTCGAATGCTTCCGATTGTGTCTAAGACAAGTTCACAAAACTAAATCTCCAACCATGTAACTTATCAGATAACTTTGTAACTTTCCCTGAAAAATTTGTAAATTTCCTTTAAAACCTTGTACCTTACCTTGAAAATGTTGTAACATACTCAAAACTTTGTAACTTTCCATGAACGTAGAAAAACCAAAAAAATAGCAGAAACGGATTTTTCCTCCCAAGCACCCCATTTTCCTCATGCAATCCACAATACTCATACTACATATCATTTATCATAATACTTGTATAATCTATTAGTCAATTATGGTATTTTTCATGCATAGAAGGATTATTAGATGACAATTCACTCAAATCCTTATCCCAACATGTAAACCCCAAACTCCAAGTCTCTAACTATGAGACTCACATTTTTCTGCATTTAACAACCAGGAATTATAGTTATCTCATTCTAAAACCATATCATGAAAATTACCAATTTTCTACCCAAGTTCCTATCTATGGAACTCACCTGATATGACGTTTCGATTCTGCTCCCGTTCGCTTGTGCCGCTCCAAAGCTCGACAACCCGTGTGAAAATTTTCTGCCTAATTCGGCATCAGACCTCCATCTTTAAATGCACATTACGACCTTATAACGAACATCCAGCTAATGAAATTAATGTCCAAACTGAAGGGAATTTTGTGTAAATTCCAGAAAATCAAGAATCAGATTGATACGAGTTACAGAGAGAAAGTTATCACCTATTTACTGGAGGCTGGTCAAGGAATCCGAATTTGCACACTTCCATAATCTCTTTGAACAATCCCCCAATTCTTGATCTTCAAACCCTAACTCGTATTTCTCCAAGCTTTTTATCATTTATGAATACTCTGAAATTGATGAAGATGAAGAGAAATTCTGACTTGAGAGATGAAGGGAATGATGATGCACTTTATCATGGTTCTCCTTCCAAAATCACTCAACTTCTCACACATGCGTCCATGGGGAATGAGCTTGATGTTTCTTCTTTCTTTTCTATTTTGTTTCACGTGTTCCACCCTTCTCTTCTCAAAATTAGTTTTGGCAAGAGGAATGAATGAGATATGCAGCCAAACAAGTCCTTAAGTGGTTCATTTATAAGGATAATGACCATGATGCCCTCTAACTATGCAATATTTACTAATTTGCCATTTAGTTCCATTCTAACCAAATCCTCATGATTCCAACTATTTCTCATTTAGTACCATTAGGTATAGAGATTAGAGATATATCTCTTAATCTTTCACATTAATTCTTAGAAAATATGGGGGTGTTACATCCTCCCCCGATTAATAGAGTTCGCCCCGAATTTCTTCCAATCAACAGGATGGAAAGCTCCTCATATCTCCTTTTATAAAAAGTGTGAATGGTTTCTCACATTCCTGCTTTGGATAACCACACGACTCTTTCAAGACACGTCTCATTTCCAATTGCATAATCCTTAATACACTCACATCCTAGTGTCTCTTTATTAGTTATTTAGCTCTTACGCAATCATACTTCTTCTAATGTGCCACTTTATTATACTATATAATGGATCATTCCAAGGTCCGCAACCCTTACTTCATAACTTCAGAATTCATTACATTCTACTATGGTCTGTCATCTTTTATCTTCAATCTTCGCCAAACTCATTTCTTGCTCAAAACATCCCGCTGTTTCCACTTCTTTTACCTTGTTTCTTGAATTACCACCAATCCAAGGAATTCGTGCTATGACTTTCCTCTCTAATAATGATGCTTCAGATTCACTACCACACTAGTCCATATGGAGTCATACATGTGCTTGCTAAGTCCTTTGGTCTTGACTTCCAATTCCCATATGCTTTGGATGATTGTTTCAAAATTTAGCTTCTTCGTGCAACAAAAGCTTCTCACTTTGATCCTTCCTTCACTCTTAGACAAAATAACTACTGCTGCAAGCCACAAGAGTGAACACTTTTACAACTAGTATCTTTAAAATCTAATAACTTTACACAAAAGTCTCGCTAGTGAAGACTATACTCTCACAATTAACCTGCAACCATCACCCAAGTCTTCTTACACACTCACAAGTGCATAAGACATAGCCACAATGAGTCTACGTCAAGTAAAATCCTTTACTTGTCTCTAGTATTTCAATGGTCATAATATTCTCTCTCATCCCCGATACTCACAAGCTCAACATTTGACCCATGAACATCTGATCACATATCAACCATGGTGTCTCCTCTATGTCGGTCCATCAACAGTAGCTCTTTAGACTATGGTGGATCCTTGAGAGACTGAGATGAACAAAACATTGTTTTGACAGTTTTCCTCTTAGTAAGATATCTCCACTCAAATACAGTCGTACAAGTATTCTGCCCACACCTACTATAGACTTATCTGATTTTACTTTCCTGGTGCGCTACTTGTGTATCAATTAGTCACTTACTCTTAGGGATCCTCTGAGTTACGATAAGTCCATAATTCACTTGGCTTCATTACGCTATCACACTCTATTCATTAATATCAATAATCCCTTCTCTGCATTCGTACATAATTATACGTGTTAGAATCTTAAACACACTCATCAACAACTACTCCCTGAGGTTGAGAAATTCTCAAGATCAGGTCACCAACGATTCTGTCACTCCTGGCTAGTCCATCCAAACACTACCTTCCCATGGTTTCCTCCTAACCGTACAGTCTCATAATTTTTAGTTATTAAATCATGTGACTTAACAGATACAACAATCCGTTCACGGTCGCACTTCATCCCAGTAGTCGTCTAATGCCTTTTTGGTTTCTGAATCTGACATTAAGATGACTTCCTCAATTGCACCCCTCAATGTAACATTTCTAACATCTAAAGTGTAGTTAGAATGCGAGGAAGCATACTTTATGCCTTGGATATCTCCCTTTGAAATTCCATGACACTCCAAAATCAGGTGTGTCTTTGCTTTACCGAGAGTAACATTACTTCACTTATGAGGATGTACATATACTTCTCTAGATACATCTCACATTGAGCTAACCCTATATATACTTCATCTATTCCAACATGCACTGCCAACATCAAGGAATAACCCTGCAATATGTTGGCCAGGATACAATGTTCACACATCAATTCCACTTCAGGCATTTACTCACAAGGATCCGCCAACTCTAAACAGGACGAGAAAAATCTACACAATATAATCTGATATAACTCATGCAACCATGACCACTCAGGGTCCTCATAAGCGTAATATCGGAACTTTATCCATCCCACTATCACCTGCTTGAATAGTTATCCATTATTGAACGCGACATAGGGATATTTATCACACTTACCTTATGAGAATTCGGTTCTGTGTCTCACGAGTAGCAAATCAGAATCCTACATTGATTTCTAAATTAACATCTCCCATATCTGTCGGGAAAGGATGAATCACACATCTTGTGCATGATAGCGATACTACGGTAACATACCTATTAGGTAGTATTAACATGGTGGTCCAAATCCAAGGCCATGTACTCAAGTAACCTACCCCAATAGCGTATAACGATCTCCACTCGTATCATATAGTCATGACCGACAATTATATGGATATGTCTCCAATGAGGTCATCGCTCCTCAAATTCATCCAGTCACGCTCCTTAGGATGCCAAAACCTAAGAGTTCCATAAGTTCAAAGTTCACTTACTCGAAAGTCAACAAGCCATATACTAATGGATAAGAACTCATCTCGATTTGTTATGTTATGCGTGTACTCACTCACATAGTGCGTGCATAAGATATTCCAAGGATAATTCCTATCTATAGGAATACCATGGTTCCAAACAACTAATACAATTGTGGTCATCTCGTTGATGCTCTGGATAGAAACTAGCATCTATTCACCTAATCCCCCAATGCCAAGCGTAGTTCTATGTCCTCACTCAGGGTTAGATGAACCATATATAGCAAGGAACTTAGGCTACTCCATTTCACGCTTTCACTCACTTCAACTACCGCCTAGCATAGTTCTAGGACTTAATCTCATAATGGCAAGAACAGAGATATAATAGTCCATTTCATTAAGCAGGTATCCAATATCTGTCCAATTGGAGATCACCACTTTCGCACATTTTTTCAATCCTTTTCTAGGTAAACAATAACAACTTAAGGTATAAAGAAACGAGTCAGAGTCTAACATCTTGTCCATTAAAGTACATCCCATGCCAGAGTAACCAGAAACGTCCATTCTCCCTATCTAAACTCCCAAAGTCTTCCATCCAACAGGTTATCTAGTCATATTCGTCACTGGAAACCATAATTGGTCAGTGAATCCTAGTGACTTCAAGATCAACTCCTTCATAGAAATACCTCACTACATTCATGCTGAGGTGTTCCAGGAGTTTCCTCCTCAGCTATGGGTACCCAGAGAAATTACACTTTGTCCAGTCGAAACCTTTGAGATTCCAGTTGTTCTAAACCTTATCACAACATTTGGGATATCAACTATCCTGCGTCAAAAGCTCTACTTATGCCTGACAATCCTAACATTCTCTCTAGTTAACCGTCTACTTCCACTTTAGGTCAAGTCGCTTTGGATCTGATGCTCCCTCGTGGTGGCTCCACTATGATCTTATCCATCGTGTATGCAATTAATAAGTTGATCAAGCTCAAAAACTAAATACTATGATAGTAGAAATCAGGCTAGCAACACACACATGTGAGGGAAAAGAGAATTGCTAGTGATGTTTCATGGCTAATGAGAATCAACCTGCTCTGATACCAACTGTAACACCTCATACATATATGTCTAGAATAATATGTAGTGATGTTATAAATGGTTTATAAAAACATAGAAGATCAATAAAATGACATAAATAAAATCGCATACATTATAATACTATAGAGACGAATACATACAATACATATGTCTATAATAATGCACAGCGGAAAGATAAGATTTGATGAGGTCTTTCTTCCATCTTCCCATCCACAATCTTCAATGCAGACCATCTAGCAATTCTTCACTTCTAACCTGTGTCTGAAAAATGATAATAGGATTATGGTGAGATTACTAAATCTCAATGAGTTCCCATATCTTATGGGTCCTCTCCGAATCTATAGGGTACATGCATAAAAAACGAATCCTCCATCAATCTAGGGTTTCCTCGTAGTCAAGTACAAGAATACACAACAACACATACATCACATTTGGGAGCCCCTGGACTGCCCAAGGTGAAAACATCATCACACAAATAGAGAAAAACAACCTAGTATACACACCCTTACCCGTGTACGAGGAATCCATATGTAGTATCAGCCTGTCTACCTAGGCTACACTAACACACCCTCGATGAGTAACCAAGTTCCTAGAGTCAAGATACTTGCACATGCACACCGCAAGATGAACCAAATGAGTCGTAGATGGAATTCCATATGTGACAAGTTTTGTAGGACCTAGTCTTGAACTAAGTGATATTGCCTACATGGCATCACGACCCTGTTGTACCCCAAAATTTTCCCTCCCATTTTCTTCAAGACATTCTCATGAGGTCTCCATTTACTCAAAACTACTCAAGAGTTGACTTGTCAAAACCACCTCCTAAGTAAGAGTCTTCAACTAGGGTTTGGTGCTTCTCGAAGAAAATTGGTTTTCAATGTTCTCAAATTACTTTCATTATTAATGATAGGTCCTCAATAATTCTTACGTCATGGTTCAAGTCTTGCCTCACATGTTTTCTCAGTCAATGGCTTAGATGATTGAAAATCAACTATATTGGATAAAAAGTAAACTATGGTCAACATACAGTCAAAATTCAAGATTTTTTGTCAACATCAACATTTTGAGGTGATATTCATAATTTGATTAAGGGTTGAGCTTTATTCCTTAAAGAAAGCCCTCAAATCATCAAAGGTCAAAAACTTTCCAAATTAGGGTTTTGACTGAAGATGGTTGATCATTGACATTTGAACTAGTGCATGACCTAATGGCTTAAAGCATTATCTCAAGGGATCAAATATAACATCTTTACCTAATTACACGGCTCAATACATTCCAAATATGCAAGTGATTGACAGGTGAAAAATTGAATCAATTGATGAAACGTCAACTGTCACACAAAAGTCAAACTTTGACTTTTTGGTCAACATTGAAATTCAAAAATCAAGAATCATCAAAATATTCAAAACTATCAAACTTTTTTATCAAGAATAAATAAATTCAACAAAAGTCAAAAGTTAAGATTTTCAAACACTTAGAAAAAATTCAAGTGTTTGTACCTAAAAAACCCTAACTTCACAAGAAAGTTTCCTCAAGATACAAGTTGATTCATGGAAAACCTTCAACATTAAAGTTGTAGGCATTGATGAAATCTATAACTTTGGTAATGTGGGGTGATCCTCAAAAAGTGCTTAATTTAAGAGATATAAGCCCATGAAGTTATGATGTTTTTTACCCAACACTTAGAAATTTTTTCAAACAAGTTTTGATCAGTTTTTTATCCTAACTTCTTGGCCAATTTTCAGCAAGTTCCCATTTGATTTAGACAAAGTGATCATAATGAAATTTCTAGACAATGTTTCAAGCTTTCCAAAATGTCTAAGAACACAAATTTATCATATTTGAGCTAGAAGTTTCAAAGAGACGAAGTTGGGTATCTAAGGTTGCATTATAGGTCATTTTTTTTGTAACAAGTTCATAACCAATTCTTGTGCCATGCTTAGAGATCACAATTTTCAGGTCCATTACCTTGCAAATCTCCCCACAATGAAGTTTTTACATAATTGATTGAATCTTTATCCAAGTGTTTGAGCCATTGTCCAAGATAGTTTTCCATTTATGGCATAAAGGCACCATTGTCATTTACATAAAGCATGCTTTATGCAAAGTCCAATATCCTTAAGCTTCTCAATTATTTCTTCTACACAAAACAATTTAAAAGAAAGAAGCACCATGTATAAAGCTCCTAACCACCCTATGATCCATGGTACTGTGCACTGGAACTTTGATTTATCAAGAAATCACATGTTACATGTCAACCAAGCCTTAACTCCATAACTTGCAAACCTGATTAGCCCTTGACCTCAAACCTTTTCTCTATAAATAGAGAGGCCATTTGCAAGTCTAGACACGGATTTACAAGCCCTCAAACACTCTAAAACTCAAAATCACTTAGAAAACTCCATTGTTGCACATTTAAAGCTTCCAACACCCAACTTCAAATCTACTCGTGTGTTTTCCTCTTTTATCATTCAAATACCTTTTATCCATCAAATAGAAGTTGTCCAAACACTCTTGGCATGACTGTAACACCTCAACCATCATTGTCCAAACCTCATTGTTGTACCCCAAAATTTGCCCTCTCATTTCTCAAGACATTTCTCACAAAGATCTTCAAAAGCTCAAGCTTGCACAAGTATTGGTTAGGTCAAGCCACATCCTCCACACTGATACCTCAAATTACGGTTTGGGTTTTAACAAGGATAATTGGGCTTCTGATGCTTCAAATTACTTTTATGGATCATTATGGAACCTCGAGATTGTTCATGTCAAGTTTCAAGTCTTGAATCACAAAATTTCCCAATCAATTAATCAGACGACCTAAAATCAGCAATATTGGGTAAAAAGTCAATTATGGTCAACCTACAGTCAAACTTCAAGATTTTTGACCAATATCAACATTTTGAAGTCATATGCATCAATTGATCAAGTTTGGATCACAATTCCCCAATAAAATTGTTCAAATCACCAAAAGGGAAAAATGGTCACAATTAGGGTTTTAACTGTATTTGACTGATCAAGAGTTTTTGACCTAATACATGATCTAATGGATTTAATAACAATATCAAGGATTCAAATACAACATGTTGACCTAATTTAATGTCTCAATACATTTTTCAAGATTAATTAATTGATAGTTGAAATTCAGTTAACTGATGAAAAGTCAATTGATATACCAAAAGTCAAACTTTGACTTTTCGATCAAATTTGAGTTTCAAAGATCACATTTCATAAATACATTCAAAAATATGAAACTTGATCATCAAGAAATCAAGAAAGTTAAAATTCATCTTAAAAAGTCAAACTTCTCAAGACAGAATTTTTCTAAGTGTTTTTAGGTCTTATTTTTTTCCATGACTTCATGCCAACTTTTCACCAAGATGCGAGATGATTCAAAGGAAATTTTAAAAATGAAAGTTGTAGATCTTGACGAGATCTACAACTTTTCTTTACTGATAAAATCCTACAAATGCTTGGATCTTGAGTTATAGATTTACAAAGTCATGCACTTTGTATAAAAACACTGAAAATTTGACCTAGTTAGGCAGATTTTTGGTACCAACTTCATGGCAATTTTTCACATAGTTCCAATTGGACTCTTAACAAAATGAAAAAAATGAAGGTTATAGAGGATGTTACAAGCTTTCAAAAATATCCAATAACTCAATGAGATCATTCTTGAGCTAGGAGAATCGAAGAAATGAAGTTAGGGTTTCAAACTTGAATTACAAGGCAATTTTGTAATGAACAATGATCAAATCTCAAGCCGTGCTGTATAAATCTATCTTTGAAGGTTTCAAACTTGTGTTTCAATGTATAATTAATGGTTTACACAATTGATTGAGCCCTTATCCAAGTGATTCAAGCATTATCCAAACCAATTTTCCATTTTAGGGAGAAAGCTACCATTTGCATTCTAGTAAAGCAAGCTTTATACACAAAGTCAATGCATTGAACTCCTAACGTGTTTGCTCTGATTACACTCCATCCACAAAGTCAGAAATGTCGTGTTTAAAGTGATTAACAACTCTTGATCATGAAGTACAAAGCATTGAAACTTGTTTTGTCAAAAAAATCACATGTTGAGCTTAAACATGTGAATTTGAAATATGATAAACTTGAGCACTCCAAACATATTGCTTATAAATAGAGACACTATTTTTGAGCTAAGGGACAAATACACAAGCCCTCAAGCATCCCAAAACTCTCATAAACATAGATTACATACAAATTGTTATTGTTGTGCAGAATCTGGCCAAAAACATCCATCTTCAAATCCACTCGTGCGTTTCTTGGCCAAACTATTTCGAAGAATTTTTTTTATTAATAACCATGTATTAAATTAATATTTCGCAAATAACCGGGTTTCGGAAAAAATTACGCAAATAACCATGTTTCAGATGGCTCCACAAAGGAGGAGCCATCTCAATTGGCGCATGCACCTAGGGTTTTGCCCTAGGCGCCATCTCACTTGGCGCCTCCCTTGTCTTTTAGCCAAGTGAGATGGCGCATGCTCCTTAAAAATGATAGGAGGCGCCATCTCACTTGGCGCCTAGGGCAAAACTAGGGTTTTTTGCTGTTTTATAAATAATTCGTCCGTTTCTTTGAAATTTCTCACATTTTCTCGCACTGTATTTTTATTTTGTACTCCCTTATTTACGTAATGACGTCGCCTATGATTTTTAGCAGAGATGGTTACGTTATATTCTCCGCCACGAAACCTGCGATGAAAATGAAATTCTGGCACATTCACTCCATGGAGCGTCTGAAGCGGGAGTTGATGCGGTGGCTAGATGGAGACATCGCCGAGGGGGAAAAAATTCGAAGGATCCAGCGAAAACGAACAACAACCTCGCATGCGACAGGAAGACCTAATGTGTGGTTGGAGGAAGTCAAAACAGACAGTGATGTAATGCTGATGATGCATGGGTCAGATGAAATTGTGTTAACAGTTGTAATTTCCTAGATTGAATATCGTTAATCATTGTTGTACGCGAAAAACCTAATGTAATTTCCTATATTGAATTTCTTAAATTGTGTTAACAGTTTTATTAACGGAAAACCCATAATGTTTACAACACAAATATTGAAAAGATTTATTGTATTACAAAATTTATGTGGTCGAGCCAGACGCCCGATTCAGACAGTTTTTGCGATTGTGTCCGACCTGACGGCATAAACCACACTTTCTTTCCAACCTGTCAAGATCGTCCATTTCTGTTGTGATGCGCCTGCTTTTGGGACGACCCTTCTTGTTCCTTCGCATTTGGTCATTGTGCCAAACTATATCACCGTTGTATTCAGGCCAATAGTCCGGTTTTGCCACCAAAGGAAAGTTGTTGTTGTAAACAGTGAGCAACGTTTCAGATTTATAAACGTTTGAGAGCAGTTGAAGCGCGTCTTGATGGGTATGAGCACAAGCGGCAATGACATGAGAGCAAGGCATACGAAAAGCTTGAAACCTGCCACAATCGCACCATTGAGAAGGTAAAATGACCCTGTATTCTTGTCTTGCCAGGCCTTCATTATGGTCAATTGTCTCTTTCACAATGAAGTTGTGGCTATGGCGGTCAAACCGTGTAACCATGTGAGTGTTGGCTTTAGCACTTTCAGCCTTAATGTATTTCATACAGCTTTCACTCCATAGTTGTCCTGATTGCAAGACCGCATACCACATTTCACCTCTTTTGGAAAATAACGCAGCCATCCTAAAATACGTGGATTTCACCAAGGCAGTGATGGGGAGGTTTCGTATGCCCTTGAATACCCCATTCATTGATTTAATAAGATTTGTTGTCATATGCCCCCATCTTTGGCCATTGTCGTATGACCTAGTCCACTTTTCGACCGGTATATTGTCGATCCACGTACCGGCTTCTGGGTTAGACAAACGGATCTCGTTGCGGTAATATTTGAATGTGGGCTGTGTCAGTGCGTATCCCGCATTCATCACCGCTTTCCTCAATGTTTTGTCCTTGACCTCCCTCGAGAAATTCTGGACGATATGCCTGACGCAATAGACATGCGTAGAAGGAGGGTCATGCCAACCATTTGCCGGATTATTATAGGCACTTTCAATGGAGGCATGTCTGTCCGAGATCAAACAGAGATCTGGTTGAGGAGCCATGTGTGTACGAAGATTTTTCAGGAAAAAGCTCCAAGCACCACCGGTCTCCCCCTCGACAAGGGCAAACGCAACGGGGAAAATGTTATTGTTTCCATCTTGTGCAACTGCCATCAAAAGCGTGCCTTTGTACTTCCCATACAACCAAGTCCCGTCAATTTGTAGAATTGGTTTGCATGATGCAAACCCTGTGATGCATGGTTGAAATGCCCAAAAGACGCGACTGAATATTCCGTTGCCATGTAGTAGACTACCATCTTGGGCGTACGCTGGCAATGTTTCCAGAACATAAACACTACCTGGAGAATATGTCTTGAGTGCATTTAGGTAGCGTGGAAGTTCTCGGTATGACTCCTCCCAGTTTCCGTACACCCTTTCAATCGCCTTAGTCTTTGCTAACCACGCCTTACGGTAAGACGAAGTTTAGTTAAAAACCATGGTGATGGCTGGAAATCATGTTCTGGAAATCCTCGTCATCTTGGATTTCAACCTTATAAAAAATAACTTGGTTGTTTCCAAAAAATACTGGACTCTGATAAAATATCTGGGATACCGGGCCTCGTTCAAGTTTGGCCTCCAATCTTTTCTTAAAGTACGAGAAATTTGCTTTCCCGTTTAAGAGAAATCAAACATTGTCGGTGTTTCTAAACAAAAACCCAACTGTGGGACACATGTATGTCTCACCGTTGAAATGTGCTTTGACAACAAATTGTGGTGAAGAGGCCATTGAGTAGAATTGTTTTAAGGTTTGAAGGTTGGAATGTTTTAGGTTTATTGATTGTATGAAGGTATGAATGCTGGAATGTTTGAAGGTTAGATGACTGATTCGAAGGTTGGAAAATTTTACAGTTTATGTGAATGAATGTTATGTTCAACGTAAGGCAAAAAATTTCAATTAAGTAAGTGATGCAACCCCCCAAGGCTGCCAATAATATTACATGCATGGGCTTATGCAGCCACCTAGCCTGCCACCCATAAACTCCAATGGCCTTGCATGCAACAAAGAAAGGAATCCCAAAGGCTGTCACGTAGCCCGAGCCAATGCTGTAAGAAGTGACACCTCTTATTCGCCAAATGGGGTGGCGACACCATTCGTTTTTGTACTCTTTCGCCAAGTGAGATGGCGCCTCCCTTACTGTCCAATCGTGATACATGCATGGGCTTATGCAGCCACCTAGCCTGCCACCTATCCTGGCCCTATTCTGCACACATAAATGTTTTGTGTAAGACTCCACCCATCAACTCCAATGGCCTTGCATGCAACAAAGAAAGGAATCCCAAAGGCTGTCACGTAGCCTAAGCCAATGCTGTAAGAAATGACACCTCTTATTCGCCAAATGGGGTGGCGACACCATTCATTTTTGTACTCTTTAGCCAAGTGAGATGGCGCCTCCCTTACTGTCCAATCGTGATACATGCATGGGCTGCCACCTAGCCTGCAAGAGTGACACCTTACATTTTTTGTAAATGCATGCATGCATATGTGTAACACCCTAAGCATGCAAATGTGACACATCGCAGGCATGCAACCACTACATCAAACTTATTTGCCTATAAATACATACCTTATGAAACATCTTTCACACCCACACAACTCTCACTCTCTGCTACGAAATATTTCTTAAGTCTATCATACTCTCTATTTCTTCCTAAGTCTTTCATTCTCTCAAGCATTCTGAACAATGGCTCTTCTAACAATGGGAGATACTCACAGAGGCACAAGGGAAAACATTGCTGCATTTGTAAGTCTCTTCTTTGGTTATACATTTTTCATACTTCAAATAACGTGTTGTTCATCTTAATTAATCTTACACTTGTTTAATTATGATCTCAGGATACACAAAGATTCAGAATCCATTCGCACAAATACCTGGCTCCCGACCCATTTATCGTCCCTTATCTGGAATATGCAGGTTTTGGACATGTGATAAAGATCTCCAACTGCACCATTGACTCAAAATTCATTCTTGCAATGTTGGAGAGGTGGAGACCGGAGACCCATACATTTCACCTACCAATAGGTGAATGTACCATCACTCTCGAAGATGTGTACATGCTACTGGGCCTCCCTATCGACGGTAAGGCGGTGAACGGGTCGGTTCAACAACCCAACTCACAGTGTGAAGAACTGTTGGATAGGGACATGGTAGAAGGTGGTGGAGCAAGAGGGCAGGGAATACTACTCACTGACCTGAAACGGCATTATGCAAGTATGGAATTAAATGAAAATTTCTCAGAGAATGACCGAGTAGTAAAAGCCAGGACGTATATTATGATACTTTTTGGTACATTTTTATTTCCCGAAAGTACGGGAAATAGTGTAAATTTCATGTACTTACATTTACTAACAAATTTTGAAAAAACTAGAAAATATAGTTGGGGTTCTGCAGTATTAGCCCACATGTACAGTTCCTTGTGCAAAAACGCAGTCAAGGAAAAATGTACATTTTATGGGTGTGCATTTTTACTACAAGCCTGGGGTTGGTGGAGGATGGAGTCCTTAAACCCCATCAACAATAACACTTTTGGTTTCCCGTACGCAACAAAGTAAGTCATTAAGTTATAGCATTTATAACTATTCTGCTCTTTCCAAAATATATGCTAAAAATAACATGTTTCTCATTTCCTTTAGGTACTGCGTGAGGGGTATGGATTACGGCAAGAATCCCAGATTCAATGTCACACTCTACCGGAATCTGTTGGATCACTTAGGCCCAGATGACGTACGTCATAGCTTTTAACTTTTGTTCATTTTAATTATTTATACATTACTTTTGCGCTTACCTGATTTAAATTTTATCGCAGTTCATCTGGAGACCATATTTGGGTTTGGGCCATTCTCCAAACCCAGAGGATGCAGCAACTTGGACTGCAAAGACTGCACTCATTCGGTTCAACATTATGGAGATGCACCACAGCGACCATGTGAAGATGCAGTTCAGAATGATCCAAGAGATACCAAGTGATCCAACAGATTTGTCCCCCTGGCATCTAAAAAGGGTCGACGCCCAGTGGGGTCTTACCAACTGGAAAGACTTTGCTCCAGAATGGTGTAAAATGTGGCAAAGGCGTCACCGCTACATCTTGCAATCCCCAGTTTTCCTTACTCAAGGTAACATGTGACACACTGATCAATATATGTCGTGGTACAGGTCGGTTAGTAACCCAGATATGCACGTGTCTCATCCGAGGTACTTGGTTGACCCACGCACACAATGGGCACAACCCTCGATTCCCCATCAACAAACCCAAAATCCATCAACCTCAAACCAACCCCCAAGAAGAAACAGACCAACAAACACACAACCACATTCCCCACCACAACACAACTACAATCAAATGCCGTACTACCAACCACAATCACCGCCAAACTACCAATACCCGGATATGCCTCAAACCCAACCACAATACCAACCCCAATACCAGCACACCCACATACCCCAAACACAATTTCAGTCTTCCACATATCCCAATATGGCGCCCTCAACATCCAGCCTTAGCCCTGATATGGGAATCTCAGAAGATTATGACCAAGCCGACCAAACCTACCATCAACCACCATATCACCAAACAACCCAACATCCACAATACCAAACACCCCAAGATCCATTTCCTTTCTACCCCCCATACTCAGACGACTAATGCTACCGACCAACCATGGAACCCCACCCACCGCCAACACGACCAAACTTTGAGGGTATGGGTAACCGACTGTACCAGAGCAGATCTTCGAGATATGAAGATCTTACTGATTTTATGGATTCGGATCGCATTGACTTCGCTGGGCCGTCGACCTTGCCGCAGCAGGAAACGAGACGGCACCCAGCAAGAGAAAGGCGAGGACGGGGATGCGGAACTGGGGGTCATTACCGGGTTCCTGGGGATCACTGATGTATCTTTTTTTTTCCGAGTATTTTTTGTATCCATTTTTTTACTGTTATTTTAATGTAAAATAGTTGAATGTAATTATTTTTTTTAAAATAAAAAATCCATTTTGTTGATCTCTGTCTAATAGGCAACGCGCAGGAAAGAAAATAAAATTTTTTTTTTTTGGCCCTAATTTTGTACATAGGCGCCATCTCACTTGGCTTAGGGCTTGCCCTAAGCACTTAGGCGCCAAGTGAGATGGCGCCTCCCTTAAAAAAAGAGGTGCATGCGCCAATTGAGATGGCTCCTCCTTTGTGGAGCCATCTCAAACATGGTTATTTGCGTAATTTTTTTCGAAACCCGGTTATTTGCGAAATATTATTTTAATACTTGGTTATTAATAAAAAAAATTCCTATTTCGAAAGCTTCCTTACCTAAAATATAAGCCATCCCAATACCTGTTAAACTTCTGTAACACCTCCATCACCATCTTCCACTTTCAAAAACAAAGGTCTACACTTGGACTTCTCTAGAACAGTTCAAGCACTTTCAGCTCAAAGCAACTATTGGAATAACTTCCTGGAGGTTCAAGGAAGCTAACCAGATCATTAAAACACCTTAAAGTGAGCTCTAACTCAAAATACGATTTCCAATTTTGAGGTAAGTTTTCTGATTTTTAATCTCTTCATATAGGCATTGTTAGCTTTCCATTTTCAAAGATAAAATGTAGACATCATTGCCCTTAAGCTGACCATGTCCTTAGAATTCATTTATATTGCTTGAGTTGTGAGAATTTTAAGCTTGAACTTTCTGAAAAAATTAGGTTAGATTTGGTACCATTTAAAATTCTTGCTCATCTTTGAGCCATTGTTTAAGTTATTTACATTTCTAGAATCATGGTGAAATTTCTAATAAGTTTGACGTTCATGCTTTTGAGAATAGTTGAGAAATGAATGAGTTGCAGAGGCTCTGGCTGGTGTGAGGAAGAAGATGAAGTTTATCATTAGAACTGGTTTTGTAATATATATTTATGATTTGATATAAGATACCAGATGTATAGCCACCCTAGTGTTAGAGAGCACACGCGTTATTGCCAAGGGCCTGGGTTCGAGCTCTAACGCTGCTCTTTTTTCCAACTTTTTCATTATTTTCTTCTTTTTGGTTACAAACAAGCGCGTTGGGCCCTAAGTCTTTGGGCTTTGTCTTTTTTTCTGATCATCACCCCCTGTCTACTAACAAAACACAACCCAACCCTTCTTTTAGATTATTTTTCTGATTACAAAAACAAGCTTTTCGGTTGAATACAAAATAGTTTTTTACTCTTAAACCATCTTTCTCACTTTTATACCCCCTGACTTAATTTTATAATTTTATTTTATTTTATTTTCTTTATTTATTATTATTATTATATTTTTATTATTATTATTTTTACTAATCAAAAATACCAAAAAATATTTTATTTATTTATTTAGTTATTTAGCATATTTTTATTTTACTTCTTTTAGACATCATTTGTTGTAATTAATATTACAATTTCTTTTTCTATTTAATATTAGACTTAGGTTTATGTTAGTTTTTTTTCTAATTAAAATTAACCTAGAGGTTAGGAGTTGTAATTAATCAATTTCATTCTTTACATTGGTTTAAAATACTTTAAAACCTTAAACCCTAAAAAGTTTGTTTTCTTGGATAAATTTATTTGCTTAAAATAATTAGGATTTATCTTTGTCAAATTAATTCAAATTAATTAACTATTCTCTTCTTAGCTTAATTAGGTTAAAAACTTTTTCATAACAAAAACTCAAATAAAATAATCTCATTTTCTTTTCACATTACCTTTACATTTTTTGTACATCATTTGTTCATAATTCAATATGGTTGTTATAGTAAATTAGGGTTTATTTGTTTTCATCTCCCCATTTGTAAATTGGTACCCCCATCCCCAAATGATGTAATAGCGTAGATTTTTATATTTCCATAATTTATCGCTTTTAAATATAAATACTAGTAATTAGGGTTTGTATGACAAGATAAAATCAACAAGTAGAAAGCCCTAATTCAAAGGCAAAGAGCATGAAAACAAACACTTTTCACACTCGCACCTCTAGGGTTAACCTACACTTGTTGCCTTAGAATAAAATAGTCATATCCCTTGAACATGGGATACTTTAGCAAAGACAATCAAATACAATATCGTAGTCCCTCGATGACCCTTCAATGTTGCCTTCAATAAACGATCTTAGACCCTTACGATAAATTGCTAAGGTATCTTACAATGTTTCTTTCTATAACTATACGATGACCCACACATGTCCCTTCGCATCCAATGATAGGGCTTCTTATCAATCAATGGTAAGATAGAAATATCTAAAGGAGGAGGAAATGAATAAATACTTTTTGTGTAGGTAGGACGTTCATAGTTACTTGTTTACAACCATTTTCAAAACATATTTCAAACACACCAACACTTTCAAATGAAATATTTCAAAACTCAACACTTTGTATGCATTCTTATAGAGACGAGAATCATTACAAAGTTTGCCTAAACAAAGGAACTTTCAAAAATACTTTCAAACCATCACGAAACACATTTCAAACAAAGAATTTCAAAGTGAGCTAGCAACTAAGAGCCCGTAGATAACTATGGATGAAAAGGGTGCTAACACCTTCCCTTTTCATAACCTACCCCCCGAACTCAAGAAAATATATATAAAGGTCTTTCCTGTTCTTTTCACCCTTTCCTTTATTGGGTAAAAGAAAAGTCGGTGGCGACTCTTGCTATCCGCAACAATTGCGATAAAATGCAAAATACCCAAGTCAGTTCTCCCACTGTATTACAGAACAGGCAACTCTGATGGGGAATTATAAAGTGTGGTTACCTTAGAGACTAGATCACCTTTAAATGCTTTCATTGTTTGTTTTGTTTGCTTTATATTTTGGTTCTTTGTTTGGGTCTTGTATTGATCCTTTACCCGGATCTGGGAACATTATTAGGTAAGTAGCAAATATTGTGGAGATTGTACGGTGTAGACCGATATGGTTCAAGCAATATCTATGTTAGTGTGACACATTTGTGGGTACCAATATCCTTTGTGTTGAATCAAGGAGAATACGGGGCCGTTGTGTGGTTTCATGAAGCACTAACTGACCTTAGAACCTTTAATTTAACAACTTGTCCCTTAGGAAGTAGTGATATAGCTGGTTTCAGTGGAAAGCTGAAAATTGGTTGATACTCGATACTACGCTCATTGAGATCGGACTTTGGGGATATTTCGGCCATAAGAAAATATTGATTGTTCTGATACAATGCCCAATGAAGAAAGATCAATGATATTGAGATTCCCTAGAACCCAATTACTTTCTAGGACAGGTTAAACCAACTAAACTTAAAGAGGGTACTTACCTATGAAACCTCATGCAATCCTAAACCTAAGGACTTGTTTTCTTTATTTGTATATGTTTATTTGTACATAACATCATGACATTATACCATAGCATTTGCACTAACCATTTCAAGGACATGGATTCCATTCATAGAAAGACTATCTGAATCGGCTTTGTGAAAGTGCGTCCTCAACTCAAGGAGTTAGCATCAAGGGTTCCTCATGATTCTCCGTTCACCAAGAAGTATGGTCGTCTCATCAATTTGGCTACCTCAAATTTTGAAGAACAAATGATGGGGGTACTCTTTTAATTCTTCAACCCTAAACACCATTGCTTTACATTTCCTGATTACCAATTGGTGCCTACCATGGAGGAGTTTTCTCAATTCTTGGGAGTGCCTATTCTTGATCAATTACCCTTCATCGGTATTGAGAAAGACCCAAGACCTGAGGAGATTGCTTTAGCTTTACATTTGTAATGATCTGACGTTGTGGCAAATTGGAAGACAAGAAGTGGTGTTAAAGGTTTTCTAGCCATGTTTCTGTTTGAGAAGGCTCAACAATTTTGGGATGCTTTAGATTTGCAACCTTTTTAAGAAGTTTTGGCTCTTCTACTTTATAGGATGGTACTATTTCCTAACCCGGACCAACTCATAGATGTGAATGCAGTCAAATTTTTTCTATCTCGTAACCTGGTGCCTAACTTACTTGGAGATGTTTTGCATTCTTTTCATACTAACACCATGAAGAGAAGAGGGGTTTTTATGTGTTGTACTCCTTTGTTGGCTAGGTGGTTTATTTCGCACCTTCCTCGATCAGTTTTGAGGAACGAACAAGGTATGAGTTAGTCTATAAGGTTGATGTCACTCTCGCACTCGGATATCCACTGGTGTTCTCGATCTTTGGAGGATGTCACCGTCATTGATCATTGTGGGGAATTTCATAATGTCCCTTTCTTTGGCATTAGGGGAGGTATCACCTATAATCCTTGTTTGGCTCTACGACAGTTTGGGTATGCTCGGAGGGATGGCCCTCATGACGCACTTGTTCAAGGAATTATATTTGACTATGAGAATAATGTCCAAAGTTATCATCAAAGATTTATACGAGCTTGGGGCATAGTGAAAAAGTTGATAGCAAATCTTTGGGGCATAGGAACTCCATTCCTTTGGAGCCTTATCTCAAGTGGGAGCGAGCTCATGCCTAAATCCTCATGATGGCGTATCCTTCCATCTTACCTATCACCATAGAGCCTATTGCCGAAGGAGATGTTCCCTGCACTATTCTTCATCCTGACATGCCTACTACTCTCGAGGAATTACAAAGGTCATGTATTTAACTAAAGGGGGGAGTGATACACCTTTGAAGCCCAATTCTACTCAAGCGAGAAGAAGGTTTTGGAGCTCACGAGACAGCTTCATGAAGAGCAAAGTTTGAACGCCTACATTGCACCAAAGAGTATGCGCACGTGGGAAACTTGAGTCCTTTTTGTTTTAGGAGTTTATTTTGTATCATTTTTGCTTCTTCCGTTGTAAGCCCAAGAGGCATTTTTTGTAAACCATTTTGAACTTATTAATACAATCAGTGTTTGTTCCTTCTTTGTTTAAACAAATTTAAGTCTTAAAGGTCCTTAAAAACATTTGCATTCACATTACATGCATCATAACATAAGCAGGTTTTCCGACACAGGTTTCCTCATCTTTCTATTGTTTATTTCAGTAAGATGGATCTCGAGAAGACTATGAAGGACTTGCAGACGCAAAGTTCTCAATTTCAAGAAACCTTGCTCAAGTTGGCCAAAGGGCAACAGAAACTGATGTCACTTCTGGTTGAAAAGAAAAAGACCAAGAAGAAGGCTTTGATCAACTTGGGGAAGAGATTCAAGAGTCTTGTTTGATGAGTGCAAGTGGTAAAAGAGTCATCTGAGGAGGATGAGAATCAGGATGAAGATGTAAGGAGCACCCGTGCTGGGGGTGGTAACAATCCAGTCTTTGAGGATAAGGATTTTTTTTTATGAACAATATCCACCGGCTGAAGATAAGTATAAGCAATTGGAGGATAGATTGAAGGATATGGAAGTTCAAGTTGTTCCTTGTCTAGATTTTGGTGATTTGGGTTTGGTTCCTGGGTGGAAATTCCCCATAAATTCAAGATTCCAATATTTCCCAAGTATGATCGCGTTTCGTGGCCGAAGTTTCACTTGAGATCTTACGTCCGTAAAATTCAACCACATACCACTGATAAGAAGTTATGGGTGCAATTCTTTCAAGAGAGTCTATCTGGGACTCAATTGGAGTGGTTTTACCAGTTAGAGGGTTCCAACATTCATACCTAGGAGGATTTGGCCACTGCCTTCTACCGTCAATATCAGTATAATTCCAATCTGGCGCCAACTAGAGTGCAGTTACAAGGAATGACCATGGGTTCCAACGAAGGTTTCAAAGAATATGCACAAAAATGGAGAGACTTGGCAGGTAGGGTGCAACCACCATTGACAGATAGGGAGTTGGTGGATATGTTCATGGGAACATTGACAGGACCATTTTTCAACTTTTTAATTGGGAGCTCATCATCTGGTTTCAGAGTTAATCTTGACTGGTGAAAGGGTTGAGAGCAGTATTAAAAGTGGAAAAATTCCCATGGCCTCTACCTCTACATCAAATACTGTGAAGAAACCTTTTACCAGTAAAAAAGAAACTAATGTCGTGTATGGGTCGAGGGACCATATCAAGAAGGACCATCGTCAATCTTTAAATGCAGTTCTAATATCCAATCCAACCTCTACTCAAAGACCACAACAACAAGTTGGCTACCAAAAACCTGAAACTCCAAGAAGACAATTTACAAGGATCAACATGTCACTATCTCGAACCATACAACACATGTTAAAGGCTAATTTGGTAACATTGCGTGATCCCCCTTCAAATCCCAATGTTTCATCTCCAAAATATAACCCGAACGCCAAATGTGTTTGCCACTCCAATAGTCCCGGACATGACACTGATCATTGTTGGGCATTAAAATGCAAGATCCAAGACCTCATTGATAAAAAGACCATTGAATTTAATCTTCCTCCAACTCCAAATTTAATCACCACACCTATGACAAACCATGGAAAAGGTGTCAATGCTATTGAAGATACTACTTTTGTTTCCTCTATTAATGACTTAAGCACTCCACTGAAGTTTGTCAAAAACAATTTGTTGAAAGCTAGGATTTTCCCTGGTTGCCTTAAAGATTGTTGTTACTGTGTTGTGCAAATAAATGGATGTGAATGGCAGAAAAGAGGTGTCCAACACCTAATGGACAACCATGAGATCCTATTCAAAAGAACTCCATCCGTAAAAAGTTTGACCGAATTTGTACCTCAAGAAATTGAAGACATATCCATCATCACTATCTCCAACAAGCCTATTAGGATCACTTCAAAGGGTCCTATTAGGATTACCAATGAACCAAAGATAGATCCACTAATAATTACTACTCCTGGGCCAATCCCTTATTCTTCGATAAAGCGGTGCCCTGGAATTATGGCCCTGAAGTATACTACCATGGTATTAGACAAGACTCCTGGATTGATAAAGGCAAGACTGCTGATATTACCAACATTGCTGGCTCGAGCAAGGTGACAAGGACGAGGAGAGTATTCTCTCCTGACATTTCACCTCCAACCACCATAACTACACCTGTTCGCATTACTGATGACAAACCTAGTATTGATGCTAGGGGCAAAGAAAATATGGTTGAGCCTGCCAGGATGGAGGCGCCCTCCAAAGACATTACAACTGACGAACCCTCCACCCAAGAGATGGAAGAGATTTTGAAGATCATAAGGAAAAGTGATTATAAGATAGTCGAGCGGTTGGGGCAAACCCCCTCTAAGATTTCTATGCTATCTTTGTTACTTTGTTCTGATACGCATGCTCAAGCCTCGATAAAATTTCTTAAGAAAGCTCATGTTCCTCAACAGACTACAGCCGATCAGATTGAAATTTATGTGGCGAGTTTGACTGCCGATAATGGTTTGGGATTCTCGGATACTGATTTAACTGTAGCCGAAAGAAGTCACAATAAAGCTTTGCATGTCTCCGTTGAATGAAAAGGAACCACTCTAGCCCATGTATTGGTGGATATTGGTTCCTCTCTAAATGTCTTACCCAAAGGTTCCCTAGATTGGTTGGATTGTGAGGGTTTAGGTTGAAGCCAAGTGACATAGTGGTAAGGGATTTCGATGGATCAATGAGGATAGTACATGAAGAGGCTGACCTCCCCATCAAAGTTGGTTCATAAACTTTCAACTCGACTTTCTATGTGATGAATACTTGTCCTGCCAACTGTTGCCTACTTGGAAGCCCTTGGATATATGGGGCAGGAGAAGTGACTTCTACACTTCATCAAAAGCTGAAATATCCGGTCAAGGGAAAGATTGTTACCGTCTATGATGAAGAAGAGTTCATGGTTATCCATATGAATTCATTTAAGTTTATTGAGATGGATGGTGAGTTCATAGAAACTCCTTTTCAAGCCTTCGAAGTGGTTTCTCCCATGGCTGGTGCTGCCAAGGCTACTCCTGAGGTTCCAAAAGCTGTTAAAGATGTGCATAGGATGGCTTCCCTCAAAGATGCTCGTGTTGTGGTTGAAGACGGAGGTTGTACCATTTGGGGACAACTCCCTGACATCCCTTTCAAATCAGACAAAAGTGGTTTGGGTTTCACTGCCAAAGCTCAAAAGGAGGTCAAATGTGCTTTCATAGGAAAACCACCTTTTCGCATCAGTAATCATGAAGTGAATGCTCTTGAAAACTCTGACAACGACTGTGATTTTGATGACTGGATCTACCCGACTTCCGGTGAAGGACTTAACAACTAGCGTGCCAAGGATTTCATTCCCATCTCCTTCAACAAGGAGTAATTTCCATTTACTATTTTATCAATTTAAGAATTATGTCTGTAATTTTATTGAAATAATGACTTTAAGCCATGTTCCATACACGGGGAACCATGGTCCATTTGTTAAGAGTTTTTTCATTTTCTTATGCCATATGATCATTTAATGAAAAAACATTGGACTCTTTTGCATTCAAATTTTACGCTCATTGTCTTTCTTTCACTTTATTGCATTTTCAAAATAGCCATGTATCTTACACGCACACACACACACACATTTGCAAATCCTCGTCCACTCCAGATCTCATTGACAACGATTGTGCTATTCTCATTTATGACTTTGAACATCCAATCTACCAAGCCGAAAACAAAGGCAAAGAAGATTGTGAAATACTCGGGGAATTAGCCAGACTTATGATGCAAGAGGAGAAGGCCATTAAACCACATGAAGAGCAAGTTGAAGTGATCAACCTAGGTACTGAGGAAGATAAGAAAGAGGTCAAGATCGGCCCCAACTTGGAAGACGATATCAAAGATAGATTAATCTAGATGTTGCATGACTATGTTGAGGTGTTTGCTTGTTCATGTGAAGATATGTCGGGGCTTGATACTGACATTGTGGTTCATCGTCTACCAACAAAGGAATATTGCCCTCCAGTCAAGCAAAAAGTTCGTCGTATGAGGCCAGACATGTCTGAAAAGATAAAAGCTGAGGTAATGAAGAAATTCAATGCAGGTTTTCTAGCAGTGATGTCATATCCCTAATGGGCGGGAAATATGGTCCCCGTGCCAAAGAAAGATGGGAAAGTCCATATGTGTGTAGACTATAGGGATTTGAATAGGTCAAGCCCCAAAGATGATTTCCCACTACCACATCTTGACGTCTTGGTCGACAACACTGCTCAACATAAAGTCTTCTCCTTCGTGTATGGCTTCTCTGGATATAATCAAATCAAAATGGCTCCCGAAGACATCGACAAAAGCACTTTTGTTGCACAGTGGGGCATTTTTTGTTACAAGGTCATGCTTTTAGGTTTGAAGAACGCAGGGGGAACCTATCAACGAGCTATGGTAGCCCTATTCCATGACATGATACATCATGAAATATAAGTGTACGTTAATGATATGATTGCAAGGTCAAAAACTGAGGAACAACGCCTTGATCATCTTCACAAGCTATTTAAAAGATTGAAGAAATATAAGCTAAGGTTGAATCCTAACAAATGCACCTTCGGGGTAAGATCTGGAAAACTCTTAGGGTTTATCGTCAGTGGAAAGGTATCGAGGTTGACCCTGTAAAAGTTGAAGCCATACAAGAAATGTCGGCTCCCTGTACTGAGAAAAAGGTTAAGGTTTCTTAGGTAGACTCAACTACATTGCTCGATTCATATCTCAATTGACTGCTACTTGTGAGCCAATCTTCAAACTCTTGAAGAAAGATCAAGTAGTCAAATAGAATGACAACTGCCAAGTAGCCTTTGATAAGATCAAGGAATATTTACAAGAACCTCTCATCCTGATGCCTCCAGTTGAAGGAAGACCTCTGATTATGTACTTAACTGTATTAGATAACTCAATGGGGTGTGTGTTGGGCCAACATGACGAGTCTGGCCGAAAAGAGCATGCAATATGCTACCTGAGTAAAACATTTACCGACTGTGAAACAAGATATTTACTGCTCGAGAAAACTTGTTGTGCTCTAGCATGGGCTTCTCGCCGGCTAAGATAGTATATGTTGAATCACACCACATTGTTGATTTCTAAGATGTACCTTATCAAGTACATCTTCGAGAAAACAGCTCTCTCCGGATGAATAGCTAGATGGAAAATGATCATGACTGAATATGATATCCAATATATTACACAAAAGGCCATAAAACGAAGTGTGCTGGCAGATCATTTGGCCCATCAGGCTGTTGATGATTACCAATCCATGATCTTTGAATTTCCAGACGGAAATATCATGCTAATAATTGATTGTGAAAAGCCTGGATCGTATGACGAACCTGAACAAGGATCCCGATGGACTATGGTTTTTGATGGGGCTTCCAATGATTTGGGTAGTGGAGTTGGTGTTGTGATTATTTCTCCCGAAGGTTGCCATACACCTTTCACTTCCATATTATGCTTCGACTGTACAAACAACATGGATGAGTATGAGGCATACATCTGGGTCTTAGGGCTGCCATTGACCTAAGAATCAAATTCTTAAACGTATACGGGGACTCAGCCCTAGTGATCAATCAAGTCATAGGGGAATGGGATACCAAACATCCTAATCTAATCCCCTACAAGGAGCTTGTATTAACCCTGGTCCCATAATTTGAGGAGGTTACCTTCGAACACTTTCTAAGAGAAGAAAATCAGTTGGCGGATTCCTTAGCAACAATGTCATCCATATTCAAGGTCAAGTGGAACAATGAGGCTCGTAGAATTACAATTGAAAGATTTTACGAGCCTGCACACTATTGTAAGATTGAGACTGACAAGGAGAAACCATTGTACCATGAAGTGTGGAGATATATGGAAGCACAAGAGTATCCTTGAGGAGCTTCCATCAATGATAATAAATTCCTACGAAGGTTTTTAGCCAAATTATTCCTAAGAAATGGAATCTTGTACAAGCGCAACCATAATCCAACTCTACTCCGGTGTGTGGACAAGAAGGAGGCAGAGAAGATCATTGAGGACATGCATGATGTCCTTTTTGGAACTCACTCTAGTGGGAACACTATGACCAAGAAGATTCTGAGGGATGGTTATTATTGGTCAACAATGGAAGATGATTGTCACCAAAATTCAAGGACTTTCCATAAGTATAAGATATATGCCGATAAGGTTCATGTGCCTCCGGTACCACTAAATGTCATGACTGCTCCGTGGCCATTCGCAATGTGGGGTGTGATATGGTGGCAAAACCGACTGTTATACTAGTTTTCATTTTTTGTTTGCAAATGCCGCGGTAAGCAAGACTCGCCACCGACTTTTCTTTTATCCAACAAAGGAAAGGGTGAAAAGAACAGAAAAAGACCTTTCGAGAGTTTTCTGAGTAAGGGGGGTAGATTATGGAAAGGGAAGGTGTTAGCACCCTTTCCATCCATGGTTTTCCACGGGCTCTTTGGTACTTGCTCATTTTATAAATTGCTTGTGTTTTGTGTGTTTTGAAAATTGTTTTGAAAATGCCTTAATGCGGCGATTCACTTTAAGGTAACTCTTGTATCAGTCCTCAAGAGTGTGATAAAGCGTTTTGAAAACTTTTGTTTGAAAAGTGTTTGAAAGTGTGTAAAAGGATTGTTTGAGCAAGTACCTAACAGTTATCTACCTACTCGAAAAGTTTTGTTCTTTTCCTCATAACCTTTAGACAGTGCTATCCTACTATTAGTGAGTAGGTAGCCCCATCGTTGGAGTTTTAAGGGACATTCGAAGGGACGAAATGGTCACTGAAGGCAACATGTAAGGATACCTTAGCATTTCAAAGGGACTGTCATCATATAGGCAACATCGAGGGACAAGATCATTTCTCGTAGGCAACTTGAGGGACATTGAGGGACTATGATCTTTATGATGACTTTAAACTGAGGGTCTTTGCTAAGATATCCCTACGTTCGAGGGACATGACCATTGTTTCCGAGGCAACCAAGTGAGACAAACCCTAGGAGTGAGTATGTGCAAGTGTGCTTTTTTCAGTTAATTATCTTTGCACAATTAGGGCTATCTACTTTTTAATCGTTGATTTATCTTTCGCATATAATCCTAATGTCCATACATCTAGCAGTTTAATAGTTGCGGAAATTAAAGAGTGCGAGAAATTAAAGTCCTAACTATTACAAGGCTTTTGGGAAGATACACAAATGTTTCACTGAAAATAAAGATGCGGAAATTGAAATCCTAATTAAGCTATTACAAACTTGAAACAGTTACAATAATTTGAATTAAAAGAAAGTAAAGGCGCGCGCGACGAATTAAATACGAGAATAAATTAGAAGCCTAAAAAAACCTAATTAATTAAAAAATATTTTTGTGTATTTTTTATTGAGAAAATAATTTAATTACAAAATAAACCTAATTTTCTAATTAATTTTAATTAAAAAAAAACAATCAAGTGAATCTAATTAATTTAATTTATTTTCAACAAAATTAATTTTTTTTTAAAAACCTAATTCTATATTTTTTATGATTTTATATTTTTAATTAAAAAAATGATTTTTGTTGTTTTTTGATTTAATAAAAAAAGATTTTTTTGTTGTAAAAAATGATTAAATAAATAAATAAAACAAAAAAAAAGAAATTAAAAAGAATGATTTGGGCCTGGTATTGTTGAGTAACCAGGGGGTGTATTACTAATTTTCGTTGGGCCCAAGATGCCACCCCAAACAAATGCTTGGATCCAGTGTTGGCCACGTTTGAGGGTGCATCATGGACTTTTCCTACGTGAGACCTTGGATCTGTGATGGAGATGATCCAATGGATGGATCTGGGGCGCATGCTAGGCGCTTGGAATGTGAGACATATAGGATCTAAAATCAAATAGTTAGAAAATGTAAAAATTCCTGACTTGGGTATCGAACCCAGGACTCTCACCTCACATGCATTCCTCCTTACCACCATGCCAACTTGTTATTCGTTTACATAAATGACAAAATAATACTATGATGGAAATACACGCCTTATGCCTAGAACACGCGCGAAATTCAAATCGGCCGGTGGGAGTCAACCACGTGATCACCTTCTTCCTCAAGACTGTCGTTTTAGGTATCAACCTTTTACCTACGAACACCAACTGTAACTATAACCCTGCAAATCTCAAAAATCAATGTCAGACATATAAATCAATTCCAAGCATACAGTTCAACTCGTTTTGATCTCAGGAGTATGATGGCATCCCTCTTTTTCCCTGATTATACCTGCATCAAAAAGCCCTAAAACACAACCTCAAACCCTAACAATGGCAACTATACATACATACGCTAAAACCCCTAATTAATCATACCAATACGTCCTAAATGATGATACAAACATGAAGGAATGCTTAGAAATCATTTATGATGCGTAAATTTGCAGAACCAAATTCAAAAAAGATGGCAAACTGTGGTACTTTAAGGTGTTGATTCCTAGAGTTTTCACGCGTGTAAACGATGCTGCTAGCCTTAGAAGACGTCCAGGAGTGGATTGGTGGCCTTGAATCACCTTGAATCGTCCTCTACCTCAGAATTCGAACCACACTTATTTGTCAAAAATTTTGAGTTTTATTCTTCTTATGGAGGCAGTTTTTTCGTCCTCTTTAGGTCTGGCCTCCTTGTGTATATGTATTGGAACATATTAGGTTAACAAAAACAACTTGAATCTTGAATAATTATGGAGAAAAGATCTTGATTGTTCAATGCATTATTTGTTTCCAAAATAATTCAAATCATTCCATTCTTTCTCCAATCATCCTTGGTACGATTTGATCCTGATATGCCAGCATATATCATCTTCATTCAATGCCAAAAACATTCCAAAAGCAATTTACATGATTTATTTTGATTTTATTTGATTTTATTTGAATTTTAAATGAATAAAATCACAATAAATCAAATAAATAATTTAATGAAGCATGGAGTGGTTCATGGGTCGTGGACCATGTTAGAAACACGATACAAGCATAACCAGTTGGGCCCATTTGAAGAAAAATGCATTTTGGGCATAGTTGACTTTGTGCAAATTTCCAAAAATGGCCAAATTTGACAATGCACATCTCTCACAATTTTGACCCTAAGAGGGTGTTCTTTGACTTTTTAGAAAGCTTATTATGTCCTGTAAACAACCCTTTTTGTTTCATTTCCATTGGATCTTCCATTTTCATGTAAGAATCTTTGACTCAACAGGTGTCTTTGTTGACTTTTTTAAATGACCTGTAATGTCTGAATTCATATCTTTTCATGAGTAAATTTTTTGAACTTGAGGGATGAAGTTGAGTTGTAGGGAATTTCACTATCTTCAAAATGAGCCTTGGATGTGGAATTTCTGATAAAGTATGAGAAAGTTATGCCTGGTCAAAGTTTGGTTGACTTTTCCTATAAAAACCCTAATTTAGTAACTTTTGAGTTTTGATGAATTTGGGGCACTCCTTGAGGAATCATGATCAAACCTTGATCAAATGATGGATATTACTTCAAAATGTTGATGTTGACCAAAAATCTTGAAGTTTGACTGTATGTGGGTCACAGTTGACTTTTGTCCTAACATAGTTAACTTTCAGGCATTTGAGCAGTTGACTGAGCAAACTTCTTGTGCAAGGCATGAGACATGACATGGATGTTCTTGAGAACATATTAGGACCATGGAAAATATTTGATACCTTTGTATTTCACCCATCTTGAGGAAAATTGAAACCCTAGTTTGAGGTTCATTGTATTAGGATAGCATTTGCCTGATCAATCCTTGGGCATCCTTGGGCAAGTTGAGGATTTCAATAAACACATGTTGAGTAAAATGAAAGGGAAAATTTTGGGATACAACAGATGCCCCTGTTCAATCTTCTTAAACCTGAGGATGTAGATTGGCTGGTCTGCCTTTCGTGATCTGAAGGTAGAAGATGATTGAACACGAGAGTGCCCAGAAATTTGCACTCGCATGGAGTAATACTGATTGGTGATATTGGGAATGGGCTTACATATTCCATTTGGAAGTCGACAGAGACTCTTCATAGATGTGCTTAAAGATTCCATCCAAAAAAGATATCAATCACATAAGAGATTCCTTTGCGAGAATTCATGTACCTTCCGTTGAGGAGGACTTCGTTGGGGAATGTCGATTTACGTCTGGGGAAATAGATTATAGGGTTACTTCGGAATGAAAGCCTGGATAGTATGGCTATGGGAAGGAACCTGGATAGTAGGGTTACTTCGGAATGAAAGCCTGTATAGTAGGGCTATGAGAAGGAACCTTGATAATAGGGTTACTTCAAGAGGAGTTTGGGTAAAACTGCATTTGAACCGAGAAAGAACCTAGCTAAGGTTGCTTCGTTTAATCATGTCGGTTAGCTGATGATAATTGTCTTTCCTTAAAAGGTAACAGGGTTAATTATATGCGATGCATGAAATTCATTATTAGATGATGTTCTCAAAATAAATGAGATTATGTTGTATGTGATATGTATGTGCATGTCATGATGTATGAGCATGATGCTTTTGTGACATATCTGAGTCTGGGAAAATAAATCCCTGATTGCTGTTGGAGAGTATAACATTCCTGACTGTTGTAGAGAACTATGGTTCTTCTACTTCCGCTGGGGATGGTGAACATAAATGACTATGCTGGAGATTTACTCCTTGTTGTTTGTGAATATTCTGCCAGGGAGACACTCTGTTTGAGAATAACTCTTCGGGGGACTAATTCTGTTGGAAAGTGGATTTCCGTAGCTGGAGGGGTAAACTCTGTCGGGGATTAGGTTTTCCCATTCAGGGAAATAAACTCTGCTTGGGAGAAAAAATTTATGACCCGCTTGCGATTATGAATTTCGGCTGGGGGATATAAATGTCATATTTCTGGAAGAACCTGGCTGGGGAGATTACTTCCTGTTTTGGGAAAGTTGATATCAATGCTTTGATTTCTCTAACTCTATAGGGAATGTAGATGTCACGAGGTCGTATGTACTAATGATTGTGTTTCAAATATTTCTCTGCCCCGGTACCTGCTGGACAGAGTAACTGTCGGGTTTGACATTTTTAGTTTTTTCCCCTATTTCTTAAGTTACGAGTGATTGTCTTTCTGTTTTCTATGAAAATGTTTGTGAACCGCAATCATATTCAAATGCATATGTCAAGAATAAACCATTTCACGTTCTTGCAAAACAAAACAGAAAAAGAAACACAAATAGTTTTGTAAAAATGACTTGTATTAATTTCGAAATTGGCCTATAATAGGCGCTTTTGTACAAGGAAGCTGACGCTCTTAGTAAGAGAGCACCGCCGTAAAAATGGAAGATATACAATATTGTATCAAAAAAGAAAACAACTATGTACAACAATCTCATTAGGTTCCAAGTCTGCTATTGTCACTATGTCTTTGAGCGTCTCATCACTTTGCTGCTTGTCCGAAGCTGATTAGATTGATTGGTGTCGTTCGAGCTTGACAATTAATACTGAGGTCTGGTCGCAAAGTGATCCAATGGGACATAGTGATACGCTTTACATCCCTAACTTTTTCCTGGACTTCCCTTTTGGGTTTTAAGTCCGTCGGGATACCCCTTTTTGCCCAAGTCGCCTTTTCAGGTTTTCGACTTTCCAGGTGTACATATTTTTCATTTTTATCCCTTATTTTTGCCCGAACCCTTTTGGTTCGCCGGGAAGCCCTTATTTTTTCCTAGGCCAGTAAACCTAGCGGGTCTTTTATCATGCGTAGTATCTTTTCACTATGTCTGCATTGACATGGTGAGGAAGGTCGTCACCGTCCATGGTGGTTAGAATCATGGCTCCACCCGAGAAAATGTTTTTAATCACAAATGGCCCTTCGCATGTGGGATTCCATTTTCCGTTGGGATCACCTTGCGGCAGTTTGATGCGCTTGATTAATAGATCCCCTACTTAATACTCTTGACGTCTGACATTTTTGTTGAAAGCCTTGATCATCCGCTTTTGATACGTTTGACCATGACAGACAGAAGTAAGTCTCTTCTCATCGATCAAATTCAGTTGGTCAAGTCAAGTCTGGATCCAGTCGTCCTTGTTCAAACCCACATCCTTCATAATCCTTAAAGAAGGAATCTGGACCTTAATGGGTAGGACTGCCTCCATGCCGTATACCAGAGAGTAGGGTGTTTCCCTTGTCGACGTCCATGCTGAGGTACGGTACCCATGAAGAGCAAATGGAAACATCTCATGCCAGACTTTGTATGTCACCGACATCTTCTGTATGATCTTCTTGATGTTCTTGTTAGCGGCTTCAATAGCGCCATTCATCTTCTACCGGTAGGGAGAAGAGTTATGATATTGTATCTTGAATTGCTTACAGAGCTCGGTGATCATCTTGTTATTGAGATTCGTACCATTTCCAGTGATAATTCTCTCTGGGACACCATACCGACAGATCAGGTTATGCCTGATAAACCGCGCCATAACGTTCTTGGTCACAGTCGCAAAAGAGGCCGCCTAAACCTATTTTGTGAAGTAATCAATGGCCACCAGGATGAAGTGATGCCCATTGGAAGCGGTAGGTCTGATTTCTCCGATCATGTCAATGCCCCACATTGCAAAGGGCCAAGGAGCCGTCAAGACATTTAAAGGAACCGAAGGCACATGCTCCTTATCAGCATAGATTTGGCACTTATGACAAGTTCGGGAGTGCTGATAATAATCTTCTTCCAAAGTGGACCAGTAGTATCCTGCCCGTAGAATCTTCTTAGCCATGGTATGTCCACTTGAATGGGTTCTGAAAGTACCTTCATGTAAATCTGTCATAATCCTCTCTGCTTCGCTCTTGTCTACACGCTGCAGTAAGGTAGAGTCATGGTTGCGCTTGTAGAGGATTCCATTACTGAGGAAGAATTTCGCAGCGAACCTTCTCAGAAATTTCTTATCGTTGACAGATGCCCCTTGGGGATATTCTTGAGCCTCGAGATACCTTTTTACTTCATGAAACCAAGGTTTATCCGCTACCTCTTCAGTATCAACTCACAATAGTGTGCTGGCTTATCCAACTTCTCAATGGTGATTCGGGGAGCTTCATTATCCCACCTGACCTTGAACATAGAAGACATGGTAGTTAGCGCGTCCGCTAACTGATTCTCCTCTTGTGGGAAATGTTCAAAGGGTACCTCCTCAAAGTGCGGGAGCAATGTCAGTATGTGCTCTTTGTACGGGATGAGATTCGGATGCTTCGTATCCCATTCGCCTTTGATCTGGCTTATTACCAAGGCTGAATCCCCGAAGACATTTAAGAACTTGATCCTGAGGTCGATAGCGGCTTTAAGACCCATGATGCAGGCTTCATACTCCGCCACGTTGTTAGTGCAGTTGAAACATAGTCGGGTAGTGAAAGGAGTGTGACAGCCCTCAGGAGATAAGATTACAACGCCAATGCCATTAATGAGAGCGTTCGTAGCTCCATCAAAAACCATACTCCACCGGGATCCTTCTTCAGGTCCTTCGTCCGGTCCAGGTTCTTCGTAGTTAGTCACTAGCATAATATTCTCGTCCGGGAACTCAAAGTTCATGGACTGGTAGTCATCCACGGCCTGATGTGCCAAATGATCAGCTAATACACTTCCCTTGATTTCTTTCTTGGTTGTACATTGTATATCGTATTCAGTTAAGATCATTTGCCATCTCTATATTCTTTGGGAGAGTGCGGGATTCTCGAAGATGTATTTGATTGGATCCATCTTATACATAAACAGAGTAGTGTAGGTCAGCATATACTATCTTAGTCGGCGAGCAGCCCATGCCAAAGTGCAACAAGTTTTCTCGAGCAGTGAGTATCTTGTCTCGCAGTCGGTAAACTTTTTGCTAAGGTACTATATTGCGTGCTCTTTTCGACCAGACTTGTCATGCTGCCCCACCACATATCCCTTTGAATTATCTAGCACTGTTAAGTATAATATCAAAGGTCTTTCTTCAACCGGAGGCATCAAAATTGGTGGTTCTTGAAGGTATTCTTTTATCCTTTCGAAAGCAGTCTGGCATTCGTCATTCCACTTTACCACTTGATATTTCTTCAGAAGCTTGAAGATGGGCTCACAAGTAGCAGTCAGATGTGAAATGAACCTGTCAATATAATTCAGGCGTCCCAAGAAACCTCTAACCTCCTTCTCTGTATGCGGATCCAGAATCTCTTGTATGGCCTTTACCTTTGCAGGGTCTACCTAAATACCTTTGTCACTAACAATGAAACCCAGAAGCTTACCAGACCTTACCCTGAAGGTGCACTTGTTCGGATTCAACCTCAGCTTGTATGTCTTCAACCCGTCGAACAAATTTTGCAGATGATCAAGGTTTTCCTCTTTGGTTTGAGACCTGGTTATCATGTCATCAACATAAACCTCTATCTCATGGTGAATCATATCGTGGAAGAAGGAAACCATGGCTCGCTGATAAGTTGCCCCAACATTCTTCAACCCAAAAGGCATCACCTTGTAACAGAAGGTGCCCCACTGTATGACGAAGGTTGTCTTCTCCATGTCTTCAGGAGCCATCTTCATCTGGTTGTAGCCAGAGAAAACCAGCCATGAAGGAGAATATTTTGTGCTGCACGGTGTTTTCAACCAGAACATCGATGTGGGGAAGTGGGAATTCATCCTTGGGGCTTGCCCTGTCCAGGTCTCTGTACTCCACACACATCCGTACCTTATCGTCTTTCTGGCACCAGCACGACGTTAGCAACCCACTACGAATAGGAGGTGACGACTAAGAACCTAGCGTTGAACTGCTTCATGACCTCTTCCTTGATCTTCTCTAACATTTCAGGGCGCATGTGGCAAACCTTTTGCTTAACTGAAGGACAATCTTCTTTAGTTGGCAGACGATGTACCACAATATCAGTGTCTAAACTAGGCATGTCTTCTATTGACCAGGCGAAGATCTCAACATAGTCTTGCAACATCTATATCAACCGCTATTTGATCTCAGTCCCTAGATTTGCACCGATCTTGACTTCTTTTTTGTCCACCTCCGTGCCCAAGTTTATCGTCTCAACTGGCTCTTCATGAGGTTGTATAGCCCTCTCCTCCTGCTGTAACAGTCTAGCAAATTCTCCGGGTACCTCACAATCATCCTCACCTTCGTCCTCGGCTTGGTTGACCAGATTTTCAAAGTCATGATTGGCAATAGAAGAACTGTTATCAATGGGATCCAGGGTGGATATGGATCTGCAATTGGATATGTGAGTGTGTGTAAGAGCATAACTGTATTGATAAAGTAAAAACATAAAAGAAAAACAGAGAGCGCAAAATTTGTATACAAGGAACGTCCAATGTTTTATTGATGATATATGAAATGACATATAATAACCCTCACAGATAGAACCATTGTGCCTCGGGCAAGACACAAGGCCATAAAGTTTAAATTGTTTATTACAATCTCGAAAAACAAGTAAGACAATTATTACAGAATAAAAGAAGCTGGTATAAAATCTCTGACTGTCCAATTACTCGGTCCACCGTTGGTAGTCGGGTAGGTCCAGCTGTCAATTTCAGAATCTTTCTCACTGTCTTCAATAGCATTGACCCCACGATTGCTGATGCATAGGGGAGGTCCTCCATCCCGAGCGTGTCGAACAACCCTTTGAGCCCCTAAAGTAAACCCAAACCAAATTTTCTATTTTTGTGAGTAAAATCAGCGAGTTGCCCCCAGTTGGTACACCCACCTTCTTCAACTATTGATCTAGCGTGCTTGAGAGAAGCCATCTTCAGAGGAGGTTTGGTGCTGGTGGTAGTTTCGGTGACGCCAAAATCTGGAGAACCTCTTCAATGTTTTGAAAAGGAGTCTCTATGAATTCCCCGTCCATCTCTACATACCTGAAGGAGTCCAGGTGGCTCACCATATACTCCTTTTCACCATGCATAGTGACAATCTTCCTTTTCACCAGATATTTCAGCATTTGGTGCAGCGTAGAAGTAACAGCCCCAACTTCATGGATCCAAGGATGAACCAACAAACAACAGTACGATGTCTTGATGTCCATCACGTAGAAGGTGGACCCAAAGGTCTGAGAGCTCACTTTGACAGGGATGTCCACCTCCCCATGCACCATTCTCTTCGACCCGTCAAAAGCCCTCACCACAATGTTACTGAGTTTAGGGTCAAGCCTTTACAATCTAGCCGATTGAGATCCTTTTTAGGCATGACATTCAGTGAAGACCCAGTGTCTACCAGCACATGAGCCATAGTAGTGCCCCTGCATTCGATCGAGACATGCAGAGCATCATTATGCTTCCTCCCTTTTGGTGTCAAGTCGGCATCTGAAAAACCCAACCCATTATCAGCAGTCAAGCTGGCCACACAGTCTTTGAATTGATCGGCTGAGGTTTCTTGCGGCACATGCGCAGTCTTGAGCAATGCAATCAGAGCTTTTGTATGGGCCTTGGAACATAATAACAGAGACAACATCGATATCTTCTAAGGGGTCTGCCCAGCTGCTCGACCATATTGTAGTCACTCTTCTTTATTATTTTTAAGATTTCCTCTATTTCTTGCTTAGAGGATTCCACAACAACTTTTCTAGGTGCCTCCGTCCGGGCAGGCTCACCTAAAGCTTCTTTTCCTCGAGTCCTAGATGACTCAACGGCAGGAGTAACAATTGGAGTAAGAACGGGAGTAGTAACGGAAGTACCGATAGGAACAACAGATGAAATAACAACATGCTTAGTGACAGTCTTCAGGGAGATCTCGGGAGAGAAAACCCTTCCACTTCTGGTGATCTTACTGGTCCCGACAATGTTACTGACATCGGGATCAATTTCTTCAGCCTTCAAATCCTGTTTAACGCCATGATAGTAAACATCAATGCCATAATTCCAATGGACAGCTTTGTCCGAGAAGTATGGGACAAGACCAGGAAAAGTGATTATTAACGGAGCAATTCTTGGAGCAGGTGTAATACTAACAGGTCTTTTAGAGGAGACATTGGAAGGATTGGCGGAAATGGTTATAATGGCAATATCTTCACACGGAACAGTTGGAATCAAAGTCTTTTCGAACAAAATTTCTATGCTGTCCATCAGACGTTGAACACCTGCTTTCAGTAAATAGAAACCAGTAGGCAGAGATGAACACATGCGGCAACCTTCACCATAAGCCGGAAATAAACTGGCAAGCAACAAATTCTTCTTGACAGTCATAAGAGGAGTAGAAACTTTATTAATAAAGGTAACAAACAGACCAGCATCAATGGTATTAACTCCACAATTGTGCTTGGGTATGGGAGCAGTTATGACAGTAGGCTTCTCCGGAGCATCAAACTCAATCTCCTTGGCTTCAATTAGATCTTGTACCTTATTTCTCAGAGCCCAACAGTTATTTGTATCGTGGCCAGGATTCTCAGAATGGTAGGAACACCGAGCGTTTGGATTGTACCGAGGAGGTGCGGTGTTAGGATTCTTGGGAGCCTCTTTCAAGGTTGCCAAGTTGGATCTTAGCAGATGGGGTAGAACCTCAGTCAATGTCATGTTAATCCGAGTAAACTACCTTTGTGATCTTTCTACCCTTTGCTGGTTGTTTCGTGGCAGGGTAGCCGCGGGCCTAGGTATCATCACAGCACCTACCGTTAAACGGTGTTCAACTCTGTTCTAACCTCTTAGACTATAAATGGCACTGACCTTCTTCTTACCCGTGAAGGGTTTCTTCACTAAACTCGAAGAGGTGTCTTTCTGGATCTTGCCACTCCGGATCCGAGCTTCTACCCTCTCTCCCGTTAATACCAGCTCGGTAAAACCACTTGAGGAGCTACCAATCAAATGATTGAAGAAGGGACCAGACAGTGTCCCAAGAAACATGTCAACCAACTCCCTATCAGACAAAGGGGGTTGGACCCTCCCAGCCAAATCTCTCCACTTCTTCTCATAGTCCTTAAAGCCTTCACCTGCACCCATGGACATACTCTGGAGTTCAGTACGAGTAGGGGCAAGTTCAACGTTGTATTGATATTGCTTATAAAAAGCAGCAGCCAAATCCTCCCAGTTACAGACATTGGTTCCCTCCAGTTGATAGAACCATTCAAGCTGAGTCTCTGATAGACTGTCTTGAAAGAAGTGGACCCCCAAGTTCCTATCAGCAGTGTGAGGATGAATCTTCCTCAAATAGGAACAGAGATGAAGCTTGGGATAAGAAACCCCATCATACTTCGCAAAAACCGGAGCTTTAAACTTTTGTGGGACGACTACCCCAGACACCAACCCCAACTCTTCAAAATCCAGCCCAGGTATTCTCTGGATCTCCATAGCACTCAACCGCTCCTCTAACTGCTTGTATCTATCCTTAGTGGGAGGATACTACTCATCATTGTAGTCTGTATCATTATCAGAAACTTCAGGGCTAGGGTCATTCTCCCTCGACTCTCTCTTGATTCTCCCCTTCTTTGGACGAGGAGGTCAGATCAACTGGTTGCTTTAACGGCCCCCTAAAGCTTCTACCCAAATTTGGAACAACAGAGGTCTTCTTCTTCTTCTTCTTCTTTTCCTTCAGGATGAGGGCCTTCAGATCTTCCTACCCTTTTGCCAAAGTTATGAACATTTGTTGAAATTGGGCATTTTGTGCCTCGAAATATTTAATGCTTTGTTCAGAAGACATTATTGCTGAAATAAACAGTGAAGAAGATGAGAAACTTGTAATGGTGCATGTTTATGCAATGTTATAGATGGTATGTGTATGCAATGATTTCAAGGACTCTTAAAGGATCAAATTTGTTTAACCAAAAGAAACACACGTTAATTGTATTAATAAGTTCGGATTATTACAAAGAATGACCTTTAGGCTTATAATTAAACAAAACTTAAAGCAAAAAGAAAATTAGGTCTCCCAGGAGCGCATCCTCTTTGGTGCAATGTAGGAGTTTATGTTCCTTTCCTCATGGAGTAGCATAGTGAGCTCCATGACCTTCTTCTTGCTGGCATAGAATTGAGCTTCAAACGTGTCCTGCTCCTCTTTAAGTTGAACCCGAGATTTCTGTAACTCCTCATGATCAGTTGGCATGTCAGGATGATGAACAAGAGAAGAAGTGTCTCCTTCAGCAACTGGCTCCACAATCATTGGTAGGACATGAGGGTAAGGCATCATAAGGCTTTGGGCACGGGCTCGTACCCATCTGAGATAAGGCTTAAGAGGGATGGAGTTCTTGTGCCCCAGTGTCTTGCTAACAATTCTATGTACCATGCCTCAAGCTCGTATGAACCTTTTGCGATAACCTTGGGCATCATTCTTATAGTCGAAGGCAATTCCTTGGATAAGCGTATGATGAGGACCATCCCTTCTTGCATAACCAAACTTCCGCAGTGCCAAACAAGGGTTATATGTTATTCCTCCCTTAATGCCTAAGAGAGGGACATTAGGGAGTTCACCACATCGATCAATGATGGTAACATATTCCGAGGACCGTGAACACCAATGAATGTCTGAATGTGTAAGGGACATCAGCCTATGAGACCATTTCATACCCTGCTCATTCTTCAAAATAGACCTGGGTAGGTGCGAAATAAACCACCTACCCAATAGAGGGGTGCAACACATGAGGGTCCCCCTTCTCTTTAGAGTGCGAGCATGCAGGGAGTGTAGAATATCCCCAAGTAATGTAGGCACCGGATTATGAGACAGAAAGATCTTAATCGTATTCACATCTACGAGTTGGTCCGCATTAGGGAAAAGTACCATCCCATAGATGAGGAGTGACAATACCTCTTCAAAAGCTTGTAAATCCACGGTATCCCAAAAATAGTAAGCCTTCTCGAATAGAAATTTAACCGGGATCTTGGACACTTCCCCTTATTTCCCAATTTGTCACTACATCGGACCGTTGTAAGGACAGAGCTCGAGCAATATCTTCAGGCTTTGTATGTTCTTCCATACCGTTGAAAGGTAACTGATCAAGAATAGGTACCCCTAATAACCGAGAAAATTCCTACATAGTAGGAACTAGATGGTAATCCAGGAAGGTGGAGCAGTGGTGCAAAGGATCAAAGAACTGAAATAGCACTTTTAATAATGCTTCATCAGGTTTTGAAGTGACCAAGTTGAGTAACCGATTATGTTTTTCAGTGAAGGGAGAGCTTTCGGGGATCCTTAATGCCAAATCCTTTAGTTGGAGAGGCACTTTCACAAGGTTAATTTGGACAGTGTTCCTGCGGGCGGATGCCATGTCCTACAAAACAAAACAAATATGAGCCCTAGAAAATCCTTGAAATGGTTAGTATGATATGCCATGCTTATGATGTCATGATTATGCTAAAAAATCACATGTATAGAAAGTAACAAACAAGTCACACCAAGTCCTTAGGTTTAAGGCCTACATGAGTTTTAAGGTCACACTCTCTTGAAGCTGGATTAGTTCTACTTGTCCTATAAATAGTAACCGGGTTCTAAGGAATCTCAATATCACCGATCTTTCCCCCAAGCTTCTTTCAATAGGCGATTGACACGCAACCAAACAAAACTCAAGAGTCAAACCTCAATGAGTGTAGCATCAAGTATCTTTCGACCTTGGGAATACACCAAAGTCGACCATCTCGCTACGTCCTACTGACCAAGTTATGAAATTAAAGGTTCTAAGGTCAGTTGATGCTTTATGACACCATGCGGTGGCCCCGTACTCTCCTTGATTGACTCAAGGGTTACCGGTACCAACCAAAGTGTCACATCAACATAGCTACTGCTTCAACCATGTCGGTATACCCCGCACAGTTCCCCAACAGTTTATTGCTACTTACCTAAAAGGTGTCCCCAGATCCCGGTGTAGAATCTACATAACCCCAACAAAACCCTTGAATATAAAGCAGGCAAAGCAAAACAAGAAATCAATTTTAGAAATGACCTATATCTTAAGGTATACCCCACTTATTTGTCCACAGCAGAGTCGCCAGTTCTGTGATACGGTGGCAGGACCGACTGTTATACTAGTTTGTGTTTTTTGTTCGCAAATGTCGTGGTAACCAAGAGTCGCCACCAACTTTTCTTTTATCCAACAAAGGAAAGGGTGAAAACAACAAAAAAAGACCTTTCAAGAGTTTTGAGTAAGGGGGGTAGATTATGGAAAGGGAAGGTGTTAGCACCCTTTCCATCCATGGTTTTCCATGGGCTCTTAGGTACTTGCTCATTTTCTAAGTTACTTGTGTTTTGTGTGTTTTGAAAATTGTTTTGAAAATGACTTAGTGCGGCGATTCACCTTATGATAACTCTTGTATCAGTCCTCAAGAGTGTGATAAAGCGTTTTGAAAACTTTTGTTTGAAAAGTGTTTGAAAGTGTGTAAAAGGATTGTTTGAGAAAGTACCTAACAGTTATCTACCTACTCGAAAAGGTTTGTTCTTTTCCACCTAAACATTAGACATTCCTATCCTACTATTAGTGAGTAGGTAGCCCCATCGTTGGAGTTTTAAGGGACATTCGAAGGGACGAAATGGTCACTGAAGGCAACATGTAAGGATACCTTAGCATTTCGAAGGGACTGTCATCATATAGGCAACATCGAGGGACAAGATCATTTCTTGTAGGCAACTCGAGGGACATTGAGGGACTATGATCTTTATGATGACTTTAAACTGAGGGTCTTTGCTAAGATATCCCTACGTTCGAGGGACATGACCATTGTTTCCGAGGCAACCAAGTGAGGCAAACCCTAGGAGTGAGTATGTACAAGTGTACTTTTTTCAGTTAATTATCTTTGCACAATTAGGGTTATCTACTTTTTAATCGTTGATTTATCTTTCACATACAATACTAATGTCCATACATCTAGCAGTTTAATAGTTGCGGAAATTAAAGAGTGCGAGAAATTAAAGTCCTAACTATTACAAGGCTTTTGGGCAGATACGCAAATGTTTGACTGAAAATAAAGATGCGGAAATTGAAATCCTAATTAAGTTATTACAAACTTGGAACAGTTACAATAATTTGAATTAAAATAAAGTAAAGACGCGCACGACGAATTAAATACGAGAATAAATTAGAAGCCTAAAAAAACCTAATTAATTAAAAAATATTTTTGTGTATTTTATATTGAGAAAATAATTTAATTACAAACTAAACCTAATTTTCTAATTAATTTTAATTAAAAAAAAACAATCAAGTGAATCTACTTAGTCTAATTTATTTTCAACAAAATTAATTTTAAAAATAAACCTAATTCTATATTTTTTGTGATTTTATATTTTTAATAAAAAAATGATTTTTGTTGTTTTTTTATTTAATAAAAAAAAGATTTTTTTTGTTGTAAAAAATGATTAAATATATAAATAAAAAAAAAGAAATAAAAAAGAATGATTTGGCCCTGGTATTGTTGAGTAACCAGTGGGTGTATTACTGATTTTCGTTGGGCCCAAGATGCCAGCCCAAACAAATGCTTGAATCCAGTGTTGGCCACGTTTGAGGGTGCACCATGGACTTTGCGTGCATGAGACCTTGGATTTGTGATGGAGATGATCCAATGGATGGATCTTGGGAGCATGCTAGGCGCTTGGAATGTGAGACATATAGGATCTGAAATCAAATAGTTAGAAAATGTAAAAATTCCAGACATGGGTATCGAACCCAGGACTCTCACCTCACATGCATTCCTCCTTACCACCAGGCCAACCTGTTATTTGTTTACATAAATGACAAAATAATAAATTAATAGAAATACACGCCTAATGCCCAGAACATGCGTGAAATTCAAACCGGCCGGTGGGAGTCAGCCACGTGATCACCTTCTTCCTCAGGACTATTGTTTTAGGTATCAACCTTTTACCTACGAACACCAGATGTAACTATAACCCTGCAAATCTCAAAAACCAATGCTAGACATGATAAATCAATTCCAAGCATACAGATCAACTCGGTTTGTTCTCACGAGTATGATGGCATCCCTCTTTTGCCCTGATTTTACCTGCATAAAAAAGCCCTAAAACACAACCTCAAACCCTAACATTGGCAACTATCCATACATACGCTAAAAACCCTAATTAATCATAACAATACGTCCTAAATGATGATACAAACAAGAAGGCATGCTTATAAATTATTTATGATGAGTAAATTTGCATAATGAAATTCAAAAAAGATGGAAAATCGTGGTACTGTAAGGTGTTGATTCTTGGAGTTTTCACGCGTGCAAACGATGCTGCTAGCCTCGGGAGATGTCCAGGAGTGTATTGGTGGCCTTGAATCACCTTGAATCGTCCTCTAACTCAGAATTCGAACCACACTTTTTTGTCAAAAATTTTGAGTTTTATTCTTCTTATGGAGGCAGTTTTTTCGTCCTCTTTAGGTCTGGCCTCCTTGTTTATATGTATTGGAACATATTAGGTTAACAAAAACAACTTGAATCTTGAATAATTATGGATAAAAGATCTTTATTGTTCAATGCATTATTTGTTTCCAAAATAAGCCAAATCATGCCATTCTTTCTCCAATCATCCTTGGTACAATTTGATCCTGATATGCCAGCATATATCATCTTCATTCAATGCCAAAAACATTCCAAAAGCAATTTACATGATTTATTTTGATTTTATTTGATTTTATTTGAATTTTAAATGAATAAAATCACAATAAATCAAATAAATAATTTAATGAAGTATGGAGTGGTTCATGGGTTGTGTACCATGTTAGGAACAAGATACAAGCATAAAAAGTTGGGCCCATTTGAAGAAAAATGCATTTTGGGCATGGTTGACTTTGTGAAAATTTCCAAAAATGGACAAGTTTGACAATGCACATATCTCTAAATTTTGACCCTAAGAGGGTGTTCTTGGACTTTTTAGAAAGCTTAGAATGTCCTCTAAACAAGCCTTTTGGTTTCATTTCCATTGGATTTTCCATGTTCATGTAAGAATCTTTGACCCAAGAGGTGTTTTTGTTGACTTTTTTAAATGACCTGTAATGTCTGAATTCATATCTTTTCATGAGTGCATTTTTGAACTTGAGGGATGAAGATGAGTTGTATGGAATTGCACCCTCTTCAAAATTAGCCTTGGATGGGGAATATCTGATAAAGTATGAGAAAGTTATGCCTGGTCAAAGTTTGGTTGACTTTTCCTATAGAAACCCTAATTTAGCAACTTTTGAATTTTGATGAATTTGGGGAACTCCTTGAGGAATCATGATCAACCCTTGATAAAATGATGGATATTACTTCAAAATGTTTATGTTGACCAAAAATCTTGAAGTTTGACTGTATGTGGGTCACAGTTTACTTTTGACCTTACACAGTTGACTTTCAGGCATTTGAGCATTTGGTTGAGCAAACTTCTTGTGCAAGGCATGAGACTTGACATGGATGTTGAGAACATATTAGGACCATGGAAAAGATTTGAGACCTTTGGAGTTCACCCATCTTGATGAAAATGGAAACCCTAGTTTGAGGTTCATTGTCTTAGGAGAGCATTTGCCTGATCAATCCTTGGGCATCCTTGGGCAAGTTGAGGATTTCAATGAACATATGTTGTGTAAAATGAAAGGGAAAATTTTGGGGTACAACATGGGGCATTGGCATGATTGGGTAGATCAAGCCCACTTCCTCCAACGGATATCGCTTCATACTCGTTGCCATTGACTACTTCATCAAATGGGTCAAAGCTGCCTCATTTGCCTCAGTAATCAAGAATGTGGTAGCCCAGTTTATCAAGTATAACCACATCTGCCGGTACGGTATCCCTGAAAGGATCATCACTGACAACCGAACCAATCTCAACAATGTTATGATTACGGAGCTCTGCACTCAGTTCAAAATCAAACATCACAATTCTTCCCCATACAGACCTAAAATGAATGGCGTAGTGGAAGTTGCCAATAAAAACATAAAGAAGATTGTGCAAAATATGGTGGTGACCTACAAAGACTGGCATGAGATGCTACCATTTTCTCTCCATGGCTACCGTACTTCAGCTCAAACTTCAACTAGGTCAACCCCATTCTCCTTAGTCTATGGCATGGAAGCTGTTTTGCATGTGGAAGTTCAGATTCCTTCCTTAAGGATTATGAAAGAAGCAGATTTAGGAAAAGATGAATGGATTCAAACTAGATTGGATCAGTTGAACTTGATTGATGAGAAGAGACTGGCTACTGTTTGTCATGGTCAAATGTATCAAAATCGTGTGATCAAGGCTTTCAACAAAAAGATCAAGCCTTGAGTGTATCAGACAGGCGACTTGGTAATAAAACACATCATTCTTCCACAAGGCGATCCTAGGGGAAAATGGACTCCCACTTACGAAGGGCCATTTTTTGTTAAGAAAGTATTCTCTAGCGGTTCCATGATGCTAACTACTATGGACGACAAAGATTTTCCATATCCTGTGAACGCGGACATAGTCAAAAAATACTATGCATAAAAGTGACTTGCTAGGTTGACATACCTAGGAAAAAATAAGGGCATCTCAGTGAACCAAAGAGGTTTGGGCAAAAATTAGGGATATATATAAAATATTATACACCAGGAAAGTCGAAAACCTGAAAGGGCGGCTTGGGCAAAAAAGGGTATCCTGGTGTGCTGAAAATCCGAAAGGGCGGTTGTGATACGGTGGCAAAACCGACTGTTTTTACTGGTTTGTGTTTTGTATTTCGTGTTCGCAAATGTCGCGGTAAGCAATAGTCGCCACATAATTTTATTTCATCCAATCATGGAAAAGAAAAAAGAACAGAAAAAACCTTTTTTCAAGATATTCTGAGTACGGGGGGGGTAGATTATAGAAAAGTAAGGTGTTAGCACCCTTTCTATCTATGGTTTTCCATGGGCTCTTAGGTACTTGCTCATTTTTCAAATTGCTTGTGTGTGTGCTTGATTTGAAAATGTTTTGCTTCGTGATGACCCTTGTATCAGTCCTCAAGGATGTGACGAAGTTGTTTTGAAAATTTGTTTTTTTGAAAGGTGTTTGTGTGAAAAGTTTTTATTGAGCAAGTACTTAAGATTCTACCTACTCGAAAAAAGATTGTTCGTTCTATTTCCTTTAGACAGTGCTATCCCACTATTAAGGAGTAGGTAGAACCTTCGTTGGAGTTGTAAGGGACGTTCAAAAGGGACAAATACAATCACTAAAGCAATAGTTAGAAAACCTTAGTAGTAACCCTAGAGTCTTAAGATCTTTCCGAGGAAACGTTTCTGAGGCAAATTATCGAGGCAACATTTCCGAGGCAACATTCGAATGGGACATTTGAACTTTTAGACAGAAGGGCGACCACTAAAATTTCCTATGCTTAATGATTGTTTACCGAAGGCAACCGTAGTGAGGCAAACCCTAGGAGTGAACATGTGCATGTGAACTTTTTTCAGTTATTTAGTCTTTGCACATTAGGTGATCTACCGTTTTAAATTTCAAGCATTCTTTTCATACAATCTTATTAGCCATGAATCTAGACAGTTAAAGATTGCGGGAATTTAAAGATCGAAAATAAACCTAACTATTACAAGGCTTCGGGGAGAGGAATTAATTACATGACCAAAAATCGGGGATTTAAACAGTAAATAAAAACCCTAGGTTAACTATTACAAACCCTGAGTAGTTACAAAATAATGGACAAATAATTAACAAGCGCGCGGCAAATTAAATGCGAGGACGATTGAAATAATCTAAAACCCTAATTGAGAGAAAAAGTGTTTTCTGGTGGATTTTTATTGAAGAAAACATTTAAATTACCAATCAATTAAACCTAACTTCTAATTGTTTTAAAATTATAAAAGAAATTAAATTAACCTAATTTTCTAATTAAATTAATTAATTAAAGAAATAGATATTTATGAGAAAAATGATTTTTGATGCATTTTTAAAGAAAATTAATTAAATTATGTACAACTAAAACCCTAATTCTAATTATTTTTAATTATAAAAAGAAGATTAAATCACCCTAAATTAATTAAACTAATTAATTAAAAATATTCATTAAAAATTTTTTTTTGTGATTTTGATTTGTTAATTTAATAAAAAAATAATTTTTGTGTTAATTAAAAGGAAAAATAAATAATTAAAGAAAATAAACAAAGAAATTAAAAAAAAATAGAAAAAAATAATAAAATGGGCTTGTGATGAATTGTTGAAGGGGGTGTGAATATGAAATTCTTGGCCCATTAAGTTGAGCCCGGTCAACCACGCTGAATTAGGTGTAACGTTGACCTGAAGGTGTATCATACTCCTTCACTGCAGGCGTTGGATTTGGATTGATCCTAAATCCACTGGTCAGGAATTGCTAGCGCATGGTGGATAGTTGAGAGCGTGATAAACCTGATTATAGAAGAAAAAATAAAACAAAGAAATCGTTGGGACCTGGGATCGAACCCAGGTCCTTATAGTCACCATCAACGATAAATTGCCAGCTGCGCTAACTTGTTAATTTTTTTATATAATGAAAACAAAACGTAATAAATAAAACAAAGTAATGGACTCAGAAAGGCGCGCGAAATTCAAATCAGCCAGTCATGGGATGCCACACATCATCTTCTTCGCTGCAACCGTCGTATTAGGTGATTGACCTATATCTACAGACGTTTGTTGTAACTACAGCCCTGCAAAACTCAAAAATATCATACGAGCATGATAAATTAATTGTGATGGTACCAATCAACTCGTCTTGGCCTCACGAGCATCATGGTACCTGATTCATAGCCTAATTTAACCTGTACCAGGAATCCCCAAACCGTGACCCCAAACCCTAACAATGGTAAGTATCGATTCCTGCATTGTTAGTACAATTAAAGGATATAGAAAGCTTGCAAACAGGTTATGAACAAGGATATATGAATAGAATGGATTTATGATGTGTAAAACATAGAAATCGAATTTGATAAAACTTGCAAATCGTGTGAGGTGTAGAGACGAATTATGGGCGTTTCAGACATTGCAAATGGTTGGAATGGCTTCAGTGCACGCCCAGGATGTGATGGCTGGCCTTGAATTGCTTTGAAAGGTCCTCTAGACCAAAAACTTAACCTCACTTTTGTAAAGATTTTTTAGTTTATTTTCTGGTTTTTCACGGCTGCAAAAACTTGTATTTTGACTTGTATTTGTTTAATATATATCATAGGGTGAATTAGGGTTGTAAAAATAGATCATATCTTTGAAAGTTTTGAAGATTTGATTTGATCTTCATGGAATATGTAAACTTGCTATAATGAGCCAAATTATCCCTTTCTTGTTCCAATTAGCCCTGATTCGAATTGATCATGATATCCTTGCATTATTTGATTGAGATCCTTTCCAAAAATCAGATCACAACATATCTTTTCCATTATTCATCAATTATTTGATTTAATTGAATTTTTAATTAACAAAAAATCCAAATAAATTGAAAAATGAATCAAATAACATGAGGTTGGATATTTGGGTCGTGGACCATGCTATAAGTGAGGTACAATCATGAAATGCTAGGCCCATTTGGTAAAAAAATGCACTTTTGAGCATATTTGACTTTTGGCAATTTTGCAAAAAAGGTCAACTTTGACAAGACATATATCTTCCAATTTTAACTCTAGATAGGTGTTCTTGGACTTTTTAGAAAGCTTAGGATGTCCCCTAAGCAACCCTTTTGGTCTCATTTCAATTGGATCTTCCATGTTCATGTATGAAGCTTTGACCAAAAATGTGTTTTTGCTGACTTTTCAAAAGGACCTATAATGTAAAAATTCATATCTTTTGATGAGTCCATATTTTGAACTTGTGGGATGAAGATGAACTGTAGGTTATTGCATCCTCTTCAAAATGAGCCTTGGATGGAGAATTTCTGATAAAGTATGAAGAAGTTATGCTTAGTCAAAGTTGGGTTGACTATTCCTACAAAATCCTAATTTAGCAACTTTTGGTTTTTGATGAATTTGGAGTATTCCTTGAATAATAATGATCAACCCTTGATCAAATGATGGAAGTCACTTCAAAATGTTGATGTTGAGCAAAAATCTTGAGGTTTGACTGTATGTGGGCCACAGTTGACCTTTGACCTAATATAGTCGATTCTCAAGCATTTGAGCAGTTAACTGAGCAAACTTCTTATGCAAGGCCTGAAACTTGGCATGGATGATCTTGGGAACATATTAAGACCTTGGAAAGAATTTGAGTCCTTTGTGGTTTACACATCTTGATGAAAAGGGAAACCCTAATTTGAGGTATACTGCCTTAGGAGAGAATTTGTCTGGTCAACTCTTGGACTTCCTTGAGCAACTTGGGGACCTCACTTGACATTTTTTGAGTAAAATGGTAGGGAAAATTTTGGGGTACAGTAGCTGCCCCTGTTCAATCTTCTTAAATCTGAGGATGTAGATTGGCTGCTCTGCCTTTCGTGATCTGAAGGTGGAAGATGATTGAACACTAGAGTGCCCAGAAATTTGCACTCGCATGAAGTGGCACTGTATTTGTGATATCGGGAATGGGCTTACAGATGCCATTTTGAGGTCGATAATGGAATATTTCTGGAGATGGGCTTAAAGTTGCCATCCTGGATGCGACGGAGAATTATCGGAGATGGGCTTAAAGATGCCATCTAGAGAATGTGGAATTCTTGAGATATTCCTTTGACGAGAGTCCCTGTTGTTGTTGTTGATGAGGAATCTGCTGAGGAATGTTGGTGTCTGTCTTGGGAGAAATAGAATTTTAGGAGCTTCAGTTGTCTGTTACTCTACTGGGAAAATGCGAAACCAATCGTGTTTGATTAGGTCCCGGCCCTACAGTGTTGTGGACTGCTGTCTGGAGATAAGAGAGAAGGAACCTGGATAGTAAGGTTATGAGAAGGAACCTGGATAGTAGGGTTGCTTCGAAATGAAAGACTGGATAGTAGGGCCGTGAGAAGGAACCTGGATAGCAGGGTTACTTTGCTATGAAATCTTGGATAGTAGGGTTGTGAGAAGGAACCTGGATAGTAGGGTTACTTGTTATGAAAGCCTGGATAGTAGGGCTGTGAGAAGGAACTTGGATAGTAGGGTTACTTCGCTATGAAAGCCTGGATAGTAGGGCTGTGAGAAGGAACCTGGATAGTAGGGTTACTTCGCTATGAAAGCCTGGATAGTAGGGTTACTTCGCTATGAAAGCCTAGATAGTAGGGCCGTGAGAAGGAACCTGGATAGTAGGGTTAATTCGCTATGAAATCCTGGATAGTAGGGCTATGAGAAGGAACCTGGATAGTAGGGTTACTTCGCTATGAAAGCCTGGATAGTAGGGCCGTGAGAAGGAACCTGGATAGTAGGGTTACTTCGCTATGAAATCCTAGATAGTAGGGCTGTGAGAAGGAACCTAGATAGTAGGGTTGTTTCATGAGGAGTTTAGGTAAAACTTCAGCAGGAACCGAGAAGGAACCTGGGTAAGGTTGCTTTGTGAGGAGTTTGGGTAAAACTTCAGCAGGAACCTGAGTAAGGTTACTTTGGGCTAAGTCTGTGTAAAAATTCAGGAGGAACCAGGGTAAGGTTACTTTGTGATAAGTTCGTGTAAAACTTCAGAATGAACCGGGGTAAGGTTATTTTGAGATAAGTTTGTGTAAAACTTCAGGAGGAACCGAGGTAAGGTTACTTTGGGATAAGTTCGTGTAAAATTTCATAATGAACCTGGGTAAGGTTTCTTCGATATGATAATGTATATTAGTTGAACCATTTGATTTCGGGAACTGAGTTTCCATTAGTTGTCTGTAGATGTGATCTATATAAATGTTGGATTCGTTGAAGCTAATCGTATTTTCCTGCAGAAGATATCAGGGTTAGTTATACGTGATGCATGAAATGCAGGGTGAGATGATGTTCTCAAAATAAATGAGATTATGTTGTATATGTCATGTATGCGTATGTCATGATGTATGTTTATGAAATGCTATCGGGGTATGCTCGTGTATGGGGAAATAAATCCCTGACGGTTGTTGGAGATTTGTGAATATTCTGTCAGGAAGAGATGCTGGAGAATAACTCTGCGGGGACCAAACTTTGGGGGAAGAGATACTATGTTGGTAGACCTGTCGATATGGAGGAACAATCTTAGCTGGGGATGAAATTCCGTTGCTAGAGGCGATGAGCTCTGTTGGAGATTGAGCTTACGTATCTGTAGAAATAAACTCCGCTTGGGGGATGAAGTTTACTGACTAGCCCGCGATTATGAACCTTGGTTGGGGGTGACTTTGTCCTGCTTTGGGGAAACTGACATCAACGCCTTTGGATACTTATACTCTGTGGGGAGTTTATGTACCAATAATCATGTTCTATAGTTGACTCTATCCCGATACCTGTTGGGAAGAGAAACCGTCAGGTTTCGTACTTCTTTTTTTTCCCTGTTTCTGGAATTACGAGTAATTGTCTTTTGTTTCTTATGTACATCTTTATGAGTAGAAATCATTTTCAAACGCATATATAAAAAATAAATCATTGGACATTCTTGCAAAATAAAACAGAAAAAGAAAAACAGATTAAAATTCCTTGTGAAAATGATTTGTATTGATTTTTGAAATTGGCCTGTAATAGGCGTTTTATACAAGGAGGTTGACGTCCTAGTAAGAGAACGCCGCTGAAAGATAAAAGTTATACAATTTGTGTAAACGAAAGAAAAACATCTTTGTGAAACGACCCCATTGGGTTCCAACTCCGCTATTTCCTTTATATATTCAAGCATCTCATCACTTTGCTACCTGGCTGTAGGTTGATCAGATTGATTGGCGCCGTCCGAGCTTGATAGTCGATACCGAAGTCTGGTCGCAAGATGATCCAATGAGACATAGTGATACGCTTCAATCCCTAACTTTTTCCTGGATTGCCCTTTCGGGTTTTCAATCCACCGGGATAACCTTTTTTGCCCAAGCCTCCCTTTCGGGTTTTCGACTTGCCAGGTGTACAAATTTTCATTTTCATCCCTTACTTTTTCCTGGACCCTTTTGGTTTGCCGGGAAGCCCTTATTTTTGCCTAGGGCAGTCGACCTAGCGGGACTTTGATTATGCGTAGTATCTTTTCACTATGTCTACATTGACAGGGTGAGGAAGGTCGTCACCATCCATGGTGGTCAGAATCATAGATCCTCCCGAGAAAATGTTCTTAACCATAAATAGCCCTTCGTACGTGGGAGTCCATTTGCCCCTGGGATCACCTTGCGTAAGTATCATGCGTTTGATCACCAGATCCCCGACTTGATATTCTTGACGCCTGATTTTCTTGTTAAAAGCCTTGATCATTCGCCTTTGATACGTCTGACCATGGCAGATAGCAGTAAGTCTGTTTTCATCGATTAGATTTAGCTGATCAAGCCGGGTTTTGATCCAGTCGTCTTTGTTCAAACCTGCATCCTTCATAATCCTGAGAGAGAGTATTTGGACTTCTATGGGTAGGACTGCCTCCATGCCATATACCAGAGAGTAGGGCGTTGCCCCTATCGACGTCTGTGCTGAGGTATTGTACCCATGAAGAGCAAATGGTAACATCTCATGCCAGTCTTTCTCTGTCACCGTCATCTTCTGTACAATCTTCTTAATATTCTTGTTAGTTGTTTCAATAGCACCATTCATTATCGGCCTGTAGGGAGAAGAGTTATGATGCTGTATCTTGAACTGTTTACAGAGCTCGGTGATCATTGTGTTATTGATATTTGTACCATTGTCAGTAATAATCCTCTCTGGTACACCATATCGACATATCAGATTGTGTCGGATAAACCGTGCCACAACGTTCTTGGTCACAGTAGCAAAAGAGGCTGCCTCAACCCACTTTGTAAAGTAATCAATGGCTACGAAGATGAAACGATGACCGTTAGACGCATTAGGTCTGTTCTCGTCGATCATGTCGATGCCTCACATCGCATAGGGCCAAGAAGCTGTCAGGATGTTCAAAGGAACTGGAGGCACATGCACCTTATCAGCGTAGACTTGGCACTTATGACAAGTTCGAGAGTGCTGATAACAATTGGCTTCCATAGTGGACCAGTAATATCCTGCTCGTAGGATCTTCTTAGACATGGTATGCTCACTAGAATGGGTTCCAAAGGTGCCTTCATGTAGATCTGTCATGATCCTCTCTGCTTCGCTCTTGTCTACACACCGTAGTAGTGTGGAGTCATGGTTGCGTTTATAGAGGATCCCATTACTAAGGAAGAACTTTGTAGCGAACCTTCTCAGAAACTTCTTATCATTGACAGATGCCCCTTCGGGATACTCCTGAACCTCGAGATACCTTTTGACTTCGTGAAACAAGGTTTTGTCTGCCACTTCTTCGGTGTCGATCTCACAGCAGTGTGTTGGTTCATCCAACCTCTCAATGGTAATTTTGGGAGCTTCATTGTCCCACCTAACTTTGAACATAGAAGACATGGTAGCTAGCGTGTCCGCCAACTGGTTCTCTTCTCGTGGGAAATGTTCAAAGGTTACCTCCTCAAAGTGTGGGAGCAATGTCAGTACATACTCTCTGTAAGGAATGAGATTCAGGTGTTTCGTATCCCACTCGCCTTTGATTTGACTTATCACCAGAGTGGAATCCCCAAATACACTTAAGAACTTAATCCTCAGGTCAATAGATGCTCGAAGACCCATAATACATGCTTCATACTCCTCTATGTTATTGGTGCAGTTGAAACATATTCGGGAAGTGAATGGAGTATGACATCCCTCAGGAGATACGATTATAGCGCTAATGTCGTTACCTAGTGCGTTTGAGACTCCATCAAAATACATAGACCATCGGGATCCTTCCTCAGGATCTTCGTCAGGTCCAGGTTCTTCGTAGTCAGTCACCAACATGATATTCTCATTCGAGAAATCAAAATTCATGGACTGGTAATCATTCACGGCCTGATGAGCCAAATGATCAGCCAATACACTTCCCTTAATTTACTTTTGGGTTGTATATTGTATGTCGTATTCGGTTAAGATCATTTGCCACCTTGCTATCCTTCCGGAGAGAGCGGGCTTCTCGAAAATATACTTGATCAGATTCATCTTTGATATCAACAAGGTGGTGTGAGTCAACATATACTGTCTCAGTCGGCGAGCAGCCCATGCTAAAGCGTAACAAGTTTTCTCGAGCAATGAGTATCGAGTCTCGCAGTTGGTAAACTTTTTGCTAAGGTAATAAATGGCGTGCTCTTTTCGACCGGACTCGTCATGCTGCCCCAGCACACACCCCCATTGAATTGTCTAGCACTGTCAAGTATAATATTAAAGGTCTTACTTCAACTGGAGGCATCAGAATTAGGGGTTCTTGAAGGTATTCCTTTATTCTTTAGAATGTGGCCTGGAATTCATCATTCCACTTTACCACTTGATCTTTCTTCAGCAGCTTGAAGATTGGCTCACAAGTAGCAGTCAGATGTGAAATGAACCTGGCGATATAATTCAGGCATCCCAAGAAACCTCTAACTTTCTTCTCTGTATGGGGAGCCGACATTTCTTGTATGGCCTTTACCTTCGCAGGGTCTACCTGAATACCCTTGTCACTGACGATAAAACCCATAAGCTTACCAGATCTTACCCCGAAGGTACACTTGTTCGGATTTAACCTCAACTTGTATGTCTTCAATCTATCGAACAACTTTTGGAGATGATTAAGGTTCTCTTCTGCAGTCTGAGACCTGGCTATCATGTTGTCAACATACACTTCGATCTCACAGTGAATCATATCGTGAAACAAAGTGACCATGGCGCACTGATAGGTTGCCCTAGCATTCTTCAACCCAAAAGCCATCACCTTGTAGCATAAGGTGCCCCACTGTGTGATGAAGGTTGTCTTCTCCTTGTCTTCAGGAGCCATCTTGATATGGTTGTAGCCAGAGAAACCCTCCAAGAAGGAGAAGATTTTATGTTGCGCGGTGTTGTCGACCAGAACGTCAATGTGAGGAAGTGGGAAGTCATCCTTGGGGCTTGCCCTGTTCAGATCTCTATAATCAACATACATCTGTACCTTACCGTCCTTTTTAGGTACCAGAACAACGTTAGCAACCCACTGTGGATACGAAGTGACAACTAAGAATCTTGCATCGAACTGTTTCATGACCTCTGCCTTGATCTTCTCTGATATTTTAGGGTGCATACGACAAACCTTCTGTTTAACCAGAGGACAATCTTCTTTAGTCAGCAGGCGATGTACCACAATATTAGTGTCTAAACCAGGCATGTCTTCGTAGGACTAGGAGAAGATCTCAACATAGTCATGCAACATCTATATCAACCTCTGTTTGACGCTAAGCTCCAGATTTGCACTTATTTTAACTTCTTTTTTGTCTTCCTTATTACCCAAGTTCACTGTCTCAACCGGCTCTTCATGGGGTTGTGTGGCCCTTTCTTCCTGCTGTAATAGTCTAGTAAGTTCTCCAAGCACCTCACAATCATCCTCACCTTCGTCTTCGACTTGGTTGATCGGGTTTTTGAAGTCATAACTGGCAATAGCAGAGCTGTTATCAATGGGATCCAGAGTGGATATGGATCTGCACTGTGATACGTGAGTGTGTGTAAGAGAATATCTATTTTGATAAAGTGAAAAAAATAAAAGAAAAATAAGGAGCGCAAAATTTGTATGCAAGGAACATCCAATGCTCTATAAATGATTATGAAATGAAAAATAACAGCCCTCACAAGCAAAGCCAAAGTGCCTCGGGCAAGGCAACAGGCTGTAAAGTTTCAAATTGTTTATTACAAATCTTAAAACAAATAAGTCAATTACTGCGGAATAAAAGAAACAGTTATGAAGTCCCTAGCTGTCCAGTTACTCGGTCCACCGTTGGTAGTTGGGTAGATCCATCTATCGACGTCTGATTCCTCTTCACTGTCTTCAATGGCGTTAATCCCACGATTACTGATGCGTAGGGGAGGTCCTCCAGCCCGAGCGCGTCTAACAACCCTTTGAGCCCCTGTAGTAAAGCCCAAACCAAATTTATCATTTTTATGAGTGAAATCGGGGAGGTGACCCCAATTGGCTCACCCACCTTCTTCAACCGTGGCCCTAGTGTCCTTGAGAGAAGCCATCCTCAAAGGAGGTTTGTTGCTAGTAGTTTCAGTTGATGCCAAGACCTGAGGGACCTCTTCAAAATTCTGACAAGGAGTTTCTATGAATTCCCCGTCCATATCTACATAGCGGAAGGAGTTGAGGTGACTCACCATATATTCTTCTTCACCCCGGACTGTGACAATCTTTCCTTTCACCAGATACTTCAGCATTTGGTGGAGTATGGAGGTGACTGCCCTAGCCTCGTTAATGCAAGGACGACCCAACAAACAAGAATATGATGGCCTGATATCCATCACATAGAAGGTGGACCCAAAAGTCTGAGAACCCACTTTGAAAGGGATGTCCACTTCCCCGTGCACCATTCTCTTCAATCCTTCAAAAGCCTTTACCATAATGTTACTAGGATTTAGATTTAAACCCGAGCAATCCAACCGGTCTAATGCCTTCTTCGGCAGAACATTTAGTGAAGACCCGATATCTACTAACACATGAGCCATAGTGGTGCCCCTGCATTCAATCGAGACATGCAGAGCATCATTATGCTTCCTTCCTTTCGGTGTTAAATCTGAATCTGAGAAACCCAGCCCATTATCAACAGTCAGGCTGACAACACAATCTTTTAACTGATAAGCTGAAGTCTCTTGCGGCACATGCGCAGTTTTGAGGAATGCGATCAAAGCCATCGCATGGGCCTCGGAGCACAACAACAAAGACAACATGGATATCTTCGATGGGGTCTGCCCCAGCTGCTCGACCATACTGTAGTCGCTCTTCTTAATGATTTTCAGTATTTCTTCCATTTCTTGCTTAGAGGCTTCCACAACAATTTTCTTAGGCGCCTCCGTCCGGGCATGCTCACCTAAAATTTGCTTGCCGCGGGTATCATACGATTCGCCGACAGGGGTAATAACTAGAGTAGAAGATGTACCAGCAGGAACAGCAGATGAAATGACAATAGGCTTGTTGACAGTCTTAGGGGAAATCTCGGGAGAGAAAACCCTTCCACTTCGGGTAATTTTGCTGGTTCCGACAATGTTACCAATATCGGGATCAGCTTCTTCATCTTTCAAATCTTGTTTGATGCCATGATAGTAAATATCGACACCATAATGCCACAGGACAGCTTTGTCCAAGACATACGGGACAGGACCAGGAACAGTGATTATCAACAGAGAAATTATTGGAGCAGATGTAATCCTAACAGGTCTTCTCGAGGAAACCTTGGATGGATTGGCGGAAATGGTTATAATAGCGACATCTTCAGATGGAACAACAGGAACCAAAGTTTTCTCAAATAAAATTTCTTTGCTATCTATCAGGCATTGGACGCCTAACTTCAGCAAACGGTAACCAGAAGGTAGGAACGAACACATGTGGCAACCTTCACCATAACCCGAAAATAAACCGGCCAACAGAAAATTCTTCTTGACAGTCATGAGAGGAGTAAAAACTTCATCAATAGAGGTAACGAACAAATCAGTATCAACAACATTAACTCCACGACCGTGTTTAGGCATGGGAGTAGTTATGACATTTGGCTTCTTCGGAGCATCAAAATCTATCTCCTTGACTTCAATCAGGTCTTGTATTTTGTTTCTCAGAGCCCATCAGTCATTTGTATCGTGGCCAGGACTCTCAGAATGATAGGCATACCGGGAATTTGGATTATATCAGGGAGATATAGTATTTGGATTCTTAGGAGCCTCTTTCAAGGTTTCCAAGTTGGATCTCAGCAGATGAGGTAGAACTTCAGCCAATGTCATATTGATGCATGTAAATTGCCATTGCGGTCTTTCCACCCTTTATTGATTGTTGCATTATGGAGCAACTGCAGGCCTAGGTATCATCACGACACTTACTGTCTGACGATGTTCAGCCCTAATTTGGCCCCTCGGGCTGTAGTTGGAACTGGCTTCCTTCTTACCGGAAAAAAGGCTTCTTTACTGAACTTGAAGAGGAATCCTTCTGTATTTTTCCGCTTCGATTACCAGCATCTACTCTTTCCCCAGTTAGGATTAGCTCAGTGAAACCTGCTGATGAGCTACCGATCAAATGATTGAAAAATGGACCAGATAGTGTCCCTAGAAACATATCCACCAACTCCATATCAGACAACAGGGGTTGAACTTTCCTAGCCAAGTTTCTCCATTTTTGTGCATAATCTTTAAAGCCTTCATTTTCACCCATGGACATACTATGGAGTTGAGTACGAGTAGGAGCAAGGTCGGTATTATACTGATACTGCTTGTAGAAAGCAGCAGCCAGATCTTCCCAGTTTCGGATATTTGCTCCCTCTAGCTGGTAGAACCATTCAAGTTGATTTCCTGATAGACTATCTTGAAAGAAGTGAACCCACAGATTTCTATCAGCTGTGTGGGGATGGATCTTCCTGACATAAGAACGAAGATGGAGTTTTGGGTAGGACACCCCATCATACTTAGAAAAAACTGGAGCTTTAAACTTCAGCGGGATGACTACTCCCGACACCAATCCCAGTTCTTTGAAATCTAGTCCAGGTATCCTCTGAACTTCCATGGCACTCAGACGGTCTTCTAGCTGTTTGTATCTATCCTCAACATGAGGATATTGTTCATCGTTATAATCAGTATCATTATCAGAAACTGCAGGACTAGGGCCCTTCTCTTCTTCCTGATTCTCCCCTTCCTTGGATGAAGAAGTCAGATCAGTTTATCGCTTCAACCACTCTCAAAACCTTCTCCCCATATTCAGAATACCGACAACCTTCTTCTTTTTCTTCTTCTCTTTCAGAATGAGGGCTTTCAGATCCTCCTGCCCTTTTTCCAGACTTATGAACATTTTTTGGAACTGGGCGTTCTGTGCCTGAAGGTCCTTGATGGTTTGTTCAGAAGATATTTCTGCTAAAATAAACAGCGAAGAAGATGAGAAACCTGTAATGGTACCTGTTTATGAAATTTTATGGATGATATGCGTATGCAATGATTTCAAGGATTCTTAAAGGCTCATATTTGTTTAACCAAAAGAAACACACATTAATTGCATTAATAAGTTCAAATTGTTAAAAATAATGCCTTTTAGGCTTACAATTAAACAAAACAAAACTTAAAGAAAGAAACTAGGTCTCCCAGGAGCGCATCCTCTTTGGTGCGATGTAGGCATTTATGTTCCTTTCTTCATGAAGTAGCCTAGTGAGCTCCAGAACCTTCTTCTCGCTGGCATAGAACTGAGCTTCAAACGTGTCCCTCTCTTCTTTGAGTTGAACCCAAGACTTATGTAATTCTTCATGATTAGTTGGCATGTCAGGATGATGACCAAGTGATGTAGTGTCTCCTTCAGCAACTGGTTCCATAATTATTGGTAGGACAGCAGGGTCGGGCATCATCAGACTTCGGGTGCGAGCTCTTACCCATCAGAGATAGGGCTCAAGACGAATGGAATTCTTGTGCCCTAGCGTCTTGCTATCAATTTTATGTACCATGCCCCAAGCTTTTATGAACCTTCTACGATAGCCTTGAACGTCGTTCTCATAATTGAAGGAGATTCCTTGGATAAGCGTATCATGAGGACCATCTCTTCTCGCATAACCAAACTGACGTAGTGCCAAAAAAGGGTTGTAAGTAATTCCTCCCCTAATGCCTAAGAGGGGTACATTAGGGAATTCACCACAACGATCGATGATGGTAACATCTTCCGAGAATCGTGAACACCAATGAATGACTGAATGCTTAAGGGACATCAGCCTGCGAGACCATTTCAAACCATGCTCATTCTTCAAAGCAGACCTGGGTAGGTGCAAAATAAACCACCTATCCAATAGAGGAGTGCAAGACATGAGGGTTCCCCTTCTCTTTAGAGTGCGAGCATACAAAGAGTTCAAAATATCCCCGGGTAATGTAGGTACTGGATTATGAGACAGGAAAACCTTGATAGTGCTCACATCTACGAGTTGATCAGCATTATGGAAAAGTACCGTCCCATAAACGAGAAGTGCCAGCACCTCTTCGAAAGCTTGTAAATTTAAGGTATCCCAAAAATGATATGCCTTCTCAAATAGAAACTTAACCGGAATTCCTTGGACACTCCCTCTAATCTCCTAATTTGCCACTATGTCAGGCCATTGTAAAGACAGAGCTCTAGAAATTTCTTCAGGCTTTAGATGTTCTTCCGTACCATTGAAAGGCAACTGGTCAAGAATAGGTACTCCCAATAACTTAGAAAATTCTTCCATAGTAGGTACTAATTGATAATTCGGGAAGGTGAAACAATGGTGCACCTGGTCAAAAAACTGAAACAACACTTTTAACAACTCTTCATCAGGTTTTGCAGTGGCCAAATTGAGCAACTTACCATGCTTTCTAGTGAAATGAGAACCTTCAAGAACCCTTAATTCCAAATCCTTTAGTTGGAGAGACACTTTCACAAGGTTGATCTGTATAGTGTTCATACGGGCAGATGCCATGTCCTACAAAATAGAAAAAAATTAGCCCTAGGGAATCCTTGAAATGGTTAGTCATGATATGTTATGCTTATGATGTCATGATTAGATTAGAAGATCACATGTATAACAAACAACAAAAAAGTCACACCAAGTCCTTAGGTTTAAGGCTCACATGAGTTTTAAGGTCATACCCTCTTGAAGTTGGATTGGTTCAACATGTCCTATAAATAGTAACCGGGTTCTAAAAGGGATCTCAATATCACTGATCTTTCTCCCAGCTTCGTTCAATAGGCGATTGACTCGCAACCAAATAAAGCTCAAGAGTCAAACCTTAATGAGTGTAGCATCGAGTATCTGTCGACCTTGGGAATACACCAAAGTCGGCCATCTAGCTACGTCCTACTGGCCAAGTTGTACAATTAAAGGTTCTAAGGTCAGTTGATGCTTCACGACACCATGTGGCGGCCCCGTACTCTCCCTGATTGACTCAAGGGTTATCAGTACCAACTAAAGTGCCACATCAACGTAGCTACTGCTTCAACCGTGCCGATATACCCCATCATAGTTCCCTCATAGTTTATTGCTACTTACCTAAAAGGTGTTTCCCCGATCCAGGTGTAGGATCAAATAACCCAAACAGTTCCCATAATTATAAAGCAAGCAAGACAATCAAGAGAAAGCAATTAAATATGACCTAGATCCTAAGGTTTACCCCACTTTATATTTTATTCCCTAGCAGAGTCTTCAGTTTTGTGATACGGTGGCAGAATCAATTGTTTTTTACTGGTTTGTGTTTTGCGTTTTTTGTTCGCAAAATGTCGCGGTAAGCAAGAGTCGCCACTGACTTTTATTTCATCCAATCATGGAAAAGGAAAAAGAACATAAAAAATCTTTTTTCGAGATATTCTGAGTACGGGGGGTAGATTATATAAAGGGAAGGTGTTAGCACCCTTTCTATCCATGGTTTTCCATGGGCTCTTAGGTACTTGCTCATTTTTCAAATTGCTTATGTGTGTGCTTGCTTTGAAATTGATTTGCTTCGTGATAACCCTTATATCAGTCCTCAAGGATGTGACGAAGTTGTTTTGAAAAATTGTTTTTTGAAAGGTGTTTGTGTGAAAAGTTTTTATTGAACAAGTAGTTAAGATTCTACCTACTCAAAAAAAGATTGTTCATTCTATTTCCTTTAGACAGCGCTATCCCATTATTAAGGAGTAGGTAGCATCGTCGTTAGTAGTAACCCTAGAGTCTTAAGATCTTTTCGAGGCAACGTTTTTGAGGCAACATTCGAATGGGACATTTGATCTTTTAGACAGGGGGGCGACCATTAAAATTTCCTGTGCTTAATGACTGTTTACCGAAGGCAACCGTAGTGAGGCAAACTCTAGGAGTGAACATGTGCATGTGAACTTTTTTCAGTTATTTAGTCTTTACACATTAGGTGATCTACCGTTTTAAATTTCAAGCATTCTTTTCATACAATCTTATTAGCCATGCATCTAGACAGTTAAAGATTGCGGGAATTTAAAGTGCGAAAAATTAACCTAGCTATTACAAGGCTTCGGGGAGGGGTATTAATTACATGACCAAAAATCGAGGATTTAAATAGTAAATAAAAACCATAGGTTAACTATTACAAACCCTGAGCAGTTACAAAATAATGGACAACTAATTAACAAGCGCGTGACAAATTAAATGCGAGGACGATTGAAATAATCTAAAACCCTAATTGAGAGAAAAAGTGTTTTTGGTGGATTTTTATTGAAGAAAACATTTAAATTACCAATCAATTAAACCTAATTTCTAATTGTTTTTAAATTATGAATGAAATTAAATTAACCTAATATTCTAATTAAATTAATTAATTAAAGAAATAGATATTTATGAGAAAAATGATTTTTCATGCATTTTTAAAGAAAATTAATTAAATTATGTACAACTAAAACCCTAATTCTAATTATTTTTAATTATAAAAATAAGATTAAATCACCCTAAATTAATTAAACTAATTAATTAAAAATATTCATTAAAAAATATTTTTGTGATTTTGATTTGTTAATTTAATAAAAAAATAATTTTTGTGTTATTTAAAAGGAAAAAGAAATAATTAAAGAAAATAAACAAAGAAATTAAAAAAAAGAATAGAAAAAATAATAAAATGGGCCTGTGATGAATTGCTGAAGGGGGTGTGAATATGAAATTATTGGCCCATTAAGTTGAGCCCGGTCAACCATGCTGAATTAGGTGTAGCGTTGACCTGAAGGTGTATCATACTCCTTCACTGCAGGCGTTGGATTTGGATTGATCCTAGATCCACTGGTCAGGAATTGCTAGCACATAGTGGATGGTTGAGAGTGTGATACACCTGATTATAGAACAAAAAATAACACAAAGAAATTGTTGGGACCTGGGATCGAACCCAGGTCCTTATACTCACCACCAGCGATACGTTGCCAGCTGCGCTAACTTGTTAATTTGTTTATATAATGAAAACAAAACGTAATAAATAAAACAAAGTAGTGGACTCAGAAAGGCGCGCGAAATTCAAATCAGCCGGTCATGGGCTGCCACACATCATCTTCTTTGCTGCAACCGTCGTATTAGGTGATTGACCTATACCTACAGACGTAGGTTGTAACTACATCCCTGCAAAACTCAAAAATCTCATACGAGCATGATAAATTAATTATGATGGTACCAATCAACTCGTCTTGGCCTCACGAGAATCATGGTACCGGATTCATAGCCTAATTTAACTTGTACCGGGAATCCCCAAATCGTGACCCCAAACCCTAACATAGTAAGTATCGATTCCTACACTATTAGTACAACTAAAGGATATAGAATGCTTGCAAACATGGTTATGAACAAGGATATATGAATAGAATGGATTTATGATGCGTAAAACATAGAAATCGAATTTGATAAAACTTGCAAACCGTGTGAGGTGTAGAGACGAATTATGGGTGTTTCAGACCTTGCAAATGGTTGGAATGGCTTCAGTGCACGCCAAGGATATGATGGCTGGCCTTGAATTGCTCTGAAAGGTCCTCTAGACTGAAAACTAAACCTCAATTTTGTCAAGATTTTTGAGTTTTTTTTCTGGTTTTTCACGGCTGCAAAACCCTGTATTTTGACTTGTATTTGTTCAATATATATCATAGGGTGAATTAGGGTTGTAAAAACAGATCACATCTTTGAAAGTTTTGAAGATTTGATTTGATCTTCATGGCATATGTAAACTTGCTATAATGAGCCAAATTATCCCTTTCTTGTTCCAATAAGCCCTGATTCGAATTGATCATGATATCCTTGCATTATTTGATTGAGATCCTGTCCAAAAATCAGATCACAACATATGTTTTCCATTATTCATCAATTATTTGATTTAATTGAAATTTTAATTAACAAAAAATCCAAATAAATTTAAAAATGAAGAAAATAACATGAGGTTGGATATTTGGGTCGTGGACCATGCTATAAGTGAGGTGAAATCATGAAATGCTAGGCCCATTTGGTAAAAAATGCACTTTTGAGCACATTTGACTTTTGGCAATTGTGCAAAAAAGGTTAACTTTGACAAGGCATATCTCTTTCAATTTAAACTCTAGAGATGTATTCTTGTACTTTTTAGAAAGATTTGAATGTCCTCTAGGCAACCCTTTTAGTCTCATTTCAATTGGATCTTCCATGTTCATGTATGAAGCTTTGACCCAAAAGGTGTTTTTGTTGACTTTTCAAAAGGACCTATAATGTAAAAATTCATATCTTTTGATGAGTGCATATTTTGAACTTGTGGGATGAAGATGAATTGTAGGGAATTGCATCCTCTTCAAAATGAGCCTTGGATGGAAAATTTATGATAAAGTATGAAGAAGTTATGCTTAGTCAAAGTTGGGTTGACTTTTCCTGCAAAACCCTAATTTAGCAACTTTTGGGTTTTGATGAATTTGGAGCATTCCTTGAGGAATCATGATCAACCCTTGATCAAATGATGGAAGTCACTTACAAATGTTGATGTTGACCAAAAATATTGAGGTTTGACTGTATGTGGGCCACAATTGACTTTTGACCTAATACAGTCGATTCTCAAGCATTTGAGTAGTTGACTAAGAAAACTTCTTATGCAAGGCCTGAAACTTGGCATGGATGATCTTGGGAATGTATTAAGACCTTGGAAAGCATTTGAGTCCTTTGTGGTTCACACATATTGATAAAAAGGGAAACCCTAATTTGAGGTATACTGCCTTAGGAGAGAGTTTGTCTTGTCAACTCTTGGACTTCCTTGAGCAACTTGGGGACCTCACTTGATATTTTTGAGGAAAATGGGAGGGCAAATTTTAGGGTACAACAGCGATCCAGGCTAAATTTAAGGATCAAAGTGTATGACTATGTCCGTGAAATCACTACAGCCGGATTTATTACCAAAGTCCAAGTTTCAACGGTATAAGATCAATTCAATCAACTTCTATCAACGACAAGGGATGGTGTTTCAAGACATAGGGGTAATGGCGTAGTTGGAACCCAATGAGATTACTCCCACATGGCTATTATTTTGTTTTCACTTTGTATTTCCTTTCATTTTTTCAGGGATTTCTTTTTACTAGGATTTCTGCCTCCTTGTACAAAAATGCTTGTTTGTAGGCAAAACATGAATACAAATATAATTCAAAGTGCAAACTTTTTATTTTTCAGGTTTGAGTGCAAAAGCGTCCAATGATTAAAATTGAATGAACATATGCATATGAACATGATTAACTATTAATAATAAGCAAGTCCTTAAGGATTTGGGATATCCCCACAGAGTTACTTCAACAAAATTATCCCCACAAATTTGAATTCATGCAGTATCCATCCGGAGTTCCAATCTCCTGACAATCCTTTACCCAACTGATTTGGTCATAAACTACAAGAGAAACCTTGCAGAGTTTGTCTCCAAAAAGAATTCATCCCCCCAATAGGGTCTTCAAAATTCTTTCCTCAACAGGGTTTATTTCCCCAACAAAGTACCAAATTCCCCAGTACAAGTCTTCCTTTCAGACCATTACAAATCAAACAGACAAAACCCCTTTGTCCCCAGCAAATTCATTACAATCCCTTATAGAGTCGTTACTATCCACAGAAGGTTACTGGAAAGCCTGAAATTCGACTAGATACCAGTTAACTTTCATTCTCCCCAGACAAGTTATAATTCTCCAGTAGGGTAATGGACAACCAAGGTTCCTGAACTCTATTCTCCAAACAGAAATCAACATTCCCTGTAGGATTTCCTCGAACAACAAAATCGAGATCCACAGCAGAAACATTCTAAACAAAGTTGAAGATACACATACTCTTCATTTCCAGCGGTAGTCCAGGATTCAACTTCTCAATACTCCCCATCAATTTGACAAGGATTTATTTTCTAGACAAAGATACACTACAATGTTTCACATTCATACATCATAGCACATACATGACAAATGCATATAACATAATCTCATTTATTTTGAGAACACCAATACACCATGCATACATCTGCACGCAACTAACCCTCTTCCTTTCAGGAAAAATCAAACGAAGACCTCTTTTGGTTAGATTTATTTCTTCTAGATTAAAAACAGGCAAACAAAGACCTCTTCTAGTTTAGATTTATTTCTTCCATATTAAAGATAGGAAAACGAAGACCTCTTTTGGTTAGATTTACTTCTTCCAGATTAAAGACAAGCGAACAAAGAACTCTTCTTGTTTAGATTTATTTCTTCTAGATTAAAGCAGGAAAACAAAGACCTCTTTTATTTAGATTTATTTCTTCTATACTAAAGACAGGCGAACAAAGATCTCTTCTGGTTAGATTTATTCCTTCCAGATTAAAGATAGGAAGACAAAGACCTCTTCTGGTTAGATTCACTTCTTCCAGTTAAAAATAGGCAATCAACAGACCTCTTCTGTGTGTGATTATTTCCCCAGTAAAGTCTCCAAACAACATACCTCTTCTGGTTTAGATTTACTTATTCCAGTTGAAAACAAGAAAAAGACATCTGTTGTTTTAATACAAATCGACCAAAGATTTATTCTGATACTTCTCCTAGTTTCTATCAACGGTCACTTTGGATGGCATCTGTAAGCCCATCTCTGATAAAATCTTCATCATTTCTCCAAATGGCATCTTTAAGCCCATTCCCGACACAATCAACTAACACATAATCGAGTGCAAATTTTTGGGCACTTTAGTGTTCAATAATCTTCCACCTTCAAGTCACGAATGACGCACTCGCCAATCTAACTCTTCAGGTTTAAGAAGATTGAACAGGGGCAGCTATTGTACCCCAAAATTTCCCTCTCTTTTCTCAAGACATTTCTTACAAAGATCTTCAAAAGCTCAAGCTTGCACAAGTATTGGCTAGGTCAAGCCATCTCCTCCACACTGATACCTCAAATTAAGGTTTGAGTTTTTACAAGGACAATTGGGCTTCTAATGCTTCAAATGACTTTCATGGATCATTATGGACCCTCAAGATTGTTAATGTCAAGTTTCAAGTCTTGAATCACAAAATTTCTCAGTCAATTGATCAGATGACCTAAAATCAATTGTATTGGGTAAAAAGTCAATTGTGGTCAACCTACAGTCAAACTTCAAGATTTTGGACCAATATCAACATTTTGAAGTCATATGCATCAATTTATCAAGTTTGGATCACAATTCCCCAAGAAAATTGTTCAAATCACCAAAAGGGAAAAATGGTCAAAATTAGGGTCTTGACTGTATTTGATTGATCAAAAGTTTTTAACCTAATACATGATCTTATGATGAAAAGTCAACTGACACACCAAAAGCCAAACATTGACTTTTCGATCAAATTTGAGTTTCAAAGCTCACATTTCATAAATACTTTCAAAAATATGAAACTTGATCATTAAGAAATCAAGAAAGTCGAAATTCATCTTAAAAAGTCAAACTTTTTCTAAGTGTTTTTAGGTCTTATTTTTTTCATGACTTCATGCCAACTTTGCACCAAGATGCAAGATGATTAAAAGGAAATTTTCAACATGAAAGTTGTTTATCTTGATGAGATCTACAAATTTTATTTACTGATCAAAACCTACAAATGCTTGGATCTTGAGTTATAGATTCAGAAAGTCATGCACTTTGTATAAAAACACTTTAGTGAAAATTTGACCTAGTTAGGCAGATTTTTGGTACCAACTTCATGGAAATTTTTTACATAGTTAAAATTGGATTATTCAAAAATTAAAAACATGAAGGTTGTAGAGTATGTTCCAAGCTTTCCGAAATGTCAAATAACTCAATGAGATCATTCTTGAGTTAGGATAATCGAAGAGAGGAAGTTAGGCTTTCAAACATGAATTACAAGACAATTTTGTGATGAACAATGGATCAAATCTCAAGTCGTGCTGTATAAATATAACTTTACAGGTTTCAAACTTGTGTTTCACTCCATAATTAATGGTTTACACAATTGATTGAGCCCTTATGCAAGTGATTCAAGCATTACCCAAACCAATTTTCCATTTTAGGGAGAAAGCTACCATTTCCATTCTAGTAAAGCAAGCTTTATGCACAAAGTCAATGCATTGAGATCCTAAGTTGTTTTCTCTTATTACACTCCATCCACAAAGTTAAAAACATTGTGTTTAAAGTGATTAATAACTCTTGTCATGAAGTACAAAGCATTGAAACTTGTTTTGTCAAAAAAATCACATGTTGAGCTTAAACATGTGAATTTGAAATCTGATCAACTTGAGAACTTCAAACATCTTGCTTATAAATAGAGACACTATTTGTTAGCTAAGGGAGGAATACACAAGCCCTTAAGCATTCCAAAACTCTCACAAACTCAGATTACATACAAACTGCTATTGTTATGCAGAATCTGGCCAAAACTTCCATCTTCAAATCCACTCGTGCGTTTCTTGACCAAACCATTTCAAAAGCTTCCTTACATAAAATATAAGCCATCCCAATACTTGTTACACTTCTGTAACACCTCCATCACCATCTTCCATTTTCAAAAATAGAGGTATACACTTGGACTTCTCTAGAACAGTTCAAGCATTCTCAGCTTAAAGTAACTATTGGAATAGCTTCCTGGAGGTTCAAGGAAGCTAACCAGATCATTAAAACACCTTGAAGTGAGATCTAACTCAAAATACAATTTCCAGTTTTGAGGTAAGTTTTCTGATTTTCAATCTCTTCATATAGGCATTGTTAGCTTTCCATTTTGAAAGATAAAATATAGACATCATTGCCCTGAAGCTAACCATGTCCTTAGAATTCATTTATATTGCTTGAGTAGTGAGAATTGTAAGCTTGAACTTTCTGAAAAAATTAGGTTAGATTTGGTACCATTCAAAATTCGTCTCATCTTTGAGCCATTGTTTAAGTTATTTACATTTCTAGAATCGTGGTGAAATTTCTAACAAGTTTGATGTTCATGCTTTTGAGAATGGTTGAGAAATGAATGAGTTGTAGAGGCTCTGGCTAGTGCGAGGAAGAAGATGAATTTTATCATTAAAATTGGTTTTGTAATATATATTTATGGTTTGATATAAGACACTGGATGTATAGTCACCCCAGTGGTAGAAAGCGCACGCGTTATTGCCAAGGGCCTGGGTTCGAGCCCCAACGCTACCCTTTTTCCCAACTTTTTCATTATTTTCTTCTTTTTTGTTACAAACAAGCGCGTTAGGCCCTAAGTCTTTGGGCTTAGTATTTTTTTCCTGATCATCACCCCCTGTCTACTAACAACAACACAGTCCAACCCTTTTTTTAAATTATTTTTCTGATTACAAAAATAAGCTTTTGGGCTGAATAAAAAACTGTTATTTACTCTTAAACCACCTTTCTCACTTTCATGCCTCCTGACTTAATTTTATAATTTTCTTTTCTTTTCTTTATTTATTATTATTATTAATATTTTTATTATTATTATTTTTACTAATCAAAAATACCAAAAAATATTTTATTTATTTATTTATGTATTTAGCATATTTTTATTTTACTTCTTTTAGACAAAAAAGACCAAAAATATTCCTTTAATTTTTTTTTTTAAAATTTAAATTAATATTAGAATTAGGTTTATGTTACTTTCTTTTTCTAATTAAAATTAACCTAGAGATTAGGAGTTGTAATTAATCAATTTCTTTCTTTACATTGGTTTAAAATACTTTAAAACCTTAAACCCTAAAAAATTTGTTTTCTTAGTTAAATTTCTTTGCTTAAAATAATTAGGGTTTAGCTTTGTCAAATTAATTCAAATCAGTTAGCTATTCTCTTCTTAGCTTAATTAGGTTAAAAAAAAATTCTTAACAAAAACTCAAATAAAATGATCTCATTTTCTTTTCACATTACCTTTACTTTTTTTGTACACCATTTGTTCATAATTCAATATGGTTGTAATAGTAAATTAGGGTTTATTTGTTTTCATCTCCCCATTTGTAAATTTGTACCCCATCTGTGATCGGTGGATCTGGAACTGACTGTTTAACGCTGGTTCGCGAAATGTCGCGGAAGCAAGAGTCGCCACCGTCTTTTATTTTCTCCAAATGGAAAGGACAAAAGCACAGAAAAATTCCTTAAAGAGATTGCTCTCAGTTCGGGAGGTAGGTTATAGAAAGGGAAGATGTTAGCACCCTTTCTATCCATGGTTATCCATGGGCTCTTAGATACTTGCTCATTGTGTTTTCAAAATGTTTGTTTGCTTTTCAAGTGTGAGTGGGTTTGAAAAAGTTTCGTTTAAAAGTTTCAGATCGACTCTTGTATCAGTCCTCAAGAGTGTTTGAAAAATTGTTTTGAAAGCTTTTTGAAATGTGTCGGTGTGAAAAGGTTTTGATTTGTTTTTTAGAGCAAGTATCTATGAGTCGTCTACCTACCCTAAGGAATTAGGCTGTGTAGAAGTCCTTAAGGTAGTGCCATCCCACCATTGAGAGGTAGGTAGCACCACCGTTGGAGGTGTTCGGGTCAATTCGAGTTTAGGGACAGTGTGGTCACCAGAGCAACAGTAGGACACCTTAGAAGCTACCCTTATGCCATTGATCATGGACATAAGGACTTACTAAAACGTCCTATACTCGACGACCACCTTTCGAAAGGCAAGGCAACAGTGAGGCGTACCCTAGGGGTGGTGTGTGCGATTTGTGTGTCGTTTTCATTGATATTTGTCTTGTCATGTTTGTTGTGATCTACGCTTGATTTTATTTAAGTCCATTCATTCTTGCATACTTATTTAACAGTTAATATTTGCGGGAAAAGTAAATCTAACGCTATTACAAATGGCGCGGGTCCACATCGCCAAAATTAAACCGGACCCGATTTGACGGAAAGTAAATAAAGCAAAAGAAATAAAAGTGCGAGAAGTTTAAGTTACAACGCTTTGGGAGAGATACATAATGAATTAAGCGAAATAAAACAAATGTGCGAATAAAATAAATTACGAACGAGGGCGTTGGACCCTTTTTGCAAAAAATTAAAGTTAATGAGTTTAATTAATTAGAATTAATGAGGAATAAAAAAATTAAAAATTAAAAAGGAATGTTTTTTGGTGTTTTTGTATTTTTAAGAATTAATGGAAAAAAGAGAATTAATCAAAATTAAAATTGAATGTAAACCCTAATTCTAATGGTTTTTAAATTTATTATGAAAAATATTGAATTTTTAGCTAATTTAAACCTAAGTTAATTTACATGCATTTTTACTTATGAAAATAAATAAAATAAATATTATTATTGTAAAAAAGGAAATTGAAAGGAATAATATTAACAATTAAACCTAAATTCTATATTTTTTGGATTTTTAGTTATTAAAAAGAATTAAAATTGTAACCTAATTAAAACTAATAATTACATGTTAATTTATTTATGAAAATATTAGAATGAAATAATTTAACATTTTTTATCTTTTTCTGGATTTTTATGACGTTTTTTTATATTTTATATAAATAATGAATTAAATTAACAACAAAACAAATGAAATAATAATTAAAAATAAAATATAAGAAAAACAAAAAAACTTGCAAACCAGGGGGGTGGAGGTCCCCAATATGGAGGTGTAATCCTGGAATGCTGGCCCAATAAGCTTTGAGTCCGTTTGACTTTTTGCGTAGCGTGTGGATGCGTTGACCATGGTACATGGTATTCACCAATCCCAACCTTTGATTAAATCTCCAGATGAACATGGCAAGGTTTGATCTGGGGCATATGGTGCGTCTACGTTACTGAAGCTGCATGGGAAACGTTATGGAAAAATATTATGGAAATAGGCAAGACCTGGGACTTGAACCCAGGTCATGGGAGTCACCAACATCACACTTGGCCAGCTGAGCTACACGCGCATTCAAACATATTGTGACAAATAAATAACAAAAAGCAAAACGAAAGCATTAGTGGCTGAAGCGCGCGAAATTTTAAATGAGCCAGTCAGCATGTGACATGTAGTCATCTTCTCCACCTTCCCTGAAAACAAAAGCATATGGCAACGGTTTTACACGCGTTGCATTAGGCAGGCTATTGAAAAATAGCGACTAGCGCTATGGTGCCCATAAATTGGGCGCGATAGGTGATTCATGTTCGTCCAAGCTTGCCAAATGGAATGGTGGTGGTCTGGATCCTTAATTTTTCCTCTTTGCAAAAGCCCTAAATTCAAGCTCTGAAAAACCTAGAAAACTAACATGGTGAAATCTCATATACGATACAAAAATCAAATTGAATGCATTGGTTAGTTTCAGGACAAGATGATAAACATGAATCAACAATTAATTTTCATGAAAAATGCCTAGAACATGATATGCGATTCTGAGTTTCATGCTGTACAGTTTCAGTTTAATCTACCAATTCTTGGCGTGTTGATGGACGTTTGGGATTGGAATGTGTTCAGGAGACCACAAGGAAGCTTTTGGAATGAGTATTAGGGCTTGAATCGACCTAGAACACTGATTTCAGATTTGAGTTTTATGGAAAAAATTTCAAGTTTGCAAAGTGTTCTTTAGCGCAGCTTAGAGTCTCCCAGGATTAGGTTTGTATTCCTGGTTATGTAGTGAGCATATTAGGTTAAGAAAATTGGCCAAGATCTCTTGCAATCATTGATTTGGATATTTGATTTTTTTAAGGATCCTTTTGAATCTTTTTCATGTGTATTTTGCTCAATCATGCTCAAATTGAACCAAATCTTTCCATGTTGGGATTTGCACGAATTATAGAGGCTAAAGCATGCATGAAAAGATTTATTAGGTCAAAGTAGATATTTTTCATATATTTAAATGATTTAAATGAATTAATATTAATATAAATTCAAATAAATAAATAAAAAATGAGAAAATACTTCCCTTTGGGCCAGGTGGTCGTGCATATGCTTGGAATGATGAATCATGGAAGAAAAATGGGCCCATTAGCAAATTTAGGTCATTTGAAGTAATGTTGACTTTTCAAAATATCCAAAAATTTCCCAACTTCCACAAGGCATAACTTGCTCAATTTTTAAGCTTTTCTCATGTTCTTGGACATTTTGGAAAGGTCTTTGAGTCCTCTAACCAATGCCTTTGGTCCCATGTCATTTTGATTTACCAATCTCAAGTTATGGCCTTTGACTTAAAGTCCCTTTTTGTTGACTTTTGAAAATGACCTATAATGTTGAAATTGATAACTTTTTGTGAGAGCATTTCTTGGACTTGAAGTATGCAGATGAGTTGTAGGAAATGTCTTTCTCTTCAAAATGAGCTTTGGATGGAATTTTTCTGATAATCCATGTGAAAGTTATGCCCTGGTCAATTTCAGTTGACTTTTTCAGCTGTCCAAATATAGTAACTTTTGCATCTTTGATGATTTCTGAGCCAAATTTTGAGAATCATGATCAAGCATTGATCAAATGATGTTTGTGGCTTCAAAATGGTATGTTGACCAAAAATTTGAACTTTTGACTGCCAAATGACCATTTTGCCCCTACAGTTGACTGTAGTGCAATCTAGGGTTTTGACTGTGCAATTTTGAGCTGAATGCCTTGAAACTTGCCATGAGGATGCTTGACCACATTTGTAGGCATGTGAGACTTGATTGGGCCTTTGAAAACTTCCTTTTCTTGATCAGAACACAAACCCTAGTTTTGACTGTATAGGAGACAGTTGTACTGTGCAACCCTTGGGGAATTTTGTGACTTGGCTTGGCAATTTCTTGGAGAATATGGGAGGGCAAATTTTGGGGTACAACAGTTGAGAAAATCTTGGCGGGAATTACCATCTTTGCAATATCGGGAAGAGAACCATAGAAAATTTACAATCTGAAAGGGAATCACCTCACTCGCCGTCGGAGAGGGGAATCATAGGAAAAGGAATTGTCACCTCACACACTGTCGGAGAGGGAACCATAAGAGACTATCACCTCACACTCATCGTCGGAGAGGGAAACATCTGAAAAAGGAATTACCACCTCACGCACTTGTCGGAGAGGGGACCGTAGGAGACTATCACCTCACACTCATCGTCGGAGAGGGAAACATCTGAAAAAGGAATTACCACCTCACGCACTTGTCGGAGAGGGGACCATAGGAGACTATCACCTCACACTCATCGTCGGAGAGGAAAACATCTGAAGAAGGAATTACCACCTCACGCACTTGCCGGAGAGGGGACCATAGGAGACTATCACCTCACACTCATCGTCGGAGAGGGAAACATCTGAAAAGGACTTACCACCTCACACACCGTCGGAGAGGGAACCATAAGAGACTATCACCTCACACTCATCGTCGGAGAGGGAAACATCTGAAGAAGGAATTACCACCTCACGCACTTGTCGGAGAGGGGACCATAGGAGACTATCACCTCACACTCATCGTCGGAGAGGGAAACATCTGAAGAAGGAATTACCACCTCACGCACTTGCCGGAGAGGGGACCATAGGGGACTATCACCTCACACTCATCGTCAGAGAGGGAAACATTTGAAGAAGGGATTACCACCTCACGCACTTGTCGGAGAGGGGACCATAACTTCTGCTGAGTCTTCATCAGAAAAATCTGTTGGGAGTCGATTTAGCTGAACTAGAGAAGGCTTTGAAATATGTTTGAGCATTTTAACTGCGTCTTTCCTGAAAGGTGAAGGTCAGTCAGGTGCAATGCATGATATGGATCAAGCGATGATGTTCTCAACATAAATGAGATTTGTATGATATGATGCGTTATGCATGCTATAATGATGTATGTGTGTGACGTTTTATGAATGTTATCGTCTAGGAAAGTAAATCCTTGACGGATGCCGGGAAGTCATATCCTGGGCTGATGTTGGAGAATAGATTTTGCTTCCGCTGGGGATGAGAACTGCAAGAATACCGGTAGGAGAAGATGACTCCGTTGCGGAATAAACTTGGTGAATAGATTCTGCGGGGAGACAAGATATTCTAGCGACCATGCTGGGAAGCAATACTCTGTGGGGATCGAGATGCTTTGCTGAATTGTTGATAACTTGCTGAGGATACCCTTGTTGTTGGAAGTATTAATGGACTTCGCTGGGGATAGGAAAGAACTATGCTGACGACGACCTTTCCGTGGCTTTTGGCTGAGGATAACCCAGTTATATCCTGTTAAGGAAATAACTCTTTAAATCAAGCCGGACGACGCGTTCGTGCTCTGCGAGGGGGTAAGCTTACTGCTTGGGGATATGAATTCCAACTTTCCTGGGGAAACCGGGTTGGATTCTTCTGGGGAAGTTTCGATATGTTGGGGAAAGTGATTCCTTTGAACGTTGATATGCCGCCGGGGAACAATCTCTAGGCCAAGACTGCCGGGGATGCTTGTTAAGAATATATGCTGCTGGGGAAGTGTTGAGATCTATGGGAGGATACTCAACTTCCGTGAGATTTGATAGCTCTGCTTGGAGAAGAATATACTGTTTGGCTTACTCTCTGGGGAATTCAGGTATACGGGTCATGTTCTTTAGCTGAACCTACCTTGGTACCTTGGAGGATAGAGCAATTGGATTGTTTTAGACAACTCTTTTATTGCCCCTGTTTCTAGTGTCACTTGCAATTAATTCCTTTGTTTCGTATGCAAATATTTATGAGTTAGCAAATTATTGTCAATGCATATATCACAAATTGAACCTTGGACGTTCTTCGCAAAAACAAAACAGAAAAGAAAAACACTTGGCACGTTTAACTGAAAATATATTTGTATTGATTTTGAATAGCCTGAAAATAGGCGTTTTGTGTACAAGAGGCTGACGTCCTAGTAAGAGGTACGCCGCCGAACAAGAGAGTTTATACAAATTCTGTACAAAAGAAAATAAACAGCTGTGTGAAATATGAATGATTCCACTGGGTTTCAACTCTGCTATTGTCTTTATAATTCCGAGCGTCTCATCACTTGACGACCTTGGTTGAAGGTGAAGCTGACTGATCGATGCCGTCTGAACTTGATGTAGATACCGGATTCTGGATGCAAAGTGATCAATGAGACATAGTATTACGCTTTTATCCCTAATTTTTGCCTGGACCGCCCTTTTCGGGTTTTCAGTCCACCGGGATATCCATTTTTTCCCAAGCCGCCTTTTCAGGTTTTCGACTTGCCGGGTGTACAGATTTTTTTATTTTCATCCCTTCATTTTGCCCGAACCCTTTTGGTTCGACGGGAAGCCCTAATTTTTGCCTAGGCATGTCAGCCTAGCGGGTCTTTTTTTATGCGTAGTATTTTTTTACTATGTCTGCATTGGCGGGGTGAGGAAGGTCGTCACCATCCATATTGGTCAATATCATGGCTCCTCCTGAGAACACATGCTTAACCACAAATGGCCCTTCGTATGTAGGGGTCCATTTGTCCCTTGGATCACTCTGAGGAAGGATGATTCTCTTGATTACCAGATCCCCAACTTGATATTCCTGTGGTCTGACCTTTTTGTTAAATGCCCTGATCATCCGTTTCTGATACGTCTGACCATGGCAGATAGCAGCAAGTCTCTTTTCGTCAATGAGGTTGAGTTGGTCAAGTCGTGTCTGGATCCAATCATCTTCGTTCAGATTTGCATCCTTCATTATCCGGAGAGAGGGAATTTGCACTTCGATCGGCAAGACTGCCTCCATGCCATAAACCAGAGAGAAAGGAGTTGCCCCGGTTGACGTCCTAGCTGAGGTACGGTACCCATGCAGAGCGAACGGTAACATCTCATGCCAATCTTTATAAGTTACTGTCATTTTCTGCACGATCTTCTTGATGTTCTTATTTGCTGCTTCTACAGCCCCATTCATCTTCGGTCTGTAAGGAGAAGAATTGTGGTGCTGTATCTTGAATTGTTCGCAGAGCTCAGCAATCATCTTATTATTCAGATTGGTACCGTTGTCTGTAATAATCCGCTCAGGGACGCCGTACCGACAGATCAGGTTGTGCCGTATGAACCGTGCCACAACAGTCTTGGTTACCGTAGCATAGGATGTTGCCTCAACCCACTTCGTGAAATAATCAATCGCCACTAGGATGAAGCGATGCCCATTAGATGCCGTAGGTTTTATCTCGCCGATCATGTCTATGCCCCACATTGCAAACGGCCAAGGCGCAGTCAGAACATTCAGGGGAACCGGGGGAACATGCACCTTATCTGCATAGATCTGGCACTTGTGGCATGTCCTGGAATGTTGGTAACAGTCAGCTTCCATTGTAGACCAGTAATATCCTGCCCGTAGGATTTTCTTAGCCATAGTGTGTCCACTGGAATGTGTACCAAAGGTCCCTTCATGTAGCTCTTCCATGATCCGTTCTGCTTCAGTTTTGTCCACACAACGCAGTAAGGTTGAATCATGGTTTCTCTTGTACAAGATACCGTTGCTAAGGAAGAACTTGGCTGCAAACCTCCTCAGGAATTTCTTATCATTGACAGAGGCACCTTCAGGGTATTCCTGAGCTTCCAGATATCTCTTCACTTCGTGGTACCAAGGCTTCTCAGTCACCAATTCAGTTTCGAGATCGCAACAGTATGCCGGTTCGTCCAGTTTCCAGATGATGATCCGGGGAGCCTCATTATCCCATTTGACCTTGAACATTGAAGACATTGTAGCTAACGCGTCCGCTAACTGATTCTCTTCTCTTGGAAAGTGCTCAAAGGTTATCTCTGTGAAGTGGGGAATCAGGGTCAACACACATTCTCTGTAAGGAATCAAGTTTGGATGTTTCGTATCCCACTCTCCTTTGATCTGATTGATCACAAGAGCGGAATCTCCGAAGACACTTAGAAATTTGATCCTTAGGTCGATCGCAGCTTGAAGACCCATGATACACGCCTCATACTCCGCCATGTTGTTGGTACAGTTGAAACACAGTCGGGCAGTGAGTGGAGTATGAGTACCTTGTGGAGATATGATTATGGCGCCGATACCATTTCCCAAAGCATTGGAGGCTCCGTCAAAGTGCATAGACCATCGTGATCCTGGCTCAGGTCCTTCATCCGGTCCAGGTACTTCACAATCAGTCACAATCATGATGCTTTCATTCGGAAACTCGAAGTTCATTGATTGGTAGTCATCTACAGCTTGATGAGCTAAGTGGTCTGCCAATACACTTCCCTTGATGGCTTTCTGGGTTGTGTACTGAATGTCGTATTCCGTCAAGATCATTTGCCATCTTGCAATTCTCCCAGACAGAGAAGGCTTTTCGAATATGTACTTTATAGGATCCATCTTTGAGATCAACAAAGTAGTGTGAGTCAGCATATACTGCCTCAGCCGGCGAGCAGCCCATACCAAAGCGCAGCAAGTTTTCTCAAGCAGTGAGTATCGGGTCTCACAGTCGGTAAACTTTTTGCTAAGGTAATAAATGGCATGCTCTTTTCGGCCAGACTCGTCATGCTGCCCCAGCACACACCCCATTGAGTTGTCAAGTACTGTCAGATATAGTATCAGAGGTCTCCCTTCAACCGGTGGCATAAGGATAGGTGGTTCTTGGAGATACTCTTTGATTCTGTCGAAGGCAGCCTGACATTCATCGTTCCAACGTACTACCTGATCTTTCTTCAGCAGCTTGAAGATTGGCTCACAGGTAGCGGTCAGATGTGAGATGAATCGAGCGATGTAATTCAGGCGCCCTAAAAAGCCTCTGACCTCCTTCTCTGTCTTAGGAACTGGCATCTCTTGAATAGCTTTGACCTTAGCAGGGTCCACTTGAATACCTTTATCACTGACCACGAAGCCTAGCAATTTCCCAGATCTTACCCCGAAGGTGTACTTGTTCGGGTTCAATCTTAGCTTATACAGTTTCAACCGGTCAAACAACTTTTGCAGATGATCTAGATGCTCTTCCTCAGTCTGGGACCTTGCGATCATGTCGTCCACATACACTTCTATCTCATGATGGATCATGTCGTGAAATAAAGCGACCATGGCACGTTGGTAGGTTGCCCCAGCGTTCTTTAATCCGAATGGCATGACCTTGTAACAGAAGGTGCCCCACTGAGTAACAAATGTAGTCTTTTCCATGTCTTCAGGTGCCATCTTGATCTGATTGTAGCCTGAAAAGCCATCCATGAAAGAGAACACTTTGTGCTGAGCCGTATTATCAACAAGGACATCAATGTGAGGTAAGGGGAAGTCATCCTTGGGGCTGGCCCTGTTTAGATCCCTGTAGTCGACACACATTCTGACCTTTCCATCCTTTTTAGGTACCGGCACCACGTTAGCAACCCACTGAGGGTAAGAAGTTACTGCAAGGAACCCCGCATCAAATTGTTTCATGACCTCGGCTTTAATCTTCTCAGACATCTCTGGACGCATCCGATGGACCTTTTGCTTAACTGGAGGGCAGTCTTCCTTAGTTGGCAAATGATGGACCACAATGTCGGTATCCAACCCTGGCATGTCTTCGTAGGACCAAGCAAAGATCTCCATATAATCATGCAGCATCTTGGTTAACCGTTGCTTCACGCTGAGCTCTAGGTTGGCACCAATCTTTACCTCTCTCCTGTCTGCTTCAGTACCCAGGTTTATTGTTTCCACTGGCTCTTCATGGGGTTGAATTGCCCTCTCTTCCTGAAGCAACAGTCTTGCAAGCTCGTCGGGCACTTCGCAATCATCTTCACCTTCGTCTTGGGCTAAGTTGATCGGATTTTCGAAGTCATAATTGGCAGTAGCAGAGTTGTTATCAGTAAGATCCAGAGTGGATTGGAACCTGTATGAGTGAGTGTGTGTGTAAATACAGCTGTTTTGAAATATATGTAAAGGAAAAGAAAGACAGAAAAGGAACACAATATTTGCAATGCGAAAAACGTCCAAGATTTTCATTCATGGTATATGAAATGCCAGTTTGTATGCCCTCACAAAATAGAACCACGGTGCCTCGGGTAAGACACCGGGCCATAGAGTTTATCATTGTTTATTACAAAATAACAAAACATAGGAATTCATTACTTAGTAACAAAAGAAACAGGGAGATTGTCCTTTGCGCTCCAATTGTTAAGTCCACCGTCAGTTGCCGGGTAGATCCAGCTATCAAACTCAGCTTCATCAACTTCCTCTTCGTCCCCAATAGCATTAACTCCATGAGCAGGCAGGGGAGCTGTCACCACATTAGGCTTGTCAGATGCCTCAAACTGTACCTCTTTAGCGTCAATGAGGTCCTGCAGCTTGTTCTTTAATGCCCAACAGTCATCGGTAGAGTGCCCCGGGCTATCTGAATGGTAGGCACAACGAGCATTCGGGTTGTACTTGGGAGATGTAGTATTGGGGAACTTTGGAGCCTCCCTGACAGTCACCAAATTGGTTAAGAGCAACTGTGGCAGGATCTGCGACAGGGTCATGTTTAACCGGGTAAACTCTCGCCGGGGTCTTTCAGCCCTTTGAGGATTGTTTGGCCGAGGAGCGGCAGCAGGCTTAGCAATCATCACCGCACTGACAGATTGGCGGTGCTCAGGTCTCTCTGATTTCCTGGAGCCATACACGGCACTAGACTCCTTCTTAAACGGTTTCTTTTCCGAACTAGATGATGCACCCTTTGCAATCTTCCCAGACTTCAGCCCAGCTTCAATTCTCTCTCCAGTCAGAATCAAATCAGTGAACCCAGCAGAAGAATTCCCAATGAGATGGTTGAAAAATGGCCCAGATAGGGTCCCCAAGAACATGTCTACCAGCTCCCGATCAGTCAATGGTGGCTGCACCCTGCCAGCCAGGTCCCTCCACTTCTGGGCGTACTCTTTAAAACCTTCGCTTACGCCTAACGACATACCCTGGAGTTGGGTACGCGTGGGGGCAAGGTCGGCATTATATTGATACTGCTTATAGAAAGCAGTAGCCAACTCCTCCCAGTTACGAACTTTGGTCCCATCCAGCTGATAGAACCATTCGAGATGAGTCCCTGAAAGACTCTCCTGGAAGAAGTGGATCCATAAATTCTTATCCGCAGAGTACGGCTGAATTTTCCGAACATAGGACCTTAAATGCAGCTTGGGACAAGACGCCCTGTCATATTTGGAGAAGGATGGTGCTTTGAACTTATGCGGGATAATCACACCAGTTGACAAACCCAGATCTCCGAAATCCAGCCCAGGTGCCTGTTGAACCTCCATAGCCTTCAACCTGTCCTCCAGTTGTTTGTATCTGTCATCCGCAGGAGGATACTGCTCTTCATCAAAATCGGTCTCGTTGTCGGAGACCACCGGACTAGGGACCTTTACTTCTGCCTGAGAAGGACTCTTGCCAACAGAAGAACCAGCCTCTTCATGCTGCAGAGTATTACCAAATCTTCGGCCCGAGTTGAACAGGACAGTTCTTCTCTTCTTCTTCTTCTCCTTCTTTAGGAGCATAGCCTTCAGTTCTTCTTGGCCTTTAGCCAGACCCTTGATTAGTTCTTGAAACTGCGCATTCTGCGCCTGGAGAGCCTTGATTGATGTCTCAGTTGATGCAGATTCGGGATTCATGATGCTGAAATAAACAGCGAAGAACTGTAAGCAACCTGAAAAGGGAAAAACCTGCTATGCATATGATGTATGAAATGCGTATGGATTATGTTTTCAAAGACAATCGGGAATCAACTTCGTAAACAAAAAGAGAACACACTTCATTAGATTCAACTTTGCAACTGAAATTATTCAACAAGTTGCCCTTAGGCGTTACATGAAAGGAAATACTGGAAAGGAGATAAAACTGTAAAGGCACATTCAGAGCTCCTTATTGATCCCATGGTCTCCTCTTCTCAGTACGGATGTAGGCATTCAGAGCTCTCTCATTCTCCAACTGCTTTGTCAGCTTCTGGATCTTTGATTCCTGCTCATTGAACTTTTCCCGGTAAGAATCCCGTTCTTCCCGCAGTTGCGACCAAGATCTCTTCAATGTCTCATAATCAGTAGGTATCTGGGGAGGAAGGACAGTTGGAGGGACACCATCTTTGTCAGGACACTCAAGAATGACGGGTCTGACAACTTCATACGGCATACCTAACTTCTGAGCACGGATGCGAACCCATTTGTAGTAGGCTTCCATAGGTAAAGAAGTCCTTGGCCCTAGCTCTTGTGGGTCAGCTTTATGAACCTTGTCCCAAGCTTTGATGAACCTACGACGCAGCTCGTCACTATCCACCTGAAACTCGAAACTGATGTGAGGCACCAACATCTCATGGGGGCCTGCTCTTCTTGCTCTTCCAAACTGACGGAGTGCTAGACATGGATTGTAAGAGATCCCTCCTTGAGTACCAATCATAGGAACATTAGGATACTCCCCGCATCGATCAATAATAGCTATCTCATCCAAACCTCTGCAAGTCCAAATGATGTCTTTATCGGTGAGAGACATTAACCTGTGAGCCCAACCTCTTCCTTCTTGGTTCTTCAGTACGAACTTAGGGAGGTGCGAAATAAACCACCTCACCAACAAAGGGATACAACACCATAGGGTTCCTCGTCTTCGGGTAGTACGGGCATGAAGTTGTTGCAAGATGTCACCCAAGAGAGTGGGCACAGGATTCTGAGACATAAAGATCCTAATGGAAGTGACATTGATGAAGTTGTCAGGATTGGGAAACAGGACTAACCCATAGATTAGGAGAGCCAAGATGTCTTCATATGCCCTAAAGTCCAAGTCATTCCAGAAATTGTTAGCTTTACCAATCAGAAACTTGGCCAAGAAACCCTTAACTCCGCTTCTAGTTACCCAGTTGTCTGTTACCTCTTGATGGGTCAAAGGAAGAACTGCAGCAACATCCTCAAGCCTGAGGGTCTTTTCCCAACCAGTAAAGGGAGTCTGATCCAAGATAGGGATACCAAGCAAATCAGAGAACTCTTCCAGGGTAGGGACCAGCTGGAAGTCTTGAAAGGTGAAGCACTGGTACAGAGGGTCATAGAACTGGGTCAGAACACTCATCAACTGTTGATCCCGCTTTGCAGTGACTAAACTGAGAAGGGAGCCATGCCTCTAAATGAAGGAAGTGGTATTTGGAATTCTGCTAACCAACTCATCAAGCAACTCAGGTGAACGAACAAAGTTGAACCGGATAGTATTCCTTCGCACAGGCATCATAATGTCCTACAAAACAGAGCAAAGATGAAACCCTCTTGTCTTTGAAATGGTCAGTCCTTATGCAGGATGCATGCAATGCTCATGATGCTATGATGTTATGATAAAGCACACCACATACAGATACAAAGGCAAACATGGTAAGGCACACAAGTCACACAAGGCAAGCCCCTAAAGTTTAGGCCAGCATGAGGTCTAGGTACTACCCTCTTTCAGTTTGTTGGTTCACACCTGTCCTAATCAAAAGTAACTGGGTTCTTAGAGGATCCCAATATCATTGACTACCCTCAATCGGTCATAACTCCAGCATCGCAATCTTTTCTTGCGGCCAGAACCATCGCGAGAGTTTAGCCTCAATGGGCGTAGCATACTGCTACAATTCTAAAGGCCAAGTTGTGTCAATTAAGGTTCTAAGGTTGTTGGTGCTTAATGACTCCTTAGAAGACCCATATTCTCCTCGTTGCGACACAAGGGATATCGGTACAGACCAAGGTGCCACACCAACGTAGCCACTGCTTCACCCGTGTCGGTCTACGCCGGACAGGTCCCTCACAGCTTATGCTACCTAAACAGGGTATCCCCAGATCCGGGTTAGGATCTATGTAACTCCGATACAACCCACAATAGTAAAGCAAGCAAAACAATACAAGTGAAAACACAGTTATGACCTAGCCCTAAGGTACACCTCACTTTATAAAGGTATCCCCAGCAGAGTCGCCAGTTCTGTGATCGGTGGATCTGGAACTGACTGTTTAACGCTGGTTCGCGAAATGTCGCGGAAGCAAGAGTCGCCACCGTCTTTTATTTTCTCCAAATGGAAAGGACAAAAGCACAGAAAAATTCCTTAAAGAGATTGCTCTCGGTTCGGGAGGTAGGTTATAGAAAGGGAAGGTGTTAGCACCCTTTCTATCCATGGTTATCCATGGGCTCTTAGATACTTGCTCATTGTGTTTTCAAAATGTTTGTTTGCTTTTCAAGTGTGAGTGGGTTTGAAAAAGTTTCGTTTAAAAGTTTCAGATCGACTCTTGTATCAGTCCTCAAGAGTGTTTGAAAAATTGTTTTGAAAGCTTTTTGAAATGTGTCGGTGTGAAAAGGTTTTGATTTGTTTTTTAGAGCAAGTATCTATGAGTCGTCTACCTACCCTAAGGAATTAGGCTGTGTAGAAGTCCTTAAGGTAGTGCCATCCCACCATTGAGAGGTAGGTAGCACCACCGTTGGAGGTGTTCGGGTCAATTCGAGTTTAGGGACAGTGTGGTCACCAGAGCAACAGTAGGACACCTTAGAAGCTACCCTTATGCCATTGATCATGGACATAAGGACTTACTAAAACGTCCTATACTCGACGACCACCTTTCGAAAGGCAAGGCAACAGTGAGGCGTACCCTAGGGGTGGTGTGTGCGATTTGTGTGTCGTTTTCATTGATATTTGTCTTGTCATGTTTGTTGTGATCTACGCTTGATTTTATTTAAGTCCATTCATTCTTGCATACTTATTTAACAGTTAATATTTGCGGGAAAAGTAAATCTAACGCTATTACAAATGGCGCGGGTCCACATCGCCAAAATTAAACCGGACCCGATTTGACGGAAAGTAAATAAAGCAAAAGAAATAAAAGTGCGAGAAGTTTAAGTTACAACGCTTTGGGAGAGATACATAATGAATTAAGCGAAATAAAACAAATTACGAACGAGGGCGTTGGACCCTTTTTGCAAAAAATTAAAGTTAATGAGTTTAATTAATTAGAATTAATGAGGAATAAAAAAATTAAAAATTAAAAAGGAATGTTTTTTGGTGTTTTTGTATTTTTAAGAATTAATGGAAAAAAGAGAATTAATCAAAATTAAAATTGAATGTAAACCCTAATTCTAATGGTTTTTAAATTTATTATGAAAAATATTGAATTTTTAGCTAATTTAAACCTAAGTTAATTTACATGCATTTTTACTTATGAAAATAAATAAAATAAATATTATTATTGTAAAAAAGGAAATTGAAAGGAATAATATTAACAATTAAACCTAAATTCTATATTTTTTGGATTTTTAGTTATTAAAAAGAATTAAAATTGTAACCTAATTAAAACTAATAATTACATGTTAATTTATTTATGAAAATATTAGAATGAAATAATTTAACATTTTTTATCTTTTTCTGGATTTTTATGACGTTTTTTTATATTTTATATAAATAATGAATTAAATTAACAACAAAACAAATGAAATAATAATTAAAAATAAAATATAAGAAAAACAAAAAAACTTGCAAACCAGGGGGGGTGGAGGTCCCCAATATGGAGGTGTAATCCTGGAATGCTGGCCCAATAAGCTTTGAGTCCGTTTGACTTTTTGCGTAGCGTGTGGATGCGTTGACCATGGTACATGGTATTCACCAATCCCAACCTTTGATTAAATCTCCAGATGAACATGGCAAGGTTTGATCTGGGGCATATGGTGCGTCTACGTTACTGAAGCTGCATGGGAAACGTTATGGAAAAATATTATGGAAATAGGCAAGACCTGGGACTTGAACCCAGGTCATGGGAGTCACCAACATCACACTTGGCCAGCTGAGCTACACGCGCATTCAAACATATTGTGACAAATAAATAACAAAAAGCAAAACGAAAGCATTAGTGGCTGAAGCGCGCGAAATTTTAAATGAGCCAGTCAGCATGTGACATGTAGTCATCTTCTCCACCTTCCCTGAAAACAAAAGCATATGGCAACGGTTTTACACGCGTTGCATTAGGCAGGCTATTGAAAAATAGAGACTAGCCCTATGGTGCCCATAAATTGGGCGCGATAGGTGATTCATGTTCGTCCAAGCTTGCCAAATGGAATGGTGGTGGTCTGGATCCTTAATTTTTCCTCTTTGCAAAAGCCCTAAATTCAAGCTCTGAAAAACCTAGAAAACTAACATGGTGAAATCTCATATACGATACAAAAATCAAATTGAATGCATTGGTTAGTTTCAGGACAAGATGATAAACATGAATCAACAATTAATTTTCATGAAAAATGCCTAGAACATGATATGCGATTCTGAGTTTCATGCTGTACAGTTTCAGTTTAATCTACCAATTCTTGGCGTGTTGATGGACGTTTGGGATTGGAATGTGTTCAGGAGACCACAAGGAAGCTTTTGGAATGAGTATTAGGGCTTGAATCGACCTAGAACACTGATTTCAGATTTGAGTTTTATGGAAAAATTTTCAAGTTTGCAAAGTGTTCTTTAGCGCAGCTTAGAGTCTCCCAGGATTAGGTTTGTATTCCTGGTTATGTAGTGAGCATATTAGGTTAAGAAAATTGGCCAAGATCTCTTGCAATCATTGATTTGGATATTTGATTTTTTTAAGGATCCTTTTGAATCTTTTTCATGTGTATTTTGCTCAATCATGCTCAAATTGAACCAAATCTTTCCATGTTGGGATTTGCACGAATTATAGAGGCTAAAGCATGCATGAAAAGATTTATTAGGTCAAAGTAGATATTTTTCATATATTTAAATGATTTAAATGAATTAATATTAATATAAATTCAAATAAATAAATAAAAAATGAGAAAATACTTCCCTTTGGGCCAGGTGGTCGTGCATATACTTGGAATGATGAATCATGGAAGAAAAATGGGCCCATTAGCAAATTTAGGTCATTTGAAGTAATGTTGACTTTTCAAAATATCCAAAAATTTCCCAACTTCCACAAGGCATAACTTGCTCAATTGTTAAGATTTTCTCATGTTCTTGGACATTTTGGAAAGGTCTTTGAGTCCTCTAACCAATGCCTTTGGTCCCATGTCATTTTGATTTACCAATCTCAAGTTATGGCCTTTGACATAAAGTCCCTTTTTGTTGACTTTTGAAAATGACCTATAATGTTGAAATTGATAAATTTTTGTGAGAGCATTTCTTGGACTTGAAGTATGAAGATGAGTTGTAGGAAATGTCTTTCTCTTCAAAATGAGCTTTGGATGGAATTTTTCTGATAATCCATGTGAAAGTTATGCCCTGGTCAATTTCAGTTGACTTTTTCAACTGTCCAAATATAGTAACTTTTGCATCTTTGATGATTTCTGAGCCAAATTTTGAGAATCATGATCAAGCATTGATCAAATGATGTTTGTGGCTTCAAAATGGTATGTTGACCAAAAATTTGAACTTTTGACTGCCAAATGACCATTTTGCCCCTACAGTTGACTGTAGTGCAATCTAGGGTTTTGACTGTGCAATTTTGAGCTGAATGCCTTGAAACTTGCCATGAGGATGCTTGACCACATTTTGTAGGCATGTGAGACTTGATTGGGCCTTTGAAAACTTCCTTTTCTTGATCAGAACACAAACCCTAGTTTTGACTGTATAGGAGACAATTGTACTGTGCAACCCTTGGGGAATTTTGTGACTTGGCTTGGCAATTTCTTGGAGAATATGGGAGGGCAAATTTTGGGGTACAACACCATCCCTTAATGATGTCATAGCGTAGAATTTTACATTTCCGCAATTTATCACTTTTAAATATAAATGCTATTAATTAGGATTTGTATGATAATATAAAATAAACAAGTAGAAAACCTTAATTCAAAGATAAAGAGCATGAAAACAAACACTTTTCACACTCGCACCTCTAGGGTTAACCCACACTTGTTGCCTTAGAATAAAATAATCATGTCCCTTGAACGTGGGATACTTTAGCAAAAACAATCAAATACAAGATCATAGTCCCTCAATGGCCCTTCAATGTTGCCTTCGATAAACAATCTTAGACCTCTACGAAAAATTGCTAAGGTATCTTACAATGTTGTTTTTTATTACTATATGATGACCCACATCTATCCCTTTACATCCAATGATAGGGCTTCTTATCAATCAACGGTAATATAGCAATATCTAAAGGAGGAGGAAATGAACAAAGACTTTTTGAGTAGGTAGAACATTCATAGTTGCTTACTCACAACCATTTTCAAAACATCATTCAAACACACCAACACTTTTAAATGAAATATTTTCAAAAGTCAACATTTTGTATGCATTCTTACAGAGATGAGAATCATTACAAAGTTCGCCTAAACGAAGGCACTTTAAAAAATAGTTTCAAACCATCACAAAACACATTTCAAACAAAGCATTTCAAAGTGAACTACCAACTAAGAGCCCGTAGATAACTGCAGATGAAAAGGGTGCTAACACCTTCCCTTTTCATAACCTACCCCCCAAACTCAAGATAATATCTCTTAAGGTCTTTGCTGTTCTTTTCACCCTTTCCTTTATTGGATAAAAGAAAAGTCGGTGGCAACTCTTGCTATCCGCAACAATTGCGATAAAACACAAAACACTCAAGTCAGTTCTCCCACCGTATTACACTCACTTTACACCTCTGCAACTTGACTTGTCTAGAAGGATTGAGGCACTCTCAATCCAAGGTAGGCGTTGCAAAAGCTTCGTGGGAGTTCAGTGAAGCTATCCATATCATTCTAACACCTCCATATGTTCTTTAATTTCAAACTCGATTCTCACTTTAGAGGTAAGTTTCTCAAACTTTGAAATCCTTACACACCCATCATTTGCTTTCAATTTCAAAAGATAAAATGTAAATATGATTGCCCTGAAACTAACCATGTCCTTAGTTTTCATTTATTTTGACTATGTGTTAAGAATTTTGGAAGTGAAGTTTCTGAAATTTTAGGTTTCAGTTTAGTACCAAGCAAAATTCGTTTCAGTCTTTAATTTATAGCTTCCAAAAGTTACATGGTTAAATTCGTGGTAAAAAAAGCAAGCTTGATGTTTACATCTTTCAATTTGGTTTAGAAATGAAGCTTTTACAATATTTGAAAATGTTGTTGTTGTTACTGTCAAACGCGCGCGAGGAAGAAGATGAAGTTCCATTTTTGAAAACAAGTTTATAATATTTTTACTGGGGGGCGTTTCATAACCGGATGAAACAGTCACCCCAATGGTAAAACAAGCGATCTATGACTAGAGGAACCTGGGTTCGAGCCCCAACGATACCCTTTTATTTTCAACAAATTTGTTTCTTGCAGATTCAATACAAACAAGTCAATGGTGCACATGGTGTACCTCACACCTTCACTTTCAGATTTCAAAAGGGCCAGATCCAATGCCCCAAGACGCATGACCATGATGCACCTTCCTAATGTCAACCACATGGAATCTAGCACAGGCGCCCGGGCTTCTCTGTTTCGGGCCTTTCTATTTTTTCTTTTCCATACCCCCAATTCTGCTTACAACTCAGGCCCATTAATTTTTTTTTGTTTTTTTAATTAACTATTTTCTTCTTCTTTTTAAATAATTTTATTCAAAATCAGAAAAAATCATAAAACTGATAAAAAAAATTAGATTTAGGTTTTTAATTTATTTATTTTTTGATAAATAAAAACTAATTTAATTTAATCACTTTGATTTTATTTTATTAATTAATTAGAATTAGTTTTTATATTTCATTTTTTTTTCTAAACAAAAAACCACAAAAATATTTTCTAAATACTTAGAATTCTTTATGTTTTAAATAATTAATTTAATTTTTATAAATAAAATTAATTAATTATACTTTGTTTTATTTTAAATAGTTAAATTGTAAATTTGTAAATTAAATAGAATTAGGTCTACTCTTTATTTCACATTTTTTCTAAACAAAAACAACAAAATCTTTTCTTAAATGCTTAGAGATATTTTACGGTTTTCTTAAACATTTTCTCTTTTTCACCACCTTCGCGCACTTTACTTTCACATTATTATTTCTCAATTATGTAATTGCTCAAAGTTTGTAATAGATAAATTATTAGGGTTTACTGTTTTTTTCATCCCCATTCACAAATTTGTACCCTCATTCTCGAGGCCTTGTAATAGCGTAGAACATATAATTTCCGCAATTTAATGCTTTCCTTATTACTGTTAGTAATTAGGGTTTGTATAGTAAGATTAAAATCAATCATTAGAAATCAAAACATTTTGCATACACGCACCTCTAGGGTGACCCTCACTTGTTTCCTTCGGATAAAAATAGTCATGTCCCTCGAACGTGGGATGCTTTAGCAAAGACCCTCATTTAAAAGATCATAGTCCCTCGATGACCCTTTGATGTTGCCTTCGATAAACAATCTTAGTCCCTTACGACAATTGCTAAAGCGTCCTACAAGTTATCTTCTATTACTGTACAATGACCCACGCTTGTCCCTCACATCCAATGATATGGCTTCTTACTAACTAATGGTAGGATGGCTCTATCTACAGGAAGAGGAAAATAATAAAGATTTTTTGAGTAGGTAGATCGCTCGTAATCACTTGCTCACAAATTAAAACAATCTCCACACCTTACACTTTCAAAACAACTACTTTCTAAACGCTTTATAAACACTCTTGAGGACTGATACAAGGGTTATTATAAAGCAAATTGCCTTACGTTGACATTTTCAAAAACATATTTTCACAAAACAACACTTCCTTTCAACAAATATTTTCAAAACAAACATTTTATATACATTCTCAACGATACGGGAATCATTACAAAATTATCATGCTTAGGCATTTTTCAAAATATTTGCAAACATACACAAACACAAAGCATTTCAAAGTGAGTTAGAAATTAAGAGCCCGTAGATAACTACGGATGAAAAGGGTGTTAACAACTTCCCTTTTCGTAACCTACCCCCTTACTCAGAAAATTCTCAAAGGTCTTTCCTGTTGTTTTCACCCTTTCATTTATTGGATAAAAGAGAAGTCGGTGGCGACTCTTGCTATCCTCAAAGATCATTTGTAGAAGCGATTACAAAATTTTTGAACAGTTGGGACAGACCCCGTCCAAAATATCCATGTTATCTTTACTACTGTGCTCTGAAGCCTCAAGTCCAAGAAATGCACCATTTGAAAGATACAAGCTTATACATTACACGTCATTTTCAGAAAGTCAAAAAAGGCACTTTTTGTCAAGACCATTTACATCAAGATAAAATCTTGAAATGGAAAATTGATCAAAAGAGGGATTGAATTATACATCTTGGGCTTTCCAAAAAGTCCCAGATCATCATGAGATAAAAATTGAGCAAGTTATGGCTTGCCCAAGTTGGGAAAATTTGCGAATTTTCAAGAATTATGCATTGAGCAAACTTGAAGTTTTAAGGAAATGGCTCAATTTCTTGGACTTCAAGCATCTTCCTAAGTTTATAGAGCACCTCTAAAATTGTTCTTGCCATGCCTTGCATTTGCTAACTATTTTATTCATATTTATTTTAATTTATTTCAAATAAATATAAAATAAAATGTATAAAATAATTGGAAATGGGCTTTGAGCTTTGGGTTGATGTTTTGGACAGCCTAGGCCCATAAAATTTTGTGCAAAGGTGTCCACATTCATTCAAATTAAAAAAAGGACAATTTTCCTTGTTTTTGGCCAAAGTTACAAATTTCATTCATGGCTTTGAAATGTTTGCTTTAAGATTGTCTAAACCTTTGTTTTCTTGTCTCCCCATTCCTCTCTATATAAACAAGCATCTAGCAAGAATTTCAACACACCTACACAGCCTAGAGAGAGCTCTACCATTTTTGCAAAATTATCAAAAGCGATAAAAATTCGAAACCCACTTTGCAGGTACTTTTGGTCTGAATTTCAACACATATAGGCTTATACTTTTTTAATTAAATAATTAATTTTTTAATTAATTAATTAATTAAAACTTTAACCTTTTTCTTAATTAAAAATGAATTAGAATTTAAGTCTAATTACTTTCTTTTCATAATAAAAAAAACCACAAAAAAGGCTTAGTTTATATTTCTTAATTTAATTTTCTAAGTAGACTTTAGAATAATTAATTTAGTTATTTTCTTAAATTAAAAACAACACAAAAAAGATTTTTTTCTCACTAGGTTTTAAAACGTATTTTCATTCTTTCGGGAATTATTCATTTATCGCATTTTTTTATATATTCATGTAACTGTTATTTGGGATGTAATAGTTTTAAATAGGACTTTTATTTCATTCTTTATTTTCCCCCCAATTGTTTGTACATTGTAAATGCCCCTTCCCCGAAAGCCATGTAATAGTCTAGATTTACGCTTTCCGCACTTTATTTTATGTATGTAAATTGCTAGTAACTAGGCGTTTATGGCAAGACTAAAAAACAACGCTAGAAAACTTAACAAAAAGAAAAAAAATAACTGAACATAACACACTTGCACATATACACCTCTAGGGTACTCCACTTTGGTTGCCTTTAGAAATGAAACAGTCATGAGGCAGGAACGCTTTAGCAAAGACCCGTAAATCAAAAATATCATAGTCCCTTGATGACCCTACAATTGCCTTCTCGGTAAATGATCTAGTCCCTAAAAATGGCTAAAGCGTCTCCACAAGTTGCCTTCGTGACTGTAACGTCCTTTCGAATGTCCCTCATACATCCAACGATAGGGCTACCTACTCACTAATAGTAGGATAGCAATGTCTAAAGGATAGGAGAAAAAGAACGACCCTTTTTCGAGTATAAAAGTAGATAGTTATTAGAAGTTTGCTAAAAAAAACATTTTGCACTTACATAAATACTACTTTTCAAAAAAACAATTTTCAAAACATTTGCTTTGTTGACACTCTCGAGGACTGAAACAAGAGTTAAACCCAAAGAAAATTGCCGCACTAAGGCATTTTCAAAACAAACTTTCAAATACACAAAGCATAAAGGTATTTCAAAATGAGCAAACTTCTAAGAGCTCGTAGATAACTATGAATGGAAAGGGTTCTAACACCTTCCCTTTCCATAATTTACCCCTCGTACTCAGAAAACTCTCGAAAAGGTCTTTTTCTGTTCTTTTCACCTTTTCCTTAATTTGGATAAAAGAAAAGTCGGTGGAGACTCTTGCTTACCGCAACATTTGCAAACACAAAATGCAAAACCAGTACATAACAGTCAGTTCTGCCGCTGTATCACAGTATGGAAGTTGTCCTACCTGTCAAAGTTCAAATTCCTTCTCTGAGGATTATGAAAGGTGCAGATTTAGACGAAGATGAGTGGATTCAAACTAGGCTAGACCAGTTGAATCTGATTTACAAAAAATAGCTAGAGACTGCCTGTCATGGTCAGATGTATCAGAAGCGTATGATCAAGGAATTAAACAAGAAAATCAAACATCAGGTATATCTGGCTGGTGACTTGGTAATAAAGCGCATCATTCTACCGCAAGGTGATCCTAGGGGAAAATGGACTCCCACCTATGAAGGGCCATTTGTTGTCAAGAAAGTATTTTCTGGCGGTGCTATGATAATGACCACCATGGACGACGAAGATTTTCCACACCCTGTGAACACGGACATAGCCAAAAGATATTATGCATGAAAACGACCCTCTAGGTTTACTGGCCTAGGCAAAAATAAGGGCATCTCGACAAACCAAAAGGGTTCGGGCAAAAATTAGGGATATATATATATATATATAAAAGATTGTACACTCGACAAGTCGAAAACCTAAAAAGGCAACTAGGGAAAGAAAGGGTATCCCGGTGGACTGAAAACCCGAAAGGGTGGTCCAGGAAAAATTTAGGGATTAAAAGCGTACGACTATGTCCCGTTGGATCACTTACTGCATGCTTTATTACCAAAGTCAATGGATCAGTTCAGTCAACTTCTTCCGACAGCGAGGGATGAGACATTCAAAGACATAGGGGAAATAGCAGAGTTGGAACCCAACGAGATCATTTCCACATGACTATATGTTTTGTTTTCACTTTGTACTCTTTTCATTTCACGACAATTTCATCTTACTAGGATTTATGTCTCTTTGTACAAAATCGCATGTTTATAGGCAAACTATCAATGCAAAATACACCTTAAAATACAAACTTTTGTTTTTTTCTTCTTCAGTTTTGTTTGCAAAAGCATCCAATGACTAAAATTGAATGAACATATGCATATGAACACGATTAAATGTTAACAAACATATGCATAATAACAGGAATATACATTTACTCAAGAATCTAGGAGTTGGGATGACGTTCAAGACGTCAACAAATCCCCACAAAACCACTTCCATGAAATTATCCCCAAAGTAATCTTCAAAATTCATCTTCAATGAAGATACATCCCCGCAATTCCTTGGGCAGATCGTTCCAATGAATAAAAGAATATGATATTTTTCCTGGAAATATCACCAACCTACGGAGTTCCAATCAGTATAGTTCATGGAAGTTTTCATCCCCAACTGAGTTTATTCCTCCAAAATTGTAAATTTCCCTGCATATTTATTTTCTCCAGCAGAGCTTGTCTCCTCCACAGAGTATTCCCCCATCAATAGGGTTTATTTCCCTAACAGGGTTTATTTCCCCAACAGGGTTTATTTCCCTAATAGATTACGGTCTCCCCAACTTGAGTCTATCCCTCAGATGGCTACGAATCACCGATAAAATTCCTCTCCCCGGTGAAGCCGCCACTATCCCCAGATATTTTCTACGGAACCTGGAACCAAACTAGATTTTAATCAACTTTATCCTCCCCAGACGAGTCAAAAGATTATCCATCTCTTTTATCCCCAGTCAGGGTATATAAGAATTAAACTACCTAGACGAGTCGGAAGATTATCCATCTCTTTTATCCCCAGTCAGGGTATGAAAGAATTAAACTCCCCAGTAGCGCGATGAACAACTAACGTTCCTGAACTCTTCTCCCGTAACAGAAGTCAACATTCCCCAGTGGAGTTTCCTTAAACAGCAAACAAGAATCCCCGGCAGAAGCATTTTAGATAAGGTTGTAGATTACACATGTTCTCCATCCCCACCACCTGTCAAGAATTTATTTTCCCCAGTAAGATATCATATGGAACTGTTGATACATTTCTAACAACATTTCACATCCATACATCATTTACCAATATCATAGCATATGCATACGAAACGCATGTAGCACAATATCATTTATTTTGAGAACCTCATTATGCAATGCATTTCATACATCATGACATTGCATACAGCTAACTCTTTACCTTTTTAGGAAAGATCAATCAATAGACAAACACCATCAACTACTTACATGACCCGACAATCTTCCCCAAGGCTTCATCTAACAAAGGGCTATTTAAGCAATTTCCTCAGAGGATAATTCTCAAAAAGACATGTTCTGGCTTAGATTAAATCGACCATAGATTTATTCGGATACTTCTTCTAATAGACTTTTTTGGCTTAGATTAAATCGACTATAGATTTATTCTGATACTTCTCCCAATTAAAGACATGCATAGACATCTTCTGGCTCAGTTAAATCAAGCATAGATTTATTCTGATACTTATTCCAGTAGACCTTTTTTATCTCAGATTAAATCAACCATAGATTTATTCTGATACTTCTCCCAGTTAAAGAAAAATGCATACATCTTCTCGCTCAGATTAAATCGACCATAGATTTATTCTGATACTTCTTCCAGTAGACTTTTTCTGGCTTAGATTAAATCGACCATAGATTTTTTCTGATACTTCTCCCAGTTAAAGATAGACAAAGACATCTTCTGGCTCAGATTAAATCGATCATAGATTTATTCTGACACTTCTTCCAGTAGACATTTTCCGGCTCAGATTAAATCAACCATAGATTTATTTTGATACTTCTCCCAATTAAAGACATGCGTAGGCATCTTCTGGCTCAGATTAAATCAAGCTTATATTTATTCTGATACTTTTCTAGTAGACCTCTTCTGGCTCAGATTAAATCGAGCGTACATTTATTCTTATACTTCTTCCAGTTGAAGTCGAGCGCAGACTTAGTCTAATTTCTATCAACAGTTACTTTGGATGACATCTATAATCCCATCTCCGACAACTCTCCATTACCTCTCCAAATGTAATCTTTAAGCCTATTTTCAGTATTACATCAACCAATAGCATTACTTACGAAACATACGAGTGCAAATTTTTGGGCACTTAAGTGTTCAATAATCTTTTACCTTCAAGTCACGAATGGAAGACATACCAATCTAACTCTTCAGGTTTAAGAATTTTGAACAGGGGCAGCTGTTGTACCCCAAAATTTGCCCTGCCATTTTCTTCAAGACATTATCATGAGGTCTCCATTTGCTCAAAACTACTCAAGAGTTGACTGGTCAAAACAACCTCTTAAGCAAGGCTCTTCAACTAGGGTTTGGTGCTTCTCAAAGAAAATTGGTTTGCAAGGGTCTCAAATGACTTTCAAGGTTCATCATAGGTCCTCAATAGTTCTTATGTCAAAGTTCAAGTCTTGCCTCATATGTTTGCTCAGTCAATGGCTCAGATGATTGAAAATCAACTATATTAGGTAAAAAGTCAACTATGGTCAACATAAAATCAAACTTCAATATTTTTTTGTCAACATCAACATTTTGAGGTGATATTCATCATTTGATCAAGGTTTGAGCTAGATTCCTCAAGGAAAGCACTCAAATCATCAAAGGTCAAAAAATTGCCAAATTAGGGTTTTTACTGAAGATGAATGATCATTGACTTTTGACCTAGTGCATGACCTAATGGATAAAAGCATGATCTCAAGGGCTCAAATACAACATCTTAACATGATTACACGGCTCAAGATATTTCCAAAAATGCAAGTGATTGACAGTTGAAAATTTGAATCAATTGATGAAAAGTCAACAGTCACACAAAAGTCAAAGTTTAACTTTTTGGTCAACATTGGAATTCAAAAATCAAGAATCATCAATACATTCAAAACTATCTAACTTTGTCATCAAGAATCAAGAAAGTCAACAAAAGTCAAAAGTCAAGATTTTCAAACAATTAGAAAAAATTCAAGTGTTTTGTACCTAAAAAACCCTAACTTCACAAGCAAGTTTCCTCAAGATACAAGTTGATTCAAGGAAAACCTTCAACATGAAAGTTGTAGGTATTGATGAATTCTACAACTTTGATAATGTGGGATGATCTTCAAAAAGTGCTTAATTTAAGAGATATAAGCCCATGAAGTTATGATGTTTTTTATCCAACACTTAGAATTTTTTTCAAACAAGTTTTGATCAGTTTTTTATCCTAACTTCTTGGCCAATTTTCATAAAGTTCCCATTTGATTTATCCAAAGTGATCAACACGAAAGTTGTAATCAATGTTTCAAGCTTTCCAGAATGTCCTATAACACAAATTTATCATACTTGAGCTAGAAGTTTCAAGGAGATGAAGTTGGGTATCTAAGGTTACATAATAGGTCATTTTTTTGTTACAAGTTCATAACCAATTCTCATGCCATGCTTAGAGATCTCACTTTTCAGGTCCATTAACTTGAAAATCTCCCTATAATTAAGTGTTTACACACTTGATTGAACATTTACCCAGGTGTTTGAGCCATTGTCCATGATTGTTTTCCATTTATGGCACAAAGGCACCATTGCCATTCATAAAAAGCATGATTTATGAAAAGTCCACTCTCCTTGAGCCTCTCAATTGTTTCTTCTACACACACACAATGTCAAAGCAAGAAGCAACATGTCTACAGATCCTAACCACCCTATGAGCCATGGTATTATGCATTGGAACTTTGATTTCTCAAGAAATCACAAGTTACATGTCAACCAAGCCTTAACTCCATAACTTGCAAACCTGGTCAGCCCTTTCCCTCAAACCTTTTCTCTATAAATAGAGAGGCCATTTGCAAGCCAAGACACGAATTTACAAGCCCTCAAACACTCTAAAACTCAGAATCACTTAGGAAACTCCATTGTTGCACATTTGAAGCTTCCAACACATAACTTCAAATCCACTCGTGCGTTTTCCTCTTTTATCATTAAAATACCTTTTATCCATTAAATAGAAGTTGTCCAAACACTCTTGGAACTACTATAACACATCCACCATCATTGTCCAAACCTCACTTTACAACTCTGCAACTTGACTTGTCCAGAAGAATTTAGGCACTCTCAATTCAAGGTAGGCATATCAAAAGCTTCCTGGCAGTTCAGTGAAGCTATCCAAAACATCCTAACACCTCCATAAGTGCTCTAAATTCAAACTCGATTCACACTTCAGAGGTAAGTTTCTCCAACTTTAAAATCCTTACACACGCATCATTTGCTTTCAATTTCAAAAGATAAAATGTATATATGATTGCCCTGAAACTAACCATGTCCTTAGTTTTCATTTATGTTGACTATGTGATGAGAATTTTGGAATTGAAGTTTCTGAAATTTTAGGTTTCAGTTTCGTACCAAGAAAAATTTGTTCCAGCCTTTAACTTATAGCTTCCAAAGGTTACATGGTTTAATTCGTGGTAAAAACTCAAGAAAGTTTGATGTTTACATCTTTCAATTTGGTTGAGAAATGAAGCTTTTACAAAAGTTGAAAATGTTGTTGTTGTTATTGTCAAACGCGCGCGAGGAAGAAGATGAAGTCCATTTTTGAAAACAAGTTTATAATATATTTACTGGGGGGCGTTTCATAGCCGGATGAAACAGCCACCCCACAGGTAAAACAAGGGCGCTCTGACTAGAGGAACCTAGGTTCGAGCCCCAATGGTACCATTTTATTTTCCACATATTTTTTTCTTGTAGATTCAATACAAACAATTCAATGGTGCACATGGTGTACCTCACACCTTGACTTTCAGATTTCCAAAGGGCCAGATCTAACGCCCCAAGACGCATGACCATGATGCACCTTCCTAAAGTCAACCATAGGGAATCTAGCATAGGCGCCTATGCTTATCTATTTTGGGCCTTTCCATTTTTGCTTCTCCATACCCCCCATTCTGCTTACAACTCAAGCCTATTAAAATTGTTTATTTTTTGTTTTTTTTAATTAACTATTTTCTTTTTAAATAATTTTATTTAAAATCAGAAGAAAAAAAACATAAAATTGATAAAAAATTAGACTTAGGTTTTTAATTAATTAATTTAATTTTTAAAAAATAAAAATTAATTTAATTTAATCACTTTGATTTTATTTTATTAAGTAATTAGAATTAGTTTGTATACTTCATTTATTTTTCTAAACAAAAAATCACAAAAATATTTTCTAAATACTTAGAATTCTTTAGGTTTTAATTAATTAATTTAATTTTCATAAACAAATTAATTAATTAAATTTGTTTTATTTTAATTACTTAAATTGTAAATTAATTAGAATTAGGTCTAATCTTTATTTCACATTTATTCTAAACAAAAACAACAAAATCTTTTCTTAAATGCTTAGAGATATTTTAGGGTTTTCTTAAACATTTTCTCCTTTTCACCACCTTCGCGCACTTTACTTTCACATTAATGTTTCCAAATTATGTAATTGCTCAAAGTTTGTAATAGATAAATTAAGTTTTACTGCTTTTTTCATCCCCATTCACAAATTTGTACCCCCATTCCCGAGACCTTGTAATAGCGTAGAACATTTAATTTTTGCAATTTACTGCTTTCCTTATTACTGTTATTGATTAGGGTTTGTATGGAAAGATTAAAATCAATCATTAGAAAACCTAATCTCAAATATAAATACTTGAAATCAAAATACTTCGCACACACGCACCTCTAGGGTGACCCTCACTTGTTGCCTTTGGATAAAAATAGTCATGTCCCTCGAACGTGGGATGCTTTAGCAAAGACCCTCAGTTAAGAGTTTGTAGTCCCTTGATGACCCTTCGATGTTGCCTTCAGTAAACGACCTTAGTTCCTTACAACAATTGCTAAAGCATCCTACAAGTTGTCTTCTAAGACTGTACAATGACTCATGCATGTCCCTCACATCCAATGATATGGCATCCTACTAACTAATGGCAGGATAGCTCTATCTAAAGGAGGAGGAAAAGAATAAAGACTTTTTGAGTAGGTATATTGCTCGTAATCTCTTGATCAAAAACTAAAACAATCTCCACACCTTACACTTTCAAAACAACTACTTTCAAAATGCTTTATAAACACTCTTAAGGAATGATACAAGGGTTATTATAAAGAAAACTGCCTTACATTGGCATTTTCAAAAAACATCTTTTCACAAAACAACACTTCCTTTCAACAAATATTTTCAAAACAAACATTTTGTATACATTCTCAACGATACGAGAATCATTACAAAATTATCGTGCTTAGGCATTTTTCAAAATATTTGCAAACATACACAAACATAAAACATTTCAAAGTGATCTAGCAACTAAGAGATTGTAGATAACTACAGATGAAAAGGGTGCTAACACCTTCCCTTTTCATAACCTACCCCCTTACTTAGAAAATTCTCAATGGTCTTCCCTGTTCTTTTCACCCTTTCCTTTATTAGATAAAAGAAAAGTCGGTGGTGACTCTTGATATCCGCAACATTTGCGATAAAATGCAAAACCCAAAATTCAGTTCTCCCACCGTATTATAGGCCCCATCAATCATCAATACGCAGATGAGTTAACGGCTAGTGCAAAATACACCATCATGACTGTACAAGTTGACTGGGTGAAAGCCTAGTGATGTTTCGTACATGGCATCACTAGAGGTGAGTTCATCGAAACTAAATCTGAAACGAAGTGATATTGCCTACATGTCATCATAACCCCGTCCTACCAAGCACGCTGATGTGTTAACTGCTAGTGGGGAAAATGCCCTATAAGACCCCCACATGCACATCACAATGGTGGCTCAAGTGTATAAATGACATACCAATGACACTGATGTGTTAAAGGCTATTAGGAAATGGTCTATATGACCCTCACATACACATCACAACAGTGGTATGTCGAACCCAATCCAAGAATAACACATGATTTACCACCTAATAGCTTAGGCCAACTTTGATTCAAGTATACATTAAAGCCATATTCAAATGTTCAACCAGAACAATGAAACCATCAAGAAATCATACATATAAGTATAGTATAAAGGTGATTATATCATGGCATTACACAATCCATAATACTAGTCATAATAAACAAAGGAGGTGTCTGATTCGCGATACGGAACATAACTGCACTCAAGGGAAATCTATAGTAGAATAACTCCGACAAATATCTCTCTATGTTAGTATTCTCTACACTAGGTTCACAGAACTAAATCTCCAACCATGTAACTTATCAGATAACTTTGTAACTTTCTCTAAAACTTTGTAACTTACCCTGAAAATGTAGTAACTTACTCTGAAAGCTTTGTAACTTTCCCTGAAAACCTTGTAACATACCCTGAAAATCCTGTAACTTAATCTGAAAACTTTGTAACTTTCCCTTAACGCAGAAAAAACAGAAAAATAGCATAAACAAATTTACCCTAATTTCGCCGAAGAATATTAATGAATAAATCAGAGTAAATAATAAAACATTCAACATTTCATTAGGATGCCACACTTACAAAATCAATCAAAACTTGCTCATAACAGGTATAAGATACATAACACAATTATAGATGAACAAAATAACCAATCATGGTCTTCATCTTTACTTTTATTAAGTAGCGGAAAAAGAATCACATTTACTATCAAATTATTCTCTTAAAAAATAACCAACATTTACTCAAAAATTAAGGAGTTCATAGGACTCCAAACAATTCATTTAAAAACCAAACAAAACAATAAATCGTTCATCCCCCAATGTTACGTATCTGAGCAATGACACTAACTTGAAAATAAAAATGAAGAGCAACCTATTCCGATTCTTGCAGCCTCAGACTACTCCTGACTATCTGCACGATGCCATATAAAGCATCATTCCAACAGAAGGGTGAAATATCACAACAATATAAAGGGATGCATAATAATAATAATAATAATAATAATAATAATAATAATAATAATAATAATAATAATAATAATAAGTATACAACATGTAATTCATGCATACCCACACATTCCACATGGCACACCTTCACATAACAACAATAGTCTTATTATATAACACTACACAGTCATGCATAATTCATCGCACGTATCCCCAATCATCATGTAACACATACACCAATCACACAACTCAAATATCATGCTAACAACAATGCAATGCAATGAAACCGGCTCACATACTCAATGCATGCGGTACCAATATCTCTCCTGAATCCATTCCATCTAGAACCATAGCCACCATATCATGAACAATTTGGTTCACCTTGCTCCCGATGCATTCCATCTAGGATCAGAGCCAACAAATAATACTAAAAGTCTACTACAGAAAAGTCATGTGACACAACCATGCAGCAAAATATTGCACATTGATATCTACACCCATCAATGTGACCCGCCAGTAAAGCCACCAATTGTTCACATATTCAACATATAAATCATGCTGTCACAACAAAAATACACAACATTATCACACATAATTCCATGCACATATCTCAGCATAACAGACAAAATTGCATATAGAAAGGCATAATCCTCCAACAATTAATCACATACTGTGTTTGAAACTATTTTTATATGATAGAAAATATTTTTATCTTTCAGTAGGTTCAAACGGAGAATTAAACGGACAACTGAGTCAAAAGATACAAATTTGCAATATTTTAAAATAAATCTACCATAGTCTGCATGCCTGAGGCTTGCCCAACGACTGAGTATGTTGCTTGAGGCTCTCCCGATGAAGCGTAGGCGAGGCCACCACTACCATACATTTTCCAGGACCACTTAATTCTTCTCGTTTCCTTCGCCCGCTCCCTCTCCCGACGAGGCTTGGGAGAATGCTCTCGCCCGAAGACGCAAGAGACTCACCGGACAAAGCGTGCCTGACAACAACATTATTGTTGTGATTATTGCACTAAACCAGTCCCAATTTCTATATGATTCTGATACCAATACATTCCAAAACTCACATAATTCGACACATATCCATCATACAACAAAAGTAAATTAACATACATGTTATGGGTATCAGTTTATGGCATTATAACATAAAAATTCATCAAATCAGTCATAGATTTATCATGTTATCATATTCCTCAAAACCCCAAATTAAACCAAAACATGAACACACAACAACCATGGCAATCGTACCCGACATACTCATCATTACATAATACCCTTTAGAGAGTTAAAACCCCACCCTTACCTTAGATTACCTGTTCCTAAGCCTCAACAATGGATTCTCTTACCTTCGTGCTTTCTCTTCTCTCTAAAATTACGTTCATATAGAATAATACGATTCAATCTCTACTCTTCCCTTTTTACTAGTTTAGCCCTTATACCCCTAATATGACATCCCTTCCTTACCCTCACTACACCTCAGGACAATTACCGCATTTCCCTCTACATAATGAAATTATGGTATATTAGACTTCTGATGTCCTATGACATGTTGGGACATCTGGTCTGACTTAAACAACATAAGCAACGTATAATCAATAAAAACAGTACTGAAAAGCATAAACAACACACTAGAATTATTAACCTAGTTCAGAACAACTCTCATACTCTATGGGTATACCAAGTCAGGGACAAGTCCACTATGATAATATCAATTCATAATCCCTAAAAAAAAAAAATAGTTTATGATATACTCACTTAATCACTACTCGTGATATACTTCTATCTAAGACTCACCAAGATATGAGGCGCTCCTCGATCCCTCATCAATCACAGACAACAATCAAACAAACACATGAAGACACACTTCCATGACAGAAAAATAGAATACACACTTCTATGACAATACTCATCAAGACACTTGAGAAGAACACAACTTGGAGATGCTTAAATGCTCCCTCCAAGAAAAAAACTCACTCTTGCTTCACTACTTCGAGGAGAACAATAATAGAGACTACAACTATATAACATCAGTCCGACTCACAACTGAGTGGAACACACAACCAACTCTCCTAGAGAGGGGTACAAACTCTTCCCTAATAACTACAACTTTTAAATTCATGGCTGGTACCAATCCTAGGTTACAATGCATCTATTTATAACCTATCTCCCAACTGGATGTGGGCTTCTAATCACAGCAAATTAGGTGTTACAATTCTGCAGAAGACTCTACAATAAAATAGGTCTTCAATCAAATCTTTCCAAAAAAGTCTCCTTATAAAGAAAGTCAATATTCTTCAATATTATTTTTTATTCTTCCAGACCTTTAAATCAGTGCCACATAGGATAACATAATATTCCCAGAATATTTCACATTTGTTAATTCATAACAGAATCCAACAAACTTGTTCAGCACATGAGCAATGTCATATGATCATGTATAGGACATCTTCTCTGACATGTTGCTCTAGATGATGAGACATCTCATCTCAACATGTTTCTTCATAAAATAGAACTTCAACCTGTTTTCTTTACAAGTTAGAAAATCCTATTTAACATATTGCTTCTATATTAGTTTTACCAAACATAATGTCAATCACATAATTTAGAGAATTAACAATTTCCTTCTTTGGCTTATTTTGGCTAAAACTAATTTACATAACCTTTTCATACAGAAGAAGTAACACAATAAATCACAGGTTAAACAATACAAAAACATTCAGTAGCAACCATAAATTAAAAACATCAAAAGTAGTTAGTTTTTAGTCTTCACATCATTGACAGTCTTCAGTCTTCATTGTCTTTTCACATGATGTCACAACATCAACAATAGTACTTCTTCATGAAAGTCCAACACAATTACAGTTCCCTGCATGATCTCTCTCCTCCTTTTTAGCCATAATGTAACAAATGCCACATGGAGAAGGAAAAATTCTCAATCTGCTCGACTTCTTCTTCATAATGTTCATAGTCATTCGAACCAATTCATTACGGCTAAACAGGCTCCATCACCAGGAAACAACAACCTTAGGACATTTGATGTACTTGAGGAAGAAGATTGACGAAAATCCCCCTCAACCCAGAAACATTCCTCACAGGGAGCAACCAAAAAACAACCTAGGAGACCTTATTGTTACTCCTGGATAACTCAGAACACAAGACACAATTATGTTCATAACTCAGATCACAAGACACAAGGACACCCAAAAATACTAATAGAATATAAACTGACGAGAGTAGGACATTCTACTTGACATTTTGGCAAAGCAACTACAAACCATAGACCTCGGACTTAGCAATACTTTTCTCTACATCTGAGCAATACCTGTCTTCCCCTTTTTGGCAAAAAATTAACACACAAAACCAGACCCAAAAGGTACTCACCTATACCCGAACAAAATCCATAAGAATTTTATGCAACCATCAAACAACCTCAAAATTAAGGAAGAGAAGGAATGACCTTAATAAATACCCAAGCAATGACATATGAATTAAAAATCCTAAATTAAGTCTGTGGTCTTTGTCAAGAACGTTATTTGAGAAAAACAGTCCAAAAATAAATGCACCTTCCATAACTGTGTTTGACTACCTTCATTGATTCTTGACTGATTCTTCTAAAAAGTTATTTCCAATAAAGGCGCACGCATAGTCAACAAGCACGCTTTACACTCCTTCCTGACGTGTAAAGATTACACTGTCAAAAATATTTCCTTGTTTGGCTCAGGGAAAAAAATATCCTATAAATGTCCTGACATCATATCAAACATTGTCTACTTGCTCTTCCAGGCACACAAAACAACTTGACCAACACTTCTAAAAAATTATTCACAGAATTCTCGATATATTCTAAAGCATAAGCACAATGCCTTCCTCTGGACTCTACACGTTCTTCTTTTATCCAGCATAGATCAACATATCAAGACCCAAACTTCATAGAGTCCTTCCAAAATCTGCAGAGAAAAATAAATTTTCCCAAATACAAACACTGTCTTTTGGAGTAGGACAGTACAACACAACTTCACATGGCTGGAACCATACAGACCCATAGACATGCACTTCACTCCCTCTATCATGGATAACCAATGCTCCTGTTGAGCACAAACCCCACAAATTCTCAGCTTGCTTAAGAAGCTTTTCTGAGATCAAGACTAAACCAATCTCTTCTTTAGTAACTTACAGCAGAAGAAACCACCTCCTGATAAGCATACTGATCAGATCATCATATCTGATATTCTTCTTCTTCTCTTAGCAATTATTGGTCTAATTGTTATCTTCAATCATGATATAAGTCATGCATTCACTACAAACCCTAGAAGATATGGTCAGAAGCTTCACATTCTACTTTAACATATTTAGCATAGCCACTTCTAAATATACTGTAGAAAACCCAATATCACATTCACAATCCCAAGCTTCTTTAAAAATGACCACACAACCACCAAACATGATGTTAAAATATCATTTGGGATATTACCTTCTCATCACAGAACCCAATCACTTTGGTTCTTAAAAAAATATAGAGGACTCATTATGCAAGATGTCCTTTTAAAAGGAAAAAAAAACAGCCACTGCAGCTTAATCAGGTTATCACAAACACCTGAACACCATGGAGAGAAATAAACTCTCACACACTTTATGAAGCAAGGTATTTAGAAAGCTGATTTGCATCCACACATCAGATAAGTACCCAGCTCCCGACAAGGTCTTTACCATTTGTCACATGCACATCTTCATCAGGTCAGAATTATACCCAGCTCCCGACAAGGTGTTTGTCATAAGAGAAAAATTTCATCACATTCATTCCTTCACAACCTCCTTTAGAGGTACACGTTACAGATAGAACTCCCTTCTCACAAATGTTAGGACATTTGATCAGATAACATTCTTCTTCACACATCTGGCCCCATAGGATTCTTCTTCATGAAAAAAAGTCATGACAGCCAGCACACAATTCTAGATTAGGTAATAGGCTTGACCTTACATTCCATCATGAGCTCCAAAATAAAAACTTTCTTGGCTGAAGAAACAAGAACTAAAATGATGTTCCAACATCAGTTCAGACATCAGCGTAAAACACATTGGCTTAACCATTAACTACGGCTTTGGAGATAACACCCATAGTAGTCTAAACACAACTATTGCAAGGGAAACAAGATGATCAATCATTAGTATCTGATCAACCTTCACGCCCAGATCATAACCACATGCAGACCTGCATATTGTACATCTCAAGAATCTGTTTCTAATGTTCAGACCTCCTGTCTGACTTTGAGATGTAGGACGCCAACTGTGATACGGTGGGAGAACTGACTAGGGTTTTGCGTTTGTTTTCGCAAATGTTTCGGTTGAGCAAGAGTCGCCACCGACTTTTTATTTTATCCTAAGGAAATGTTTAAAAATCACAGCAAAAACCTTTGAGATTTTTCTTGGGTTCGGGGAGTAGATTATAGAAAGGGAAGGTATTAGCACCCTTTCTATCCATGGTTATCCATGGGCTCTTAGGTACTTGCTTAGATCAACTTGCCTTGGTTTTCAATTGTTTGAAATGGTGCTTGGTGTGTGGTTTTGAAAATGTTTTGAAAAGATGCCTTGTATAGGCTACCCTTGTAACAATTCTTTACTCGAATGTTTTACAAAAGGTGTTTTGTCTTTTGAAAAGATGTTTCAAGGTTTTTGAAAGTTGATTTTGAAAGTGTTTGTGAAGTGGGTTTTGAAAATAGGCAAGGGTTTTCTTTGCAAATTGGCAAGTACTTAAGAGTTATCTACCCTAAAGTTTTCTCAAAGATTTTTGTTATATTTTAAACCTTTTGACAATTTTGTTCCACCATTGCATTTGGTGGACAATCTTGTCTTAGGAGATGAAAGGGACGGGCGCGGGTCATCGTTTAGACCATAATTGCAATAGTGTTAAATGTCTTTGGGTAATTTTTAAAAGGGACTTGATCATTCATTTAGGCAACATTTTGAGGGACTATGACCAATTGATTGTTTGTTTTACCCAAAGAAGTTCAACATGCAATATGGCCCAATTATTTGAAGGCAACAAAGTGGAATACCCTAGGGGTGTAAGTGTGAAATGTGTTGTCCATTTTCATGCTTATTTATCTTGTATTAGGTCAAACTATTTTTGTTCATTTTTATTCGCATACAAACCCTAATTCTAGCATAGTATGTTTAGAAAGCATTTAAAGTGCGAAATTTAAATTCCTACGCTATTACAACATAATAATATGGGGAGGGGGGTACAATGTTTCAAATGGGGAGATATTTAGACAAGAAATTGAATCTAAGCTATTACATCAATTGCTTTGAATATTTACAATATGATTAAAAGCATAAATAAAATAGAAATAAAACAAATATGCAAGAATGCAAAAAGAGAATTTTTAGATGTATGAAAAAAAGTATTATTTATGTAAAATAAAAAGAAAATAAAAAGGTATTATTTTTGAGGTATTTTCAAATTTAGGGTAAAAACCCTAGTTTTTAATCAAAGGGGTATTAATCAATTTATTTATTGTTTACATACAAAAATAAAATAAAATATGGCATATTTGTAAAAAGGGGATTTTTAGTATTAAATATTAAAAAATAAAATATGTACATTTTTTGGTATTTTTATCCTAAACACATTAATATATACCTATATATTATTTTATTTACAAAACATGTATTATATATATATATATATATATATTAATTAATAATATTTAATATTTAAATAAAAAGTATTTTTTTCTATAAAATATTTTCAGGAAATAAACATAAGATAAAAATGTGTATAAAAATATATTTTGTATTATCTTAATATTTTAAACAAAAAGTATATATATATGTTTATTTATTTATGTATAAACAAAAGAAATAATCAAATAAATACTCAATAAATTCAAAAAATGATGAGAAAAATATTTTTATGTTTTTAATATGCTGAGAAAAAATAAATGAACCAATCAAAAAAAAGCAAAAGTCAAAAATATTAAAAATGAATGAAATGGACTCAGGGGGTATGAATTACAAAACATGGTGCAAAAAGTATAACCAAAGCTGGCCCAGCCCATGAGACACCTTCTTCAACCTCTGAACAAAAACTTGTTCAAAAAACGCGCGCAAGAAGCTTCATTTGAATATCCTGATTCTTTGATTTTTTGAACAAACTTCCAACACAAAAAATGTTAATCATGAAACCACGATTCCAAATATATAAAGAACATCTCCTAACTCTCAGAAATGAGAGAGAATTTTAACAATCCCAAATCCTGACCTAAGTTTTCTACCATTTTCAAACCTTAAATTCTCACAGCTCAGGCAAAAGAAATGAAAAGTAAAAGAATGTACATGTTCAGTGGCATGAGTAGAATATTGTTTATTCACAAACTTAGAGTTAATGATGCCTAATAAGAGAGATACGAGTTCACCAAGATACCTGTTCAGCTGGAGTTCTATCTGGCAATGAGGGAGCTTTCAGTGCAAGGTGATGATTGGAAGAGCTTCCTTGAGGTCCAGAGATGCTATTCCAATGTTTACTTTGTCTTAAAAGCTTCTAAATCGTGCTAGAGCACTTCACCTGCAAAACAAGAAACTGAAAATGGTGGAAGTGGTTAGAGGGGTTACAGATTGTGCTTTTGCTTTTGGTTAGCTTGCATAGATGGTATGGAAGGTGTGTGAACTGGTTTGGGCAAGAAAGCTTGAGAGAAATGAAAGATGGCACTCAAACTGCAGGCCTTGCCCTGTTTTTGCAGTTTGAGAATGATTATGGAAAGGGGAGTGTTTGAGAGGTGCTAGGGTCGTGCAAAAGCTTGGTTCTGATCCTTGGAATGTGTTTGATAAGTTTGTCTAAGTGTGTCTAAGCTGATATGAAAGTTGTGTGATGTTATGGCACTTGTCTTCACTCTTAAGCAAACAAAGGCAACTTGGTGTTTTAGGCAAGTAGGGGGCCTCTAATGAGCTGCATAACCTCTCCTTGATCAGAGTGATTTTTCCATAATCTTGTGCCAATTGGATTTGGTTTGTACTTATTGGATTTGTAATTGGACATAAAGTGAAACTTTTGCAAAAATAGAAAGAATGCTTTATCTAGTTTGGGATTAATCCATCATACAATGCTTTAGCTCATGAAACAAGGTCTTAGCACAATGAACATGCATTAAATTATTGAGTGTTGGATGGTTTTAGGACCTGTAATCAAGGGCATGCTGGTTTTTAGAAGTTTGCATAATTTATGAACATGAAAAATGGCCAATTCAAAAGTGAGTTTTTGCCAAATTGTGAAATTCGAATCTCTCAAGTCATGAGGTTGTTTGATGAGTTCTTGGACATTTTGGAAAGCTTGGAATGTGTACTACAAACCATCTTTGAAAAGCAAATTGAAATTCCAAGTGTAAGTGTATGTAAAATGGCCTTGAAGTGGGGTAGAAAACCTTGTCAAAATAGGTCAAAAATTCACTAAGTTAAGAATGGTTTAGTGCCCTTATTCAAAAATTTGTAACTTGAGATACAAGCCTCAAATGGGAAAACTTTGTGAATCAAAGTTGTAGATTATGCAACAAGCTACAACGTTCATGTTTTGACTTTTGTTTGAATCAAAATGGATCTTGGTGAAAAAGTGGGGCAAAGTTGGAAAAAAATTAGGGTTTTTCATAACTTAGAAAAATTCTAAGTTATGAAAAATTCTAATTTCTAACCCTAATTTGCATTTTGTGATTTCTTGATGAACAAGTTTCATGATTTTACATGTTTTGATGAAAAATGAATCTTGACTCTTGATTTTGACAAAAAAGTCAAAGTTTGACTTTTCAGTATACAGTCAAAATTGATCAATTGACTGGGAAATTCAACTGTCAATCTTGTGTATTTGAGATCTTTTGAGTTTGTTGAGCATGTCAAGATAATTCCATGGGGTCCTTGAGTCCATATATGAGCTTGGTTTGCCATTGGCTAGGTCAAACAGTCAAAAATTGCCTTTGTGCAGTCAAAATCCTAAAAATGACCATTTTTCCCTTTTGGTGATCTGATCAAATTTCTTATGGAATTGTGATCCAAACTTGATCAAATGGTCCATATGAGTTCATAATGTTGATGTGGGTCAATTTTCATGAGGTTTGACTGTCAATTGGCCACAATTGACTTTTTCCCCAATACAGCTGATTTCTAGGTCAACTGTCCAATTGACTGGGCAAAACTTGGAATCAAAGCTTGAAACTTGGTATGGATAAACTTGGGAGTCCAATATGAAGCATGAAAGTCATCTTAAGCACTTTAGGTCAAAATATCTTGGTACAAACACAAACCCTAATTTGGGTCAACAATGCAAGGAGAGGTCTTGAGCAGATGAAACCCTAATTGGATCTTGGGCTTCAAAGGTTTGGTGATGAGAAATGCTAAGGAAATGGGAGGGCAAATTTTGGGGTACAACAGTTGCCCCTGTTCAATCTCCTTGAATCCAAAGAGTTAGATTGGCAAGTTTGCCTTTCGTGACTCGAGGGTAAAAGGAGATTGGACACTAAAGTGCCCGGAAATTTGCACTCGTCAAAGTAATGAATGCGGGAATGGGCTTAGAGATGGGCTTAACGATGCCATCTGGGCGAGTGGCAGAAATCTTGTCGGGGATGGGCTTAGAGATGCCATCTGGAAGGGAATATCAGGAAAGTGTCCAAGCTTTGGACCGTCTCTGAACTGGGGGTCTGAACAAGTAATAGATTGACATCCGTTGTTGGGAGGAATCCGTGAATTGTTTTCAGAAATTTTGAAGTTTGAATAAGCAATAGAGCAACATCCGTTGTTGGGAAGCGTCCGTAAGCTGTTTTCAGAAAGTTGCATCTGAACAAGTCGATAGATTAACATCCGTTACTGGGAAGAATCCATAAACTGTTTTCAGAAGTCTTGAGAAGAATCTGAACAAGCGATAGGTTAACATCCGTTACTTGGAGAACCCGTAAACTATTTTCAGAAGTCTTGAAGTTGAATAAGCAATAGAGCCGCGTCTGTTGTTGGGAAGCGTCCGTAAACTGTTTTCAAAGGTTGATAAGAGTCTGAACAAGTTGGTAGATTAACATCCGTTGTTGGGAAGAATCCGTAAACTGTTTTCAGAAGTCTTGAGAAGAAACTGAACAAGCGATAGGTTAACATCCGTTACTTGGAGAACCCGTGAACTGTTTTCAGAAGTCTTGAAGTTGAATAAGAACCGGTGTAGGGTTACTTGACGATGAGTCCGTGTAAAACTGCATCTGAAACTGTTAAGGATAGCTTTTTATTCTTATCCTGTAAAGGACAAAGTGTTAGCTAGACCCAAAATTATGTTGCATGAAATGTATGATGCAATATATGTGATATCAATGTTTATGATATGAATGTAATGAATGCGCATGTAAGCTGATGAGCTGTCTTGCTGGGGATAGATGAATCCTGGATGGCTGAAGATAAAAGCATCGTGACTGTTGCCGGGAAGAATAAATCCTTGGCTGTGACTGGGGAATAAGGAGCTTGGGTTGCATACCAAATCTCTGGGGAATTCCTGATGACTTCTACTGGGGAGCACCAATCTAGCAGACTTATGCTGGGGATACAAGACCGGGAATCTTCAGTTTGGTGGGAAGTGTCTCTGGCGACTTCACTGGGGAACTCAAGATTTATTCTCCTAAAACCCTGTGGGGAGAAGGTTCATTAGTCTGGCTCCGCTGGGGATTGATAATTTGAAGCTTTAGCTCAGCTGGGGACACTGAAACTTAAACTCTGAGGGGAATTGAATTCCGGAGGATTCTCTGGCTGGTGATTTGCAAAGATAAGTTACTGCTGGGGAATTTTGATGAACTCCGCTGGGGATATGAAGAATTTTGGCGAGTGCGATCTTCCGTGGTTGTTAGCTGAGGATAACCCAGTTATAAGGCTTTGTGAGGAATAACTTTGAATAAAACTCGGGAGAGACGTCTGTTCTCTGCGGTGGATACACTTCCAGAATCTACTGGGGATGAGCTTCAAGACATGCTAGGGATAGATGAATTCCAAATCTCCCGGGGATTTCCTTTGAAAGGGTATCGGGTATCCAACTGCACCTTCGACCTATCAGTAATCCTCTTTCTTGGTTTACAAGGAAATGATTATGTTTCAAATGCATATGCCCATTTAACAAAACATTGGACGTTTCTCAAAATAAACAAATAATGCAAGAGAAAAGAAAAGGAAATGACACAAATTTCTGGGAAAAGTAGTTGTATTGATTTTCTTTGAGTATATTTGTACAAAGGATACAATCATCCTAGTAAGAGGATTTGGTCGTAAATATTTTGAAAAATTTATACAAAATAAAGATGGCTATGTGAAATAATTCCATGGGATTCCATCCCGCTATAGCTTTCACAACTCTGAATATCTGTCCATTCACTGCTTCGTTTGACGATGACTGGATTGATCAGAAGCCTGGAACTGGTTGATGAGGAGACTGATTTTGAAGTGATCCGACGAGACATAGTCATACGCTTTAATTCCCTAACTTTTGCCTGAATCGCCCTTTCGGGTTTTCGATCCACCGGGAAACCCCTTTTTGCCCAAGCCGCCCTTTCGGGTTTTCAACTTGCCGGGTGTACAGATTTTTTTGTTTTTATCCCTAATTTTTGCCTGAACCGCCCTTTCGGGTTTTCGGTTCACCGGGATGCCCATTTTTGCCCAAGCCGCCCTTTCGGGTTTTCGACTTGTCGGGTTATTTTATGCGTAGTATCTTTTGACTATGTCTGCGTTCGCAGGGTGCGGCAAATCATCACCGTCCATGGTGGTCAGAATCATTGCACCACCAGAAAATATGCTCTTGATCACAAATGGTCCTTCATATGTAGGAGTCCATTTGCCCCTGGGATCACTTTGCGGCAAGATAATCCGCTTGATTACGAGGTCTCCGACTTGATACACTTGACGTCTGACTTTCTTATTGAAGGCCTTGATCATCCGCTTTTGATACGTCTGACCATGGCATATAGCAGCAAGTCGCTTTTCGTCGATCAGATTGAGTTGATCAAGTCGGGTCTGCATCCAATCATCTTCATTCAAACCTGCATCCTTCATAATCCTTAGAGAAGGGATCTGGACTTCCATAGGCAAAACAGCTTCCATGCCATAAACCAAGGAAAATGGGGTTGCCCCAGTTGAAGTACGTGTCGTCGTACAATATCCATGCAGAGCAAACGGTAACATCTCATGCCAGTCCTTGTAAGTGACTGTCATTTTCTGAATGATTTTCTTAATGTTTTTGTTCGCGGCTTCAACAACACCGTTCATCTTCGGCTGATAGGGAGATGAATTGTGATGATAAATCTTGAACTGTTCGCACAATGCAGTGATCATTGTGTTATTCAGATTTGTACCGTTGTCTGTGATGATCCTGTCTGGAACACCATACCGACATATGAGATTTTGCTTGATAAAGCGGGCAACCACATCTTTGGTGACAGAGGCGAAGGAAGCTGCTTCGACCCATTTAGTGAAGTAGTCAATGGCAACCAGGATGAAGCGATGTCCGTTGGAAGCCGTGGGCTTGATCTCTCCAATCATATCAATGCCCCACATTGCAAAGGGCCACGGAGCAGTCAGGACGTTGAGGGGAACCGGAGGAATATGAACTTTGTCAGCGTAGACTTGACACTTGTGGCAAGTACGGGAATGTTGATGGCAATCAACTTCCATGGTAGACCAGTAATAGCCTGCCCTTAGGATTTTCTTAGCCATGGTATGCCCGCTCAAGTGAGTGCCAAATGTGCCGCTGTGTATATCAGTCATGATCAACTCTGCCTCAGCTTTGTCCACACATCGGAGTAATACACAATCATGGCTTCGTTTGTAAAGGATTCCGTTGCTTAGGAAGAACTTAGCAGCAAATTTCCTTAAGAAATTCTTGTCATTCACGGAAGCTCCTTCAGGATAATCTCGGGTCTCGAGATACCTTTTGATTTCATGGAACCAGGGTTGTTCCACTATCTCCTCGGTATTAATCTCGTGACAGTGCGCAGGTTCATCCATTCGCTCGATGGTGATTTGGGGAGCCTCGTTATCCCAGTTGAGTTTAAACATGGAGGACATTGTGGCCAGAGCATCTGCTAGCTGATTCTCTTCTCGCGGGAAATGCTCGAAGGTAATTTGCTCGAAATGAGGCAACAATGTTAGGACATGTTCTTTGTATGGGATAAGATTAGGATGTTTGGTATCCCAGTCTCCTTTGATTTGACTGATAACCAAAGCCGAGTCCCCGAATACGATCAAAGATTTGATCCCTAAGTCTATAGCAGCCTTGAGACCAAAGATGCAAGCTTCATACTCAGCCATGTTGTTTGTGCAGCTGAAGCAAAGTCGGCCGTGAAAGGCGTGTGACAACCTTCTGGAGAAATGAGTACTGCACCAATGCCGTTTCCAAGTGCATTTGAAGCACCATCAAAGTACAGGGTCCATCGGGATCCCTTTTCGGGTCCGTCATACGGTCCGTCACCTTCAACGTTGTCCAAATTCATGATGTCCTCGTCCGGGAAGTCAAATCTCATGGGTTGATAGTCTTCAATAGCCTGATGAGCCAGATGGTCAGCTAATACACTCCCTTTTATAGCTTTTTGGGTGGTGTACTGGATGTCATACTCGGTCAAGATCATTTGCCATCTAGCTATCCTTCCCGATAAAGCGGGCTTCTCGAAGATATACTTGATAGGGTCCATTTTGGATATCAACAAGGTAGTATGAGTCAGCATATACTGTCTTAGTCGGCGAGCAGCCCATACCAAAGTGCAGCAAGTTTTCTCGAGCAGTGAGTAGCGAGTCTCACAGTCGGTAAACTTTTTGCTAAGGTAATAAATAGCATGCTCTTTTCGACCAGACTCGTCATGCTGGCCCAAAACACACCCCATTGAGTTATCCAAGACGGTCAAATACATGATCAATGGTCTTCCCTCGACGGGTGGCATCAGAATAGGAGGTTCTAGCAAATACTCCTTGATTCTATCAAAATCAGCTTGACAATCGTCGTTCCATTCCACTACCTGATCTTTTTTCAAGAGTTTGAAAATTGGCTCACAGGTAGAAGTCAGATGTGAGATGAATCTGGCAATATAGTTTATGCGCCCCAAGAATCCTCTAACCTCCTTTTCAGTACGGGGAGCAGGCATCTCTTGTATTGCTTTCACTTTTTCCGGATCGACTTCAATGCCTTTGTTACTTACAATGAATCCCAGGAGTTTACCAGACCTAACTCCAAAAGTGCATTTACTTGGATTCAGCCTGAGCCTGTATTCTTTTAACCTGGCAAACAGCTTTTCCAGATGTTCAAGGTGCTCTTCCTCTGTTTGTGACCGAGCTATCATATCGTCTACGTAAACTTCAATCTCATGATGTATCATATCATGAAATAAAGCTACCATGGCGCGTTGATAAGTTTCCCCTGCGTTCTTCAGCCCGAACGGCATCACCTTGTAACAGAAAGTGCCCCATTGTGTGACAAAAGTTGTTTTCTCCATATCCTCGGGAGCCATTTTGATTTGATTGTAGCCCGAGAATCCGTCCATGAAGGAAAACACTTTATGCTGAGCTGTATTGTCGATCAAGATGTCAATGTGAGGTAGCGGGAAATCATCTTTAGGGCTGGCCCTATTCAAATCCCGATAGTCTACGCACATTCTGACTTTGCCATCTTTCTTCGGTACTGGCACGATGTTAGCGACCCATTGAGGATAGGACGTAACAGCCAGAAAGCCAGCATCGAATTGTTTCATTACTTCCGCTTTGATCTTTTCGGACATGTCAGGCCTCATTCGGCGAACTTTTTGCTTGATTGGTGGACAGTCTTCTCTTGTAGGGAGACGGTGAACCACGATGTCTGTGTCTAAACCCGGCATGTCTTCATAGGACCAAGCGAAGATTTCAACATACTCATTCAACAACTGTACCAAGCGCTCCTTGACTTTTGGTTCCAGATTGGCACCCACTTGCACCTCCTTCCGGTCCTCCTCGGTTCCCAAGTTAACAGTTTCCAATGGCTCTTCATGCGGTAAGATGGCCCTTTCCTCTTGTTGCAGAAGTCTGGCTAGTTCCCCGGGTACTTCACAACCTTCGTCATCTTCATACTCGGCTAGATTGACCAGATCTTCAGAGTTATTGAAAGATACAGTAGAATAGTCACCCATGGAATCCGGAGTGGATGGGTACCTGCATTGGTGAGTGTGGGTGTGTGTAAGGGATATCCATCCTTAAACAAAAAATGCAAAAGGAAAGAAAATGAACATAAGCAGTTTATATAATGAAAAACGTCCAATGAATCATTAAACATGGCATATGAATATGAAAAATAATCAAAACCCTTACAAGTGGACCTACATGCCCCGGGCAAGGCAGGAGGTGAAAAGATAGTGTACGGATTGTTTGAAAGTAAAATATTACAGACCAAATAGGAAATGTTTAATAGGTAAATTACTGGTGAATAAAAGTGATGGGAACAAAGTCCTTAGCCTCCCAATTGCTCAATCCTCCTCTGACTGTTGGATAAATCCACTCTTCAATGTTGCTTTCCTTGTCTTCATCTTCCAAGGCATTGATTCCGTAGGGAGAAATTTTGACTGGCGCCCTTTCAATCTTCGACCGACGCATAGCTTTCTGGCCAGCGGCTGTGAACCCTAATCCAAACTTGTCAGTCTTGTGCGGAAAGTCGGGTAACTGCCCCCATGCTGAATTCTTCCCTTCTTTTATTGCGGCCCTTGCATCCTCCAGAGATGCCATCCTGGCCATCTGTCTTGGTGTCTCAGCCGTCAACTTTGCTACTGCTATTTCAGGAAGGACTTCCTCGAAATGTTGAAACAGTGTCTCAATGAACTATCCCTCAACCTCCACATACCGGAAAGAATTTAAATGGCTAATCATGTACTCTTCTTCGCCATGGACAGTGATGATCTTTACCTTGACAGGATACTTCAACATCTGATGTAAGGAGGAGGTGACTGCCCCAGCATGGTGTATCCAAGGTCTACCCAACAGACAAGAGTATGATGGACGGATGTCCATCACATAGAAAGTGGATTTAAACACCTCAGTACCTATCTTGATGGGAATTTCAACCTCCCCATGGACCATTCTCTTCGAGCCATCGAAAGCTCTGACAACAATATCACTCGGCTTCAATTCCAACCCTTCACAATCTAGTCGGTCCAAGGCCTTCTTAGGCAAAACATTCAGCGACGAACCGGTATCAACCAAAACATGTGCAAGAGTGGTTCCGCGACACTCAATTGAAATATGCAAAGCATCATTATGGTTTCTGCCTTTAGGGGTTAGGTCGGCATCAGAAAAACCTAGTCCATTGTCCGCAGTCAGGCTAGCCACGCAATTTTGAAATTGATCCGCAGAGGTTTCCTGGGGCACATGAGCTGCCTTCAGAAATTTTATCAGGGCTTTAGCGTGTGCTTCTGAGCAAGGTAGTAGTGCCAGCATGGAGATCTTGGAGGGGGTTTGCCCCAGCTGTTCTACTACATCGTAATCGCTTCTCTTGATTATCCTTAAAATCTCGTCCATTTCCTTCTTGGAGGTTTCCGGGATTACTAAGGGTTGAGCCCTCGTCCTGACGGGCTCATCTTGGATTCCCTTACCTTTGTCAGCAGCGGTAGGAGAGACAGTACTGGGAACAACAACGTCTTCAATCAGAGGAGTTTTAGCAGAAAGTTTTATTGGTGCAGGGACGACCTTGTTGGCTGATGAGGGTCCAAAGACTGCTCTTGGAGGGGCAATCTCTGGAGAAAATATTCTCCCGCTCCTGGTGATTTTGCTGGTGCCCGTAATGTTACTAATGCTGGCTTCTTCATTATCCGAACTTTCTTCAATTACCTCGATTTGCTTGATACCATGGTAGTAGATGTCACCACCATAGTTCCAAGGTATCGACTTCTCAGAAACATAGGGAACAGGCCCTGGCATTGTTATCTTCAAAGGAACAGATTTTGCAGCTGGTGTAATCTTAACAGGCTTTTTGACGGCCTTGGAAAGATTGGCGTGAATGGTTATGATTGAGACATTTTCAACATGAACTTGAACAGCAGAAACTTTTTCGAACAAAATTTGTCGGCTATCCATAAGGCCTTGGATGCCTTTCTTCAATAGCGGACAATCAAACGGCAGAGAGTGGCAACAATAGCAATCTTCTTTACATCCCGGGAAGATCCCGGCCCTTAACAAATTCAACTTAATGGTTAGCAGTGGAGTGGTCAGATCACTGACATCAGCAACATACAAATCTTCTTCAATGGCGCTGACATTTCGGCCGTGCTTCGGCATAGGTGCAGATATCACATTAGGCTTCTCTGGAGCGTCAAACTCTACCTCCTTAGCCTCTATCAGGTCTTGGATCTTATGCTTGAGTGCCCAACAATCATTGGTGTCGTGTCCAACACTGTCTGAATGGTAGGCGCATTTAGCATTGGCATGATAATGCGGAGAGGACGTATTTACATTCTTTGGCGCCTCCTTGATGGTGGCAAGATTCAACTTCAATAGATGGGGAAGCACTTGCGCTGGAGTCATATTAATACGGGTGAACTGCCGTTGTGGCCGTTCCACTCGTTGTTGATTTGGTCTGGACTGGTTATAGCGAGGCTGCTCACTTGGAGTGTTTTGAATCATTACGGCCCCCATAGTTGGCCGACGCTCCATCTTCCCTGCTCTTCTTTGAGAATATACCATAGCTGTCTCCTTCTTAAAAGGTTTCTTCTCAACACTTGCAGCAACACCCTTCTGAATCTTTCCTGATTTGATGCCAGCCTCTATTCTTTCGCCTGTTAAGATCAAATCGGTAAACCCCGCTGAAGAGTTACCAATTAGATGATTGAAAAATGGCCCAGATAGGGTCCCGAGAAACATATCAACGAGTTCACGATCGGTTAAAGGAGGCTGCACCCTGCCAGCCAAATCCCTCCATTTTTGTGCATATTATTTGAATCCCTCACTTGTTCCTAGTGACATACCCTGAAGTTGGGTACGAGTAGGAGCAAGATCAAAATTATACTGGTATTGTTTGTAGAAAGCGGTGGCCAAATCTTCCCAATTTCTGACACTGGTTCCTTCTAGCTGATAAAACCACTCCAACTGAGCTCCCGACAGGCTGTCTTGAAAGAAATGAATCCAGAGATTTTTATCTGCTGTATAGGGTTGAATCTTTCTTACGTAGGACCTGAGATGCATTTTGGGACAGGACAGCCCATCATACCTTACAAACACTGGTACTTTGAATTTTGGGGGAATCACAATCCCGGCAACCAAGCCCAAGTCTTCAAAATCCAAACCCGGTACTCTCTGTAGTTCCATGGCAGCCAATCTGTCTTCTAAACCCTTGTATTTATCATCAGCTGGAGGATATTGCTGGTCAGAATAATCTTCATCCTCTTCAACCTCCTCTTCCTCTGCATCAGACTCGGAAGGCACCGCAACTCCATCTCTTTTACTAGTCCCTTCATCAGAAGTAGGAGGAAATTCAAGCACTCTCCGAGCTTCTCTGTCAAATCTTCTCCCCAAAGTAGCCACCCCAATCCTTTTTTTCTTCTTCTTCACTGGGTCCTTATTCCCCAATTGAGTCTTGATATCCTCCTGACTTTTAACCAAAGTCATCAGGAGTTGCTGGAACTGTGCATTCTGGGCTTGTAGGTCTTTGACTGTTTGCTCGAGATCCATCCTACTGAAATAAACAGCAGACAGATAAGGAAACCTGGAGTGAGACCTGCTTATGCACATGATGAATGGTATGCTGATGTATGCAATGCATTCAAGGATTTAGAACATTCAAAATTGTTTCAGACAAAGAAGAACGCACGTCATATTAATAAGAAGAAATTTGTTAGTACATAAATGCCCCATGGGCCAAATATTACAAAATAGACTTCTTAAGGCAGAAAGACATTGCGCATCCTCTTTGGTGCGATGTAGGTGTTGAGGGCCTCTTGCTCGTGGAGTCGGAGGGTAAGCTCTAGAACCTTCTTTTCACTGGCGTAGTAGCTAGCTTCAAAAGTGTTCCGTTCCTCCTTGAGCTGAATCCAACTTTTCTGCATTTCCTCCCACGATGTAGGCATGTCTGGATGCAGGATGGTGTAGGGAACCTCTCCTTCATTGACAGGCTCTTTAATCACTGGGAGTACATGAGGATAAGGTATCATTAGACTTTGGGCTCGGGCTCGCACCCACTTGAGATAGGGCTCAAGAGGGATGGAGTTCTTGTGTCCCAGAGTCTTGCTATCAACCTTGTTGAGTTTTCCCCAAGCTCTGATGAATCTTTGGCGAAGTCCTTGTGCATCGTTGTCGAAGTCAAAAACTAGGCTAGGAATCAACATATCATGAGGGCCATCCCTCCGTGCATATCCAAATTGCCTCAAAGCTAGGCAAAGGTTGTAGGTGATACCCCCCCTAATTCCAAGTAAAGGAACATTAGGAAATTCTCCGCAACGATCGATGATGATGACATTTTCTCTAGACCGAGAACACCAATGCACATCAGAATGAGTAAGAGTCATCAATCGTTGGGACCACCTTGTACCTTGGTCATTCTTCAAGACAGATTGTGGAAGGTGCGAAATAAACCACCTTGCAAGGATAGGAGTGCAGCACATGAGAACACCCCTCTTTCTCATTGTCCGTGTGTAAAATGAGTGAAGGATGTCCCCAAGCAATGTTGGTATTGGATTTCTGGATAAGAAGATTTTGACGGCGTTGACATCTACCAATTGGTCAGGATTTGGGAACAAGACCAACCCATAGATAAGGAGTGCCACAATTTCTTCAAAGGCTTGTAGGTCCAATGAATTCCAACATTCTTGTGCCTTCTCAAACAAGAATTTTGCTAAGAATCCTTTGACGCCGCTTCTGGTTTCCCAATGCCCCTTGATGTCGGATGGTTGTAGATGTAATGCTCGAGCAACATCTTCCGGCTTTGGTTCCTTTTACGTACCGTTGAAGGGTAGTTGATTAAGGATAGGGATTCTTAGGAGTTGAGAAAACTCCTCCAAAGTGGGCACCAACTGGTAATCGAGGAAAGTGAAACAGTGGTGAAGAGGTTCAAAGAACTGGAATAGCACTTTCATCATGTCTTCTTCAATGTTGGTGTTGACTAAGCTGAGCAGTCTACCATGTCTTTCACTGAAGGATGAGCTTTCCGGAATTCTTGAGGTGAGCTCCTTGAGTTGAGGAGAGATTCTCACAAGGTTGACTTGGATCGTTTTTCTGCGAGGAATTTCCATGACCTACAAAACAAGAACAAAGATGAAGATCCAAACCCTTGAAATGGTTAGTGAATGCATATGATGCTTTATGATGTTCATGATGTATGCACAAACATATGTACAAGCAAATCACACCAAACCCTAGTTTCAGGCTTGCATGGGGTTTCATAGGTAAGTACCCTCTTGAGTGTAGTTGGCTTAAAAACCTGTCCTATAAATAGTAATCGGGTTCTAAGGAGCTCAATATCACTGGATTGTTTTCATCGTTCATTGTTTTGGTTTAGCCACTTAACTAGCGACCAAAATATTCCAAGAAAACAACCCTCAATGAGTGTAGTATTGAGTATCTACCAACTTCGGACTGCACCAAAGCCGGTCATCTCACTACCCCTAATAAAAGGCCAAGGTGGTCAAGTAAGGTTCTAGGTCATTAGTGCTTAGTGACATCACTCAGCGGCCCCGTACTCTCCTTGATTGAACTCAAGGGTTACCGGTACTCACAAATATGTCGCACTAATATAGCTATTGCTTAGACCGTGTCGGTATACCCCACACAGTTTCCACAACGTATTGCTATCTATGAATGTTTCCCAAAATCCGGGTGGAGGATTGCAAACCCAAACAATAGAGCCAAAGTATAAAGCAAACAAATCAAACAATTAGTCATGCAAGAGGGTGATCTAAGCCCTAAGGTTACTCCACTTTAAAAAAAAATTGTCCCCAGCAGAGTCGCCAGTTCTGTGATACGGTGGGAGAACAGACTAGGGTTTTACGTTTGTTTTCGCAAATGTTTCGGTTGAGCAAGAGTCGCCACCGACTTTTTATTTTATCCTAAGGAAAGGTTTAAAAAGCACAGCAAAAACCTTTGAGATTTTTCTTGGGTTCGGGGAGTAGATTATAGAAAGGGAAGGTATTAGCACCCTTTCTATCCATGGTTATCCATGGGCTCTTAGGTACTTGCTTAGATCAACTTGCCTTGGTTTTCAATTGTTTGAAATGGTGCTTGGTGTGTGGTTTTGAAAATGTTTTGAAAAGATGCCTTGTATAGGCTACCCTTGTAACAATTCTTTACTCGAATGTTTTACAAAAGGTGTTTTGTCTTTTGAAAAGATGTTTCAAGGTTTTTGAAAGTTGATTTTGAAAGTGTTTGTGAAGTGGGTTTTGAAAATAGGCAAGGGTTTTCTTTGCAAATTGGCAAGTACTTAAGAGTTATCTACCCTAAAGTTTTCTCAAAGATTTTTGTTATGTTTTAAACCTTTTGACAATTTTGTTCCACCATTGCATTTGGTGGACAATCTTGTCTTAGGAGATGAAAGGGACGGGCGCGGGTCATCGTTTAGACCATAATTGCAATAGTGTTAAATTTCTTTGGGCAATTTTTAAAAGGGACTTGATCATTCATTTAGGCAACATTTTGAGGGACTATGACCAATTGATTGTTTGTTTTACCCAAAGAAGTTCAACATGCAATATGGCCCAATTATTTGAAGGCAACAAAGTGGAATACCCTAGGGGTGTAAGTGTGAAATGTGTTGTCCATTTTCATGCTTATTTATCTTGTATTAGGTCAAACTATTTTTGTTCATTTTTATTCGCATACAAACCCTAATTCTAGCATAGTATGTTTAGAAAGCATTTAAAGTGCGAAATTTAAATTCCTACGCTATTACAACATAATAATATGGGGAGGGGGGTACAATGTTTCAAATGGGGAGATATTTAGACAAGAAATTGAATCTAAGCTATTACATCAATTGCTTTGAATATTTACAATATGATTAAAAGCATAAATAAAATAGAAATAAAACAAATATGCAAGAATGCAAAAAGAGAATTTTTATATGTATGAAAAAAAGTATTATTTATGTAAAATAAAAAGAAAATAAAAAGGTATTATTTTTGAGGTATTTTCAAATTTAGGGTAAAAACCCTAGTTTTTAATCAAAGGGGTATTAATCAATTTATTTATTGTTTACATACAAAAATAAAATAAAATATGGCATATTTGTAAAAAGGGGATTTTTAGTATTAAATATTAAAAAATAAAATATGTACATTTTTTGGTATTTTTATCCTAAACACATTAATATATACCTATATATTATTTTATTTACAAAACATGTATTATATATATATATATATTAATTAATAATATTTAATATTTAAATAAAAAGTATTTTTTTCTATAAAATATTTTCAGGAAATAAACATAAGATAAAAATGTGTATAAAAATATATTTTGTATTATCTTAATATTTTAAACAAAAAGTATATATATGTTTATTTATTTATGTATAAACAAAAGAAATAATCAAATAAATACTCAATAAATTCAAAAAATGATGAGAAAAATATTTTTATGTTTTTAATATGCTGAGAAAAAATAAATGAACCAATAAAAAAAAAGCAAAAGTCAAAAATATTAAAAATGAATGAAATGGACTCAGGGGGTATGAATCACAAAACATGGTGCAAAAAGTATAACCAAAGCTGGCCCAGTCCATGAGACACCTTCTTCAACCTCTGAACAAAAACTTGTTCAAAAAACGCGCGCAAAAAGCTTCATTTGAATATCCTGATTCTTTGGTTTTTTGAACAAACTTCCAACACAAAAAATGTTAATCATGAAACCACGATTCCAAATATATAAAGAACATCTCCTAACTCTCAGAAATGAGAGAGAATTTTAACAATCCCAAATCCTGACCTAAGTTTTCTACCATTTTCAAACCTTAAATTCTCACAGCTCAGGCAAAAGAAATGAAAAGTAAAAGAATGTACATGTTCAGTGGCATGAGTAGAACATTGTTTATTCACAAACTTAGAGTTAATTATGCCTAATAAGAGAGATACGAGTTCACCAAGATACCTGTTCAGCTGGAGTTCTATCTGGCAATGAGGGAGCTTTCAGTGCAAGGTGATGATTGGAAGAGCTTCCTTGAGGTCCAGAGATGCTATTCCAATGTTTACTTTGTCTTGAAAGCTTCTGAATCGTGCTAGAGCACTTCACCTGCAAAACAAGAAACTGAAAATGGTGGAAGTGGTTAGAGGGGTTACAGGTCGTGCTTTTGCTTTTGGTTAGCTTGCATAGATGGTATGGAAGGTGTGTGAACTGGTTTGGGCAAGAAAGCTTGAGAGAAATGAAAGATGGCACTCAAACTGCAGGCCTTGCCCTGTTTTTGCAGTTTGAGAATGATTATGGCAAGGGGAGTGTTTGAGAGGTGCTAGGGTCGTGCAAAAGCTTGGTTCTGATCCTTGGAATGTGTTTGATAAGTTTGTCTAAGTGTGTCTAAGCTGATATGAAAGTTGTGTGATGTTATGGCACTTTTCTTCACTCTTAAGCAAACAAAGGCAACTTGGTGTTTTAGGCAAGTAGGGGGCCTCTAATGAGTTGCATAACCTCTCCTTGATCAGAGTGATTTGTCCATAATCTTGTGCCAATTGGATTTGGTTTGTACTTGTTGGATTTGTAATTGGACATAAAGTGAAACTTTTGCAAAAATAGAAAGAATGCTTTATCTAGTTTGGGATTAATCCATCATACAATGCTTTAGCTCATGAAACAAGGTCTTAGAACAATGAACATGCATTAAATTATTGAGTGTTGGATGGTTTTAGGACCTGTAATCAAGGGCATGCTGGTTTTGAAAAGTTTGCATAATTTATGAACATGAAAAATGGCCAATTCAAAAGTGAGTTTTTGCCAAATTGTGAAATTCGAATCTCTCAAGTCATGAGGTTGTTTGATGAGTTCTTGGACATTTTGGAAAGCTTGGAATGTGTACTACAAACCATCTTTGAAATTCAAATTGAAATTCCAAGTGTAAGTGTATGTAAAATGGCCTTGAAGTGGGGTAGAAAACCTTGTCAAAATAGGTCAAAAATTCACTAAGTTAAGAATGGTTTAGTGCCCTTATTCAAAAATTTGTAACTTGAGATACAAGCCTCAAATGGGAAAACTTTGTGAATCACAGTTGTAGATTATGCAACAAGCTACAACTTTCATGTTTTGACTTTTGTTTGAATCAAAATGGATCTTGGTGAAAAAGTGGGGCAAAGTTGGAAAAAAATTAGGGTTTTTCATAACTTAGAAAAATTCTAAGTTATGAAAAATTCTAATTTCTAACCCTAATTTTCATTTTGTGATTTCTTGATGAACAAGTTTCATGATTTGGCATGTTTTGATGAAAAATGAATCTTGACTCTTGATTTTGACCAAAAAGTCAAAGTTTGACTTTTTAGTATACAGTCAAAATTGATCAATTGACTGGGAAATTCAACTGTCAATCTTGTGTATTTGAGATCTTTTGAGTTTGTTGAGCATGTCAAGATAATTCCATGGGGTCCTTGAGTCCATATATGAGCTTGGTTTGCCATTGGCTAGGTCAAACAGTCAAAAATTGCCTTTGTGCAGTCAAAACCCTAAAAATGACCATTTTGCCCTTTTGGTGATCTGATCAAATTTCTTATGGAATTGTGATCCAAACTTGATCAAATGGTCCATATGAGTTCATAATGTTGATGTGGGTCAATTTTCATGAGGTTTGACTGTCAATTGTCCACAGTTTACTTTTTCCCCAATACAGTTGATTTCTAGGTCAACTGTCCAATTGACTGGGCAAAACTTGGAATCAAAGCTTGAAACTTGGTATGGATAAACTTGGGAGTCCAATATGAAGCATGAAAGTCATATTAAGAACTTTAGGTCAAAACATCTTGGTACAAACACAAACCCTAATTTGGGTCAACAGTGCAAGGAGAGGTCTTGAGCAGATGAAACCCTAATTGGATCTTGGGCTTCAAAGGTTTGGTGATGAGAAATGCTAAGGAAATGGGAGGGCAAATTTTGGGGTACAACACCAACCTTCTGCACCTATAGAGGAAATTCCCTCTGACAGGTCTCTAGAGCAGACTTCAATAAACATGGCATCATACCACACACTGACTGTTCTAATTCTCCCAATCTTCCAAAATACAAGGATTCCCTTTAATCCTTACAAAATCAAATGTTCCATCATGTGAGGCTACCACATAACTAAACCCATGCTCGAGGAGAAACTTCCCAAACAGTAAGAACCATGATCCTTTGTTTCCAAAATAAACTCATTCTCCTTACTCGAAACAAAAATCTAAAGTGCTCATCTTAGGTGATACATATGACACTTCAATAGTGTAGAAACCAATCAACCATTTAGCTCCAATCCAGACAATCCCTTGGATGTGTCTTCCATTACAGAACTAGATTTCCATGCTCTTATAGACTTGATAGTGATATCAAGTTTGAGTAAACAACCTTCATCCTGTATATGAAGAACACCAACTAGACAAGTTGAGAAAAATAAATTCTCAACACACAAATGTCAAGACATTACATCTAACATATCTTTATGTTCTTAAAACTTCAGATTAAGGACTCCCCCTTATTAAATGCTGATAACTCATAAGGGAATTATACATTCTCCCCTTTAATAGCTGCATATCGTATGGTTAGTACACATAAATTACACCCTTCAAGCAGAATTTGTTCTATGGCCATAAACATGATTCCATAAATTTGGCTCCTTTGATCAGAAGGATCCTACAGACGTTAGAGAGAATGTCCTTGACATTTGACCTTTATGTACAAGGAACCTGGCTGAGATAACACAACTCTACTAGACTTTAGAGCTCATCCTGTACACTTCTACTAACTTGGATCAGAAATAAACTGAACTAAGAAGTAACCAATTGGTTGATCAACATTCAACTAGCCCACTGATCTAAGACATGTTTTATGGATAAAACATCTTAGATACGCAACCCAAATGCCTCCTCTTCAAAATCAGGAGTAGGTTTCAAACATATGTGATCACATATTTATTTAGCACCCATAGCATCTTCTTTTCAACATACAATTGAGCTTGGTTCTGAAACAATTACTGCTTCCAGAGAATCAAAATATCCCTTGATCACCTTAAAGGTCTTCAATATTAGTCCAAGCTCCAGCTACACAAACAACAACAGGATTCAGAGTCTCTTTCCTAATTAAGTCAAGAATTAGGAAGTCTCTTTTAGAAGCCAAAATAAATGGCTCTATCATTTATTCAATAGTTTGTCAAATAAATGTCAGGTTTCTTGAAAAAAATACATCAACCATACAGTAAAGTTCCTTTATGAGTGAACTTTAGAAATAAAACTCAAGTATCATAGGCAAATTTACAAAGTTGGTTGAAGAAGTCTTGCACATATCCCATCACCATAGGATAAACCTGCTAAGGAGACCAAACCCTAATGCCATGCCAACCAGGGTTACAACAAATACCATGCAACGGAAAAACACACCAAACGCTCCTCAACATCTATCATGAACAACATAAAACCTTGCACGCAACCACCACAGTCCAGGTGCAAACAAAATAACCTAGGTTTGAAAATAAATCAAACATCAACATAGCATCTCACCACCAAAGCTACAGGCCTGATAACATCACAGACAGGTCCAATACACACCTTGTCACGAATAGTCTGTCCTCCACTTCCAGGGACCATTCAAACAACAATATAAATTATACAAGTTCAAACAAATTTTCAGTAAAACCCCTTCCTTTCCCATGATCAAAAAGTATCTTCCCATAATCTCACCCAGAACAGAATAAGATGCCTGCTCTGATACTAATTAAAATTTTGGTATATCAAACTTCATATGTCCTATGACATGTTGGGACACCTAATCCGATTTAAACAACACATGCAAGGTATAATCAATAAAAACAATACTGAAAAGAATAAACAACACACCAAAATTGTTATCCTAGTTCAGAGCAACTCTCCAACTCTGGGGGCATATCGAGCCAAAGACAAGTCCACTATGATAATATCAATTCATAGACCCTACAGAAAATATACCATTTTACGATCTAGTCACTTAATCACTACTCATGTTATACTTCTATCTAAGACTCAATTAGATATGAGGCCCTCCTAAATCCCTCATCAACCACTGATAGAAACTGGACAAACACAGGAAGAAACGCTTCCATGACCACAAAATAGAATGCACACTTCCATTACAATACTCATCAAGACACTTGACAAGAATACATCTTGGAGTTACTTAAAATCTTTCTCCAAGAACAATACTCACTATTGCTTCACAACTTCGAGGAGAACAATAATAGAGACTACAACTCTATAACATCAGACCAACTCACAACTGAGTGGAACACACAACCAACTCTCATAGAGAGTGGTACAGACTCAGCCCTAATAACTACATCTTTTCAATTCATGGATGCTACCATTCCTAGGGTACAATGCTTCTATTTATAACCTATCTCCCAACTAGATTTGGGCTTCTAATCTCAACATATTAGCTGTTACAATTCTGCAGAAGATTCTGCAACAAAATAGGTCTTCAATTAAATATTTCCTAAAAAGTCTCCTTATTTAGAAAGTCAATAATCTTCTTGATTCTTCCATACCTTTAAATCAGTGCCACATAGGATAGCATAATATTCCCATAATATTCTACATTTGTTAAATCATAACAGGACCCAACAAACTAGTTCAGCACATGCGCGATGTTGTATGATCCTGCATAGGACATCTTATCTGACATGTTGCTCCAGATGATGGGACATCTCATCTCAACATGTTTCTTCATAAAATAGAACTTCAACATGTTTTCTCTACAAGTTACAAAATATTATTTAATGTATTGCTGCTATATTAGTTTTACCAAACATAATGCCAATCACAAAATTTAGAGAATTAACACATAATTATAACTAAAATAATTATTTAATTATTACTATCATTATATTATTCTAATATTATAGTTTAAATAATAATAGTAGTAATAATATGCTCTCACTTCTAAGTGTCTACACTGTTAGTTTACACCCTCAATACCTTAACATTGATAACTTCTAAGGTAATTATCCCACAACATGGCATCACATCATAACAACATGTTCATTAACACATAAAAATATAAAACCTCAATTAGTTAATTTATTAAAATAACTCAATAAATAATTGGGGTGTTACAACTCTCTCCCACTTAGGATATATTAGTCCTCGAAAATTACCTGATGCAAACAACTCTGGGTAAGACTTTTGCACTTACTCTCCAATTCCTGCATCACATTCTCTCCGACAGCTCTTCCCCAAACTACTTTCACTAGATCAATTTCCTCGCCCCTCAACTTTTTCATTTCACGATCTTTGATTCGCACAGGCACGGTTTCAACATTAAGATTATCTTGCACTTGCACATCATCCATTCAAATCACATGAGATGGATCTACAATATACCTTTGGAGTTGTGATACATGGAACACATCATGAAAATTAGACAAGTTAGGTGGCAAGGCCACCCTATACACAATAATCCCCACCTTCTCAGAAATTTGATACGGTCTGATAAACTGAGAAGTAAGCTCTCTCGATTTCAAAGCGCATCCAACATCGGTCATTGATGTGACTTTCAAGAATACATGGTCTCCTTCTTGAAACTCAAGATCCTTCCTTCTCTTATCATGGTAAATCTTTTGCCTACTCTACAAAGTTTGCATCTTATCCTGAATTAACTTTACCTTTTCGGTAGTCTGCCGAACAATCTCAGGTCCAAGCACTACACTCTCACTAGATTCATACTAACACAAAGGTGTTCTACACCTCCAATCATACAATGCCTCGAAAGGTGCCATCCTAATACTAGAATGAAAACTATTGTTATATGTGAACTCTATAAATGAAAGATAACTATCACATATACCTCCCTGCTTAAGAACACAAATCGTCAACAAATCCTCCAATGAATGAATAGTCCAGTCCATTTGACCATTTGTCTGTGGGTGATATGCAGAACTCAATATCAGCTTATAGCCCAACTCATCCTGCAAAATCTTCCAAAATACATAAGTAAATCTCGGGTCGCTATCCGAAACTGAAATTCTGGTATGCATATATCAGATGTCTAAGAGATGTCGAGACACTAATATCTGATAAAAACACAATGAACAGATTAAAATACAGTTAATAGTACTGAAAGTAAAAAACACGTAGAGTTGTTAACCTAATTAAGTGTACAACAACTACTTTGGGGGCTACCAAGACAGGGAGGAAGATCACTAAATAGTATCAGTTTATAGACCCACAACAAACTATCTCAAGTTTACAAATCTAGTCACCTAATTAGTGCTCGTGCTTAACTTCTACCTAAGACTCACCTAGGTAGAATACCCTTCTCAAATCCCTTTCAATCACAACAATGATGAAAAAAACTAATACTTAGAAAGTTTCAAAAGACACTCTTCAATGATACAAAATCATTCAATGCTTAAAAGCTTATGAATGATTGACAGAACTTACAACTCAATAGAGATAGTCCTACTCTTATATCAAGAATAATATTAAAGAGGCTCACAATTTACAAGAACAAAAACCCTAAAATCTCAATAGAAGATACAATATGTTACACCCTATAATTAGGTTTGCAGCTTTCTTTTTATAAGCAATGTCTGGCTGGATTTGGGCTTCAAAAATGCAGCTGGTCAGTTGCTGAAATTCTACAGAAACGTCTGCATAAAAAGAGGACTTCAATCATATTTTTCCTAAAATGTATCAACATTTAGAGAAACAAATTATTCTTCTAAATTAAAATAGAATCTATGATTCCTCAGTCTTGGACGCCACAAGAATATCCTAATATTCCCAGTATATCTAGAACTTGTTATAACTAACTGAATCCAAATTTACAGTTGTAACAAACAAGATGTCGAATGATCTGGATATGACATCTTATTCAAAATGTTATCTCTACAAGTTAGATCATCCTATTTATCATGTTGTTGTCAAATTAATTTTACCAAAATTAATGCCAATCATAAAAATAGATAATTAAGAATCTCCCCTTTGGAAAATTTTGGCTAAAACAAATTAAAAATCCATAATTTAGATTCCAACAAAAACATAGGTTTGAAAATAAATCAAACACACACATCAGAAGCACAACATCATAGAGTTTCAGTTAGTGGTTAGTGGTTATAATACTATTTCACCCATATATGGAATTTGTCCATCATTTCAAAGAGAGGTACCTTATCATGAGAGGGGATTCAGTTCGTCTAGACGGCTCCCGAATTTTTACGCGGATGACCGCCTCAGTGTCGTACATTAGTCGGAAAAGTGTCTCTAGTTGTGTGGGGCATCATTTTGTAGGCCCATAGCACACTGTGGAGTTCTTTGACACACCCCTTCTTAGCCTCGCTAAGTCTGCGCTTTAGTCCCCATAAGATGAATATATTTACGGATTTCGCTTGCCTATTTGTTTGTGGGTGTTCGACAAATATGAAATGTTGCTTGGTGCCGAGCTTAGCAACAAAATATTGGAAGTTTATGTCATCAAATTATGATCCATTATTGGTGACAAGTGCTTGCGATGTCGAATAGGGCGAGCACGTTTCTTTTATAGAAACGAAGAATATTGTGGGACGTGATTTTGGAGAGGACTTTGGCTTTTATCTATTTAGTGAAATGATCAACGGCGGAAATCAAGAATTTATTTTGATATGATCCTTGGGGAAAGGGACTTTGGATATCCATTCCCCACCAGGCGAACGACCACGGGGAAGACAATGTTTTGAGCTCGTGCGGAGGTGCTAGGTGTATATCTACTTAGCATTGGCATCTGTCTCACCTTTTAACGTGTTCCTTAGCATCCTGATGCATTGTGGGCTAGTAGTAGCTTGCTCGCAGTGCCTTCCGCGCCAAAGATCTTCCACCTAGGTGTTTGGAATTGAGCCCCTCGTGTATTTCCAATAAAAGGTCGTGAAATTTAGTCTCTTCGACGTACTTTAGGAGCGGGATGGAGAATCCTCTCCTATGTAAATTTTGCTCGACTAAAACGTATAAGCAAGCTCGGGATTTTGTTGTGCTGGCTTCTTTTAGGTCGGACATCAGTTCCCCTTTATTGAGGTAATTGAACACCAGGGTCACCAACAGGAATTATCCCCAATGGAATTGACGCCGAGCATTTCAATGGGTTTTTTCGATGCTTGGTCGAGATATGGGTTCCTGGATGACAAATTTGTTTTCACCTTTTTTCCTTGTGCTAGTGAGTTTTGAAAGTATGTCATCCCGAGTGTTTTGTTCACGGGGAATATGCTTAATCTCCGTGTGGGTGAACTTTTTAATTTTTTTTCTCTAACTAAGTTTAGGTGTTCGATCAGGCTGTCGTTCTTGGCCTGGTATTCTCCCCGGACTTGGGATGCGACGAGCTGGGAATCGGTGAAAATTTGTACATCCTGGGTGCCTAAGTCCTCAGCTAGTCGCAACCTAGCAAGCAAGGCTTCATACTCGGCTTGGTTGTTTGACATTGGGAATGATAAGGCGAACGAGTGCTTGACTACGACGCCATCATCATTCTCTAGGAGGATTCCTGCTTCGCTTCCCGTCGAGCTGGATGCTCTATATACAAAGATGGACCACTTTTGGGCCACGTCTGTAGGGTGTCCGGTAGTGGTCATCTCTGCGAAGAAATCAGTTAGTGCCTGGGATTTGAGGTGTTTCCTGCTCATATAATGAATGTCAAATTCTGACAACTCTAGTGACCATTTCAGCATTCTGCCAGCCATGTCTGGTCGCCCTAGTAACTGTCTTATAGGTTGGTCAGTTTGCACGGTGATCGTGTGAGCCAAGAATTAATGCCTGATTCTCCACGAGGAGTTGATGAGGGCCAAGGCTACTTTTTTTATCTATTGATATCCAATCTCGGGGCCTTTTGCGCTTTTTTAGTTAAGTATGTGGGCTTCTTCCCTTCTGGGGTTTCGCGAACGAGGGTCGTGCTGACAGCCACATTTGAGACGACTATATAGAGGAACAGGGTCTCCCCATTCTCAAGTCGTGAGAGCACAGGTGGTTTTGAGAGGGCTTGTTTGAGGTGGATGAGAGCTTTCTTGCACTCCTCCATCCATTCGAAGGTTGCTTCCTTGCGTAAGAGTGTGAAAATTGGGAGTGCATGTTGTGCAGATTTCACCATGAAGCGAGAGAGCGAGGTGAGCATACCGTTTAAAATTTGTATGGATTTTTTCGTGTCTGGCGTAAGGAGTTCGAAGAATGCCCTGTATTTGTCAAGTTAGGCTTTGATCCCTCGTTTTGTCAAATAGAAACCGAGGAACTTCCCTGTCTTAACCCTGAAGGTGCATTTTTATGGGTTGAATCTCATCTTGCATCTCCTTGCCTGGTCGAACACTATTTTTAAGTGGGTCATGTGGTCGGTTTCTGCTTGAGACTTGACGATCATGTCGTCCATGTATACCTGAGCGTGTTCCCAATCTCGCTATAAAAAACCTTGTTCATCATCCGTTGGTATGTTGCACCTGCATTTTTCAGGCTGAAGGGTATTACGTTGTAGTAATAATTGTCCAACTCGGTCATGAAGGTCGTGTGTTGTTTGTTTCTCATTGCCATGGGAATTTGATTATAACCAGAATATGTATCCATAAATGATAAGAATTTATAGTCGGCCAAGTTGTGGACCAGCCTCTCAGTATTAGGTAAGGGATATGCATCTTTGGGACATGCCCAGTTGAGATCAGTATAGTCAACACACATACACAATTTTCCATTATTTTTATTAACAAGTATAATGTTGGAGAGCCAGGTTGAATACCAGACCTCAGAAATAAAATTTTCCTCTAGGATGTCCTTTACAACGTTTTCAATAGCCACCGCTTTTTCAGAAGACTACCCACGCCTATGTTGAACTATTGCCCTAACGGCTAGATCTATGGCGAGCTGGTGGCAGGCGATCTCAGGGTTGAGTTCGAGCATCTCTGCAGCCCTCCATGCGAACAAATCAGAGTTCTCCCTTAAACAAGCTTTAAGATGCTTCCTTACAAGATCGGGGAGTCCAAATCCAATCTTCACGCCTTTGTTTGGGTTCTTACCGAGTAGGATGATTTCAAATTCTACGTCATGGACATGACGAAGAGGATCCTGTTCGTTGTTGAGGACTTCGACTTTCTTTTTTTCGAAGCGAGTGTCGAGGTCAATGGAATCGACACAGGGTGGAGCCTCCTATTCTCCAGTCTGAGTAGGCTTGGCTACGAAGGAGGTTCTTTCGCTGGTGGTCTTCGGATTTATGTCGACCATGTTCTACCCCTTTGAGGCTGCATTAAAACACTTTCTCGCAGCTTGGATGTCTCCGTGATGGTGGTGACATGGCTCTTCTTTGTGTAACAATTCATTTTCAGATGGACTGTGGATGGCACGGTGGTTAACTCGGCCAATGTTGGTCTTCCCAAAATGCAGTTGTAGAGAGATGGGCAGTTAACCACTAGGATGCAGACTATCACCTACTTGACGGTTATTTCCATCTCGAATGTGACAAACAGCTCGACATAGCCCCATGGCTTAGAGTTCAAACCATTAAATCCTTGCAGGTCAGACCCTATGTACGGTGATAAGTAGGACCTATCGAGCTGTAAGGTCTGGAACAGCTGAGTGTACATGACGATAAAGGAAATCCCCTCATCAACAAGGATGTGACGTACGTCAAAGTTGTCCATATTTTCCCTTACAAGCAGGGGGATGTGGGAGTTAGGGGCTCCGCTGGGCAGTTCCTCGAGGTAGAAGATAGTGGGCTCAAATTTTCCCTGGAATTTGTCCAGGGTCACGGTCTGGACTGGCGCCGCATCTACCATCTCGTCGAACTTTCTTTTCACCGAGTTCATAGAAAGAGTTTTGAGTCCCCTGCCGGGTATGACCATAGTGGAGGGGAACTTTTCCCATCTTCTTGGGGTGAAAAGAGCTCCTCGTCTTTGATGTTTTCAGTGACATAGAAATCCTCGGGTCCTGAGATGCACAAAGCGACATAGAGGGGGCCATCTTCATCGGAGGTCCGTCTTTCTTCCTTTATCTATTTCACCTCACGATTGTCACAGCGGGGGTATCATTTTTCTTGTTCTTCTCGAGTCTCCCCTCCTTGATGAGGGTCTTAATGGCGTCCTTTGGGTGGGCATTCCTCGGCGACATGGTCGTGACTCCAGTGATACTGACAGTATTTGGTCTTATCGACTCTGGACTTGGGAGGTGTAGGTTTAGGTCGTATGACTCCCCCGTCCTTGAACTCGACATTGGCGCATTCCGCAAGGATATGCTCGTGGGGAGCGGTCAACAAGGTGTACATGATGAAGCGTCCAGCTAGACCTTGGTGCCCGCGAGAGTCGCAGGATCTTTCTTCTTTTCTCTTATCCCCGTTTCTTTGAGCATGACATGCATCATTATACCTTGAAGCCTCAGGCATTCCAAGGTCTCTAGAATTGGGGGCATTGTTGGCAGCCTCCTTCTCCTTGTATGTGATATAGGCCCGGGATTTTTGGAGGAGATCATCCAAGAACCTAGGAGGTTCGATGCCTCTGTCTTCCTGAAGTCGCTGCCCGAGCGAAGTTCTCATTTGAGCAGGTATCTCTTCAGGTGGTCAGTGGTGGTGACTTGGATGGTGTTGTACCCTAAAATTTTCCCTCACATATTTCTCAACACATGGCAAGTGAGGTCCTAAAATTGGTCAAGGAAGTTCAAGAGTTGACCAGACAAACTCTCTCCTAAGGCAGTCTATCTCTAATTAGGGTTTCCATCTTCATCAAGATGTGAGAACCACAAAGGACTAAAATGCTCACCATTTTCCTAATATGTCCTCAATATCATCCATGTCAAGTTTCAAGCCTTGCAGAAGAAGTTTGCTCAGTCAATTGCTCAAATACTTGAAAATCAATTGTACTAGGTCAAAAGTCAATTGTGGCCCACATACAATCAAACTTCAAGATTTTTTGGTCAACATCATCATTTTGAAGTATTATTCATCATTTGATCAAGGGTTGATCATTATTCCTCAAGGATTTCTCACAATTCATCAAGACCCAAAAGTTGATAAATTAGGGTTTTGCAGGAAAAGTCAACTCAACTTTGACCAAGCATAATTTTTCATACTTTATCAGAAATTACCCATCCAAAGCTCATTTTGAATAGAATGAAATTACCTACAATTCATCTTCATCCCCCAAGTTCAGAATATGCACTCACAAAAATATATGAATTTATACATTATCGGTCCTTTTGAAAAGTTAACAAAAACACCTTTTGGGTCAAAGCTTCATACATGAACATGGAAGCCTCAATTGAGATGAGACCAAAAGGGTTGCTTAGAGGACATCCTAAGCATTCCAAAAAGTCCAATAACACCTCTCTATGGTCAAAATTGAGATAGTTATGCATTGTCCAAGTTGACCATTTTTGCAAAATTGCCAAAAGTCAAATGTGCTCAAATTTGCATTTCTTGCTAAATGGGCCAAACTTTTTATGCTTGCACTTCAATTATAATGTGGTCCACGACTCAAATACTTATCCACACATTATTTGCTTCATCTTTCAATTTATTTTGATTTTCCATTAATTAAAAAGTGAATTAAATCAAATAAATGATGAAAATTATCAAAGATATGATTTGATTTGTTTTTGTTACATATTGGTAATCAAGATATGCTGAGCTTGCATGATCAATTTGAATCAAGGAAAATTGGTACAAAAAGAGCATGATTGGCCTGAAAATAGAAAGATATCATATGGCTTAAAAATCAAATATTCCATTCATTAATTCTCAAGATTGGATCCAAGTTTGTTAACTTAATTGGATTCAATACATATACTGAAGTTTGTGGAACCCTAAACACAAGAGTTTTCGTGCACAACTTGCCTCCAAGAACAAGAACAAACTTGAAAATTTCCAAGAATACATCTATGCTCTTACACACACCCACATATCAAACTGCAGATCTACATCCACTCTGGATTCCATTGATAACGGTTCTGCTATTTCCAATTATGACTTTGAAAATCCGATCTACCAAACCGAGGACAAAGGTGAGGAAGATTGTGAAGTACTCGGAGAACTTGCCCAACTATTACAACAGGAAGAAAGGGCAACACATCCTCATGAAGAGCTGGTTGAGACAATGAACTTGGGTACTGAAGAGGATAAGAAAGAAGTCAAGATAGGTTTTGGTCTGTATCATAGTGTCAAGGAACAGTTAATTCAGATGCTACATGACTATGTTGAGGTTTTATCTTGGTCATACGAAGACATGTCGGGACTTGACACCGATATTGTGGTTCATCGCCTACCTACAAAAGAGGACTGCCCTCCAGTGAAACAAAAGGTTCCTCGCATGAGGCCTGAGATGTCATAGAAGATCAAGGCTGAAGTCATGAAACAGTTTAATGCTGGTTTCTTAGCTATCACCTCTTATCCGAAATGGGTTGCTAATGTTGTTCCAGTACTTAAGAAGGACGATAAGGTATGTATGTGTGTAGATTACAGAGACCTGAATAGGGCAAGCCCCAAGAATGATTTTCCGCTTCCCCACATCGATGTTCTCGTTGACAACATCACACAACATAAGGTATTCTCCTTCATGGATGGTTTCTACAGATACAATCAGATCAAAATGGCACCTCAGGATATGGAGAAGACGACCTTTGTCACACAGTGGCGCACTTTTTGTTACAAAGTTATGCCATTTGGGATAAAAAACAATGGGGCAACCTATTAGCGTGCCATGGTAGCTTTGTTTCATGATATGATCCATCACGAGATAGAGATCTATGTTGATGATATGATAGCTAGGTCTCAAACTGAAGAAGAGCACCTCGATCACCTACTGAAGCTATTTGAAAGGTTGAAGAAGTACAAACTGAGGCTAAATCCGAATAAGTGCACCTTTGGAGTAAGATTTGGTAAGCTCTTAGGCTTCATTGTCAGCAACAAAGGCATTAAAGTTGACCCTGTAAAGTTTAAAGCTATACAAGAAATTCCAACTCCTCGCACTAAGAAGGAGGTTAGGGGATTTTTGGGACGCCTAAACTACATAGCCAGATTCATTTTACATCTGACCGCTACTTGTGAGCCAATCTTCAAATTGTTGAAGAAAGATCAAGCAGAAAAGTGGAATGGCGAATGCCAGAACGCCTTTGACAAAATCAAGGAATATCTTCAAGAGCCTCCAATTTTGGTGCCACCAGTTGAAGGAAGGCCTCTGATCATGTACTTAACAGTGTTAGAGAACTCAATGGGGTGTGTGTTGGGGCAGCATGACGAGTCTGGTCAAAAAGAGCATGTAATATACTACCTTAGCAAAAAGTTTACCGACTGTGAAACAAGATACTCACTGCTCGAGAAAACTTGTTTCATTTTGGCATGGGCTGCTCGCCGACTAAGACAGTATATGTTGACTCACACTACCTTGTTGATATCTAAAATGGATCCTATCAAGTACATCTTTGAGAAGCCCGCTCTCTCTTGAAGAATAGCAAGATCGCAAATGATTCTGACCGAATACGACATTTAATACACAACCCAGAAAGTAATTAAGGGAAGTGTACTAGCTGATCATTTGGCTCATCGGGCTATGGATGACAACCAATCCATGAATTTTGAGTTCTCATACGAGAACATCATGCTAGTAACTGAATGTGAAGAACCTGGACCAGATGAAGGACCTGAAAAAGGATCCATATGGACTATGGTTTTTAAAGAAGCTTCCAACGCTCTTGGCAATGGCATCGGTGCTATGATCATATCTCCTGAAGGCTGTCATACTCCTTTCAATGCCAGATTTTGTTTCAATTGTACCAACAATATGGCTGAGTATGAAGCATGTATTATAGGTCTCAAAGCTGCCATCGACTTGAGGATCAAACTCTTGAGTGTATTTGGAGACTCAGCTTTAGTGATCAGCCAAATTAAAGGAGAATGAGACACAAAGCATCCTAATCTTATCCCTTACAAAGAGAATGTGTTGACATTGATTTCACACTTTGAAGAAGTTACCTTTGAGCATTTTCCACGAGAGGAAAATCAACTAGCGGACGCGCTAGATACTATGTCATCCATGTTCAAGTTCAGGTGGGATAATGAGGCTCCTCAAATCACTATTGAAAGGATGGACGAACCAGCATACTGTCATGAGATTGATACTGAAGAAGTAGTGGACAAGCCTTAGTTCCATGAAGTCAAAATATATCTCGAAGCCCAAGAGTATCCTGAGGGAGCTTCAGCCAATGATAAGAAGTTACTAAGAAGGTTCTCTACTAAGTTCTTCCTCAGTAACGGGATCCTCTATAAGTGCAATCATGATTCTACCTTACTTCAATGTGTAGACAAGAGTGAGGCAGAAAAGATTATGGCTGATTTACATGAAGGTACCTTTGGCACCCATTCTAGTGGACATACGATGGCTAAAAAGATCCTACGGGCAGGATACTATTGGTCCACCATAGAAGCATATTATTATCAGCATTCACAAACTTGTCACAAATGACAGATCTATGCTGATAAAGTACACGTTCCTCTGATTCCTCTAAACGTCCTGACTGATCCTTGGCCATTCACAATGTGGGGCATCGATATGATTGGGGAAATCAGACCTACAACTTCTAATGGGCACTTCTTCATCCTAGTGGCCATTGATTACTTCACAAAGTGGGTTGAGGCAGCTTCATTTGCTTCTGTTATCAAGAACGTTATGGCCCGACTCATTAGACATAACCTTATCTATCGGTATGGTATTCCGGAAAGAATCACTACAGATAATGGTACCAATCTCAATAACACTATGATCACCGAGCTCTACACGCAATTCAAGATTCATCATCATAATTCTTATCCTTACCGGTCGAAGATGAATGACGTTGTAGAAGCTGCTAATAAAAATATCAAGAAGATCATACAAAAGATGACAATGACATATAAATACTGGCACGAGATGTTACCATTTTCTCTTCATGGTTACCACACTACAATGCGCACATCAACAAGGGCAACTCCTTTCTCTCTGGTGTACAGTATGGAAGTTGTCCTGCCCATTGAGGTTTAGATCCCTTCCTTGAGGATCATTAAGGATGCAGAGCTAAATGAAGACGAGTGGATTTAGACTCGACTTGACCAATTAAACCTGATCGACGAAAAGAGGCTCGCGGTTGTCTGTCATGGTCAGATGTACCAAAAACGTATGATCAAAGCTTTTAACAAGAAGGTTAGACGTCAGGTATATCAGGCCGGTGATCTGGTAATCAAGTGCATTATCCTGCCACAAGGTGATCCCAGGGGAAAATGGACTCCCATATACAAAGGGCCATTTGGGATCAAGAACATATTTTCTGGTGGAGCCATGATCTTAACCACTATGGACGGTGACGACCTTCCACACCCTATAAACGCGGACATAGTTAAAAGATAATACTCATGAATAAAGACCCACTAGGTTGAATGTCCTAGGTAAAAATAAGGGCATCCCGACGAACCAAAAGGGTTCGGGCAAAAATTAGGGATATACATAAAAAATCTGTACACCTGGAAAGTCGAAAACCTGAAAAGGCAGCCTATTGATGTCAGTTGTTCTCACATCCCTGGCAAGCAAAAATCTCCAATTACTGCTCCAAAATTCCCCAGTGAAGTCAATAAGCTTCTCAGGATTCCCCAACAGGATTTCAACAAAACCCCCAAATAGTTTACAAAGTTCACCTTCCCCAACAAAGTTTATTTCTCTAACAACGAAACTTCATCTCCCCGCATTTCAACTTCAACAAATCTGAAGACCTACATTCTTCACCCCCAACAACTATTTGGGATTTATTTTCCCTAGTTCAGCATTACATCAATGGAACAACAGACACATTCATACTTTGCATTCATAGCAACATCATAGCATATGCAGCACAAATGCATATATCACAATCTCATTTATTTTGAGAGCATCATGCAATTCATACATCATGACATCGCATGAATTTGATTTTACCTATGCAGGTTGAGTTTGCAGAAAGGCAAACACTATCAGCTTATATAACATGTCAAAGATTAATGCCCAAAACCAGATAGGAAAACTATCTACACGACCAATTCGTATGAACTCTCGAAGCAAGACGGGTTCACCAATAAATACAGCAGGCCATGGATTAATGCCCGAAAACCAGACGGGGAAACTATCTATGTGACCGATGTTTCCAAGTTCTGGATTAATACTTGAAACAAGAAAGGACAACTATCCATGAACAAGATATTGAAGATTGATACCTGTAATAAGCCAGGAAAACTATCTTTCTTTCTCAGGTCAGAGATTAATACCTGTAAGAAGCCAGGACAACTATCTCGACGACCGATAAAAACCAAGTTCCGGATTAATACCTGAAACCAGCCAGGAGAACTATCTGTGGACGACCAACTATGGATTAATACCTGTAACAAGCCAGGAGAACTATCTATATAAGGAGATTGAAGATTAATACTTGTAACATGTCAGGACAACTACCTGTGAATAGCTGATTGTAGATTAACACCTAAAACCAGACAAGAAAGTTATCTACATGACCAGACGAAACAATCTTACATGGATTCCTTCTCATATATCTCTAGATGCAGACTAACACTGACTTATCCTGGAACACCCCTACACGAGCTCCTTTTAATACATTTTTAGATAACGGTTGATTCCATTATCCCCAGCAAGTTACTGTAAAGCCTGGATTTCAAACATAAAGCAGCAAAATTTCATCTCTCCAGACCAGAGATAACTCCTCAGTAGAGCCTTGGACAACTGAAGTTCCTAGACAATAATCCCCATAAAGTTTTCCTCAAGTAGGAGAACAACAGAAACCTATATTCCCCAGTGGACTCCTTCTCAGACAGCAGGAACAGGAACCCCCAAGGGGACCGTGTGTGAAATCAACATCTTCTTTGGATGGCATCTTTAAGCCCATCTCTGACAACTCTCGGTCATTTTCTCCAAATGGAATCTATAATTCCATTCCCCACATCATCAACCAACAATATTACTTCATGTGAGTGCAAATTTCTGGGCACTCTAGTGTCCAATCATCTTTCACCTTCAGATTACGAAAGGCCGACAAGCCAATCTAAATCCTCAGGTTTAAGAAGACTGAACAGGGGCAGCTGTTCTACCCCAAAATTTTCCCTCCCATTTCTACTCAAAGCATGCTCTTAGAGATCCTCAATTGCTCAAGTTTGACCAAGAATTGACCAGATAAATTCTCCTCCTAAGCAATGAAAGTCTAGCTAGGCTTTCACTTTTTATCAAGATGTGTGAGCTCCAAGGGTCCAAAATGTTTTCCATGGTCCTATTATGCCTTCAAGATCGTCCATGACAAATTTCATGCCCTTCACTATAAGTTTGCTCATTCAAATTGCCCAAATACTTGAAAATCAATTGTACTAGGTCAAAAGTCAATTGTGGCCCATGTATAGTCAAACTTCAAGATTTTTGGTCAACATCAATATTTTGAAATGATGTCCATCATTTGATCAAGGGTTGATCATGATTCCTCAAGAAATGCTCCTAATCTATCAAAAGTCAGGAATTGCTAAATTAAGGTTTCTATACGAAAAGTCAATCAAACTTTGACCAGGCATAACTTTCACATACTTTATCCATTTTCCCCAACCAAAGCTCATATTGAAGATACTCTCATTCCCTATAACTTTTGGTCAAACCTCAAGTCCAAGAAATGCACCATTTGAAAGATACAAGCTCATACATTACAGGTCATTTTCAGAAAGTCAACAAAAGTCACTTTTTGCCAAGACCTTTTACATCAAGATAAAATCTTCAAATGCAAAATTGATAAAAAGTGGGATTAAAGTATACATCTTGGTATTTCCAAAAACTCAAAGATCATCAGCATGAGATCAAAGTTGAGCAAGTTATGGCTTGCCCAAGTTGGGAAAATTTGGGAAATTTCAAGAATTAGGCATTGCGAAAACTTGAAGTTTTAGGTCAATGGCTTAATTTCTTGGACTTCAAGCATCTTCCTAAGCTTAAAGAGGACCTCTAAAATCATTCTTACCATGCCCTGCATTTTCTAGCTATTTTATTAATATTTATTTTAATTTATTTCAAATAAATATACAATAAAATATATAAAATAATTAGAAGTTGGCTTTGGCATGTGGGCTAATTCTTTGGACAACCATAAGGCCCATGAATTCGTGCATTGGTGGCTAGATACATCCAAGTTTGAAAAAATATAAGATTCCACATCTTTGGCCAAAAATTCAAATTCTTATTCATGGCTTTAAAACACGTGATTAAGGTTGTTTAAACCATTACTCTCTTGCCCCCTCCTTCTACTATATATATACATCACATTAGCAAGAATAAGACATGATGACACAGCCTAGAAAAAGCTCTACAAATTTTGAAAAAAATATCAAATTTGTCAAATTCACATCTCCAATTCCAGTCTATTCCAGTCCAATCTAAGCTTCATAATGTATTCCCAAGCCCTCTAGGAACCCATTCTTGCCATCTTCCAAGCTTGTAGCACTCTCAAACGGCCAGATCTCACATCACAGGATTGATATATTTCTTGAATTCAAAAATATTGCATATTGTGATATAAATGTTTTATATGTCCATGTTCATGTTTGCACTGATGTTTATGTTTGATTAGAGTCATTGCATGAGCAATTTGACGCAGGGATGAAGCTTTGCCATTGTTAGGGAAAAGCTTAGGCCAAGCTTCGTACCTCTCTATACAGACACTTTTAGTCCATACCAAGGTCGTGGTTGGATTCGCAACATGTGATTTAGGGGGGGTAGACATGATATGGGGTTTGGAATCCTTGTATTTCGCAAGATAAGCTTTTGGACTGGTCGGAAACGATGGTGGTCAACCACCGTGAGGGGTGGTTTGTCCCTCCCTATGTTGGCGTGGCCATAAGCTGTTTCATGATTGGCCCATTTAAAATAATGGGACCCCACCCAGCGCGCGCTTTTGATTTGAATATTTATCCTTACCATTGTTTAAATATAATATTATTGTTTAATTTATATAAATTAATGATAAACAACTCAGATAGTAAGGACAACGCGTGTGAAAGAGAGAGGGCCTGGGTCCAAATCCCAGGTCCAACATTTTGTTTTCTCACATTTGTGCAATACAGATCCAATACGCAAGGGCTATGCAGGTCTATCATATACCCCAAATCATGACCACCAGATGTACACCTGATCAGATCCAACGCCTCTCATACGCAGAGCACTATGCACCTTCCAAAAGCATTCCTCACTAGATCTAAAGACAAATCTGGGCTTCAGCTTTGGGCCCAGCGAATTTCCAAACAACACCCCCCATTTAATTTTGTTATCCAGGCCCATTTTACTTTTTGTCTTGTTTTAATTCTTTTTTATTTTCTTTTATAATCTATTTAATTAGTAAAATAATAATAAAATCACAAAAAAAACATAGGACTGGTTTTTTTAATTATTAAATAATTAATTTCTGAAATAAATAAATAAATAAATTTTAACCCTTTTTTTTAATTTAAAATGAACTAGAACTTAGGTTTATTTTTATGTTTAATTTATTTTCTTTTCATAACAAAAAAAAGCAAATAAAAAAAAGCTTAGACTATTTTCTTAAATTAATTTTATTTTCTAAATAGGTTTTAGGATAATTTTAATTTAATTATTTTCTTAAATCAAAAGACAAACAAAAAAGATTTTCTTATTAGGTTTTTAGACGAACTTCCAATTTTCGCGCGCATTTATTATATGCTCGCATTTTTTATAGTAATGTAACTGCTTATGGGATGTAATAGTCTAGATTTAAAGTCCGCACTTTACTTCCTTGCATTTTTTATGTAACTGTCCTAAAGCATTGTAATAGCGTAGGATTTAAATTCCCGCACTTTAAACTTCTGTACATATTAACTGCTAGTAACTAGGTTTGCATGACAAGACTGAAAACAAAAAACGTTAGCAAACTTAAACGCACAAGATAAATACTTGAACTAAACACAATTGCACATGCGCACCTCTAGGGTATCCCACTTCAGTTGCCTTCGGAAAACGGTCACAATTCTTGAAACGTGAGAAGTTTTAGTGGCTGTCCTCTAGTTTGAAAGATCACAAGTCCCTCGATGTTTCCTAGGTTAAAAGTGATCTTAGAACTTTAGGACAGTTACTAAAATTTCTTGTCAAGTTTCCTTCGTGACCGTATTGTCCCTTCGATGTCCCTCATACATCCAACCATAATGCTACCTACTCACTAATAGTAGGATAGCACTGTCTAAAGGATAGGAGGAAAAGAACAGCCTTTTCGAGTATAAGTAGATAGCTATTAGATGCTTGCTCAAAGTAAAACAAACTTTCTACACATAAATATTTAAAAACACTTTAAAAAACATTCGCTTTGTCAACACTCTTCAGGACTGATACAAGAGTTATCACAAAGCGAATCGCCACACTAAGGCATTTCAAAACATTTTTGCACACAAAGCATAAGCAATTTTTAAAACATGAGCTAGAATCTAAGAGCCCATAGATAACTACGGATGGAAAGGGTGCTAACACGTTCCCTTTCCAAAATCTACCCCCTTACTCAGAAAATTCTCGAAAAGGTATTTTTCTGTTCTTTTCACCCTTTCCTTAATTTGGATAAAAGAAAATTCGGTGGCGAATCTTGCTTACCACAACATTTGCAATCACAAACATAAAACCAGTATGAACAGTCGGTTCTGTCATCGTATCACATCAGTGACTGACAATTTTCAAGTTCAAGATTAAGACCTGTAATAAGCCAAGAGAACTATCTGTGGACGACCGACTGTGGGTTAGTACCTATAACAAGTCAGGAGAACTATATCATGGGGAGATTGAAGATTAATACCTGTAACAAGCCAGGAAAACTATCTTTCTTTCTCAGTTCAGAGATTAATACTTGAAACTAGCCAGGACAACTATCTCAACGACCGACAATTTTCAAGTTCCATATTAATACCCGAAACTAGATAGGAAAACTATCTACGAACAACTGATTTATAGATTAAGACCTGAAACCAGACAGGAAAACTATCTACACGACCAGACGAAGTAATCTTACACGGGTCCATTCTCATCATCCTGATGTAGTCTAACACGAACTCATCCCGAAGCAATCTTACACGGGTTACTTCTCATCATCTAGATACAGTCTAACACGGACTCATCCTGAAACAGCCCCACATAGGCTCCTTCTCATATATCTCTAGATGCAGACTAACACAGACTCATCCCAGAACAACCCTACATAGGCTCCTTCTAATACATTTTCAGATAACAGTTAACTCCATTATCCCCGACAAGTTACTGTGAAGCTTGGATTTCAACCAGAAAACTACAAACTTTCATCTCTCTAAAGATAAATCTTCAGCAAATCCTTGGACAATTGAAGTTCGTAAAATCTATCCCCCACAGAGTTTTCCTTAAGTAGGAGAACAACAGAAATGAACCATCCCCAATGGACTCCTCTTTAGATAGCAGGAACAGGAATTCCCTACAAAGGGACCTCTTATGAAGTCAGCACCTACTTTGGATGGCATCTTTAAGCCCATCTCTGACAACTCTCTGTCACCTTCTCCAAATGGCATATGTAAGCCCATTCCCGATGTCATCAACAACCAATGTTACTTCATACGAGTGCAAATTTCTAGGCACTCTAGTGTTCAATCATCTTCCACCTTCAGATCACGAAAGGCAGACAAGCCAATCTAAATCCTAAGTTATAAGAAGATTGAACAGGGGCAGATGTTGTACCCCAAAATTTACCCTCCCACTTTTACACGGGCTGTTAGGTACTTGCTCATTTTGAAATTTCTATTTGTGGTTTTCCACGGGCTGTTAGGTACTTGCTCATTTTGAAATTTCTTGTGTGTCTTTTGAAATTTTTTTGTTTAACTTCGTGGTAACCCTTGTATTTGTCCTTAAGAGTGTGACGAAGTTGTTTTTGAAAACTATTTTGAAAGTGTTTGTGTAAAAGAGTTTTTATTGTTTTAAGCAAGTACTTAAGATTTTCTACCTAATAGAAAAAAAGATTGTTCATTCTCGTTTCCTTTAGACAACACTATCCTACTATTAAGGAGTAGGTAGCCCCATCGTTGGAGTTTTAAGGGACATTCGAGGGGACAATTATGGTCACAAAAGAAATGGTTAGGAAACCTTATTAGTTACCCTAAAGTCTTAAAGATCTTTCTGAGGTAACATTCGAACGAGTCATTTTTTTATCTTTTGGGACTAAAGGACGACCACTAAAATTCCCTATGCTTCATGATCGTTTACCGAAGGCAACCGGAGTGGGATAAACCCTAGGAGTGAACATGTGCATGTGTTATTTTTCAGTTTATTTATCTTTGCACATTTAGGGTTTCTACCGTTTTAATCATTATTCTTTCCATACAAGCCTATTATCCATACATCTAGCAGTTGATAATAGCAGAAAGTAAAGTGCGAGAATAAAAGACCTAGCTATTACAAGGCTTCGGGGAAGGGGCTACATAACCAAGACTTAGGGAATGAAAACAGTAAATAAAGGCAGTAAATAAAATCCTAGTTAAAACTATTACAACCTCAAAGCAATTACAATAATTATAACGATAAATAAATAAAACACGCGCGAGGAAAAACACGAGTATTGAATATCCTAATGAATCCCATTAATTAAAGGAAATATTTTTGTATTTTTTTGTTGAGAAAAGCATTTGAAACTTGCAAGCTAAACCTAATTTTCCAATTGATTTTAATTATGAAAACAAAAGAATTTAAATTGCCCTAATTAAATTAATCTAATTAATTAATGAAATAAAATACTTTTATAAAAAAAATCTGATTTTAATGTTTTTTTGTGATTTTTCGATTTAATAAAAAAATTATTTTTGTTTTATAAAAAAATAATTAAACAAAAAAATAAAACAAAACAAATTGAAAAAAAGAAAGAAAAAACTGGGCCTGATGTTGTTAGAAATCTGGGGGTGTAAGGAGTTGAATTTGTTAGGCCCAAGATTGCTGGCCCACCTGCCTGCGTGTGATACCATGTAGACTAGCTTCAGAGAGTGCACCATGGGATGCTGTGGCTAGATGCTGGATTTGGTTCAAGGGATGATCCAGTGGCTGAGATTTGGAGCCCATGATGGAGGCTTGGAATAGTGATGTATGAGATCCTGCATATAAAGGTTAGAAAATAAGAAAAATGTCTGGACCTGGATGGCTTGTTTGTTAGTATAATAACATAAATAAAATATAAATAAAATATGATGCCTTATGCCAAAAACACGCGCAGAATTCAATTAGCCAACCGGGCTTTGACACGCGATCGTCTTCTTCAGCAGGACTGTCGTTTTAGCTAACGACCTTTTACCTACGGACAAACGTTGTATCTGTAATCCTGTGAGTCTCAAAAATCTCAAACAAGAAAGATAAATTAAATCTAAACATACAGATCAACTAGTTTTGATCTCGTGAGGATGATGGCATCCATCTTTTGCCCTGATTTTACTTGTATCAAAAAGCCCTAAAACGCAACCTTAAACCCTAACTATGGAAGTTGTCCATACATGTGTCAAAAATCATAATTAATCATACAAATACATTCTAAATGATGATACAAATATGAAGGTATGCTTAGAAATTGTTAATCATGCGCGTATAGTCAAAATCAAATTCAAGAATAAGGGAAAACCATGATGCTGTAAGGTGATGATTCCTGGAGCTTTAATGCTTGCAAATGATGTTGTTAGCTTCAGAAGGTTCCCAGGAGTGGATTGGTGGCCTTGAAACACCTTGAATCACCTTCTAAAACAGAATTCGAACACCACTTTTTTTGTCAAAAGTTGAAGTTTTTCTGGACTTGTGGAGGCAGCCTTTTCGTGTCCTTTAGGTCTGACAATATTGTCTATATTTATTAGAAGGCATTCAGTCAACAAAAACAGATTCAATCTTGAACAATCATGGAGAAAAGATTTGATTTGTTCCTTGCATTGTTTGTTTACAAAACAATCCAAATCATGCCATTTCCATTGCAATCAGCCTTTGCATGATTTGACCTTTGTTTGACAACATATATCATCTTCATTCAATGCCAAAATCATCCCAATAGCAACTTATATGATTTTTTTATTTGATTTGATTTTATTTGAATTTTCAATGAATAAAACCACAATAAATTAAATAAATAAGTGAATGAGGCCTGGAGTGGTTCATGGGTCGTAGACCGTTTAAGGAACAAGCTCCAAACTTGAAAAGATAGGCCCATATGGAGAAATGCAATTTTGGGCATTGTTTACTTTGTGCAAATTTCCAAAAATGTCCAACTTTGACAATGCATATCTTCCTCAATTTTGACCCTAGGAGGGTGTTCTTGGACTTTTAGAAATATTAGGATGTCCTCTAAAAAACCCTTTTGGTTTCATCTCAATTGGATCTTCCATGTTTATGTAATAAGCTTTGATCCAAAAGGTGTTTTTTGTTGACTTTTGAAAAGGACCTATAATGTCTTAATTTATATGTTTTCATGAGTGCATTTCTTGAACTTGAGGGCTGAAGATAGGTTGTACGGAATTGAATCCTATTCAAAATGAGCCTTGGGTTGGAAATTTTTCATAAAGTATGAGAATGTTTTGCCTGGTCAAAGTTTGGTTGACTTTTCTTATAGAAACCCTAATTTAGCAACTTTTGAGTTTTGATGAGTTTGGGGTATTCCTTGAGGAATAATGATCAACCCTTGATCAAATGATGGATGTTACTCCAAAATGTTGGTGTTGACCAAAAATCTTGAAGTTTGACTAAATGTGGCCCACAATTGACTTTTGACCTAGCACGGTTGATTTTCAGGCATTTGAGCAGTTGATCGAGAAAAATTCTTGTGCAATGCATGAAACTTACCATAGATGATATTGAGAACATATTAGGACCTTGGAGAAGATTTGGGACCCTTGGAACCCAAACATCTTGATGAAAAAGGAAACCCTAGTTTGAGATTCATTACTTTAGGAGAGAGTTTGTCTGGTCAATCCTTAGTCAACTTGAGCAATTGAGGACCTCTAGGAGTATGCTTTTTTGTGTAAAATGAGGGGGGAAATTTTGAGGTACAACATCTGCCCCTGTTCAATCTTCTTAAACCTGAGGATGTAGATTGACTGGTCTTCCTTTCGTGATCTAAAGGTGGAAGATTATTTAACACTAGAGTGCCTAAAATTTTGCACTCTCATGAAGTAATAATGTTTTGTGATATGGGGAATGGGCTTACAGATGCCATTTGGAAGTCGTCGGAGAATCATCGGAGATGGGCTTAAAGATTCCATCCAGAAAATATATTGGTTGCATAAGAGATTCCTTTGTGAGAATTCATGTACCTGCCATTGAGGAGAACTTCACCGGGGATATTGATTTATGTCCTGGGAAATATAGTCTAGGAGCTTCAGTTGTCCATTACTCTACTGGGGAATTAACTCTTGATTGAGGAGGTGGAAGCAAACTGCATATCTGGTCAGGGTCCAGGCTGCACAGCGGCTTACTGGGGAAATGTGAAATCGACTGTATCTAGTCGGGTCCAGGTCTTACAGTGTTGTAAACTATTGTATGGAGGTAAGAGAGAAGAAACCTGGATATTAAGGTTATGAGAAGGAACCTGTATAGTAGGGTTACTTCGAAAAGAAAGCCTGGATAGTAGGGCTATGAAAAGGTACCTAGGTCGTAGGGTTACTTCAAAATGAAAGCTTAGATAATAGGGTTTAAGGGAAGGAACTTAGGTAAGGTTGATTCATGAGGAGTTTGGGTAAAACTGAATCTGAACCGAGAAGGAACCTGGGTAAGGTTGCTTCGTGATAAGTTTGGGTAAAAATGCATATGAACTGAGAAGAAACCTGGGTAAGGTGTCTTCATCATGAGTTTGGGTGAAACTTCATCTGAACCGAGAAGGAACCTGGTTAAGGTTGCTTCATGAGGAGTTTGTGTAAAACTGCATCTGAACCGAGAAGGAACCTGGGTAAGATGGATTTGTGATGAGTTCGGGTGAAACTGTATCTGAATTGAGAAGGAACCTGGGTAAGGTTGCTTCATGAGGAGTTTGGGTGAAACTGCATCTGAACCGAGAAGGAACCTGGGTAAGGTTGCTTCGTGAGGAGTTTGGGTAAAACTGCATCTGAACCGGGAAGGAACCTGGGTAAGGTTGCTTCGTGATGAGTTTGGGTAAAACTACATCTGAGCCGAGAAGGAACCTGGGTAAGGTTGCTTCGTGATGAGTTCGGGTGAAATTGCATCTGAACTGAGAAGGAACCTGGGTAAGGTTACTTCGTGATGAGTTTGGGTAAAACTGCATCTGAACCAAGAAGGAACCTGGGTAAGGTGGCTTCGTGATGAGTTTGGGTGATACAACATCTGAACCGAGAAGGAACCTGGGTAAGGTTGCTTCGTGAGGAGTTTGGGTAAATATGCATCTGAACCGAGAAGGAACCTGGGTAAGGTTGCTTCGTGATGAGTTTGGGTAAAACTGCATCTAAACTGAGAAGGAACCTGGGTAGGGTTGCTTTGGGATAAGTCTGTGTAAAACTTCAGGAGGAACCTGGTTAAGGTTACTTCGGGATAAGTTCATGTAAAACTTCAGGAGGAACCTGGGTAAGGTTACTTCAGGATAAGTTCGTGTAAAACTTCAGGAGGAACCTGGGTAAGGTTACTTCGGGATAAGTTCGTGTAAAACTTCAGGAGGAACCTGGGTAAAGTTACTTTGGGATAAGTCCGTGTAGGGCTATGGGAAGGAACCTGGATAGTAGGGTTACTTCGTGATGAGTTCGTCTGAAACCTTATTTGAAAATGTATGAGAAGGGACCCGTGTGAGAGTTTTTCAAGATAAGCTCGTATGGCGCAGCATTTAGGACAAACCCGTGTAGGATTGCTTTGTGACGAACCCGTGTAAAGTTGCAGTTGGTCGCGCAAATAATTACTCTATTTAGTTTCAGGAGCTAATCTTGGACCTGTTGGAAATTGTTGATGATCATTGTCTTTCCTGAAAAGGTAACAGGGTTAATTATATGCGATGAATAAGATGCATTGTAGGATGATGTTCTTAAAATAAATGAGATTATGTTGTATGTAATATGTGTGCGCACATCATGATGTATGAACATGAAATGGTATTGTGACATATCCGAGTCTGGGAAAATAAATCCCTGAACGCTGCTGAGAGTACTGAAAATTAACTTCCTGGCCGTCATAGAAAAAGTGGTTCTTTTATTTCCGCTGGGGATGGTGAACGGAGATGACTATGCTGGAGATTTGACCCTTGTTTACGGATATTTTATCGGGGAGAGACTGTTTGAGAATAACTCTGTGGGGGAATAATTATGTTGGAGGATGAACTTCCATAGCTGAAGGGATGAACTCTGTCGGGGATTGAGCTTCTGTTTTCATAGAAATAAACTTATCTTGGGAGGAAACTTTATGAACCGCTTGCGATTATAAAATTCGGTTGGGGAATATAGATGTCATCTCTCTGAAGGAACTTTGCCGAGGAAAGTAACTCCTGTTTTGGGAAGCCGATGTCAAAGCTTTAGTTTCCTCTACTCTGTGGGGAGTGTAGATGTCACGGGGACGCATGCTGAGGATACAACAATGAATTTGCATCAGGACCTTTCTGCCCCTGTACCTGATGGAGAAAGTACATGCAGAGGCTTTGTGGATAGATTGAGTGTTATCCTAACTCGTGAGGTGCTTAGTAACTGCCGATCAGAATGATAAGTCTTCTATTGGTAGTCAAGGCACAAGATGACGGGACATAGTCATACGCTTTAATCCCTAATTTTTTCTTGGACTGTCTTTTCATATTTTCAGTCCACCGTGATACCCTTTTTCCCAAGCCGCCTTTTCAGGTTTTCGACTTGCCGAGTATACATATTTTTTTGTTTTTATCCCTAACTTTTGCCCGAACTCTTTTGGTTCGCCGGGATGCCCTTAATTTTTCCTAGGCCTGTCAACCTAGCGGGTCTTTTTTATGCGTAGTATTTTCCGATTATTTCCACGTTCTCAGGATGTAGGGAGTTGTCACTGTCCATAGTGTTGTGTTGCAGTACTGTCAAAATGTTTTTTTGATGGCACATGATTCGTTGCTGGAATGCGTGTGTAATTCCCCAAGTGATTTAGATGGAGATCTGCCCATGGTTATTTGGCACTCTTGGAGAGACTTCGCCAAGGGTGTTAGACATCATGTCCTGCACCTTGCTTATGGAAGACCTATTGCTGGAAGTGTCTTTCCTGCTGAGGTGACTCTGTCCATTGAGAAGATGTTTGTCCATTGAATATCTATTATGCGGATTTCTCTGATGTCAAATAACTAGTCATATGAAAACAATGTCATTTAAAGAATGCAAAACTCATGTCCGTCTTGAAATGTTTTTATTTTTTTTTTAAATGTATTTTGTGTAGTAAAACAAAATCTGCAAGAATGTGATATCAACTCAGGATTCGTAACAAGTCCTACAGGAGTCAGAATACCTTTGTAACAATATGCTTTCGAACTAACTCGTGCTTCAGCTAGGACTTTTAAGGGATATAACGTGGCCTGGTTCACGGTTTAAGAAACAAAGGATAAAGGCTCAAAATTTATTTGTACTCACCCGTTCTTCGTGATGTCCTTCAGTCCTATACTTAGTTAATTGCTGTTGCACCCCAAAATTTGCCCTCCCATATTCTTCAGGAAATTGCCAAGCCAAGTCACAAAATTCCCCAAGGGTTATGCAGTTCAACTGTCTCCTATACAGTCAAAACTAGGGTTTGTGTTCTGATCAAGAAAAGGAAGTTTCCAAAGGTCCAATCAAGTCCTATATGCCTACAAAGATGGTCAAGTATCCTCACATCAAGTTTCAAGGCATTCAGCTCAAAATTGCACAGTCAAAACCCTAAATTGCACTACAGTCAACTGTAGGGGCAAAATGGTCATTCGACAGTCAAAAGTTCAAATTTTTGGTCAACATATCATTTTGAAGCCACAAACATCATTTGATAAATGCTTGATCATGATTCTCAAAATTTGGCTCAGAAATCATCAAAGATGCAAAAGTTACTATATTTGGACAGTTGAAAAAGTCAACTGAAATTGACCAGGGCATAACTTTCACATGGATTATCAGAAAAATTCCATCCAAAGCTCATTTTGAAGAGAAAGACATTTCCTACAACTAATCTTCATATTCCAAGTCCAAGAAATGCTCTCACAAAAAGTTATCAATTTCAACATTATAGGTCATTTTCAAAAGTCAACAAAAAGGGACTTTAAGTCAAAGGCCATAACTTGAGATTGGTAAATCAAAATGACATGGGACCAAAGGCATTGGTTAGAGGACTCAAAGACCTTTCCAAAATGTCCAAGAACATGTGAAAAGCTTAAAAATTGAGCAAATTATGCCTTGTGGAAGTTGGGAAAGTTTTGGGAATTTTGAAAAGTCAACTTTGATTCAAATGACCTAAATTTGCTAATGGGCCCATTTTTCTGCCATGATTCATCATTCCAAGCATATGCACGACCACTTGGCCCAAAGGGAAGTATTTTCTCAATTTTTATTTATTTACTTGAATTTATATTAATATTAATTCATTTAAATTATTTAAATATGTGAAAAATATCTACTTTGACCTAAAAAATCTTTTTATGCATGTTTTGCTTTCAAAATCTCGTGCACATCCCAAACATGGAAAGAATTGGACTAATTGATCATAATTGATACAAAATGCACATGAAAAGATTCAAAAAAAAATCTTAAGGAAATCAAATATTGAAAACCATTATGGCCATGGATTTTATGCAATTTTGTTGACCTAATAGCTTCCATACATAATCAGAATCACAACCCTAAGCCTTAGAGACTGAATGCTGCGCTGAAAATATCATTGAAAACTTGAAAATTTTCCATAAAACTCAAATTCTGAAATCAACCTTAGAGGTCGATTCAAACCCTACAATTCATTCCATTGGCTTCCTTGAGTCTCCTTGATCATACTCCAATCAAAAACAACAACAAAAGCTCCAAGAATCGGTAATAAGGACCCCTCCTGCACAGAGAAAAAGTCACCATCGTGCTTTGCATTCTAGACATTTTCATAGCATTCTAATCATGTATTTGTATTCCTCATAATGTTCTAAAGCTAACCCAGACTTTTAATTTGATTATTATGCGTCATAGGCAATTTCGCCATTGTTAAAATTTAGGGTTTGCAGAGCTTCTGAATAGGGGTTTTCAGACCAAGCAAAATCAGGCCACCTCAATACCATGGTTGGATTCAGTGCATCAAGACGAAGAAATCTTGACCCTCGCGATCAATTTATTGACATCATAGTGCTAGTCGCTATTTTCTTGAAGCTAGCCTAAGACCATGCGTTCAAAACCGTTTCCATAGGCTTTTGTTTCAGAAAAAAAATAAAAACAATGAAGAAGACAACCTCGTTGTCAAAACGTGATAGGCCGGTTTGAAAACTGGCGCGCTAAACCACTAACGCGTTTGCTTTTTCCTTTTGTTATTTATTTGTCACAATATATTTGAATACGCGTGTAGCTCAGCTGGCAAGCAGGATTGGTAATGGAGGTACATGACCTGGGTTCGAACCCCAGGTCTTTCACATGTTCAATATTATTTTTCATTAATTAATCTCATGCAGCGCTTGATTTGTGGATATACCATGTGCCTCCATCATCAAGCCAGCCACGTTCATTTGGAGATTTAATCCAAGGCCAAGAATCTGAAGAACACATATACTCAGGTCAACGCATCCACATGCTAGGCAAAAAGTCAAAAAGGCCACTGCTTGTTGGGCCAGATTCCTCATAATTTGACCTCACCATTTGGGACTACACCCCCACCCTGGTTTGCAAATGTTTTTTTTTATTTTTTCTCATATCTTTTTTTAATTATTATTTTTATTTGTTTTATTGTTTTAGTTTAATTCATTATTTTTACAATACATAAAAAATACAGAAAAATCAGAAAAAGATAAAAATATAATAGATTATTTTATTTTATTTTAATATTCTCATAAATAAATTAATATGTAATTATTTAGTTTAATTAGGTTACAACATTAATTCTTTTCATAATATAAAATACAAAAAATATAGAATTTAGGTTTAATTGTTAATTCTATTCCTTTTAATTTCCTTTTTTTTTACAATAATAATATTTATTTTATTTATTTTCATAAATTAAAAAATGCATGTAAATTAACTTAGGTTTAAATTAGTTAAAATTTTAATATTTTCATAATAAATCTAAAAAATACTAGAATTAGGGTTTACATTTCAATTTTCATTCTAATAAATTCTTCTTCTATTAAATTTTAATAACCAAAAATACCAAAAAAAACATTCTTTTTAATTCTTAATTTTAATTCCTTATTAATTTTAATTTTTGCAAAGAGGGTCCAACGCCCATGTTTTTAATTCCTTTATTTCGCGTATTTATTTATTTCGCTCAAATAATTATGTATCTCTCCCAAAGCCGTGTAAACAATTGCTCGCACTTTTATTTCTTTGCTTTATTTATTTTCCGTCAAATCGGGTCCGGTTTAATTTTGGCGATGTGGACCCGCGCCATTTGTAAATAGTTTAGATTTATTTTCCCGCAAATATTTTAACTGTTAACAAAAAGCATGAAAGAATGTATGGCCTTAAAAATAAAATCAAGCGTAGATCACAACAAACATGACAAGACAAATAAATGAAAATGACACACGAATCGCACACACCACCCCTAGGGTACGCCTCACTGTTGCCTTTCGAAAGGTGATCGTCGAGTAGAGGACGTCTTAGTGAGTCCTCATGATCCGGGAACCTGGCATGAGGGTAGCTTCTAAGGTGTCTTCCTATTGCTCTGGTGATCACCACATCCCGAACCTCGAATTGACCTGAACACCTCCAACGGTGGTGCTACCTACCTCTCAATGGTGGGATGGCACTACTTTAAAGGACTCTTACACAGACGAATTCTTTAGGGTAGGTAGGTTCTCAAGGATACTTGCTCTAACTTCAAAAACAAATCAAAATACTTTTCACACCAACACATTTTCAAAAGCTTTCAAAACAAAATTTTCAAACACTCTGATGTACGAGTCGAACTGGAACTTTCAAAGAAACCTTTTTTAAAACCCACATTGAAAAGCAAACAAACATTTTTGAAAACACATTGAGCAAGTATCTAAGAGCCCATGGATAACCATGGATAGAAAGGGTGCTAACACCTTCCCTTTCTATAACCTACCTCCCGAACCGAGAGCAATCTCTTTAAGGAATTTTTCTGTGCTTTTGTCCTTTCCATTTGGAGAAAATAAAAGACGGTGGCGACTCTTGCTTCCGCGACATTTCGCGAACCAGCGTTAAACAGTCAGTTCCAGATCCACCGATCACAGAACTGGCGACTCTGCTGGGGAATATCTTATAAAGTGGGATGTACCTTAGGATTAAGATCACTGTGTTTTCAATTGTATTGACTTGCTTGCTTTACTATTGTGGGTTGCATCGGAGTTACATAGATCCTAACCCGGATCGGGGGATACCCTGTTTAGGTAGCATAAGCTGTGAGGGACCTGTCCGGCGTAGACCGACACGGGTGAAACAGTGGCTACGTTGGTGTGGCACCTTGGTCTGTACCGATATCCCTCGTGTTGAAACGGGGAGAATATGGGTCTTCCAAGGAGTCATTAAGCACCAACAAACCTTAGAACCTTAAACGACACAACTTGGCCATTAGAACAGTAGCAGTATGCTACGCCCATTGAGGCTAAACTCTCGTGATGGTTCTGGCCGCAAGAAAAGATTGTGATGCTGGAGTTATGACCGATTGAGGGTAGTCAATGATATTGGGATCCTCTAAGAACCCGGTTACTTTGATAGGACAGGTATGAACCAACCAACTGAAAGAGGGTAATACCTAGACCTCATGCTGGCCTAAACTCTAAGGGCTTCCCTTGTGTGACTTGTGTGCCTTCGTACTTGACTATCTGCATGCTTGTTACCTGACACTTGTTTCTTGCAGGTTTTGTTTGTAGTCCTTAATTGGGACTCATAACAGGGTACTAAATTTCTTGCAGGTCTTGTTTATAGTCCTTAATTGGGACTCATAACAAAGTATACTGAATTTCTTGCAGGGTCTGTTTGTAGTCCTTAATAAGGGCTCATAACATGGTTTACCTACATCACCCCATGCATAGCATGACATCATACCATTGCATACATCCTAACCCATTTCAAGGATCTCAAGGGCTTGTGATGCAGGTCATGATGAACAATTATCCCAGCAAGGGGCAAAGAGGATTTATTTTCCCCTAGCCAAGGTTGTCAGGGGCTATGACCCACTGGATATGGTGAGCCTTTGACACTTGAAGAAGGACTCTCAACAAGTATGGAGTACCTTCAATCAAGTTACCGGTTTTCAAATTCTAACAAATTTTTTGTCTACCCCGCGAGGTCCTTGAAATCATTGCATGCATGTCATACCCATCATTGCATTACAGGTACCCCTTTTGCAGGTCACTTACCTTTCTCGCTGTTTATTTCAGCAATGGCCTTCCAACCAGATAACCAGGGTCTTCAGGCTCAGGAGACTCAGTTCAGGGAAATCTTCCTAGGTCTATCCAAGGGGCAAGAAGAGCTGAGGACCCTCCTCATGGGGAATCTGATCAGAAAAAGTCCCGAAGATGACAAGGACGAACAGCTGAAATGTCTACAAGCTGAAGTAGACACATTGAAAACCCAGATGCTGGGGCAAAGGGCCCTCATTCAAGGTTTAGCTCAGGAGCAAGGAGAGCTGAGGACCATGATCAGTCAACTCCACCAAGGCAAATCCAACATGAAGCTACCAGTCCAAGTCAAGGACCAAGTCTTTGATCAGCTACCAAGAGTACAACAGTCTGGTATAGTGAAGAATGGACCCTCCCAAGTTGTTACTACTTCACAAACCCAGCATCAACGGGGTAATCGGTGTAAGCGATATACACCTGGAAGACATTTCTCTGAGACTGGTATACCATCATCTCTAATGCTGAAACGCTTGTTGGAGGTCAATCTGATTACCCTAAAGGGTCCTCCCCAGAATCCCGACACCTCTGCTCCCACTTACAACCCTGATGAAAGATGCGCCTACCATTCTGACAGTCCTGGACATGACACCGACGACTGTTGGAGCTTGAAGAACAAGATCCAGGACTTGATCGACGGAAGGGTGTTGGAGTTCATGCCGGGTGGCCAAATAAAAATCTTCTGCTAAGAATCTTCCACTTGAGATGACTAGTTCAAATTAGGAAATTTTTGTTCATTCGAATGTTCAAGTCGCAATTTTCTTCTGTTCAAACATTTATTCATGTTAAACATTGTTATTTCATTAATGCATCGCTTATGTCTATTTTGAATCAATATATTCGTATTCACTATACGTAAATTATTTTCATATTTTTTCTGATGTCAACTCTCAATTAATAATTCTAAGCCTCTTGAGGGAGGATGACGAAAACGATACCACGATCTCTACAGTATGCTTTTGAACCGACCCCGCTGATGAGGTATAGGCATTGTTTCAATTCCCAAACACTGGAGTTATAAGGAAGATAATCCCTCGTCAACCCCTCTGAGCCAAAGAAGTAGGAGTTTTTCTTTTCGAAATTAGAAACCCTTAATCATAACCTGGGGCAGGGTAGTTTTCTCAATTGATCCAAGTACATAACGAATGGCACCAAAGAGGTCCTTACAAAACAAAGAAGACAGTGATGGTTCCGAATATTCAATAAAGAAAGGCAGTCATTACTTCTCAAATTAAAAGCCCATTAAGTCAAAACCTATGAAGGAGACTTACAAAACTGGGGCATCCCGCTGACTGTAATCACAAAAAAGAACAGTTCAGGCAAAAAAAAAATAGGGATAATAAAAATCAGACAAGAAAGAAGTCTTACAAACCCTCGAACAAAAATGACTGCCTATTCAAAATAAATTGTCAACATCCGAATCATCACCGGAAAATCAGAGCAAAGACTCAAACAAGGTCTAACGTATGATCAACTGAGTTTAGGTTTGGAGAACATCACGAAGAGCGGGTGGGTACAAATAATTTGAGCCTTTATCCTTTGTTTCTTAAACCATGAACCAGGCCACGTTATAACCCTTAAAAGTCCTAGCTGAAGCATGGGTTAATTCGAAAGCATACGGTGACGAAAGGTATCCTGACTCCTGAAGGCTTACGGTAAATACGGAGTTGACATCACGTTTTACAAACATTAACTGGTTTTATGAAAAAGAATGCATTTTCAAAATCTTCAAGACAGACATAGGCTTTGCATTTTTAACATAACTTTGTTTGCATATGACTTTTTGCTTGAACAACATAGAAGTTCGCACGACGAATGCCTAATGAACAGAAGTACCTCCAATCAAGGGGCAGACATGACAATGGTCCATTATATGGGGCAGTCCAATCAAGATTCAAGGAATCTCTCAAGATGCCAAATAGCCTGGGGCAAATCTCTGCTTGAATCACTTGGGGCACTGCAGCAACGAATCTTGCCTGATCAAACATCTTCTGGTAGCATGACGAAACACTTCTAACAGGGGCAACTCCCTACGTCCTGAGAGCGCGGACATAGTCGGAAAAATACTACGCATCATCAAAGACCCGCTAGGTTGACACACCTAGGCAAAAATAAGGGCTTCCCAGCGAACCAAAAGGGTTCGGGCAAAATGAAGGGATGAAATAATAAAAAAAATCTGTACACCCGGCAAGTTGAAAACCTGAAAAGGCGGCTTGGGCAAAAATTGGCATCCCGGTGGACTGAAAACCCGAAAGGGCGGTCCAGGCAAAAGCTAGGGATCAAAGCGTACGACTATGTCCTGTCATCTTATCATCTGCCTACCAGAAGAAGGTTTGTCCATCAACAACTATCAGCACCTCACAGGTCTTCCTCTCATACCTCAGAAACAGGGGCAATAAAGAGTTGTCTAAACAATCCAATTTCTCTATCCTCCAAGGTACCAAGGTAGGTTCAGCTAAAGAACACGGCCAAGTACATCTTAATTCCCCAGGAAAGTTGGAATTTATCCCCAAGCAGTAAGCTTATCCCCAGTAGATTCTGGAAGCTTATCCTCACAGAGCACGAACGCGTCGTCCGGCTTTATTCAAAGAGTTATTTCCTTAACAGGATATAACTGGGTTATCCTCAGCCAAAAGCCACGGAAAGAGCGTCATCGACGAATTCTTCCTACCCCGGCGAAGTCTGTTCACATTTCCAACAATAATACATCCTCAGCAAGTTACTATCAACACTCAGCAAAGCATATCTCCCCCCACAGAGTATTGCTTCCCAGCATGGTCGCTAGAGTATCTTTTCTCCCCGCAGAATCTTCTATTTGCCAAGTTTATTCCGCAACGGAGTCATCTTCTCCTACCGGTATTCTTGCAGTTATCATCCCCAGCGGAAGCAAAGGCTTATTCTTCAATATCAGCCCAGGAGTGACTTCCCGGCATCCGTCAAGGATTTACTTTCCTAAGACGAAAACATACATTCATAAAACATTACATACATCATTATAGCATGCATAGACGCATTATGTCATACAAATCTCATTTATGTTGAGAACATCATTGCTCGATCCATATCATGCATTGCATATGACTGACCTTTACCTTTCAGGAAAGATGCAGTTAAATTCTCAATCATATTTCAAGACCTAGACCGGTTCAGTTAATCAACTCAAAAGATTTCTTATCCAGTCCAAGGCCTTCTCTAGTCCAGCTAAATCGACTCCCAACAGATTTTTCTGATAAAGACTCGGTAGAAGTTATTCCAGATTATAAGTTCCTATGGTCCCCTCTCTGACGGTGTGTGAGGTGGTAAGTCCTTTTCAGATGTTTCCCTCTCCGACGATGAGTGTGAGGTGATAGTCTACTATGGTCCCCTCTCCGACGGTGTGTGAGGTGGTAAGTCCTTTTTCAGATGTTTCCCTCTCCGACGATGAGTGTGAGGTGATAGTCTCTTATGGTCCCCTCTCCGGCAAGTGCGTGAGGTGGTAATTCCTTCTTCAGATGTTTCCCTCTCCGACGATGAGTGTGAGGTGATAGTCTCTTATGGTCCCCTCTCCGGCAAGTGCGTGAGGTGGTAATTCCTTCTTCAGATGTTTCCCTCTTCGACGATGAGTGTGAGGTGATAGTCTCTTATGGTCCCCTCTCCGACAAGTGCGTGAGGTGGTAATTCCTTTTCAGATGTTTCCCTCTCTGACGATGAGTGTGAGGTGATAGTCTCTTATGGTTCCCTCTCCGACGGTGTGTGAGGTGGTAAGTCCTTTTCAGATGTTTCCCTCTCCGACGATGAGTGTGAGGTGATAGTCTCCTATGGTTCCCTCTCCGACAAGTGCGTGAGGTGACAATTCCTTTTCCTATGATTCCCTCTCCGACGGCGAGTGAGGTGATTCCCTGTCAGATTATAATGGCCTATGGTTCTCTTCCCGATATTGCAAAGATGGTAATTCCCGCCAAGATTTTTTCAACGAACGTTGCTGAAGTTAAAATCACCCAAGGTTCTCTTACCATTCATGCTAAGGCAGTAACCATACCTGGTTCATTCATCATCTTTTGAAGCTCCAGACTCAGCTCCTGTAACCAGTCAGGACATATCTATGCCAAGCATCTAAAATCAGCTCCTGCAGCGTGTCAGGTACTCATTTTCTATTTTGCAGGTATGCAGGTTCTCGCTAAGGAATCTCTTACGCGATCAGCATCCAGATGGCATCTATAAGCCCATCATCTTATCCAACAACCTTCCAATGGCATCTATAAGCCCATCCCACCATCACTGCTACTATGTGAGCGCAAATTTCTGGGCACTCTAGTGTCCAATCATCTTCTACCCTCGGATTACGAAAGGCATGTCAGCCAATCTTCATCCTCAGGTCTAAGAAGATTGAACAGGGGCAACTGTTGCACCCCAAAATTTTCCCTCCCATATTCTTCAGGAAATTGCCAAGCCAAGTCACAAAATTCCCCAAGGGTTATGCAGTTCAACTGTCTCCTATACAGTCAAAACTAGGGTTTGTGTTCTGATCAAGAAAAGGAAGTTTCCAAAGGTCCAATCAAGTCCTATATGCCTACAAAGATGGTCAAGTATCCTCACATCAAGTTTCAAGGCATTCAGCTCAAAATTGCACAGTCAAAACCCTAAATTGCACTACAGTCAACTGTAGGGGCAAAATGGTCATTCGACAGTCAAAAGTTCAAATTTTTGGTCAACATATCATTTTGAAGCCACAAACATCATTTGATCAATGCTTGATCATGATTCTCAAAATTTGGCTCAGAAATCATCAAAGATGCAAAAGTTACTATATTTGGACAGCTGAAAAAGTCAACTGAAATTGACCAGGGCATAACTTTCACATGGATTATCAGAAAAATTCCATCCAAAGCTCATTTTGAAGAGAAAGACATTTCCTACAACTCATCTTCATATTCCAAGTCCAATAAATGCTCTCACAAAAAGTTATCAATTTCAACATTATAGGTCATTTTCAAAAGTCAACAAAAAGGGACTTTAAGTCAAAGGCCATAACTTGAGATTGGTAAATCAAAATGCCATGGGACCAAAGGCATTGGTTAGAGGACTCAAAGAACTTTCCAAAATGTCCAAGAACATGTGAAAAGCTTAAACATTGAGCAAATTATGCCTTGTGGAAGTTGGGAAATTTTTGGGAATTTTGAAAAGTCAACTTTGATTCAAATGACCTAAATTTGCTAATGGGCCCATTTTTCTGCCATGATTCATCATTCCAAGCATATGCACGACCACTTGGCCCAAAGGGAAGTATTTTCTCAATTTATATTTATTTACTTAAATTTATATTAATATTAATTCATTTAAATTATTTAAATATGTGAAAAATATCTACTTTGACCTAAAAAATCTTTTTATGCATGTTTTGCTTTCAAAATCTCGTGCACATCCCAAACATGGAAAGAATTGGACTAATTGATCATAATTGATACAAAATGCACATGAAAAGATTCAAAAAAAAATCTTAAGGAAATCAAATATTGAAAACCATTATGGCCATGGATTTTATGCAATTTTGTTGACCTAATAGCTTCCATACATAATCAGAATCACAACCCTAAGCCTTAGAGACTGAATGCTGCGCTGAAAATATCATTGAAAACTTGAAAATTTTCCATAAAACTCAAATTCTGAAATCAACCTTAGAGGTCGATTCAAACCCTACAATTCATTCCATTGGCTTCCTTGAGTCTCCTTGATCATACTCCAATCAAAAACAACAACAAAAGCTCCAAGAATCGGTAATAAGGACCCCTCCTGCACAGAGAAAAAGTCACCATCGTGCTTTGCATTCTAGACATTTTCATAGCATTCTAATCATGTATTTGTATTCCTCATAATGTTCTAAAGCTAACCCAGACTTTTAATTTGATTATTATGCGTCATAGGCAATTTCGCCATTGTTAAAATTTAGGGTTTGCAGAGCTTCTGAATAGGGGTTTTCAGACCAAGCAAAATCAGGCCACCTCAATACCATGGTTGGATTCAGTGCATCAAGACGAAGAAATCTTGACCCTCGCGATCAATTTATTGACATCATAGTGGTAGTCGCTATCTTGAAGCTAGCCTAAGACCATGCGTTCAAAACCGTTTCCATAGGCTTTTGTTTCAGAAAAAAAATAAAAACAATGAAGAAGACAACCTCGTTGTCAAAACGTGATAGGCCGGTTTGAAAACTGGCGCGCTAAACCACTAACGCGTTTGCTTTTTCCTTTTGTTATTTATTTGTCACAATATATTTGAATACGCGTGTAGCTCAGCTGGCAAGCAGGATTGGTAATGGAGGTACATGACCTGGGTTCGAACCCCAGGTCTTTCACATGTTCAATATTATTTTTCATTAATTAATCTCATGCAGCGCTTGATTTGTGGATATACCATGTGCCTCCATCATCAAGCCAGCCACGTTCATTTGGAGATTTAATCCAAGGCCAAGAATCTGAAGAACACATATACTCAGGTCAACGCATCCACATGCTAGGCAAAAAGTCAAAAAGGCCACTGCTTGTTGGGCCAGATTCCTCATAATTTGACCTCACCATTTGGGACTACACCCCCACCCTGGTTTGCAAATGTTTTTTTTATTTTTTCTCATATCTTTTTTTAATTATTATTTTTATTTGTTTTATTGTTTTAGTTTAATTCATTATTTTTACAATACATAAAAAATACAGAAAAATCAGAAAAAGATAAAAATATAATAGATTATTTTATTTTATTTTAATATTCTCATAAATAAATTAATATGTAATTATTTAGTTTAATTAGGTTACAACATTAATTCTTTTCATAATATAAAATACAAAAAATATAGAATTTAGGTTTAATTGTTAATTCTATTCCTTTTAATTTCCTTTTTTTTTACAATAATAATATTTATTTTATTTATTTTCATAAATTAAAAAATGCATGTAAATTAACTTAGGTTTAAATTAGTTAAAATTTTAATATTTTCATAATAAATCTAAAAAATACTAGAATTAGGGTTTACATTTCAATTTTCATTCTAATAAATTCTTCTTCTATTAAATTTTAATAACCAAAAATACCAAAAAAAACATTCTTTTTAATTCTTAATTTTAATTCCTTATTAATTTTAATTTTTGCAAAGAGGGTCCAACGCCCATGTTTTTAATTCCTTTATTTCGCGTATTTATTTATTTCGCTCAAATAATTATGTATCTCTCCCAAAGCCGTGTAAACAATTGCTCGCACTTTTATTTCTTTGCTTTATTTATTTTCCGTCAAATCGGGTCCGGTTTAATTTTGGCGATGTGGACCCGCGCCATTTGTAAATAGTTTAGATTTATTTTCCCGCAAATATTTTAACTGTTAACAAAAAGCATGAAAGAATGTATGGCCTTAAAAATAAAATCAAGCGTAGATCACAACAAACATGACAAGACAAATAAATGAAAATGACACACGAATCGCACACACCACCCCTAGGGTACGCCTCACTGTTGCCTTTCGAAAGGTGATCGTCGAGTAGAGGACGTCTTAGTGAGTCCTCATGATCCGGGAACCTGGCATGAGGGTAGCTTCTAAGGTGTCTTCCAATTGCTCTGGTGATCACCACGTCCCGAACCTCGAATTGACCCGAACACCTCCAACGGTGGTGCTACCTACCTCTCAATGGTGGGATGACACTACTTTAAAGGACTCTTACACAGACGAATTCTTTAGGGTAGGTAGGTTCTCAAGGATACTTGCTCTAACTTCAAAAACAAATCAAAATACTTTTCACACCAACACATTTTCAAAAGCTTTCAAAACAAATTTTTCAAACACTCTGACGTACGAGTCGAACTGGAACTTTCAAAGAAACCTTTTTTAAAACCCACATTGAAAAGCAAACAAACATTTTTGAAAACACATTGAGCAAGTATCTAAGAGCCCATGGATAACCATGGATAGAAAGGGTGCTAACACCTTCCCTTTCTATAACCTACCTCCCGAACCGAGAGCAATCTCTTTAAGGAATTTTTCTGTGCTTTTGTCCTTTCCATTTGGAGAAAATAAAAGACGGTGGCGACTCTTGCTTCCGCGACATTTCGCGAACCAGCGTTAAACAGTCAGTTCCAGATCCACCGATCACAATTGCGCTTTTAGAATCCTAGTTGGATCCTGAAGTATTGTCCTTGACGTTCCAATGATGGTTCAGATACTGACAGTTTATTTTGAATAGGCAGTCATCTTTTTTTTTGTCGAGGATTTATAGGACCTCTTTCTTTTTGATTTTACTATCCCTGTCTTTTGCTTGAACTGTTTCTTTTTGTGATTACAGTCAGCGGGATGCCCCAGCTTTTTTTTCTTAAGTCTCCTTAATGGGCTTTTCTTTTGCAAAATAATGACTACCTTCTTTGATAATTATGTGGAACCATCACCGTATTTTTATTTTGGAAGGACGTCTTCGATTCCATTCATTGTGTACGAAGCGGCATATTGTGACTGAATGCGCACCTGAATTAACTGAGAAAACTATCCTGCCCCAGGTTATGATTAAGGGTTATAATTTTTGTGAAAGAAAAACTCCTACTTCTTTGGCTCAAAGGGGTTGACTAGGGATTATCTTCCTTATAACTCCACTGTTTGGGATTTGAAACAATGCTTGTACATTGTCAGCGAGGTCTGTTCAAAAGCATACTGTAGAGATTGTGGTATCATTTTTGTCATCCTCCCTCTAAGGCTTAGAGCTTTTAATTGGGAGTTGAATATCACGAAAAGGAAGTGTTGTACCCCAATTTTTGCCCCTAAGATTCCTTCATCATACCATATTGTTTTAATCACAACAAGATCACATTAGGCCTTTTGGTTCTTCTCCCTATCTTTAGCCTTGCTCTTTTGAGGAGTCACCAAGCACCTTGACTTGTTTTCTTTTGTGATCATGAATATTTTGCTTTGATTTTCTCTCTAATTAATAAAATGCAATGTTGGTTTGTCTTACTTGTTAATAATGTAGGTAAAGACAATGAGGTTTAACAAGTTGATTCATGGGTTCATGAATTTATTTCCATGCCCTAGTCAACATAGCTTGAGAAATTCAAACTTCACTATTGGAGTGATTTTGGAAGAAATGGCATGACAAGGCTTATTTTGGTTCAACATATCTCAAAGATATCAAAATTGATTCAAAAGTACAAGGGGTTGAGGGAAGAAGTTGTCATGATTGGACAAGGTTTTGTTCCTATTGGACACAAGAGCTTATTTCTCTCTAATTTCAAGATATGGAAGTGGTTTTGGTGGCCATGAGTTCTCATCATCGTCCTCAATAACTTCTTTTCACAAAGGAAGAATATTGGCACAAAAAGTTTGTTCAAACTTGGCAAAGTTCCTCAAAGCATTCTCTTGATCTAGAGGCTAAGGTTTTGAACTTCAAAGGAGCATATCTTGCTTATATTTTGGTATTTTTTAGTTATTCCAAATACATATTTCTCTTCAAAGAGTTACCAACAAATCACTTCAAAATTTCCATGGAGTTTTCATGTGGAAGGAACTTGTTGAAGAAGAAAGATTACAAGTCATCCAAATGAATCCCCAATTTTCCATATGTGACTTCAAATAGACATAACTTGGTCAATTTTTACCACTTTGAGCCCATTCATTTTCCATGATGATCTTAAGGATGTGTACTTCATGCCTTATTTTATGTGTAAAGTAAGAAAATGGATGGAAGTTGCCTTAAGGATGCAAACATTTTATAGGTCAATTTATGATTTTTGGCTAACTTCAACAAGTATAACTTGCTCGATTTTTGGAGATTTTGAGTGGTTCAAATTGAAAAATATCATTCAATAGATCTACTTCATTCCGTCTTTTTTTGTCAAGAGAAAATTCTAAGAGGAAGGCCATGTTTGGATGCAGAAGATTATAGGTCATTTTTTAAAGAAGAATTTGAAATATTTCTAAGTTTGGAAAGTCAACTCTTTTTCTTCAACTTTGACTCCATGTAGCATTCAGCTCAAGCATCCATTTGATTCCATTCTTTCTCCATTGCAAATCTTGTAACCTCATCTTCCCAAAGCATCAAGAATTATTCCTTAAGACCCCTTGAGGTGGAAATGTCATGGATTTAAATTGGGTAGTTTGAAACTGAATTTTTCACAAAGTCAGGATTTTGAAATCTTTGTTTTGGCTTCTAATCACAAGATTTCCATTCGTTTTTGGTTTTAAACATGTTTAGCAACTTGCCAGAAGTGATTAGCATCATGAAACGCACGATTTGGCTGAGTTTTGATCAAGTTTGAGTCACACTTTCTTCATGATGCAAACCCACACGAATTCCCTCCAAAACGCATCATTTTCTATTCCTTTTTATCCCATTTACTTCCCTATAAATAGAGGGTCATCCCCCAATCAATTTCCCAAGCTTAGATAGCCAGAATCACCCTGCCAAAATTATTTCACAACCCAGAATTCAGCAACTTCGAAATCTATTCTCAAGCATTTTTCAATACTTTTTTTCCTTCAATTCACATTCCTTGATCTTCTCTTAATCTAACCATATAATTACATTCAAGAATCGCGCCCTATACTGCTTCATAGAAGTCCAGTTTCAGAGCTCTGCAACTCAACTTCAATAGGTAGATTCCTTCATCATTTCTTCAAAACTCTGATATCACTGTGTTGCTCTCATTGCCCTGGTTCTAGTTGCAACACTTACATTTCATTGGAAACACGTTTTGACCATGAATTTTCAAATCCTTTTTCAAAATTTTCCTTCCAAATTGCTTGAGTTACAGTTTATATAAATTTGTCGCGAGGGTGTGGTTGTTTTCGTCTTGAAGAGACAAAGCGATTGGCATAGGTTTGAGCTTCTGATTTTATAGTTTGAGAGACCTACAAATCACGTTGACTGGAGGTTGAAGATGACCTACGTGTCACCTTACAACCAACGATGGCGTGCCATTTTTGTTTTTCAAAAATCTGATTTATTAATTGATTATGTACATTATTCATTAATGACCATGATATGCACAGCGCGCTAGATCCCCTGGATTTGATTACTAACGCGTTTTGACTCTCATCCAATTGTCCATATATTTTAATTTTATTTTTTTTCTTCTGATTTTTATATTTTAATTGTTTAAAATTTCAAAAAATCATAGAAAATTCATTTTTAGTCCAAAAAATTTGAAAACATTATGAAAAATATTTTTGATTATTCTCTTTCTGATTTTTATTTTTTCACAATTTAATTTTGTGTTTTGGTATTTTTTATAAATTTTACAATTATTTGATTTGTTAAAAAACTTTAAAAATACTTTTTTTACATTTTTAAATTCTGAAAAAATTATAGAATGATCCATGATATTGTGACAAATATTGGTGACCTTATTTCATTTTTGTTTCTGACTTTACTATTTTTTACTATTTTTGTTTATTTTACCCATTTATTTTATTTTTTAAAAATAGTTTCTGACTTTTAAAAATTACCAAAATTTTTACAAAATTACTTGGCCTCTTTTATTATTTTTCTATGGTCTTATTTTCCATTTCTTGATTAGTTTGAATATAATTGTTATTTTCCTCATTATTTTTTATTCTTTAAACATTTTTAAACCTTTTAATGTATATATTAAATATGATATTATTTTGTGATTATTTTTTGGCTGTCTTGAGTTGATTTTTTGACCATGGCTTTATTAACATCATTGGATCCATGGTGTTGAGTTTAACTCCACAAAAATGGATGAATGATTTTAATGATAGTTTAATTAAATTTTTAATTCAAAAGTGGTTTATTCATCTTTTGCCCTAATCCTCTTCATCTTATCCCCTTTCCATTGCACTAAATGTTGTTGGAGCATGATCTCTATATCATGTCTCAAAATAAATGGTGCATAGATTGCTATTGACCGGACTCAAAATAGGTGCGACTTCTGTATAAGTCCACTTACGATTGCTTAACATAGCGCTAAATTTTGTCCCGATACAAATAAATGATCATCCGTGGCCCAAACTTATGATTGCAAGCCCAAGTATGTTAATTTAATCTCTTTGATCCAATAACTTTGAGATTCTTTGTGTGGAGGCTTTGGTTCTACCAATCCTCTAATGGATCTACAACACCTTTGGTCAACGCGGATCACTTAAACATCATTGATCATTAAATTGTACTTATGAGAATTCCAAATGGATGATATACTTGACAAAAAGCAAATGCAACTTGTTGTGTGGAGGCTTTCATTCTACCAATCCTCTAATGAGTTCCAAATGCAAGTTTCAAGATGGTCATCCAACTAACCACTAATTATTGACTTGTTTATTTTATGCTTTTATTCTTTTATGCTTTATGTACTATTTATTTTTTTAGCACTTTTCATTTCATGTCATTTTCATCTTTGCTCATTTGAGCATTTATTTTCTTGTCATCTTTACTTTGCTCACTTGAGATTTTCTTTTCTTTTCTTGAGATACTTAATAATCAACATAAACCCTAAAAAAATCTTAATGGTACTTGGACTATTTGGTTACTATCCTTGGCATTATGGATCATGAGACTTTTTCTTTGACTTAGGATTAGAAACCTTGGCCTATCTTGGAGACCTTGTGATCTTATCTGATTATTTTGTCTGGCGTTCTTGAGGTTTACCTCAAGATATTAGGTTTCTTGTTTGTTTTTGTGTGCGGGTTTTTGTGATCACATTCTCTGTTTGTAATCTGGAATTCACCCGTATACAGCCGTTACTCTGCCCAATTTTTGTGAAGACTTAATACACTTGAAGTTTGGTTCTCTCAAGAGGTCTAGTATCTTTGGTTGCTTGGTTTCAATCCAAAGAATGGGAATTCTATCTTGACTCATAATGTCAAGTATTGGCTTATTGTTGGTTAGATGATTCTTCTCCTTAGCTTTTACCTTATGCTTTATCATAGCCTCTTCTTCTCCTCCCATCTTCTTTAATTTCAAAAATCTTCTCCCTCCTTTTGAAAACTCTTCTTGTTTATAAACTTGAACCACTTTCATAATAAACTTGGACCTAGGTCCATGCATTTTCAAAATCTTTTCATAAATAAACTTCAATCAACTTAACAATACCTTGACATTTTTTTGTGAGAAGACTAAAAGTCAATCAATCTCATTTCAAACTATTTTTCCACTTTGGCTTCTACTTTAAAACTTTTCTCAAAATATTGGACTCTTGTAAATCCTTGTAGTGATGCAACAACTATACTTCTACAATATGTAGTGAAGTGAGATATCTTCCACTTGGGTGTTGAGTGAGGCATTGTTGATTTTAAAATCCAAGCCATATCCTCCACTTTGAGATGATGAAAATTCTCCTTTCTCATGATTGTGGATAGTAAGTATGTTTTTCACATGGACAATGACGATGATGTCTTATCTCTTAAAATAAACCAACACACTTGTGTTTCAAATCTTTAAAATAGGAACTACGTGTACCCTGATCCCCTATTTCACGAAAGGTGGTACATAGGCAATAAAGGTTCGCAACCGCGGAGGGTGAAAAAATCATAAAAAATACTTCTCTTCTCACCTCCACCATCTATTTCTATACAACATATTTTATAGCCAAAATATACAGATTTTTTCAAAGAGGTTCCTTCGGAGTACCATAGATGTTTAGGGTGCTAATACCTTCCCTTTGCATAACCAACCCCCTTACCTTGAATATTTCCGCCTTTTTGGGTTATTCGCTCTTTTCCCATTCCTTTGGAAACAATAAAGCGCGGTGGCAATTTTTATTTTGATTTGTATAAAGTCTAGTAAATCCTATGGCTTAGTCTTGAACATTTCTACCGCTATAGAAAATGGCGCCTTCACTGGGGAAAGATTGACCTCTTGATGTTCCATCCATAAGTGGGTTGAGCCTATCTTTGTTTATCATCTGTATAAGTGCTATTGTTGTTTATGTGTTATATTTTGTATATATGTTTGTTTGGATTTTCCTGGTTTTCAGGGTGCTTGGTGATTATTCATAAGTCCTATACCCGGACTTGGGCAAACTTTAAGATAGGACGGGCGGTATAGTCATGTTAACTTTGAGGGAGTAATCCCAAAAAAGGAGGAATGAGATCCCTCACTCAAGTGAGGCCCCTTTGACTGTAGTGTCATTTACCGAGTAATCGAGAAGACATACTACTTTCGACCTGGGAGCCTGCTGAAACTGAGGACCGTAGAATACCAAACCTATCTTGGCCTTTTAGGTGTAGTGCGGAAGCTATGATGGAGTAATCCAGAAATAGTTGTCACGCGATACTATGCTCGGACGAGTCTTTCTTGAGAATATTACTAATTACCGAGTTAATCAGGAAGTTGGTAATATCTGAAGGAAGGATGTAGACTCTGGGAACCTCTAGAACCTTGTTCGGAAGGTGATAACTCTTAGACAAACACCTTATGGGTAGTACCTTCGACTTCATGCTTATGACATTGAACATATGAACCCTATATGTGTGATCTTGTGTGTGATTGTTGCATCATGCATCCATGCACTCATAAGCATCTTTTGAAGAAAACAATATTTCAAGGGATTTAAAGGTTGACTATTTGTGAATATCTCAGGTACCTTTAACCATGGATTCTGGAAAGAGAAAGACCGGGAAATACAGTTTCAAGGATCCCAAGATATATGAGTTGGTCAGTCTAATTCCAGAGATCGAGTGTTCTGCAGACTTTCGAAGGAAGTATGGATCCATTATTCCTCTCATGAAGCTGAAGATGAAGGAGGGTATTCTCTTAACCTTGATCCAGTTCTATGATCTGGTGTATCACTGCTTTACTTTTCCCGATTATCAGTTGATGCCTACACTGGAGGAGTATTCTTATCTATTGGATTTACCCGTTACCGATCGTGTTCCTTTTACTGGTTTGGAGGGTGAGCAAAAACCACATGAGATAGCTGCTTTGATTCATCTGGGGAAGTCTGAGGTGGAAGCCAATATGACTACTAAAGGAGGGATTAGAGGATTACCAGCTCAGTTCTAATAGGAGAAAGCTTGTTACTTTTCCAGAATGAAGAGTACGATTGCTTTTGAGTCCATCTTTGCTCTACTTGCTTACGAATTATTCTTATTTCCTAATGTGGACAAGTTTGTTGACATTAATGCTATCACGATTTCCATGATTGAAACCCAATGCATACACTATTGGGTGAAGCTTATTACTCTATTCATCTTCAGAGTTCCTATCATAGGGGAATGATCATCTGTTGCACGCCTCTGTTGTACCGGTGGTTCATTTATCATATGCCTTAGTCTGATGCTTTTTGGGATGTCAAGAAGGAACTTCGTTGGGCTCCTAAGATCATGGCACTTACTCACTCGGATATTGATTGGTATCATCGAGCTTATCCTGATATAGAGATTATTGACAGTTGTGGTAGTTTCCCCAATGTACCTCTTCTTGGTACAAAGGGAGGAATTAACTATAACCCTGTTCTTGCACAGCGACAACTTGGTTATCGGATGAGGGATAAATCTAACAGTATTTTGAGTAGTTTCTTTCTAAAGGAAGGAGAATACCATAGGGAAGCTAGGGAGCAGATTGTGAAGTCCTGGCATCACATTCATAAGAAGAGTAGGAATGATTTGGGACCTAGGGGTCCTGTTTCTTTGGAGCCATATCTTCAGTGGGTCCGATCGAGAGCTATTCAGTTGAAGATGTCGTATACTTGGGAGACACCCATGCCTGACCTATTTGTGAAGACCACTCCTACCTTATTAGATGATCTAGAAGAGCTGCAACTTGATTTGGTTAGGATGCAACGGGAAAGGGATGCTTCGAAGAATAAGTTCCAGACTTTAGAGAGTTCCTACAAAGCAGACCTGAAGGAGAAATACGATTTGATCGAGATCCTTGAGAGTCGAACAGTAGAGTCTATGGAGAGGCAAGGGAATTTATTTTCTCCTAAGCCTCAAAGAGGTACTGGTTACTCACTTCCTGATTCAGATGATTGGAGGGAGTTTGCTATCAGACATGTGGAACAAAACCAGAGGTTGAGGGTTTAGATTGCCAGGCTCACAGGGAAGCGCCAGCGTACAGATTGATCTCTATCAGTTCTTTTTCTCAGGATTTTAGATTGTATTTTCATCTTGTACTTGGGATCATTGAAACTTATAATCCATTTTGAAGTTATTATAAAAAAAATTCAGTATTTCAAATGCGTTATTATTTTGATGTTTGCGATATGTCTAAATGTTAAATCCCTTGAAACATTAAATGATAAAATAAATAAAAAAATAATAATAATCATATGCATTTCATATCATGCATCATATTGCACATATTTCTTGCATTTATTAATCATATCCAGGTGCCTTACCCAGCTTCTTTACTCCGTTCAACAAGCTGACTCGTCACTACAACACTCAGGCTAACTTCAAAAAGAAGATGGACAACTTGGAACAGGAGAATCGCGAGCTACGCGAAGAAGTTTCTGCTTTGAAGGATGGCTTGGCCAACTTGACTACTCTGATGGAAGCTCTGGTGGTTGCTCAGAATCAGCCACCGAGTGTTCAACCTCAACCAATAAGGGCAAGTGCTGAAGTTCCAACCATTCCTGTATCCGCTGCTCCGATTGTTGTTCAAAATCGTATGCCTTAGGGTTATCCGTGAGGAATGCCATAGAATTTTGAACCTGAAGGTGTCAATCTTGCCCCTCAAGATGCTCCGGTGGTTCAGACTGTTGTTACTCCAGTACCTCCTGTGGTGCATATTGTTCCTACTGCACCTCCTTCAGTGAATTTGGTTCCGTTTGTTAATGAAGATGTGTGTCGTCCTTTCCCTCCGCTGAGTGAAGAATTTGGTCTTTATGACAGAACGGATGATTTACAAGAGCAGTTTGATAGAATGAAAATAGAGATGAAGGCTCTTAGGGTAAAAGAGCTATTTGGGCAGAATGTGAATGAGGTGTGTTTGGTCCCGAATATTAAAGTGCCTGCTAAGTTCAAGGTCCCAGAGTTAGAGAAGTACAAGGGCAACACTCACCCTCGTGCTCACTTGGTGATGTATGTGATGAGAATGTCTACCCACACTGATGATCAACGTCTGCTGATTCACTTTTTCCAGGATAGTCTGACCGGTGCAACATTGAAATGGTACATGAGTTTAGACAACGCCAACATCCATACTTTTAATGATTTGGGAGAAGCATTCATTAAACAATGCAAATACAATGTGGACATGGTGCCCGACTGTGACCAGCTTAGGGCAATGGTTCAGAAAGACAGAGAATCGTTCAAAGAGTATGCACAGAGATGGCGCGAAGTAGCTGCGCAAGTGGTCCCTCCCATGGAGGAGAAAGAAATGACTAAAATTTTTCTGAAGACGCTGGGCGCTTTATACTACGAAAGAATGGTAGCAAGTGCCCCAAGTGATTTTACGGAGATGGTAGGGATGGGTGTCCGCCTAGAAGAGGCAGTAAGAGAGGGCCGTTTGACGAAGGTTGAAGGATCCAGAGGTACGAAGAAGCCAGCTTATGGGTTTACAAAGAAGAAAGCGGGGGATGCAAATGTTGTCATACAAGAGAGGAGAGTAAGCGCTCCTAGAAGGAATTATCAACGTCACCAGCAAGTCGCCTCAGTTACTCCTGTAACGAATGCCGCTCCGACTACCGTTGCTTATCAAAGACAGTTCCAGCAGGGGAACCAAGGGAATAATCAGAGAAAGGAGAACTATGACCTTATTCCCATGAGCTACGCAGAACTACTACCAGCATTAATTCAGAAGAAGTTGGTCCAGACACGACCACCTCCCGCCGTACCATCACCATTGCCTTGGTATTACAAAGCAGACCAGACGTGTGCCTTTCATCAGGGAGCACCAGGCCATAGTGTTGAAAATTGTTATCCTTTGAGGAATGAAGTGCAAAGGTTGGTGAAGTCTGGAATTCTATCTTTCAAAGACATGGGACCTAATGTGAAAGACAATCTTCTACCCAAACACGGGGGAGTGAATGCTATAAATATGGTAGCCGGTTGTCCAGGCGATTTCTAGATTTTTGACATTAATCTGGTTAGAGGTGATTTGGTAAAGATGCACGCAGACCTCTGTGAATTCAGTTATTATACATATGACCACGCCAATTGTGTTGTTTGCAGTACAGACATATAGGGTTGCAAGAAGATAAAGGCTGATTTACAGGAGATGATGGATGAAGGTTTAATCCATATAATCAGGCCTAGGGAAGAATATGAAGAGGAAGTGAATATGGTTTCTGGATGTCCGAGTGAATTCAGAATTTTTGATGTGAAGCATTTGAATGAGGATCTCGTGTAGTTGCATGCTACCTTCTGCCGTACTGCTGGTCAGGTGGAACACCAATATGGATCTTGCATCGTTTGCTGTCGAGACCCCCGAGGATGTTCTATTGTGAGAGAGGGTGTTCAATTGTTGTTAGACAATGGAACTATCAAGATCACAGGTCAGAGAGATGATTATCATGAGATTGATATGGTTGAAGTTTGTTTGATGGAAGAAGAGTCAGAGGAAGAGTACGCCTCCGCATATGAGTATTTCTCTTCTGATAAAGATTTGCTTGCCGAAAATGACCTTGTAATGGTTCTATTATGTTGACGAAGGGGTAAACATCATTGTACCTTGTTTTGGTGCACCCACTCATCTTGAGGTGGAGTACTATTGCAAACAAGCTGTTACCCCATTGGTAATTAGTCTGCCCGATCCTGTTTCCTATAAATCAGTTAAGGTTGTGCCTTACAAATACAACTCTAAAATCTTAGAAGATGGGGTGGAAGTTCCCATCCAGCCAATGCCAGATGTTGGAAATATAGCTGAAAATAGGAGGGTGACCCGTAGCGGTCATTTGTTTGCGCCAGTTGTTTGAAAAGAGGTTGTTGTTCGAAATAAAATTGCTGAGAATGATGAGCCTAAGAAGGCTGCAGGAGAGACTAGTGGAGCCACATTAGAGAAATAAGTGGATGATATCTTTAAGATAATTAAGATGAGCGGTTACAGAATTGTAGATCAGCTACTGCAGACTCCTTCAAAGATATCTATCCTAGCTTTATTGATGAACTCCTCCGCTCATAGAGAATCATTGATGAGAGTACTAGACCAAGCTTTCGTGGAGAGTGACATGCCATTAGATCAATTCAGCAGCGTAAATGTAAATATTACATCATGTAACAACTTGAGTTTCTGCGATGATGAGTTACCAGATGAATGGAGGAATCACAACTTGGCCCTCCACATATCTATGAACTGCAAGAATGATTCGCTGTCCAATGTGCTAATTGATAACAGATCCGCGTTGAATGTTATACCAAAGAGTACCCTCATAAAGTTAAAGTATCACGAAACACCTATGCGCCCGAGTGGCATCATTGTGAAGGCTTTTGATGGGTCGAGGAAATCTGCCATCGGTGAAGTGGACTTGCCCATCCATATAGGACCACATTTGTTCTTGATAACCTTCCAGGTCATGGACATTATTCACGCATATAGTTGTTTGCTAGGACGACAATGGATACACGAAGCAGGGGTTGTCACTTCAACTCTGCATCAGAAGCTAAAGTTTGTGCGTGAAGGGAAGGTAGTGATCATAAATGAGGAGAAGGTGTTGTTGATATCCCATTTATCCTTTTTCAGTATCGTAGAAGTGAATGAGGCTGGTGTTGGAACCCAGTTCCAAGCCCTATCCATTGACAACATAAGGAGAAATGAGAATTTCGTGGTTTTTCTAAAGGACGCACAGCAGGTTGTGCGCAATGGCCATAATGCAGTTTGGGGACGACTTGTGGATCCACCCGTGAACAAAAACAGAGCTAGTTTAGGTTTCTCTTCGAGGAATGGAAAAGGCGAAAGTTTGAAGTCAAATTCTTTTGTGAACGGTTATCATGATGTTTTCCACAGCGGAGGCTACCTCCAACCAATTGGTTCTGGAATTAATGTTGTTGAAGAGGATGAAGTAGAGCAGGATGTACCGAATTATGTGACGCATGGAGTCCGAGTTCAGAACTGGGTCACCATTGATGTTCCTTCTTACATACATGTTTCATAGTAATTTGTTTTGTTAATCTGTTTCTTTCTTTTGAAAAGCTTTCACTCTTCCCAAGGTGGAAGTATTAATGTTGTAGGGCTTATCTGTTTGCTATAACTTTTAAGATCATTAATAAAAGTTATCTTTGCTTCCAAAATTATGTCTTTTATTTTCTGCTTTTTTTCTTGGGAAATGGTAATAAAAAAAAACCTTTCAAAATAAACAATAACTGAAAATTAATCTTCATGATCACTTGTTATATGTGTCAGTTTCTAAAAGCAATCATAAATCATATGTGCAGATTAATTAAAAAATCTGTTGAATATAATGACCCTGCACCCTTTCCCAACTTTGATTGTCCTGTGTTTGGGGATGAAGAAGAAGATTATGATGGGATCCCAGAAGAGGTATCACGGTTGCTTGAGCACGAGGAAAATACCATTCATCCATATAAGGAGCCTTCGGAAGTGATTAATTTGGGTTCAGAAGAAGATCCGAAGGAAGTCAAGATTGGAGCATCGTTGCATCCTGATGTGAAGAGCGGGTTGATTGAGCTGTTGAAAGAGAATATGGATATTTTTGCTTGGTCTTATCAAGATATGTCTGGTCTAGATACAGACATTGTCGAGTATCGTTTGCCGTTGAATCCAGAGTGTACGCCATTTAAACAAAAGTTGAGAAGAACCCACCCGGATATGGCAGTAAAGATTAAAGAGGAGGTCCTAAAGCAGATTAATGTTGGTTTTCTTGTGACGTCAGTGTATCCTCAATGGATTGCCAATATTGTCCCAGTATCGAAAAAAGATGGAAAAGTCCGCATGTGCGTAGATTACAGAGATCTAAATAAAGCTAGTCCAAAAGATGATTTTCCATTGCCTCACATTGACATGTTAGTGGACAGCATTGCAAAATTCAAAGTATTCCCGTTCATGGATGGATTTTCCGGGTATAATCAAATAAGAATGGCTCCACAAGTCATGGAAAAAACAACGTTTATCACACCCTGGGGAACATTCTGTTACAGAGTGATGCCCTTCAGGTTGAAGAACGCTGGTGCAACGTACCAGAGGGCTATGACAACCATATTCCATGATCTGGTGCACAAAGAAATCGAAGTATATGTTGATGATATGATTGCCAAATCCCAAACTGAAGAAGGGCATATAGAAGATTTGTTGAAGTTGTTTCAGCATTTGAGGAAGTATCGTCTATGCTTGAATCCAAATAAATGCACCTTCAGTGTTAGATCAGGGAAATTGTTGGGTTTTATTGTTAGCCAGAAAGGAATTGAATTTGACCCTGATAATGTCAAAGCAATTCAAGAAATTCTAGCACCAAGAACTGAAAAGCAATTCAGGGGTTTCCTCGGGCGATTGAATTATATCTCCAGATTTATTTCCCACATGACTGCAACGTGTGAACCGATCTTTAAGTTGTTAAAGAAAGATCAAGTTTGTGTGTGGACGGATGACTGCCAAAGGGAATTTGAGAGTATTAAAGAATATCTGGTTGAACCTCCTATCTTGCTCCCTCCCGTAGAAGGAAGACCGTTGATTATGTATCTAACAGTGTTAGATAAATCCATGGGTTGTATTCTGGGACAACAGGATGAAACAAGAAAGAAGGAGTTCGCCATTTATTATCTCAGCAAAAAGTTCACCGATTGTGAGTCGTGGTATTCCATGCTAGGAAAGACATGTTGTGCTTTGGCTTGGGCGGAAAAGCGTTTGAGGAAGTATATGTTGAATCATACCACTTGGTTGATCTCCAAAATGGATCCAATCAAGTACATTTTTTAAAAGCCTACTCTTACCGGGAGAATTGCCCGGTGGTAGATGTTGTTATTTGAATATGATATCGAGTACCGCACTCAAAAGGCTATTAAAAGTAGTGTGTTGGCTGATTACCTTGCTCACCAACCGGTGGAAGATCATCAGTCTGCAGAATTTGAATTCCCCGATGAGGATGTGATGTTCCTGAAAGTGAAAGGTTATGATGAACCATTGCTTAAGGAGGGCCCTGACCCTGAATCTCATTGGAGGATGGTATTTGATTGAGCGGTGAATGCTTATGGTAAAGGAATTGGTATTGTGATTGTCACTCCTCATGGATCACACATTCCTTTTACTGCAAGGTTAACGTTTGATTGCGCTAATAATATGGCAGAATATGAGGCTTGCATCATGGGTCTTGAGAAAGCTATTGATCTCAGAATCAAAATTCTAGATGTGTATGGTGATTCTGCTTAGGTAATAAATCATATTAAAGGAGAATAGGACACTCGTCACCCTGGCTTGATCCCTTACAAAGATTATGCTAGAAGATTATTACCCTTCTTCAATAAAGTTGAATTCCATCACATCCCTAGAGATGAAAATCAAATGGCGGATGCTCTGGAAACTCTGGCTTCCATGTACCAAGTGAATACTTGGAATGATATACCACGAATTACAGTTCGACGACTGGATAGACCCGCTCACGTGTTTACAACAGAGGAGGTAGTAGATGAAAAACCTTGGTATTATGATATCAAGCATTTTCTTCAGACTCAGGAATACCCGATTGGTGCGTCGAGGAAAGATAGGAAGTCACTGAGAATATTGGAAGGCAATTTCTTCCTCAGTGAAAATGTGTTATACAAGAGAAATTATGACATGGTCCTGCTCAGATGCGTGGATAAACACGAAGCAGACATGTTGATGCATGAGATTCACGAAGGTTCATTTGGCACTCATGCTAATGGACATTTGATGGCTAGAAAGATACTAAGGGCAGGTTATTATTGGTTGACAATGGAGTCTAGCTGTTACAAATTTGCAAAGAAGTGCCATAAATGCCATATTTATGTAGATAAGGTCCATGTGCCTCCAACACTTCTCAATGTGATTTCTCCCCATGGCATTTCTCTATCTGGGGTATTGACATGATCGGGATGATATAACCCAAAGCTTCGAATGGACACTGTTTCATCTTGGTAGAAATTGACTACTTTACCAAATGGGTAGAGGTTGCTTCATATGCCAATGTTACCAAATAGGTGGTTGTGCGTTTCATCAAAAATAATCTTATATGACGGTATGGTTTGCGAAGAAGAATCGTCACTAACAATGGCTCGAATTTGAACAATAAGATGATGACAGAACTGTCTGAAGAATTTAAGATTGCCCATCACAATTTATCTCCATACAGACCAAAGATGCATGGGGTTGTTGAAGCTTCTAATAAGAATATCAAGAGAATTATCCATAAAATGTTTGTCACTTATAAGGATTGGCATGAAATGCTCCCTTTTGCTCTGCATGGATATCGAACATTTGTTCGCACTTCAACCGGAGCAACCCCGTTCTCCCTGGTGTATGGAATGGAAGTTGTACTCCCTGTCGAGGTAGAGATTCCCTTGTTACGTGTGATAATGGAAGCCAAGTTGACAGAGGCTGAATGGGTCCAGGACAGGTTTGACCAATTGAATTTGATTAAAGAGAAGAGAATGACAACTTTATGTCATGTGTAGTTATATCAGAAAAGAATGAAGAAAGCGTTTAATAAAAAGGTCAAACCTCGTGAATTTAGAGAAGGCGACCTCGTGCTCAGGAAGATCATGTCTTTCAACAATGATTCTAGGTGCAAATGGACTCCTAATTTTGAAGGCCCGTATGTTGTCTAGAAAGCCTTCTCTGGTGGTGCATTAATTCTTGAAACTATGGATGGCGAGAAGTTCCCACGTCCCATGAATGCTGACGCAATCAATAAATACTTTGCCTAAAGAAATAAAAGAACAGCTCGCTAAGTTGAAAACCCGAAAGGGTGGCTTAGGCAAAAAGGAGCGTCTCGGTAGGCTGAAAACCCGAAAGGGCGGTCTAGGCAAAAATTAGAGACATAAACAGAATAAATTTCCCGCTAAGTTAAAAACTCGCAAGGGCAGCTTAGGCAAAAATTAGGGATTTTCTTGGCAAGTAACTACGTCAGACAAGACTTGATTGATGAAGCAACAATATTCTTGGATCCCCACCATACTTCAAAAAAAGCTGCAACTCAGGATTTCAAAATTTGTTAGGGAGGATAGTGGTCATTGTATCTCAATGTATCTTTTCCATTATGAATTACCATTTCCCAAACTTTGTAATCATCCATGGAGTCTCGCCATTCGCAGACTACCATTCTATTAATGAAATTCGAGCTTTACCCAATTCTGTCTTCTTATTTTATTTAGCTTGCAAAGACTCCATTTATTACTAATAATAACTTTTAAAGAAAAAAGATTAAAAAGCAAAATTGACTTTTAAAAAAAAAGAGATCTTTACAATTCAATTTACTTTGAGTTTTGTGATGAAAGAATGATAACAAAAATGGTGATCCCATGAATGAACAAACTCCGATTGTTTTAATAAGATTTACTTCCTTCATGAAGGTTTTCTTAGGTCATTTTGTTGGTATGTGCACAATCTTTGTGTGTTTCTCAAATAGTTAAAGACGATACCAGTGGGTGCAAGGTACAGTATTGGGTTTGTGATCCCATTATCCCCAGTCAGGTCTTGGTTCACTTTTGATTTTGGATTCGCGTGGTCAGAAGCCTCTGTCCTAGATTCCCCAACAAAGTCTTCCCTCATGTGATGAAAGGTTTTATTCCCTTGAAGTGCTGAGATGTCGCTCTTTCTGCAGTATTGGTATTATTGTTGGTATTTAGTTCCCAGGAGACTAGACCATGGCAATATCTCTTTTGAGAAGTGTTGAAATGATTATCAACCTTTGGGTTTTCACCCACCAAGTGCTAGGTGTAATTTAAAATCCCCATAGGTTTGACCTCTTTCTATATTGTTGATTTCTTGATTCCTAGGAAGGCTATCCCAGGACAACTTTTGTTGGATTAAGTTTTCATGGTGTAAAGCCTCAATCCGCATGTTTTTTCTCCAAGGAGGTAGGTTTGAATTCCCCAGTGAGGTTTGGTTATTTCAGCGTCAGTCTGCTTTATTTGAGGTTGGTCTTGCAATCTCCAGTAGGCATGTTGCTTTTGGAAAATTGTTTCTCCGATGGAGCTGGAAGAAGGATGTTCTATCCCGGTATCTTTTTGATTTGGCTACCTCCGGATTATGTTTCTCCTCAGTGAAGTTAAGAAGGGCAATAGGTTTGGTTTCTGCAGTTGACTTTTACCTTTCTTGGAATGATCTTTTTGGTTAAAGTTTAGCCCGATGTTGTTAGTACCTGAGGCGGTGTTGTTTGTTTGTGTTGATTATGTATCCTTTTACCAGCATATGCACGATAGCTCTCATACATTCATACATTCATCATGCATGGCTAAAAATCATTGTTCATTGACATTTTGTTCTGACTTTCCTGCAGCGCTCTTTGCTTAGTTGAATTTGGTTTTCCTTCTTAAGTTTATTTCTCAAAGGAGGTATCTTTGATGGCTATTTTGCTCCAATTTATTTCTGATTTGGGTTTGTGGTTGCATGACAATATTATTTACTTTAGATTTCTGAAAACTTTGAGTTTTGGTTTGGGCATTTATTTTGCACAGGAAGACTTTATCTCCGCAACAGGAATATCGCGGCATTTCCCCAGGAAGTCATATTTCTATCTCCAGAAAGTCATTTCTTTTTGCAATTCCCCGTGACAATGAGTAACAAGTCTCTCTATTTGAGATAGCTTATGTTTGATCCTTTCCAGGAGGATTTCCTTGGTGAAAGAAGAAGTTGAGACCCGTTCTAGGTGAAATGCCAGAATTTTGAGATAACTTGATATATTTTCTCTTTCTACCTTCAGTGAACATTGGTAGTACATCGTCAATGAACATCAGTGTTTGTTATCTTTTTGCTATCTTCAGTGAACATTGGTAGTACATCGGTAGTGAACGTCGGTGTTTGTTATCTTTTTTCTATCTTCAGTGAATGTTGGTAGTTCATCATCAGTGAACGGCGGTGATATGATATATTTTCTTTTTCTACCTTCAGTGAACATTGGTAGTACATCGGCAGTGAACGTCGGTGTTTGTTATATTTTTGCTATCTTCAGTGAACGTTGGTAGTACATCGTCAGTTAACGGAGGTGATATGATATATTTTCTCTTTCTACCTTCAGTGAACGTTGGTAGTACATCGGCAATTAACGTTGGTGTTTGTTATCTTTTTTCTATCTTCAGTGAACGTTGATAGTTCATCGTCAGTGAACGGCAGTGATATGATATATTTTCTCTTTCTACCTCCAGTGAACGCCGGTAGGACATCGACAATGAACGTCGGTGCTTGTTATCTTCCTCTCTGATTCAGTTCTTTTAGTTCACCAGTGATTTATTTTCCTGGTGGAGTTTCTCCTTTGTTTCTTCATTTTTGTTGAATCCCCAGTGATACTTTGTGTCTCTTTGGTTTTGTTCATATGCATTCATATACATAAGCATTTGCATGGCATCTTAGAGAAAAAAATAGGGTTTGTTTTATATTTAAGTATCTTCCATCACGTCGACACGAAGATTTTTAACCTTCGTATCTCCAGATAGAAGAAACTTAAATAAGGGCAACTGTTGTACCCCAATTTTTGCCCCTAAGATTCCTTCATCATACCATATTGTTTTAATCACAACAAGATTACATTAGGGCTTTTGGTTCTTCTCCCTATCTTTAGCCTTTCTCTTTTGAGGAGTCACCAAGCACCTTGACTTGTTTTCTTTTGTGATCATGAATATTTTGCTTTGATTTTCTCTATAATTAATAAAATGCAATGTTGGTTTGTCTTTTTTGTTAATAATGTAGATAAAGATAATGAGGTTTAGCAAGTTGCTTCATGGGTTCATGAGTTTATTTCCATGCCCTAGTCAACATAGCTTGAGAAATTCAAACTTCACTATTGGAGTGATTTTGGAAGAAATGGCATGACAAGGCTTGTTTTGGTTCAACATATCTCAAAGGTATCAAAATTTATTCAAAAGTACAAGGGGTTGAGGGAAGAAGTTGTCATGATTGGACAAGGTCTTGTTCCTATTGGACACAAGAGCTTATTTCTCTCTAATTTCAAGATATGGAAGTGGTTTTGGTGGCCATGAGTTCTCATCATCATCCTCAACAACTTCTTTTCACAAAGGAAGAATATTGGCACAAAAATTTTGTTCAAACTTGGCAAAGTTCCTCAAAGCATTATCTTGATCCAGAGGCTAGGGTTTTGAACTTCAAAGGAGCATATCTTGCTCATCTTTTTGTATTTTTGAGTGATTCCAAAGACATCTTTCTCTTTAAAGAGTTACCAACAAATCACTTCAAAAGTACCAAGGAGTTTTCATGTGGAAGGAACTTGTTGAAGAAGAAAGATTACAAGTCATCCAGATGAATCCCCAATTTTCCATATTTGACTTCAAATGGTGATAACTCGGTCAATTTTTATCACTTTGAGCCCATTATTTTTCCATGATGATCTTAAGGATGTTTAATTCATGCTTTCATTTATGTGCAAAGTAAGAAATGGATGGAAGTTGCCTTAAGGATGCAAAAGATTATAGGTCATTTCATGATTTTTGGCCAACTTCAACAAGTCATAACTTGCTAAATTTTTGGAGATTTTGAGTGGTTCAAATTGCAAAATGTCATTCAAGAGATCTACTTCATTCCATCTTTTTTGGTCAAGAGCAAATTCTAAGAGGAAGGCCATGTTTGGATGCAAAAGATTATAGGTCATTTTTTAAAGAAGAATTTGAAATATTTCTAAGTATGGAAAGTCAACTCTTTTTCTTAAACTTTGACTCCATGTAGCTTACAGCTCAAGCATCCATTTGATTCCATTCTTTTTCCATTGCAAAGCTTGTAACATCATCTTCCCAAAGCATCAAGAATTATGCCCTAAGACCCCTTGAGGTGGAAATGCCATGGATTTGAATTGGGTAGTTTGAAACTAAATTTTTCACAAAGTCAGGATTTTGAAATCTTTGTTTTAGCTTCTAATCACAAGATTTCCATGCGTTTTTGGTTTTAATCATGTTTAGCAACTTTCCATAAGTGATTAGCATCATGAAACGCACGATTTGGCTGAGTTTTGATCAAGTTTGAGTCACACTTTCTTCATGATGCAAACCCACACGAATTCCCTCTAAAATGCATCATTTTCTATTCCTTTTGATCCCATTTTCTTCCCTATCAATAGAGGGTCATCCCCCATTCAATTTCCCCAGCTTAGATAGCCAGAATCACCCTGCCAAACTTGTATCACAACCCAGAATTTAGCAACTTCGAAATCTATTCTCAAGCATTTTTCAATCCTTTTTTTCCTTCAATTCACCTTCCTCGATCTTCCCAGAAGCTAACCATATAATTACATTCAAGAATCGCGCCCTATACTCCTCCATAGAAGTCCAGTTTCAGAGCTCTACAACTTAACTTCAATAGCTATATTCCTTCATCAATTCTCTAAAACTCTGATATCATTGTGTTGCTCTCATTACCCTGGTTCTAGTCGTAACACTTACATTTCACTGGAAACACATTTTGACCATGAATTTTCAAATCCCTTTTCAAAACTTTCCTTCCAAATTGCTTGAGTTGTAGTTTATATAAATTTGTCGCGAGGGTGTGGTTGTTTTCGTGTTGAAGAGACGTAGCGATTGACATAGGTCTGAGCTTCTGATTTTACACTTTGAGAGACCTGCAAATCACGTTGGCTGGAGGTTGAAGATGACCTACATGTCACCTTTCAACCAATGATGGCGTGCCATTTGTGTTTTTCAAAAATCTGATTTATTAATTGATTCTGTATATAATTCATTAATGACCATGATATGCACAGCACCAGATCCCTTGGATTTGATTACTAACGCGTTTTGACTCTCATCCGATGGTCCACATATTTTACTTTTATTTTCTTTTTCTGAATTTTATATATTTAATTGTTTTAAATTTCAAAAAATCATAGAAAATTCATTTTTAGTCCAAAAATTCTGAAAAAATTATGAAAAATATTTTTGATTATTCTCTTTCTGATTTTTATTTTTTCACAATTTAATTTTGTGTTTTGGTATTTTTTATAAATTTTACACTTAGTTGATTTGTTTAAGATGTTTAAAAATACTTTTTCTACATTTTTAAATTCTGAAAAAATTATGGAATGATCCAATGATATTGTGACAAATATTGGTGACCTTATTTCATTTTTGTTTCCGACTTTACTATTTTTGTTTATTTTTACCCATTTATTTTTAAAAAAAAAATAGATTCTGACTTTTAAAATTACCAAAATTTTTACAAAATTATTTGGCCTCTTTTCTAATTTTTCTATGGTATTATTTTCCATTTATTGATTAATTTTAATATAATTGATATTTTCCTCATTATTTTTCATTCTTTAAACATTTTTAAACCTTTTAATGTATATATTAAATATGATATTATTTTGTGATTATTTCCTGGCTGTCTTTAGTTGATTTTTTGATCATGGCTTTATTAACATCATTGGATCCATGGTGTTGAGTTTAACTCCACAAAAATGGATGAATAATCTTAATAGTAGTTTGATTAAATTTTTAATTGAAAAGTGGTTTATTCATCTTTTGCCATAATCATCTTCATCTTATCCCCATTCCATTGCACTCAATGTTGTTTGAACATGATCTCTATATCATGTCTCAAAACAAATGGTGCATAGATTGCTATTGACCGGCCTCAAAATAGGTGCGACTTCTATATAAGTCCACTTACGATTGCTTAACATAGCGCTAAATTTTGTCCCGATTCAAATAAATGATCATTCGTGGCCCAAACTTATGATTGCAAGCCCAAGTATGTTAATTTGATCTCCTTGATCCAATAACTTTGAGATTTATTGTGTGGAGGCTTTGGTTCTACCAATCCTCTAATGGATCTATAACACATTTGGTCAACGCGGATCACTTAAACATCGTTGATCATTAAATGATACTTATGAGAATTCCAAATGGATGATATACTTGACAAAAAGTAAATGCAACTTGTTGTGTGGAGGCTTTGGTTCTACCAATCCTCTAATGAGTTCCAAATGCAAGTTTCAAGATGGTCATCCAACTAACCACTAATTATTGACGTGTTTATTTTATGCTTTTATTCTTTTATGCTTTATGTACTATTTATTTTTTAGCACTTTTCATTTCATGTCATTTTCATCTTTGCTCATTTGAGCATTTATTTTCTTGTCATTTTTACTTTGCTCACTTGAGATTTTCTTTTCTTTTCTTAAGATACTTAATAATCACCATAAACCCTAAAAAACTCTTAATGGTACTTGGACTATTTGGTTACTATCCTTGGCATTATAAATCATGAGACTTTTTCTTGGACTTAGGATTAGAAACCTTGGCCTATTTTGGAGACCTTGTGATCTTATCTGATTATTTTGTCTGGAGTTCTTGAGGTTTACCTCAAGACATTGGGTTGCTTGTTGTTTTTGTGTGCAAGTTTTTGTGATTACATTCTCTGTTTGTAATCTGGAATTCACCCGTATACAACCGTTACTCTGCCCAATTTTTGTGAAGACTTAATACACTTGAAGTTTGGTTCTCTCAAGAGGTATAGTATCTTTGCTTGCTCGGTTTCAATCCAAAGAATGGGAATTCTATCTTGACTCTTAATGTAAAGTATTGGCTTCTTGTTGGTTAGATGATTCTTCTCCTTAGCTTTTACCTTATGCTTTAGGATAGCCTCTTCTTCTCCTCCCATCTTCTTTAATTTCAAAAATCTTCTCCCTCCTTTTGAAAACTATTCTTGTTTCTAAACTTGAACCACTTTCATAATAAATTTTTACCTAGGTCCATGAATTTTCAAAATCTTTTCATAAATAAACTTCAATCCACTTAACAATACCTTGACATTTTTTTGTGAGAAGACTAAAAGTCATTCAATCTCATTTCAAACTATTTTTCCACTTTGGCTTCTACTTTAAAACTTTTCTCAAAATATTGGACTCTTGTCAATCCTTGTAGTGATGCAACAACTATACTTCTACAATATGTAGTAAAGTGAGATATTTTCCACTTGGGTGTTGAGTGAGGCATTGTTGATTTTAAAATCCAACCCATATCCTCCACTTTGAGATGATGCAAATTCTCCTTTCTCATGATTGTGGATAGTAAGTATGTTTTCCACACGGACAATGACGATGATGTCTTATCTCTTAAAATCAACCAACACACTTGTTTTTCAAATCTTTAAAAGAGGAACTATGTGTACCCTGATCCCATATTGCATGAAAGGTGGTACATAGGCACTAAAGGATCGCAACCGCGGCGGGTGCAAAAATCATAAAAAAATACTTCTCTTCTCACCTCCACCATCTATTTCTATATAACATATTTTATAGCCAAAATATACAGATTTTTTCAAAGAGGTTCCTGCAGAGTATCGTAGATGTTTAGGGTGCTAGTGCCTTCCCTTTGCATAACCAACCCCTTTACCTTGAATCTTTCCCCCTTTTTGGGTTATTCGCTCTTTTCCCATTCCTTTGGAAACAATAAAGCGCGGTAGAGATTTTTATTTTGATTTGTATAAAGTCTAGTCAATCATGTTCTGAATCTTGTATTTCAGCGCCCAACAATCGTTAGTATCATGCCCCGGGCTGCCAAAATGATAAGCACACCTTGCATCCGGATTATAGTTAGGAGAAAAAGTCTTAGGGTTCAGATGAGGGTTTATCACCGTAATCCGATTCATCTTCAACATGTGTTGCAATGCTTGTGACAATGGCATGTTGATCTGGGTGAACTTCCTTTGAGGTCTTTCTACCCTTTGCTGATTGTTTCATTGTTGGGTAGCTGAAGGCTTAGGTATCATCACAACACCTACCGTTGGGAGGTGTTCAACTCTGCTCTGACCTCTTGGGCTGTAAATGGCACTGACCTCCTTCTTACCCGTGAATGACTTCTTCACTATACTTGACGATGTATCTTTCTATATCTTGCGACTCCAGATCCCAACTTCTACATTTTCTCCAGTCAATATCAGCTCAGTGAACCTAGCCGAGGAGCTACCAATCAAGTGATTGAATAATGAACCAGACAGCGTCCCAAGAAACATGTCCACCAATTCCCTATCAGACAAAGGGGGTTGGACTTTCCTTGCCAGATCTCTCCACTTCTGTGCATAGTCCTTGAAACCTTCGCCCGCACCCATGGACGTACTCTGGAGTTGAGTATGGATAGCGGCAAGGTCAGTGTTATATTGATACTGCTTATAAAAAGCAGCAGCCAGATCTTCCCAGTTGCGGACATTGGTTCCCTCCAGCTTATAGAACCACTCAAGCTGAGTCTCGGATAGACTGTCCTAAAAGAAATGGACCCACAAGTTTGTATCAGCAGCGTGAGGATGAATCTTCCTCACATAGGAACCAAGATTAAGCTTGGGACAAGACACCCCATCATACTTCGCAAATACTAGAGCCTTGAACTTATGTGGGATAACTACCCCAGATACCAAACCCAATTCTTCAAAATCCATCCCTAGTATTCTTTGGATCTCCATGGTGTTCAGACGATCCTCCAATTGTTTGTACTTATCCTCAACTGGGGGATACTGTTCATCATTGTAGTTAGATTCATCTTCAGAAACTCTCGGACTAGGATCTTCCTCCCTTGTTTCTCCCTCTTTATTCTCCCCTTCTTTGGATGAAGAGGTCAGATCAACCGTTTGCTTCAACGGTGCCCTAAATCTTCTCCCCAGATTCAGGACACCGATGGACTTCTTCTTCTTCATCTTTTTCTCTTTCAGAATAAGGGCCTTCAGATCTTCCTGCCCTTTAGCCAAGGGTACGAACATTTGCTGAAATTTGGCATTTTGTGCCTGGAGATCTTTGATGCTTTGTTCAGAAGACATTATTGCTGAAATAAACAGCACAGAAGATGAGAAACGTGTTATGAAACTTGTTTATGAAATGTCATGGATGATATGCGTATACAATGATTCCAAGGATTCTTAAAGACTCAAATTTGTTTAACCAAAAGAAGCACACATTAATTGTGTTAATAAGTTAGAATTTGTTACAAAGAGTGCCCTTTAGGCTTTCAATTAAACAAATCAAAACTTAAAGCAAAAAGAAAATTAGGTCTCCCATGAGTGCATCCTCTTTGGTGAAATGTATGCGTTTATACTCCTCTCTTCATGTAGTAACCTAGTGAGTTCCAAGACCTTCTTATCGCTGGCGTAGAATTAGGTTTCAAACATATCCCGCTCCTCTTTAAGTTGAATCCAGGATTTTTGTAACTCCTCATGATCAATTGGCATGTCAGCATGAAGAACAAGATAAGAAGTTTCTCCTTTAGCAACTGGTTCCAGAAACGTAGGTAGGATGGTGGGGTAGGGCATCATAAGACTTTGGGCACAGTCTTATACCCATCTGAGATAAGGCTCAAGAGGGGTGGAATTCTTGTGCCCCAGTGTCTTGCTATCAACTCTATGTACCATGCCTCAAGCTCGCATAAACCTTTTACGGTAACCTTGAGCATCATTCTCATAGTCGAAGGAAATTTCTTGGATAAGTGTATTATGAGGACCATCCCTTCTCGCATAACCAAACAGTCGCAGTGCCAAACAAGGGTTACAAGTGATTCCTCCCCTAATGCCTAAGAGAGGGACATTAGGGAATTCACCACAGCGACCGATGATAGTAACATCTTCCGAGGACCGTGAACACCAATGAATGTCTAAATGTGTAAGGGACATCAGCTTATGAGACCATTTCATAGCCTGCCCATTCTTCAAAATAGACCTGGGTAGGTGCGAAATAAACCACCTAGCCAATAGATGGGTGCAACACAAGAGGGTTCCCCTTCTCGTTAGAGTGCGAGCATACAGAGAGTGTAGAAGATCCCCCAGTAATGTAGGCACCAGATTATGAGAAAGAAAAACCTTAATCATATTCACATCTACGAGTTGGTCCGCGTTAGGGAATAGTACCATCCCGTAGATGAGGAGTGCCAAAACCTCTTCAAAAGCTTGTAAATCCAGGGCATACCAAAAACAATGAGCTTTCTCGAATAGAAATTTAATCGGGATTCCTTGGACACTTCCCCTAGTTTCCTAATTTGTCACTACATTGGACCGTTGTAAGAACAGAGCTCGAGCAATCTCATTAGGCTTTGGATGTCTTTCCATACCATTGAAAGGTAACAGATCAAGAATAGGTACCCTCAATAACCGAGAAAATTACTCCATAGTAGGCACCAACAGGTAATCCGGGAAGGTGAAGGAGTGGTGCAAAGGATCAAAGAACTGAAATAGAACTTTTAACAATTCTTCATCGGGTTTTGAAGTGACCAAGTTGAGCAGCCGACCATGTTTTTCAGTGAGGGGAGAGCTTTCAGGAATCCTTAATTCCAAGTCCTTTAGTTGAGGAGGTACTTTCACAAGGTTAATCTGGATAGTGTTCTTGCGGGAGGATGCCATGTCCTACAAAACAAAACAGAGATGAGCCCTAGAAAATCATTGAAATGGTTAGTGTGATATGCCATGTTTATGATGTAATGACTATGCCAAGAAATCACATGTATAGCAAGCAACAAACAAGTCACACCAATTCCTTAGGTTTAAAGCCTGCATGATTTTTAAGGTCATACCCTCATGAAGCTAGATTGGTTCAACCTGTCCTATAAATAATAACTGGGTTTTAAGGGATCTCAACATCACTGATCTTTCCCCCAAGCTTAGTTCAATAGGCAATTTACTCGCAACAAAACAATACTCAGGAGTCAAACCTCAATGAGTGTAGCATCGAGTATCTGTCGACCTTGGGAATACACCAAAGTCGGCCATCTCGCTACGTCCTACTGGACAAGTTGTGCAATTAGAGGTTCTAAAGTTAGTCAATGTTTTATGACACCACGCAGCGGCCCCGTATTCTCCTTGATTGACTCAAGGGCTACCGATACCAACCAAAGTTTCGCATCAACGTAGCTACTGCTTCAACCGTGTCGGTATATCCCGCACAATTCCCTCACAGTTTATTGATACTTAACTAAAAGGAATTCCCCGTTCCGGGTTTAGGAACCAAACAATCCAAACAGATACCCTTAAAAATAAATCAAAAAAGACAAGCCAAAGAAGCAATTAAAATGACCTAGATCCTAAGGTAAACCCCACTTTATTTTTTGTCCCCAGCATAGTCGCCAGTTCTGTGATACGGTGGCAGAACCGACTGTTTTTAGTGGTTTTGCATTTTGTATTCACAAATGTGCCGTAAGCAAGAGTCGTCACAGACTTTTATTTCATCCAACAAAGGAAAAGGAAAAATAACGGAAAAACCTTTTTCGAGATGTTTCTGAGTACGGGGGGTAGATTATAGAAAGGGAAGGTGTTAGCACCCTTTTGATCTGTGGTTTTCCACGGGCTCTTAGGTACTTGCTCATTTTGAAATTGCTTGTGTGTGTTTTGAAAAGTTTTTGTTTAACTTCGTGGTAACCCTTGTATCTGTCCTCAAGAGTGTGACGAAGTTGTTTTTGAAAAATGTTTTGAAAGTGTTTGTGTAAAAGAGTTTTTATTGTTTTAAGCAAGTACTTAAGATTTTCTACCTACTCGAAAAAAAGACCGTTTGTTCTCGTTTCCTTTAGACAATGCTATCTTACTATTAAGGAGTAGGTAGCCCCATCATTGGAGTTTTAAGGGACATTCGAAGGGACAATTATGGTCACAAAAGAAATGGTTAGGAAACCTTAGTAGTTACCCTAAAGTCTTAAACATCTTTCCGAGGCAACATTCAAACGGGTCATTTTTTATCTTTTCGGACTAGAGGATGACCACTAAAATTCCCTATTCTTCATGACAGTTTACCGAAGGCAACCGGAGTGGGATAAACCCAAGGAGTGAACATGTGCATGTGTTTTTTGTCAGTTTATTTATCTTTGCACAATTAGGGTTATCTACCGTTTTAATCATTATTCTTTCCATATAAGCCTATTATCCATACATTTAGCAGTTGATAATAGCATAAAGTAAAGTGCGAGAATAAAATACCTAGCTATTACAAGGCTTCGGGGAAGGGGCTACATAACCAAGACTTGGGGAATGAAAACAGTAAATAAAGGCAGTAAATAAAATCCTAGTTAAGACTATTACAACCTCAAAGAAATCACAATAATTAGAATGATAAATAAATAAAACGCGCGCGAGGAAAAACACGAGTATTGAATATCCTAATGAATCCCATTAATTAAAGGAAATATTTTTGTATTTTTTTGTTGAGAAAAGTAGTTGAAACTTGCAGGCTAAACCTAATTTTCCAATTGATTTTAATTATGAAAACAAAAGAATTTAAATTGCCCTAATTAAATTAATATAATTAATTAATGAAATAAAATATTTTATAAATAAAAAATCTGATTTTAATGTTTTTTTGTGATTTTTTGACTTAATAAAAAATGATTTTTGTTTTGTACAAAAATAATTAAACAAATAAATAAAACAAAAGAAATTGAAAAAAAATAAAGAAAAAATTGGGCCTGATGTTGTTAGCAATCTGGGGGTGTAAGGAGTTAAATTTGTTAGGCCCAAGATTGCTAGCCCACCTGCCTGCATGTGATCCCATGTAAACTGGCTTCAAAGAGTTCACCATGGGCTGCTGTGGCTAGATGTTGGATCTGGATCAAGGGATGATGCAGTGGCTGAGATTTAGAGCGCATGATGGAGGCTTAGAATAGTGATGTATGAGATCCTGCATATAAAGGTTAGAAAATAAGAAAAATGTCTGGACCTGGGATCAAACCCATGTCCTTCCTCTCATATGCGCTTGGCTTTACCGTCTGGGCTGGATGGCTTGTTTATTAGTATAATAACATAAATAAAATATAAAGAAAATATGATGCCTTATGCAAAAACCACGCGCATAATTCAAATTAGCCAACCGGGCTTTGACACACGATCGTCTTCTTCAGCAGGACTGTTGTTTTAGCTAACGACCTTTTACCTACGGACAAACTCTGTAGCTGTAACACAGTAAATCTCAAAAATCTCAAACAAGAAAAATAAATTAAATCCAAACATACAGATCAACTAGTTTTGATCTCGTGAGTATGATGGTATCCATCTTTTGCCCTGATTTTACTTGTATCAAAAAGCCCTAAAACGCAACCTTAAACCGTAACAATGGCAGTTGTCTATACATGCGTCAAAACTCATAATTAATCATACAAATACATTCTACATGATGATACAAACATGAAGGTATGCTTAGAAATTGTTAATCATACGTGTATAGTCAGAATCGAATTTAAGAATAAGGGCAAATCGTGATGCTGTAAGGTGATGATTCCTGGAGCTTTTATGCGTGCAATTGACGCTGTTAGCTTCAGGAGGTTCCCAAGAGTGGATTAGTGGCCTTGAAACACCTTGAATCGCCTTCTAAATCCGAATTCGAACACCACTTTTTTGTCAAAAGTTGAAGTTTTTTCTTGACTTGTGGAGGCAGCCTTTTCGTGCCCTTTAGGAGTGGCAATATTTTCTATATGTATTAGAAGGCATTAGGTCAACAAAAACAGATTCAATCTTGAACAATCATGGAGAAAAGATTTGATTTGTTCCTTGCAGTATTTGTTTCCAAAACAAGCCAAATCATGCCATTTCCATTCCAATCAGCCTTCGCATGATTTGATCTTTGTTTGACAGCATATATCATCTTCATTCAATGCCAAAATCATCCCAAAAGCAACTTATATGATTTATTTTGATTTTATTTGAATTTTAAATGAATAAAATCACAATAAATCAAATAAATAAGTGAATGAGACCTGGAGTGGTTCATGGGTCGTGGACCATGTAAGGAACAAGCTCCAAACTTGAAAAGATAGGCCCATGTGGAGAAAATGCAATTTTGGGCATTATTGACTTTGTGCAAATTTCCAAAAATGGCCAACTTTGACAATGCATATCTTCCTCAATTTTGACCCTAGGAGGGTGTTCTTGGACTTTTTAGAAATCTTAGGATGTCCTCTAAACAGCCCTTTTGGTTTCATCTCAATTTGATCTTCTATGTTTATGTAATAAGGTTTGACCCAAAAGTTGTTTTTTGTTGACTTTTGAAAAAGACCTATAATGTCTAAATTTATATCTTTTCATGAGTGCATTTCTTGAACTTGAGGGATGAATATAAGTTGTATGGAATTGAATCCTCTTCAAAATGAGGCTTGGATGGGAAATTTCTGATAAAGTATGAGAAAGTTATGCCTTGTCAAAGTTTGGTTGACTTTTCCTATAGAAACCCTAATTTAGCAACTTTTGAGTTTTGATGAGTTTGGGGTATTCCTTGAGGAATCATGATCAACGCTTGATCAAATTATGGATGTTACTCCAAAATGTTGGTGTTGACCAAAAATCTTGAAGTTTGACTGTATGTGGCCCACAGTTGACTTTTGACCTAACATAGTTGATTTTCAGGCATTTGAGCAGTTGATTGAGAAAACTTCTTGTTCAAGGCATGAAACTTGCCATGGGTGATCTTGAGAACATATTAGGACCCTGGAGAATATTTCTGAGCCTTGGAACCTAAACATATTTATGAAAAAGGAAGCCCTAGTTTGAGATTCGTTGCTTTAGGAGAGAGTTTGTTTGGTCAATCCTTAGTCAACTCGAGCAATTGACTACCTCTAGGAGTATGTTTTTTTGTGTAAAATGAGAGGGAAAAATTTTAGGTACAACAGCTGCCACTGTTCAATCTTCTTAAACCTGAGGATGTAGATTGGTCGGTCTGCCTTTCGTGATCTGAAGGTGGAAGATGATTGAACACTAGAGTGCCCAAAGTTTTGCACTCGCATGAAGTAATAATGTTTTGTAATGTTGGGAATGGGCTTACAGATGCCATTTGGAAGTCGTCGGAGAAACGTCGGAGATGGGCTTGAAGATGCCATCCATAAAAAATATCGGTTGTATAAGAGATTCCTTTGTGAGAATTCCTGTACCTGCCGTTGAGGAGAACTTCACCGGGGAATGTTGATTTATGTCATGGGAAATATAGTCTAGGAGCTTCAGTTGTCCATTACTCTACTGGGGAATTAACTCTTGATTGAGGAGGTGGAAGAAAACTGCATATCTGGTCAGGGTCCAGGCTGCACAACGACTTACTGGGGAAATGTGAAATCTACCGTATTTGGTCGGGTCTAGGTCTTACAGTGTTGTAAACTGTTGTCTGGAGGTAAGAGAGAAGAAACCTGGATAGTAAGGTTATGAGAAGGAACCTGGATAGTAGGGTTACTTTGAAAAGAAAGCCTGGATAGTAGGGCTATGAAAAGGAACCTGGGTCGTAGGGTTACTTAAAATGAAAGCCTGGATAGTAGGGCTTATGGGAAGGAACTTGGGTAAGGTTGATTCATGAGGAGTTTGGGTAAAACTGCATATGAACCAAGAAGGAACCTGGCTAAGGTTACTTCATGATGAGTTTGGGTAAAACTGCATATGAACTGAGAAGGAACCTGGGTAAGGTGGCTTCGTGATGAGTTTGGGTTTAACTGCATCTAAAACGAGAAGGAACCTAGGTAAGGTTGCTTCATGAGGATTTTGGGTAAAATTGTATCTGACCCGAGAAGGAACCTGGGTAAGGTGGATTCGTGATGAGTTTGGGTGAAACTGCATCTGAACCGAGAAGTAACCTGGGTAAGGTTGCTTTGTGATGAGTTTGGGTGAAACTGCATCTGAACCGAGAAGGAACCTGGGTAAGGTTGCTTCGTGAGGAGTTTGGGTAAAACTGCATCTGAACCGGGAAGGAACCTGGGTAAGGTTGCTTCGTGATGAGTTTGGGTAAAACTGCATCTGAGTCGAGAAGGAACCTGGGTAAGGTGGCTTCATGATGAGTTCGGGTGAAATTGCATCTGAACCGAGAAGGAACCTGGGTAAGGTTGCTTCATGATGAGTTTAGGTAAAACTGCATCTGAACCGAGAATGAACTTGGGTAAGGTGGCTTCGTGATGAGTTTGGGTGAAACAACATCTGAACCGAGAAGGAACCTGGGTAAGGTTGCTTCGTGAGAAGTTTGGGTAAAACTGCATCTGAACCGAGAAGGAACCTGGGTAAGGTTGCTTCGTGATGAGTTTGGGTAAAACTGCATCTGAACCGAGAGGGAACCTGGGTAGAGTTTCTTTGGGATAAGTCTGTAAAACATCAGGAGGAACCTGGGTAAGGTTACTTCGGGATAAGTTCATGTAAAACTTCAGGAGGAACCTGGGTAAGGTTACTTCAGGATAAGTTCGTGTAAAACTTCAGGAGGAATTTGGGTAAGGTTACTTCGGTATAAGTTTGTTTAAAACTTCAGGAGGAACCTAGGTAAAGTTACTTCGGGATAAGTCTGTGTAGGGCTATGGGAAGGAACCTTGATAGTAGGGTTACTTCGTGATGAGTTCGTGTGAAACCTTATTTGGAAATGTATGAGAAGGGACCCGTGTGAGATTTTTTCAAGATAAGCCCGTATGGCGCTGCATTTAGGACAAACCCGTGTAAGATTTCTTTGTGACGAACCCGTGTAAAGGTGCATTTGGTCGCGCAGATAATTACTTTGTTTAGTTTCAAGAGCTAATCTTGGACCTACTGGAAATTGTTGATGATCATTGTCTTTCCTGAAAAGATAACATGGTTAATTATATGCGATGCATGAGATGCATTGTGGGATGATGTTCTCAAAATAAATGAGATTATGATGTATGTAATATGTGTGCGCACGTCATGATGTATGAACATTAAATGCTATTGTGACATATCCGAGTCTGGAAAAATAAATCCCTGAACACTGCTGGAGAGTACTAGAAATCTGGCCGTCATAGAAAAAGTGGTTATTTTATTTCCGCTGGGGATGGTGAACAGAGATGACTATGCTGGAGATTTGACCCTTGTTTACGGATATTCTGTCGGGAAGAGACTGTTTGAGAATAACTCTGCGGGGGAATAATTATGTTGGAGGATGAACTTCCATAGTTGAAGGGATGAACTATGTCGGGGATTGAGCTTCTGTATTCATAGAAATAAACTTGTCTTTGGGAGGAAACTTTATGAACCACTTGCGATTATAAAATTTGATTGGGGAATATAGATGTCATCTCTCTGAAGGAACTTTGTTGGGGAAAGTAACTCATGTTATGGGAAGCCAATGTCAAAGCTTTAGTTTCCTCTACTCTGTGGGGAGTGTAGATGTCACGGGGACGCATGCTGAGGATACGACAATGAATTTGCATCAGGACCTTTCTGCCCCTGTACCTGCTGGAGAAAGTACCTGCGGAGGCTTTGTGGATAGCTTGAGTGTTATTCCAACTCATGAGGTGCTTGGTAACAGCCGATCAGAATGATAAGACTTCTACTGGTAGTCAAGTCACAAGATGATGGGACATAGTTATACGCTTTAATCCCTAACTTTTTTCTGGGACTGTCTTTTCAGATTTTCATTCCATCGGGATACCCTTTTTCCCCAAGCCGGCTTTTCAGGTTTTCGACTTGCCGAGTATACAAATTTTTTTTTTATCCCTAATTTTTTCCCGAACTCTTTTGGTTTGCAGGGATGCCCTTAATTTTGCCTAGGCCTGTCAACCTAGCGGGTCTTTTTTAAGCGTAGTATTTTCCGACTATGTCCATGTTCTCAGGATGTAGGGAGTTGTCACCGTCCATAGTGTTGTGTTGCAGTATTGTCAAAATGTTTTCTTGATGGCACATGATTCGTTGTTGGAATGCGTGTGTAATGCCCCAAGTGATTCAGATGAAGATCTGCCCCTGGTTATTTGGCACTCTTGGAGAGACTTCCCCAAGGGTGTTAGACATCATGTCCTGCCCCTTGCTTATGGAAGACCTGTTGTTGGAAGTGTATTTCCTGCTGAGGTGACTCTGTTCATTGAGAAGATGTCTGTCCATTGAATATCCATTATGTGGATTTCTCTGTTGTCAAATAACTAGTCATATGCAAACAATGTCATTTAAAGAATGAAAAACTCATGTCCGTCTTGAAATTTATTTATTTATTTTAAAATGTATTTTGTGTAGTAAAACAATATCTGCAAGAATGTGATATCAACTCAAGATTCGTAACAAGTCCTATAGGAGTCAGGATACCTTTATAACAGTATGCTTTCGAACTAACCCATTCTTCAGCTAGGACTTTTAAGGGATATAACGTGGCTTGGTTCACGGTTTAAGAAACAAAGGATAAATGCTCAAAATTTATTTGTACCCACCCGTTCTTCGTGATGTCCTTCAATCCTATGCTCAGTTAATTACGCGTTTAGAATCCTAGTTGGATCCTGAAGTATTGACCTTGACGTTCCAATGATGGTTCAAATACTGACAGTTTATTTTGAATAGGCAGTCATCTTTTTCTTATCGAGGATTTGTAGGACCTCTTTCTTTTTGATTTTACTATCTCTTTCTTTTGCTTGAACTGTTTCTTTTTGTGATTAAAGTCAGCGGGATTCCCCAACATTTTTTTCTTAAGTCTCCTTAATAGGCTTTTCTTTTGCAAAATAATGACTTCCTTCATTGATGATTATGCAGAACCATCACCGTCTTTTTGTTTTGGAAGGACGTCTTCGATTCCATTCATTGTGTACAAAGCAGCAGATTGTGACTGAATGCGCACATGAATTAACTGAGAAAACTATCCTGCCCCAGGTTATGATTTAGGGTTTTAATTTGTGTGAAAGAAAAACTCCTACTTCTTTGGCTCAAAGGGTTTGACTAGGGATTACCTTCCTTATAACTCCACTGTTTGGGATTTGAAACAATGCTTGTACATTGTCAGCGGGGTCTGTTCAAAAGCATATTGTAGAGATTGTGGTATCATTTTTGTCATCCTCCCTCTAAGGCTTAGAGATTTTAATCGGGAGTTGAATATCACGAAAAGGAAGTATAAAGAAATTTAAGCATAGTGGAAACAGATTAATTCAAGACAAACATGTGTAGTTCATTAATGAAATAACAAAGTTTTGACATGACACTAATTGTTCGAATAAGCAAAGAAAATACAACTTGAGAATTTAATGAACAAAAATGCTTCTAATCCTAGACTTGTTTTGGCTAGGGAGCAGTGATCACGTTGGAAGTCTCAGGAGGGTCGAATTCAATCTCCTTGGCATCAATCATGTTCTGAATCTTGTATTTCTGCGCCCAACAATCATTAGTATCATGCCCCAGGCTGCCAGAATTATAAGCACACCTTGCATCCAGATTATAGTTAGGAGAAGAAGTCTTAGGGTTCAGATGAGGGTTTATCCTCGTAATCAGATTCATCTTCAACATGTGTTGCAATGCTTGTGACAATGGCATGTTTATCTGGGTGATCTTCCTTTGAGGTCTTTCTACCCTTTGCCGATTGTTTCATTGTTGGGTAGCCGCAGGCTTAGGTATCATCACAACACCTAACATTGGACGGTGTTCAACTCTGCTCTGACCTCTTGGGTTGTAAATGGCACTGACCTCCTTCTTACCTGTGAACGGCTTCTTCACTATACTTGACGAGGTATCTTTCTGTATCTTGCCGCTCTGGATCCCAGCTTCTACATTTTCTCCAGTCAATATCAGCTCGGTGAACCCAGCTGAGGAGCTACCAATCAAATGATTGAAGAATGGACCAGCCAACGTCCCAAGAAACATGTCCACCAACTCCCTATCAGACAAAGGGGGTTGGACTTTCCTTGCCAGATCTCTCCACTTCTGTGCATAGTCCTTGAAACCTTCGCCTACACCCATGGACATACTCTGGAGTTGAGTACGGATAGGGGCAAGGTCAGTGTTATATTGATACTTCTTATAAAAGCAGCAGCCAGATCTTCCCAGTTGCGGACATTGGTTCCCTCCAGCTGATAGAACCACTCAAGATGAGTCTCGGACAGACTGTCCTGAAGGAAATGGACCCACAAGTTCCTATCAGTAGTGTGAGGATGAATCTTCCTCACGTAGGAATGGAGATGAAGCTTGGGACAAGACACCCCATCATACTTCGCAAATACCGGAGCCTTGAACTTCTATGGGATAACTACCCCAGATACCAAACCCAGTTCTTCAAAATCCAGCCCTGGTATTCTTTGGATCTCCATGGAGCTCAGACGATCCTCCAATTGTTTATACCTATCCTCAGCCAGGGGATAATATTTATCATTATAGTCAGATTCATCCTTAGAAACTCTCGGACTAGGATCTTCCTCCCTTGTTTCTCCCTCTTGATTCTCCCCTTCTTTGGATGAAGAGGTCAGATCAACCGTTTGCTTCAATGGTGCCCTAAATCTTCTGCCCAAATTCAGGACACCGACGGTCTTCTTCTTCTTCATCTTTTTCTCTTTCAGAATAAGGGCCTTCAGATCTTCCTTCCCTTTAGCCAAGGCTACGAACATTTGCTGAAATTGGGCATTTTGTGCCCGGAGATCTTTGATGCTTTGTTCAGAAGACATTATTGCTGAAATAAACAGCGCAGAAGATGAGAAACGTGTTATGAAACCTGTTTATGAAATGTCATGGATGATATGCGTATCCAATGATTTTAAGGATTCTTAAAGACTCAAATTTGTTTAACTAAAAGAAGAACACATTAATTGTATTAATAAGTTCGAATTTGTTATAAAGAGTTCCCTTTAGGCTTTCAATTAAACAAAACAAAACTTAAAGCAAAAATAAAATTAGGTCTCCCATGAGTGCATCCTCTTTGGTGTAACGTAGGCGTTTATACTCCTCTCTTCATGAAGTAACCTAGTGAGTTCCAGGACCTTCTTCTCGCTGGCGTAGAATTAAGTTTCAAACGTATCCCGCTCCTCTTTAAGTTGAATCCAGGATTTTCGTAACTCCTCATGATCAGTTGGCATGTCAGGATGGAGAACAAGATAAGAAGTTTCTCCTTTAGCAACTGGTTCCACAATCGTTGGTAGAATGGCGGGGTAGGGAATCATAAGAATTTGGGTGCAGGCTCGTTACCATCTGAAGTAAGGCTCAAGAGGGATGGAATTCTTATTCCCTAGTGTGTTGCTATCAACTCTATGTACCATGCCCCAAGCTCGCATTAACCTTTTACAGTAACCCTGAGCATCATTTTCATAGTCGAAGGTAATTCCTTGGATAAGTGTACCATGAGTACCATCCCTTCTCGCATAACCAAATTGTCACAGTTCCAAACAAGGGTTATAAGTGATTCCTCCCCTAATTCCCAAGAGAGGGACATTAGGGAATTTACCACAGCGATCGATGATAGTAACATCTTCCGAGGATCGTGAACACCAATGAATGTCTAAATGTGTAAGGGACATCAGCCTATGAGACCATTTCATACCCCGCTCATTTTCAAAATAGACCTGAGTAGGTGCGAAATAAACCACCTAGCCAATAGAGGGTGCAGCACAGGAGGGTCCCCCTTCTCTTTAGAGTGCGAGCATGCAGAGAGTGTAGAAGATCCCCCAGTAATGTAGGCACCAGATTATGAGACAGAAAAACCTTAATCGTATTCACATCTACGAGTTGGTCTGCGTTAGGGAATAGTACTATCCTGTAGATGAGGAGTGTCAATACCTCTTCAAAAGCTTGTAAATCCAGGGCATCCCAAAAACAGTGAGCTTTCTCGAATAGAAATTTAACTGGGATTCCTTGGACACTTCCCCTAGTTTCCCAATTTGTCACTATATCAGAACTTTGTAAGGACAGAGCTCGAGCAATCTCTTCAGGCTTTGGATGTCTTTCCGTACCATTGAAAGGTAACTGGTCAAGAATAGGTACCCTCAATAACCAAGAAAATTCCTCCATAGTAGGCACCAACTGGTAATCCGGGAAGGTGAAGCAGTGGTGCAAAGGATCAAAGAACTGAAATATCACTTTAAACAATTCTTCATCAGGTTTTGAAGTGACCAAGTTTAGCAGTCGACCATGTTTTTCAGTGAGGGGAGAGCTTTCAGGAATCCTTAATGCCAAGTCCTTTAGTTGAGGAGGTACTTTCACAAGGTTAATCTGGATAGTGTTCATGCGGGAGGATGCCATGTCCTACAAAACAAAGCAAAGATGAGCCCTAGAAAATCCTTGAAATGGTAAGTATTATATGCCATGTTTATGATGTCATGATTATGCTAAGAAATCACATGTATAACAACCAACAAACAAGTCACACCAAGTCCTTAGGTTTAAAGCTTGCATGATTTTTAAGGTCATACCCTCTTGAAGCTGGATTGGTTCAACCTGTCCTATAAATAGTAACCGAGTTTTAAGGGATCTCAATATCACTGATCTTTCCCCTAAGCTTCATTCAATAGGCGATTTACTCGCAACCAAACAAAACTCAGGAGTCAAACCTCAATGAGTGCAGCATCGAGTATCTATCGACCTTGGGAATACACCAAAGTCGGCCATCTTGCTACGTCCTAATTGCCAAGTTGTGCAATTAGAGGTTCTAAAGTCAGTCGATGCTTTATGACACCATGCAGCGGCCCCGTATTCTCCTTGATTGACTCAAGGGCTATCTGTACGAACCAAAGTGTCGCATCAACGTATCTACTACTTTAACCGTGTCGGTATACCCCGCACAGTTCCCTTACAGTTTATTGCTACTTAACTAAAAGGAATTCCCCGATCTGGGTTTAGGATCCAAACAACCCAAACAGATACACTTAAAAGTAAATCAAACAAGACAAGCCAAAGAAGAAATTAAAATGACCTAGATCCTAAGGTAAACCCCACTTTATTTTTTGTCCCCAGCAGAGTCGCCAGTTCTGTGATTCGGTGGCAGAACCGACTGCTTTTAGTGGTTTTGCATTTTTTATTCACAAATGTGCGGTAAGCAAGAGTCGTTACCGACTTTTATTTCATCACACAAAGGAAAAGGAAAAAGAACATAAAAAACATTTTTCGAGATGTTTCAGAGTACGAGGGGTAGATTATAGAAAGGGAAGGTGTTATCACCCCCTTCGATATGGTGGCAGAACCAGACTATTTTAGGAAAATGCTGGTTTGCGTTTTGCGTTTGTGTTTGCAAAATGTCGCGGTAAGCAAGAGTCTCCACCGACTTTTATTTTATCCAACTGGAAAGGAAAAAAGCACAAAAAAATTCCTTTTTTCGAGATTTTTGAGTACGGGGGGTAGATTATAGAAAGGGAAGGTATTAGCACCCTTTTTATCCGTAGTTTTTTATGGGCTCTTAGGTACTTGCTCATCATTTTAAAAATTGCTTCCGTGTTTGTTTTGAAATTTTTTTGTTTTACTTCGGTTTAACCCTTGTATCAGTCCTCAAGAGTGTTATGAAGTCGTTTTGAAAACATTATTTGAAAAAAAGGTGTAAGTGTGAATAAGTTTGTTCTTGAGCAAGTACCCACTAGCATCTACCTACTCAAAAAAGAATGTTTATGTTCTTGTTTCCTTTAGACAACGCTATCCCACTATTGGTGAGTAGGTAGCACCGTTGTTGGAGTTGTAAGGGTCAATTCGAAAGGGACGTACGATCACTAAAACAATGCTAGGAGGTCTTAGTAATAACCCAAGTGTCTTAAGATCATATTCAAGGCAGCATTTCCGAGGCAACCTTTCTGAGGCAACATTCCATAGGCAACATTTCCGAACGGGACATTTGATCTTTGTTTAGACAAGAGAGCAACCACTAAAACACCCTATACTTAATGATCATTTACCGAAGGCAACCGAAGTGAGAGTATACCCTAGGAGTGCGCATGTGCGAGTGATTTGATTTCAGTTATTATCTTTGCATATTTAGGGTTTGCTAACCATTTTTAAAATTAACATACATTCTTGTCATGCAATCCTATTACCATACATCTAACAATTAATATTTGCGAAAATTAAAATGCAGAAAAGTAAAACTACGCAATTACAAGGCTTCGGGGTAAGGGATTAATTACATAGCCAAAAACCCGTAAAACAATAAAAGAAAATCCTAATTAAACAATTACATCCCATGAGCAGTTACATTAATATGGTAAAAATAATAAATGCGCGCGATGAATCGAGAACGAGAAAAAATTAGGGTTTTGACCCCGTCTAAACCTAATTGAAAGAAAAATAATTTTTTTGTGTTTTTGATTATTTTGAGAAAATAGGGCTTTAATTAAATAAGTACAAACCTAATTACTAATTAATTTAAATTAAGAAAAATAATTAATTTGACTTATTTTTGTATTTTTATTTAATTGAGAAAAGAATTAAAAATTAGATCAAGAACAAACATAGTTTTCTAATTGATTTTATATTATTTACAAAAAAAAGGATAGAAATATTCTAAAATTAAATTTAACTATTTATTAAATTAATTTTGATGAAAATAAAACCTAAATCTAAATTTGTGAAAATTGATTTTATGAGTTTTTTGCAAAAAAAAAGAATTAATTTGTGTTAGAAAATAATTTAAACAAAATAAATAAATAAAAGAAAAAAACAAAAGAAAAAGAGATGGGCCTGGTTTTAGTAGCAATGGAGGGGGTGTCAATTGCATTTTCTGAACTCAAAACTCCTTGGCCCATGTTGACTTTCCAGATCCTGCATGCTTGCTTGACTAGGATGCATTGTAAACCTCCAAAGGATGGCCCTTGGATCTAGCTTGTTGGTGGCCTGGATGATGAGATATTGATGATGCACGATGGATGTCCTGGAGGCTTGTACACCTGATCATGTAAAAGAAAATAGTATTGAATAAATATGGGGGACCTGGGAATCGAACCCAAGCCCTTTGGAAATTTCCCTTGTCCACTAACCATCTGAGCTAGCGCTCTTTGTTGTGTACCTAATGCCAAAATAAAATTATATGGAAAAAACGAAATAATGGATTATAAAACGCGCGCAGTTTGAATAGGTGAATCAGGGAGTGCCACGCCATCCTTCTTCTTCCTCCCTCCGTTGGCAAAAGTCCAGAACTTTTACCTACAGACAAAGGGTGTAGGTATAACCCTTGTCCACTCCAAAATCTCATCCCTACATGATAAATCAATTCCAGTGGTACCAATCAGCTCGTTGCAATCTCACGAGCATCATGGTACCACTCTCCATGGCTAATTGTTCCTGCAAGAAAAACCCCTAAAAACGAAACCTAAACCCTAATCATGGCAACTTTCTGTATGGTTAACAAAAATGCAATTAAGTATTATCATTAGCTTGCAAATGTTTCAAGGATTGAGAATATATAAACAAATCATGCTAAGAGTGTCATGATTATGATATGCGATCTTAAAAAAGCATGGAGGTCGTAGGATACTTACAGCGCGTATCTGGGCACAAAAATGCTTGCTAATGATTGGGATAGAGTCCTTGGATGCCCAACAACCGAATGGTATGCTTGGAATGGCTTGAGGAAGCCTGGAACTATGAAATCAGATTGCCACTTTTCTATAAAAATTTTAAGATTTGTTCTTCTCTTCTCACGCCTCCAATTTCTTTCTTTTTTGATCTTCACTTGTCCTATATGTACCCCTTGAATGAATTAGGTTACAAACTTGCTTCAAATCTTTCTCAATTAAGATGATTGAATTATGATTTGATTCTTATGTAAATCTTTCCAAATCGACCCAAATCCAATCTTTTTGTATCCAAATGAAGCTTGCACGATTTGATTCTTCTTCCAGTTGTATAAGAGACCTAAACATGCACAAAATCTCAAGCTTTGATTAGTTTTAATATTTTCATGATTTTATTTTGATTTTATTTGATTTTATTGAAAAAAAAATCAAAATAAATGGCAAAAATAAAATAAAGACAAGTGGGAAGGATCATGGATCGTGGGTCATGTTACAAACTCAATGCAAGCATAAAAAGTTGGGCCCATTTGACAAAAATTGCAATTTTGGCCACTTTTGACTTTTGGCAATTTTGCAAAAAAGGTCAACATTACCAATGCATAACTCCATCAATTTTGACCCGAGAGATGTGTTCTTGGAATTTTTAGAAAGCTTAATATGTCCTCTAAGCAACCCTTTTGGTCTCATCTCAATTGAGTCTTCCATGTTCATGTATGAAGCTTTGACAAGAAAAGTGTTTTTGTTGACTTTTCAAAATGACCTATAATGTCCAAATTTATATCTTCTTGTGAGTGCATATTTTGAACTTGGGAGCTGAAGATGAATTGTAGGTCATTGCATCCTCTTCAAAATGAGCTTTGGATGGGTCATTTTTGATAAAATATGAGAATGTTATGCTTGGTCAAAGTTGAGTTGACTTTTCCCACAAAACCCTAATTTAGCAACTTTTGGATTTTGATGAATTGTTAGCAATCCTTGAGGAGTCATGATCAAACCTTGATCGAATGATGAATAAAACTTCGAAATGAGGATGTGTTGACCAAAAATCTAGAAGTTTGATTGTATGTGGGACACAGTTGACTTTTGCCCTAGCATAGTCGATTTTCAGGCTTTTGAGCAATTGACTGAGCAAACTTCCTCTGCAAGGCTTGAAACTTGTCATGGATGATATTGAGAACATATTAGGACAATGGTGAGAATTTAGGATCCTTTGGACTCAAGTACCTTGATGCATATTGAAACCCTAATTTGAGGTAGACTGCCTTATGAGAGAGTTTGTCTGGTCAACCTTTGGACTTCCTTGAGCAATTTGAGGACCTCACTTGACATTTATTGAGAAATATGGGAGGGAAAATTTTGGGGTACAACAACTTCCCTTGTTCAATCTTCTTAAACCTGAGGATGTAGATTGGCTTGCTTGCCTTTCGTGATCCAAAGGTGGAAGATGATTGAACACTAGAGGTCCCAGAAATTTGCACTCGCATGAGGTGGTACTTGTCTTGTGATTTCGGGAATGGGCTTATAGATGCCATTTGGAGATTGATGACGGAGGATGGGCTTAAAGATGCCATCAGAAGAAGTGTCAATCGCATAAGAGATTCCTTTACGAGAGCCTATATACCTGTTGTTGAGGAGGATTTCGCTGGGGAATACTGGTCTCTGTCTTTAGAGAAATAGAATTTTAGGAGCTTCAGACGTCCGTTATTCTATTGGGGAATCATCTCTTAGTCGGGGAGGTAAAAATGAACTGCTATCTGGTCGTGTTCCAGGCTTTATAGTGATTTGTTGAGGAAAATAAGATTGACTGCTATCTGGTCGTGCTCCAGGCTTTATAGTGACTTACTGGGGAGATGAGATTAAACTTGCTATCTGGTCGTTCTCCAGGCTTTGCAATTTCTCTATTCTTATTTGGTCGTACTCCAAGCTTCAGAAGGAATTAAGTTGTTATTCGGTCGCATCCGGGCTTCAACTTGAATTTAAGGCATACTAATATCCGGCTGATTTCGGGCTTCTTAGTAATTGGCCAGGTAAACTTCTATTTGGTAGAAATCGAAGCTTCGCAGTTTCTTATACTGTTATCTGGTCGATTCCAGGCTTCAGTCCTTTGCCTCAATCTGGTCGTAATCCGAGCTTCGCAACTTCTTACTTCTTATCTGGTCATGTTCCAGGCTTCAAAAGAAATCAAGTAGTTATCTGGTTGCATCCAGGCTTCCATTTGATTTTAGGGCCTACTAATATCCGGTCGGTTTTCGGGCTTCATAGTAATTGTCCGGGTAGACTGCTATTTGGTCGAAATCCAAGCTTCACAATGTCCCCTACTGTTATCTGGTCGTAGTCCCAGGCTTCAGTGTCTTTTGCCGCTATCTGGTCGTAATCTAGGCTTCACGGTGTCTTATACCATTATCTGGTCGAATCCAGGCTTCATGGTGTCCTGTACTGCAATCTGGTCGATTTCCAGGCTTCACAATACCTTGTTAAGCTGTTTGCCGGTCGATTTCCGGGCTTCACTGCTTGTGTTTATGATATACCACTATCTGGTCGACTCCAGGGTTCATGGTGTTTTGTACTGCTATCAGGTCGATTTCCAGGCTTCAAAGTATTTTGCTGGGGATTCAACTATTTGCCGATCATATCCGGGCTTCATAGCTTGCATTTAAGAGATACCACTATCTGGTCGATTCCAGGCTTCGTAGTATTTGGAGAAATCAAGATATTATCCGGTCGAATCTGGGCTTCATAACTTGAACTGGAATAGAAATCTTAGCACCGATTTGACTGAACCAAAGAAACTTGTGAGAATTTGATTGTATCTTTGCCTGAAAGGTAAAGAGTTAGTCGTATGTAATGTCATGATGTATGACATGTATCGGGTAATGATGCTCTCAAAATAAATGAGATTGTGCTGTATGATGCGTATGCGCATGCCATGATGTATGGATATGCGATGTTCTTGTGATGTTTTCTAGCCGAGGAAAATAAATCTCGGACTACTACTGGAGAGTACAAAGAGTTAAGTTCTTCGCGCTCGCTGGGGGTAACGTCCGAAGATGATTTGAGATTAAATTAGCGGGAAAATGACTGTGGGGAAGGGAGATATTCTGCTGGAAGATCTGCTGATCTAGAGAAATATCCTCAGTTGGGGATGAATTACCATTGCTAGTGATAATAAGCTCTGTCGGGGATTGAATTTCTGTCTGTGGAAGAAATAAACTCTGCTGGGGATATCTTCTATTGCGGGTGATAGATAAACTCCGCTTGGGGAGAATTAACACCAATGTTTTTAGATAACTTTTAATCTGCGGGGAGTGTATGTATTTTAGTCATATTCTCAAGCTGGCTCCGTCCCTATACCTGGTGGGTAGAGCAACTATCAGGTTTGGACACTTCTGTTTGCCCCTGTTCCTGAAATTACAAATAATCGTCTTTTGTTTCACATGTAAATATTTATGAGCAACAATTATTATCAAAAGCATATATCAAAAGCAACAATTACCTATAATAGGCGTTTTGTACAGGAGGCTGACGTCCTAGTAAGAGAATGCCGCCGAGAGATAGAAATTATACAATTTGTGAAAAATAAAGAAAAACAGTTATGTGAACATTCCCACTGGGTTCCAACTCTGCTATTTCCTTTATATCTTCGAGCGTCTCATCACTTTGCTACTTGGTTGAAAGTAGATTAGATTTATTGGCGCCGTCCGAGCTTGATAGTCGATACCGAAGTCTGGTTGCAAGATGATTCAATGAGACATAGTGTTATGCTTCAATCCCTAATTTTTTCTTGGACCGTTCATTCGGGTTTTCAGTCCACCGGGATACCCTTTTTTTCCCAAGCCTCCTTTTCAGGTTTTCGACTTGCCGAGTGTATAGTTCTCTATTCATTTTCGTCCCTTACTTTTGCCCGCACCCTTTTGGTTCGTCGGGAAGCCCTTATTTTTGCCTAGGCCAGTCAACCTAGCGGGTCTTTGATTATGCGTAGTATTTTTTCACTATGTCTGCATTGACGGGGTGAGGAAGGTCGTCACCATCCATGGTGGTTATAATCATAGCTCCTCCTGAGAAAATGTTCTTAACCACAAATGGCCCTTCGTATGTGGGGGTCCATTTACCCCTGGGATCACCTTGCAGTAGTATGATGTGTTTGATCACCAGATCCCCGACTTGATATTCTTGGCACCTGACTTTCTTGTTAAAAGCCTTGATCATTCACATTTGATACGTCTAACCATGACAAATAGTAGTAAGTCTCTTCTTGTCGATTAGGTTCAGCTGATCAAGTCGGGTCTGGATCCAATCGTCTTTGCTCAAACCTGCATCCTTCATAATCTGGAGAGAGGGTATCTGGACTTCAATGGGTAGGACTGCCTCCATGCCATACACCAGAGAGTAGGGTGTTTCCCCAGGAGAAGTCCGTGTTGAGCTACGGTACCCATTAAGAGCGAATGGTAACATCTCATGCCAATCTTTGCAGGTCACCGTCATCTTCTACACAATCTTCTTGATGTTCTTGTTAGCTGCTTCAACAACCCCGTTCATCTTCGGCCAGTAGGGAGAAGAGTTGTGATGATGTATCTTAAACTGTTTGCAGAGCTCGATGATCATCATATTGTTGAGATTTGTACCATTGTCCGTAATGATCCTCTCTGTTACACCGTATCGACTAATCAGATTGTGTCGGATAAACCGCGCCACAACATTCTTGGTTACTGTAGAAAAGTAAATTGCCTCAACCCACTTCGTAAAGTAATCAATTGCTACCAGAATGAAACGATGCATCTTAGACGCAGTAGGTATGATCACGCCGATTATGTCGATGCCCCACATTGCAAAAGGCCAAGGAGCTGTCAAAACATTCAGAGGAACTGGAGGTATATGCACCTTATCAGCATAGACTTGGCACTTATGACAGGTCCGAGAATGCTGATAACAATCGGCTTCCATAGTAGACCAATAATATCCTACCCATAGGATTTTTTTTTTGCCATGGTATTTCCACTGGAATGAGTTCCAAGGGTACCTTCATGTAGCTCTACCATAATCCTTTCTACCTCATTTTTGTCTACACACCGCAGTAAGGTTGAATAAGGATACCATTACTGATGAAGAACTTTGCCGCAAATCTCCTCAGAAACTTCTTATCATTAACAGATGCACCCTCAGGGTACTCTTGAGCCTCAAGATACCTCTTGACCTTGTGAAACCAGGGTTTATCTGCTACCTCTTCAGTCTCGATGTCACAGCAATGTGTGGGTTCGTCCAACCTCTCAATGGTAATCTGAGGAGCTTCATTGTCCCACCTGACCTTGAACATAGAAGACATGGTGGCTAGCGCTTCCGCTAACTGATTCTCTTCTCTCGGAAAGTGTTCAAAGGTTATCTCCTCAAAGTTTGGGAGCAATGTCAGTACATATTCTTTGTAAGGAATAAGATTTGGGTGCTTCGTATCCCACTCGCCTTTGATCTGACTGATCACTAGAGCGGAATCTCCGAATACACTCAAGAACTTAATCCTCAGGTAAATAGCGGCTCGAAGGCCCATGTTGCATGCTTCATACTCCGCCATATTGATGGTGCAATTAAAACATAATCAGGCAGTGAACGGAGTATGACATCCCTCATGAGATATGATCACGGCGCCAATGCCATTACCCAACTGTGATATAGTGGCCAGAACCGGGACTGTTTTTAGGAATGCTGGTTTGCGTTTTGCGTTTGTGTTTGCAAAATGTCGCGTTAAGCAAGAGTCGCCACCGACTTTTATTTTATCCAACAAGGAAAGGAAAAAAGCACCAAAAAATTCCTTTTTTGAGATTTTCTGAGTACGGGGGGTAGATTATAGAAAGGGAAGGTATTAGCACCCTTTCTATCCGTAGTTATCTACAGGCTCTTAGGTACTTGCTCATCATTTTCAAAATTTCTTCTTTGTGTTTGTGTGATTTGAAAAGTTTTTGTTTTGACTTCGATTTAACCCTTGCTTCTGTCTTCAAGAGTGTTACGAAGTGTTTTTGAAAACTTTGTTTGAAAAGGAGTGTAAGTGTGAAAAAGTTTGTTTGGATTGAGCAACTACTTAAGAGCTAATCTACCTACTCGAAAAAAGAATTGTTCTATGTCTGTTTCCTTTAGACAGCACTATCCCACTATTAGTGAGTAGGTAGCACCGTCATTGGAGTTTTGAGGGTCAATTGGAAAGGGACGTACGATCACTAAAGCAATGTTAGGACGTCTTAGTAGTAACCCTAATGTCTTAGATCAATTATTCGAGGCAACAATTCCGAGGAAACCTTTCCGAACGGGACTTTGATCTTTGTTTAGACAAGAGAGAGACCACTAAAATATCCTATACTTAATGACCGTTTACCGAAGGCAACTGAAGTGGAGTATACCCTAGGAGTGCGCATGTGTGAGTGATTCAATTTTAAGTTTATTATCTTTACACATTTTAGGGTTAGCTAACTGTTTTAAAGTTAACCATACATTCTTGTCATACAACCCTAATTCATACATCTAGCAGTTAATAGTTTGCGGAAATTAAAGTGCGGAAGGTAAAGCTAAGCTATTACAAGGCTTCGGGTATTTGCATAGCCAAAAACAAACCCTTAAAAATAAAGTGATAAATGAAAAGTAAAGGTCCTAATTTAAATTATTACAACTTGTGAGCAATTACATTAATATGGTAAGAAAGTAATAATAAAGTGCGCACGATGAAATTTAGAACGAGAGAGAACTAGGGTTTTGACCCATCTAACCTAATCGAAAGAAAAATTGTTTTTGTTGTTTTTAATTATTTTTAAGAAAAAGAATTAAGTTTTTAAATTAAATACATAATTAATCAGCTAATTAAATTAATTAATGAAAATACATAAATGGCCTATTTTTGTGTTTTTGGTTATTTTATGAAAAAAAGAAAATATAATTAATTTAATTAAAGTTACCTAAAATCTAATAAATTTAACTTATTTACAAAATAATTAAAGTTACCTAAAATTAAAATCTAATTAAATTAATTAATTTATTGATAAAAAATAAACCTAAGTCTAATTGGGTGAAAAATATTATTTGTGATTTTTTTATAAAAGAAATAATTAATTTTGTTAGTAAAAACAAATAAATAAATTAAATAAAACAAAATATAAAAAGAAGAGATTAAAGAGATTGGGCCTGGAAAAGTAAATTGAGGGAGTTTGAATAACAATCTGGCCCAAGAAGAAAATTGCCCATGTTTGACTTGCCAGATTCCCATGCATTGCGTTGACTGGAGCCTATGATGCTCCTTCGTTGATGGCCTTTGGATCTGGCCATCTGGCCACTTGGCAGGTTGGATGAGGAGGTCACATGGTGGTCTTTGGTCTTTGTATGCATGCTGGATCATGAAAAAGAAAATTATATGAAATAAAGGGGGACCTGAGATTCGAACCCAGGCCCCAAAGCACTTTCCACCTGCACCAATGCCAGCTGAGCTACATCTTCTATTTGTATATAGAATAAATAATAATGATAATATATAATATATGTGCCTTAATGGAGAAATAGCGCCAAAATTCAAATGGGCCAATACGGTAGCGCCACGCCAATCATCTTCTTCCTACCTTCGTAGGTAAAAGTCACAGACTTTCACCTACGGTCGTGTGTCCGTCACTACAAACCTGCATACTCTTAAAATCAACCATGAGCAAGATAAATAAAAACTAGGGCCACTAATCAACTCGTCTGGACCTGCTGGACATCATGATACCTTTCATGGGGGCTAATTTTGCCTGTACATAAAAACCCTAAAACGAAACCAGAAACCCTAACAGTGGCAGTTCTTGATTCAGTCGACAAAAATACAATTGAATGATATGAATAGCTTGCAAATGTTCCAAGGATCAAGAATGTATAATTATTTTGTGTTATAAATGACAGAGTGGTGCAATTCGATTTCAAAAATAAATCAATGTCGTGGATGACTTACAGTGGTATTTGGCAATGGAAACTCTTTGTTCTTGATTGGTTTTGCTTGCTAGTACTCCCAGGAAGCGATTGGGATGGTCAGGAGGCTTTGTAATTGCCTGAAAGTATGAATTCGTGTCTGCACTTTTTCTTGTTTTTTTTCATGTTTGATTCTGGTTCTTGCGCCTCTCTCCAGCCCTGCTTTAGGTCTGCAAATGTTCCTTATGTATTGAGGAATGAATTAGGGTTGACAACCTGGTCTCAATCTTCCTCCATCATTGCTTTTGATTTTGATTTGATTCCTTTGAATATCTTTCCAAAAATAGTCCATATTCAATCTTTTTGTGTACACCAAGCCTTTACACGAATTCAATCTCATGCTAGTTGAATATAGGACCTGAAACATGTGCAAAATCTTGAGATTTCAATGTTTTGGATTTTCTCATAATTTGTTTTGATTATATTGATTTATTTCAAATAAAAATCAAAAATAAATAATAAAAACAATATAATTACAAGTGGCAAGGGCTAGGGCTCGTGGACCATGTTTCCAACTTAAAACAAGTGCAAAAGATTAGGCCCATTTAGCAAAAATTGCAATTTGAGGCATAGTTGACTTTTGACAATTTTGCAAAAAGGGTCAACTTCACCAATGCATAACATCCTCAATTTTGACTCTTTTAAGGTGTTCTTGGACTTTTCAGAAATCTTGAGATGTTCTCTAAGCAACCCTTTTGGTCCCATCTCAATTTGGTATTCCATGTCCATGTATGAAGCTATGACAAAAAAGGTGTTTTTGTTGACTTTTCAAAATGAGCTATAATGTCAAAATTCATAACTTCTTGTGAGTGCATATTTTGAACTTGGGAGATGAAGATAGATTATATAGTATTGCATCCTCTTCAAAATGATATTTGGATGGGTCATTTCTCATAAAGTATGAGAAAGTTATTCTTGGTCAAAGTTGAGTTGACTTTTCCTATAAAACCCTAATTTAGCAACTTTTGGTTCTTGATGAATTATGAGCAATCCTTGATGAATCATGATCAAACATTTATCAAATGATTAAATATACTTAAAAATGAGGATGTTGACCAAAAATCTTGAAGTTTGACTGTATGTAGGCCACAGTTGACTTTTGCCCTAGCACAATCGATTTTCAGGCCTTTGAGCAATTGACTGAGCAAACTTTCTCTGTAGGGCTTGAAACTTGACATGGATGATATTGAGAACATATTAGGACAATGGTGAGCATTTGGGATCCCTTGGACTCAAGTATCTTGATGCAACATGAAACCCTAATTTGAGGTAGACTGCCTTAGGAGAGAGTTTGTCTGGTCAACCCTTGGACTTCCTTGAGCAACTTGAGGATCTTTCTTGAAATGTTTTTAAGAAATATGGGAGGGAAAATTTTGGGGTAAAATAGCTGCCCTTGTTCAATCTTCTTAAACCTAAAGATTTAGATTGGCTTGTCTGCCTTTCGTGATCTGAGGGTTGAAGATGATTGAACACTAGAGTGCCCAGAAATTTGCACTCGCATGAAGTGGTAATTGTCTTGTGATGTCGGGAATGGGCTTACAGATGCCATTTGGATATTGATGACAGTAGATGGGCTTAAAGATGCCATCGGAAGAGTGTCGGTTGCATAAGAGATTCCTTAGCGATAGCTTGTATTCTTGTTGTTGAGGAAGATTCTGCTGGGGAATACTGATCTCTGTCTTGAGAGAAATAGAATTTTAGGAGCTTCGGTCATCTGTTATTACACTGGGGAATCATCTCTTTTTTGAGAAAAGTTGAATTTTAGGAACTTCGGTCGTCCGTTATTCTACTGAGGAACCGTCTCTTAGTCGAGGAGGTGAAAATGAACTACTATCTGGTCGTAACCCAGGCTTCATAGTGATAAGACCGACGGCTATCTGGTCATAATCCAGGCTTTACAGTGACTTACTGGGGAGATGAGATTATACTTGCTATCCGGTCGTATTCCAGGCTTCGCAATTTCTCGATTCTTATCTGGTCGTAATCCAAGTTTCAGAAGGAATTAAGTTGTTATCCTGTCGCATCCGGGCTTCAACTTGAATTCAAGGCACACTAATATTCGGTCAACTCTGGGCTTGTTAGTAACTGTCCAGGTAAAATTTCTATTTGGTCGAAATCCAAGCTTCACAATGTCTTATACCGCTATCTGGTCATAATTCAGGCTTCACGATGTGTTATACCATTATCTGGTCAAATCCATGCTTCATGGTGTCTTCTACTGCTATCTGGTCGAATCCAGTCTTCACAATACCTCACTTATTATTTGGTCGAAATCCAGGCTTCAGAAGAAATCAAGTGGTTATCCGGTCGCATCCGGGCTTCCCTTTGAATGTTGGGCCTACTAATATCTGGTCGAATCCGGGCTTCATAGTAATTGGCTGGGTAAACTGCTATTTGGTCGTAATCCAATCTTCACAGTGTCCCTCACTGTTATCTGGTCGTAATCCAGGCTTCAGTGTCTTTTACCGCTATTTGGTCGTAATCCAAGCTTCACGGTGTATCATACCATTATCTGGTCGAATCCAGGCTTCATGGTGTTCGGAGAAAATCAAGATACTATCCGGTCGTAATCCGGGCTTCATAACTTGTATTAAAGATATAACACTATTTGGTCGTAATCCAGGCTTCGTAGTATTCGGGGTTGCTATCTGGTTGTAATCCAGGCTTCACAACATCTTCTACCATTATCTGGTCGTAATCCAGGCTTCATGGTCTTGCATTTCTATCTGGTCGTAATCCAGGCTTCATAATAACTTGCTAAGCTGTTATCCGGTCGTAATCCAGGCTTCATGGCTTGCTGGGGATTAAACTATTATCCGGTTGAATCCGGGCTTCATAGATTGCTTTTAAAAGATACCACTATCTGGTCGTAATCCAGGCTTTGCGGTATTCTGATACTGTTATCTGGTCGTTCTCTGGGCTTCACAATATGATGGAGTAATCAAGATACTATTCGGTCGTACCCGAGCTTCATAGCTTAAATTTTGTGAGAATTTGACTGCATCTTTCCTGAAAGGTAAAGGTTAGATGTATGCAATGTATGACATGTATCAAGAAATGATGTTCTCAAAATAAATGAGATTGTGATGTATGATGCGTATGTGCATGTCATGATGTATGGACATGTAATGTTTTTATGATGTTCTCTAGCTGGGGAAAATAAATACCAGAGCTGGGGATTGTGAATGAAAATGATTGTGAGAATACTCCTGCTGGAGAATAAACCGGCAAGAAAATGATTCTGTGGGGAAGAGATACTCTGCTAAAGGATCTGTTGATTTGGAGAAATAACCTCGGCTGGGGATGAATTACCATTGCTGGCGATGGTAAACTCTGTCGGGGATAAAATTTCTTGTTTGTGGAAGAAATAAACTCCAATGGGGATAATCTTCTAGACTCTACTGGGGATAATCTTCCAGTGCTGGTGATAGGTAAACTCTGCTTGGGGAGAATCATACCGACTCATTCGCGATTGTGAACCTCAGCTGGGGAGAGTTGATAATACTGTATTCGGGTACTTCGTACTCTGCGGGGAATGTACACATTTTAGTCATTTTTCTTCAGCTGGGTCTATCCTTGTACCTGATGGGTAAAGCAACTGTAAGTTTCAGACATTTCTTGTTTGCCCCTGTTTCCGGTATTACGAGTAATTGTATTTTGTTTCGCATGTAAATATTTATGAGCAGCAATTATTGTCAAATACATATATCAAAATGAACAATGGACGTTTTTTGCAAAACAAAACAGAAAAAGGAAAACAATTTGAAATTTCTTTGTGAAAATGAATTGTATTGATTTTGAAGTTAGCCTGTAAATAGGAGTTTTTTGTACAAGAGGCGGACGTCCTAGTAAGAGAACGTCGTCGAAAGAAAGATTTTATACAATGTGTAAAAACAAAGAGAAACAACTATGTGAACAATCCCACTGGGCTCCAACTCTGCTATTGCCTTTATATCCTCTAGCATCTCATCAATTTGCCACTAGGTTGAAGGTAGACCATATTGATTAGCGTCGTCCGAGTTTGATAGTTGATGTCGAAGTTTGGTTGCAAGATGATCCAATGAGACATAGTGTTACGCTTTAATCCCAAATTTTTTCCTGGACCGCCCTTTCGGGTTTTCAGTCCACCGGGATACCCTTTTTTGCCCAAGCCGCCTTTTCAGGTTTTCGACTTGCCGGGTGTACAATTTTTTCATTTTCATCCCTTACTTTTTCCGAAACCCTTTTGATTCGCTGGGAAGCCATTATTTTTGGCTAGGCCAGTCAACCTAGCGGGTCTTTGATTATGCGTAGTATTTTTTCACTATGTCTGCATTGACGGGGTGAGGAAGGTCGTCACCATCCATGGTGGTTAGAATCATAGATCCCCCCGAGAAAATGTTCTTAACCACAAATGGCCCTTCGTACGTAGGGGTCCATTTGCCCCTGGGATCACCTTGAGGTAGTATGATGCGTTTGATCACCAGATCCCCAACTTGATAATCTTCTCGTCTGACTTTCTTGTTAAATGCCTTGATCATTCGCTTCTGATACGCCTGACCATGACAAATAGTGGTAAGTCTCTTTTCATGAATTAAATTCATCTGATTAAGCTGGGTCTGAATCCAATCGTCCTCGCTCAAACCGGCTTCTTTCATGATCCGAAGAGAGGGTATCTGGACTTCAATAGGTAAGACTGCTTCCATGCCATACACCAAATAGTATGGTGTTTCCCCTGTTGAAGTACGTGCTGAGGTACGGTACCCGTGAAGAGTGAATGGTAACATCTCGTGCCAGTCTTTGTATGTCACCGTCATCTTCTACACAATCATCTTGATGTTCTTATTAGCGGCTTTAACAGCCCCATTCATCTTCGGCCGGTAGGGAGAAGAGTTGTGATGCTGTATCTTGAACTGCTTGCAGAGCTCGGTGATCATCATATTATTGAGATTTGTACCATTGTCCGTGATGATCCTCTCTGGTACACCATATCAACAGATCAAATTGTGCCGAATAAACTGCACCATGATGTTCTTGGTTACAATAGCAAAGGAAGCTGCCTCAACCCACTTCATAAAATAATCAATGGCTACCAGAATGAAACGATGCCCGTTAGACACAGTAGGTCTGATCTCGCCAATCATATTGATGCCCCACATTGCAAAAGGCCAAGGAGCTGTCAAGACGTTCAGAGGAACTGGAGGTATGTGCACCTTATCAGCATAGACTTGGCACTTATGACAGGTCCGAGAATGCTGATAACAATCGGCTTCCATAGTAGACCAATAATATCCTGCACGAAGGATTTTCTTTTCCATGGTGTGCCCACTGGAATGAGTTCCAAAAGTACCTTCATGTAACTCTGCCATGATCCTTTTTGTCTCGTTCTTGTCCACACATCTCAGTAAGGTTGAGTCATGATTACGCTTGTAAAGGATACCATTACTGATGAAGAACATCGCAGCGAATCTCCTCAGAAACTTCATGTCATTAACAGATGCACCCTCGGGGTATTCCTGAGGCTCAAGATACCTCTTTACCTCATGAAACCAGGGTTTATTTGTTACTTCTTCAGTCTCGATGTCACAGCAATGTGCGAGTTCATCCAACCTCTCAATGGTAATCTGGGGAGCCTCATTGTCCCACCTGACCTTGAACATAGAAGACATGGTAGCAAGCGCGTCCGCTAACTGGTTCTCCTCTCTTGGGAAGTGTTCAAAGGTTATCTCCTCGAAGTGTGGAAGCAGCGTCAATACATACTCTTTGTAAGGAATAAGATTTAGGTGTTTCGTATCCCACTCGCCTTTGATCTAACTGATCACGAGAGCGGAATCTACGAATACACTCAAGAACTTAGTCCTTAGGTCAATAGCTGCTCGAAGGCCCATGACACATGCTTCATACTCCGCCATGTTGTTGGTGTAGTTAAAACATAGTCGGGCGGTAAACGGAGTATGACAGCCTTCAAGAGATATGATCACGGCGCCAATGCCATTACCCAAAGCGTTTGAAGCTCCATCAAAATACATAGACCATCGGGATCCCTCCTCAGGTTCTTCATCCGGTCCAGGTGTCTCACAGTTAGTCACCAACATGATGCTTTCATCCGGAATCTTGAAATTCATAGACTGGTAATCATCCACTTCATGATGCGCCAAATGATCTGCCAACACACTCCCCTTGATTGCCTTTTGGGTTATGTATTGGATGTCGTACTCAGTCAAGATCATCTTCCATCTTGCTATTCTTCCAGATAAGGCAGGTTTTTCGAAGATATACTTGATAGGATCCATCTTTGATATCAATAGAGTAGTGTGAGTCAGCATATACTGTCTCAACCGGCGAGCAGCCCATGCCAAAGTCCAGTAAGTTTTCTCAATCAGTGAGTATCGAGTCTCACAGTCGGTAAACTTTTTGCTAAAGTAGTAAATAGCATGCTCTTTTCGGCCAGACTCGTCATGCTGCCCCAACACACACCCCATCGAATTGTCGAGTACTGTCAAGTATAAGATCAAAGGTCTTCCCTCAACTGGAGGCATCAGAATAGGGGGCTCTTGGAGATATTCTTTGATCCTTTCTAAAGAGGCCTGACACTCATCATTCCACTTTACCACTTGATCTTTCTTCAGCATCTTGAAGATTGGCTCACAAGTAGCAGTCAGGTGTGAGATGAATCGGGCAATGTAATTCAAACATCCCAAGAAGCCTCTGACTTCTTTTTCAGTTCGGGGAGCTGGAATTTCCTGTATAGCTTTTACCTTTGCAGGATCCACTTGAATACCTTTATCGCCAACGACGAAGCCCAGCAGCTTACCAGACCTCACCCCGAAGGTGCACTTGTTCGGGTTTAACCTCAGCTTGTACAACTTCAACCTGTCAAATAGCTTCTGAAGATGGTCAAGATGTTATTTTTCAGTCTGGGACCTTGCAATCATGTCATCAACGTAAACCTCAATCTCGTGGTGAATCATGTCGTGGAACAAAGCGACCATGGCGTGCTGATAAGTTTTGCCAGCATTCTTCAACCCGAACGACATGACTTTGTAGCAAAAAGTACCCCACTGTGTAATGAAGGTGGTCTTCTCCATGTCTTCGGGAGCCATCTTAATCTGATTGTAACCGGAAAAACCATCCATAAAAGAGAAGACCTTATGTTGTGCGGTGTTGTCGACCAGAACATCGATATGAGGCAGAGGGAAATCATCCTTGGGACTTGCCCTGTTCAGATCTCTATAGTCTACGCACATACGAACCTTACCATCTTTCTTCGGCACCGGAACCACGTTGGCCACCCACTGCGGGTAAGAAGTAACAGTTAGAAAACCGGTATCAAACTGTTTCATGACCTCAACTTTGATTTTCTCGGACATCTCGGGGCGCATTCAACGGGCCTTCTGTTTTACCAGAGGACAATCTTCTTTAGTTGGAAAGTGGTGCACCACAATATCAGTATCTAACCCAAGCATATCTTCATAATACCAAGCAAAGATCTCAACATAGTCATGCAGCATCTGAATCAATCGTTGCTTAACACTAGACTCTAGATTTTCACCGATCTTGACCTCTTTCTTGTCTTCTTATGTACCCAGATTTACTGTTTCCACTGGCTCTTCATGTGGCTGTATGGCCCTCTCTTCCTGTAGTAATAGTCTAGCAAGTTCCCCAGGCACTTCACAATCATCCTCACCTTCGTCCTCGACTTGGTTGATCGGACTTTCGAAGTCATAACTGGCAGTAGCAGAGTCGTTATCAATGGGATCCAGAGTGGATGTGAACCTGTATTATGATATGTGAGTGTGTGTAAGACAATAGTTGTTTCATAAAGTGAAAAATAGAAAGGAAAAACAAAGAGCTCAAAATTTGTAATGCAAGAAAATGTCGAATGCTTTATTGATGATATATGGAAATGGCAAATATTAATCCCTCACAAATAAAGCCAAGGTGCCTCGGGCAAGGCACCAGGCCATAAAGTTTTAAACTGTCTGTTACAAATCTCAAAAACAAAAGTCTATTACTGTGTAATAAAAGAAACGGGCACGAAGTCCTTCACCGTCTAATTGTTCAATCCACCGTCGATAGTCGGGTAAATCCAGCTGTCAATATTTCACTCTTCTTCGTCATCCTCAATTGTATTCACTCCCTGATCATGCTTGGGTATGGGTGCAGTAATGACGTTAGGTTTCTCTGGAGCGTCAAACTGAATTTCTTTAGCTTCAATTAAATCTTGCACCTTATTCCTCAAGGCCCAACAATTGTTCGTATCATGACTCGGGCTATCAAAGTGATAAGCACAGCGGGCGTTCAGATTATACAGCAGAGATATGGTACTGGGATTCATCGGAGCTTCCCTCAGAGTTACCAAGTTAGTCTTCAACAATTGCGGTAGAATTTGAGACAAGGTCATACTGAGCCGAGTATACTGTCTTTGCGGTCTCTCTACTCTTTGTTGATTGTTGCGTTATAGGGCAACAGTGGGTCTTGATATTACTACCGCATTCACTGCTTGGTGGCGCTCAGGTCGATTTTGGCTCCTCGAGCTGTAAATGGCACTAGCTTCCTTCTTGAAAGGCTTCTTTTTTGTACTTGATGAAGCACCTTTCTGTATCTTGCCACTTCTGATACCAGCTTCTACTCTCTCCCCAGTCATAATCAATTCAGTAAACCCAGACGATGAACTACCGATCAAATGATTGAAGTATGGACCAGACAAAGTCCCAAGAAACATATCCACCAACTCCCTATCAGACAGAGGGGGTTGGACTCTTCCAGCCAGATCTCTCCATTTCTGAGCATAGTCCTTAAAACCTTCGCTCGCACCCATAGACATACCCTGAAGTTGAGTACGCGTGGGAGCAAGGTCGGCATTATACTGGTATTGCTTATAAAAAGCAGCAACAAGGTCCTCCCAGTTACGGACATTAGCTCCCTCCAATTGATACAACCATTCAAGCTGAGTCCCTGACAGACTATCTTGAAAGAAATGGACCCACAGGTTCCTATCAACAGTGTAGGGTTGGATCTTTCTAACGTACGAGCAGAGATGGAGTTTCAGACAAGATACTCCATCATACTTAGCAAAGACAGGAGCTTTAAACTTGTGGAATCACCACCCCAGATGCTAGTCCGAAATCTCTGAAGTCCAAACCAGGAACCTTCTGAATCTCTATTGCACTGAGCCGGTCTTCGAGTTGTTTGTACCTATCCTTAGCAGGAGGGTATTGTTCATCATCAAAATCAATGTCATTATCAGAGACCACAGAGCTAGGACCATTCCCTTCCTCTTGATTCTCTCCTCCTCCAGATGAATGAGATAAATCAACTTCCTGTCGCAAATTATTCCCAAATTTGTGACCCATATTCAGCCGAACCACCTTCTTCTTCTTCTTCTTCTTGTCCTTCAAGATGAGAGTCTTCAAATCTTGCTGTCCTTTGGCCAAATTCAAGAACATCTCATGAAATTGAGAATTCTGAGCCTGAAGAGCTTTGATGGCTTGATCAGTAGGTGTTTCATAAGACATTATGTGCTGAAATAAAAAACGAAGAAGATAAGAAACCTGTAAGGGTACCTGTAATTAGGTGCATGGTAATGGAATGCGTATGAAATGATTTCAAAGACTTTGGGAGATTCAAATTTGTAAAACAAAATAAAACACACTTTATTAGATTAAAACTTGTAACAATGTTTAACAATGCCTTCAAGGCGTTACAAAAGAAATAAACTGAAAAGCAAATCTAAACTACAAATAATAAAAGACATCAGAAATCCCATGGTCGTTTTCCTTACGTGCTGACATAATCATTGATTGTCCTCTCATTCTCAAGCTGCCTTGTAAGCCTCAAGATCTTCCTCTCCTGCTCATGATACTTATCCCTGTAGGTATCCCTTTCTTCCTTTAACTGGATCCAAGATCTCTTCAATGCCCCAAGGTCAGTAGGCATATATGGATGGAGGACTGTATAAGGAACCCCTTCTTCATTAGTATGCTCTACAATCACCGGTAAAACAGCTTCATATGGCATCCCCAGCTTTTGAGCACGGGCTCGAACCCACTAGAGATAAGGTTGCATGAGGAGAGAAATATTTAGTCCTAGCTCATGTGGGTCAGACCTATTCACCCTTCCCCAGGCACGTATAAACCTTCGGCGATGCTCATTAACATCCCCTTTATAGTCAAAGACGAAATCTATAAGGAGTAGCTCATGGGGACCGTCTCTCCGAGCGCGTCCAAACTGTCGTAAGGCCAAACAAGGATTATAGGTTATTCAACCTCTAATTCCAAGCAACTTAACATTAGGGTATTCCCCATATCGATCAATAACAACTACTCTTTCCATATCTTTAGAACTCCAAAGGATGTCCGTATGAGCAAGGGACGTGATTCTGTGAGCCCAACCTACACCTTCCTCATTCTTCAATACAGACTTGGGGAGGTGCAAAATAAATCACCTCGCCAGCAGCAGCGTGCAACACATGAGGGTCCCCCTCCTTCGCACAGTACGAGTATAAAGAGCATGTAGGATATCCCCCAAGAGAGTAGGCACTGGATTACGAGACATGAAGATCTTGACCGCATTCACATCTATGAAAGAATCTGGATTCGGGAAAAGAACCAAGCCATAGATGAGGAGAGCCAAGATGTCTTCAAATGCTTGAAAGTCCAAAATATCCCATAACTGTTGAGCTTGATCCATTAGAAACTTATACAAGAAACCTTTGACCCCGCTCCGTGTCTCCCAGTTGGATACTACATCAGCCCTTTTTAGATGTAAGGCTGAAGCAATATCCTCAGGTCTAGGAACCTCCTCTAAACCTATGAAGGGTGTCTGCTCGAGGATAGATATGCCTAGTAAATCAGAAAACTCCTCCAAAGTAGGGACTAACTGATAGTCCGGGTAGGTGAAACAGTGATGCAACGGATCAAAGAACTGGAACAACACGCTCATCATTTTCTCATCCAACTTTGAAGTGACCAGGCTAATGAGATGACCATGTCTTCTAACAAATGAAGAGGTATCAGGAACTTTTGTGACCAACTCTCTGAGCTGAGCAGGGAATTGCACGAAGTTGACTCGAATGGTATTTCGGCGCATAGAAGCCATAATCTGCAAAATAGAACAAAGATGAATCCCCTCGGTCTTTGAAATGGTTAGTCTAATGAAATATGCATGTTATGTCATGATGCATGATGTCATGATAAAACACACAACTGGTATAACAGGTATCAAACATGGTAAAGGCAAACAAGTCACACAAGAGCCCTTAAGTTTAGGCTTGCATGGAGTCTAGGTACTACCCTCTTGCAGTTTAGTTGGTTCAACCTGTCCTAATAATAGTAATTGGGTTCTAGAGGTTCTCAATATCACTGACCATCCTCCATCGGTCATAGTTTCAGCTCACGCAATCTTTTCTTGCAGCCGGAACCATCTCGAGAGTATGGTCTCAATGAGTGTAGCATCGAGTATCAACCAGTTCCTAGGTCTACACCGAGACCAGCTATCTCACTACTTCATATGGCCAAGTTGGTCAATTATAGGTTCTAAGGTCAGTTGATGCTTAACGACCCATATAACAGCCCCGTATTCTCCTTGTTCCTCCACAAGGGATACCGATACCAACTAATATGCCACATCAACGTAGCTACTGCTTCAACCGTATCAGTCTACGCTGTACAGTTCCCTCACAGTTTATTTCTACTTACCTAAAAGGTGTCCCCCAGATCCGGGTTAGGATCTATAGTAACTCTGATACAAAGCCCACAAAGATAAAGCAATCAAATCAAACAATAGAAAACAATATGATGAACTATTTCTAAGGTATACCCCACTTAGCAAGTCCCCAGCTGAGTCGCCAGTTCTGTGATACGGTGGCCAGAACCGGGACTGTTTTTAGGAATGCTGGTTTGCATTTGTGTTTGCAAAATGTCGCGGTAAGAAAGAGTCGCGATTGACTTTTATTTTATCCAACAAGGAAAGGAAAAAAGCGCAGAAAAATTCCTTTTTTGAGATTTTCTTAGTACGGGGGGTAGATTATAGAAAGGGAAGGTATTAGCACCCTTTCTATCCATAGTTATCTACGGTCTCTTAGGTACTTGCTCAACATTTTCAAAATTTCTTCTTTGTGTTTGTGTGATTTGAAAAGTTTTTGTTTTGAATTCGATTTAACCCTTGCTTCTGTCTTCAAGAGTGTTACGAAGTGTTTTTGAAAACTTTGTTTGAAAAGGAGTGTAATTGTGAAAAAATTTGTTTGGATTGAGCAACTACTTAAGAGCTAATCTACCTACTCGAAAAAAGAACCGTTCTATGTTTGTTTCCTTTAGACAGCGCTATCCCACTATTAGTGAGTAGGTAGCACCATCGTTGGAGTTTTGAGGGTCAATTGGAAAGGGACGTACGGTCACTAAAGCAATGTTAGGACATCTTAGTAGTAACCCTAATATCTTAGATCAATTATTCGAGGAAACAATTCCTAGGAAACCTTTCCGAACGGGACTTTGATCTTTGTTTAGACAAGAGAGCGACCACTAAAATATCCTATACTTAATGACCGTTTACCGAAGGCAACTGAAGTGAAGTATACCCTAGGAGTGCGCATGTGCGAGTGATTCAATTTCAAGTTTATTATCTTTACACATTTTAGGGTTAGCTAACTGTTTTAAAGTTAATCATACATTCTTGTCATGCAACCCTAATTCATACATCTAACAGTTAATAGTTTCCAGAAATTAAAGTGTAGAAGGTAAAGCTAAGCTATTACAAGGCTTCGGGTATTTACATAGCCAAAAACAAACCCTTAAAAATAAATCGATAAATGAAAAGTAAAAGTCCTAATTTAAACTATTACAACTTGTGAGCAATTACATTAATATGGTAAGAAAGTAATAATAAAGTGTGCGCGATGAAATTTAGAACGAGAGAGAACTTGGGTTTTGACCCGTTTAACCTAATCGAAAGAAAAATTGTTTTTGTTGTTTTTAATTATTTTTAAGAAAAAGAATTAAGTTTTTAAATTAAATACACAATTAATCAGCTAATTAAATTAATTAATGAAAATACATAAATGGCCTATTTTTGTGTTTTTGGTTATTTTAAGAAAAAAAGAAAGTATAATTAATTTAATTAAAGTTACCTAAAATCTAATTAATTTAACTTATTTACAAAATAATTAAAGTTACCTAAAATTAAAATCTAATTAAATTAATTAATTTATTGATAAAAAATAAACCTAAGTCTAATTGGGTGAAAAATATTATTTGTGATTTTTTGATAAAAGAAATAATTAATTTTGTTAGTAAAAACAAATAAATAAATTGAATAAAAGAAAATATAAAAAGAAGAGATTAAAGAGATTGGGTCTGGAAAAGTAAATTGAGGGAGTTTGAATAGCAATCTAGCCCAAGAAGAAAATTGCCCACATTTGACTTGCCAGATTCCCATGCATTACGTTGACTGGAGCCTATGATGCTCCTTCGTTGATGGCCTTTGGATCTGGCCACTTGGTAGGTTGGATGAGGAGGTCACATGGTGGTCTTTGGTCTTTTTATGTGCGCTGGATCATGAAAAAACAAATTATATGAAATAAAGGGGGACCTGGGATTCGAACCCAGACCCCAAAGCACTTTCCACCTGCACCAATGGCAGCTGAGCTACATGTTCTATTTGTATATAGAATAAATAAAAATGATAATATATAATATATGCGTGTTAATGGAAAAAGAGCGCCATAATTCAAATGGGCCAATACGGTAGCGCCACGCTAGTCATCTTTTTCCTACCTCCGTGGGTAAAAGTCACAGACTTTTACCTACGGTCGTGTGTCCGTCACTACAAACCTGCATACTCTTAAAATCAACCATGAGCAAGATAAATAAAAACTAGGGCCACCAATCAACTCGTTTGGACCTGCTGGACATCACGATACCCTTCATGGGGGATAATTTTTCCTACACATAAAAACCCTAAAACGAAACCACAAACCCTAACAATGGTGGTTCTTGATTCAGTCCACAAAAATGCAATTGAATGATATGAGTAGCTTGCAAATGTTCCAAGGATCAAGAATGTATAATTATTTTGTGCTATAAATGACAGAATGATGCAATTCGATTTCAAAAATAAATCAATTTCATGGATGACTTACAATGGTATTTGGAAATGGAAACTCTTTGTTCTTGATTGGTTTTGCTTGTTGGTACTCCCAGGAAGCAATTGGGATGGCCAGGAGGCTTTGTAATTGCCTGAAAGTATGAATTCGTGTCTGCACTTTTTCTTGTTTTTCTTCAAGTTTGATTCTGATTCTTGCGCCTCTTTCCAACCCTGCTTTAGGTCTGGAAATGTTCCTTATGTATTGAGGAATGAATTAGGGTTGACAACCTGGTCTCAATCTTCCTTCATCATTGCTTTTGATTTTGATTTGATTCCTTTTAATATCTTTCCAAAAATAGTCCATATTCAATCTTTTTGTGCACACCAAGCCTTTACACGACTTCAATCTCATGCTAGTTGGATATAGGACCTGAAACATGTGCAAAATCTTGAGATTTCAATGTTTTAGATTTTCTCATGATTTGTTTTGATTCAAATTGATTTAATTCAAATAAAATTCAAAAATAAATAATAAAAACAAGATAATGACAAGTGGCAAGGGCTAGGGCTCGTGGACCATGCTGCCAACTTAAAACGAGTGCAAAAGATTAGGCCCATTTAGCAAAAATTGCAATTTGAGGCATAGTTGAGTTTTGACAATTTTGCAAAAACAGGAAACTTCACCAATGCATAACTTCCTCAATTTTGACTCTTTGAAGGCTTTCTTGGACTTTTTAGAAATATTTAGATGTCCTATAAGCAACCCTTTTGGTCCCATATCAATTTGGTATTCCATGATCATGTATGAAGCTTTGACAAAAAAGGTGTTTTTCTTGACTTTTCAAAATGACCTATCATGTCAAAATTCATAACTTCTTGTGAGTGCATATTTTGAACTTGGTAGCTGAAGATGGATTGTATAGTATTGCATCCTATTCAAAATGAGCTTTGGATGGGTCATTTCTCATAAAGTATGAGAAAGTTATGCTTGGTCAAAATTGAGTTGACTTTTCCTAGAAAACCCTAATTTAGCAACTTTTGGTTCTTGATGAATTATGAGAAATCCTTGATGAATCATGATCAACCCTTGATCAAATGATGAAATATACTTCAAATGAGGATGTTGACCAAAAATCTTGAAGTTTGACTGTATGTAGGCCACAGTTGACTTTTGCCCTAGCACAGTCGATTTTCAGGCCTTTGAGCAATTGATTGAGCAAACTTTCTCTATAAGGCTTGAAACTTGACATGGATGATCTTGAGAACATATTAGGACAATGGTGAGCATTTGGGATCCCTTGGACTCAAGTATCTTGATGCAACATGAAACCCTAATTTGAGGTAGACTGCCTTAGGAGGGAGCTTGTCTGGTCAACTCTTGGACTTCCTTGAGCAACTTGAGGATCTTTCTTGAAATGTTTTTGAGGAATATGGGAGGGAAAATTTTTGGGTCAACACCAACGCGTTTGATGCTCCATCAAAATATATAGACCATCGGGATCCTTCCTCAGGTCCTTCATCCGGTCCAGGTTCTTCACAGTCAGTCACCAACATGATGTTCTCATCCGGGAACTCAAAATTCATGGATTGGTAATCATCCACGGCCTGATGCGCCAAATGATCCGCCAACACACTCCCCTTGATTTCTTTTTGGGTTGTGTATTGGATGTCATACTCAGTTAAGATCATCTACCATCTTGCTATTCTTCCGGACAAGGCAGGCTTTTCGAAGATATACTTGATTGGATCTATCTTTGATATCAATAAGGTGGTGTGAGTCAGCATATACGGTCTCAGCCGGCTAGCAGCCCATGCCAAAGCGCAACAAGTTTTCTCAAGCAGTGAGTGTCAGGTCTCACAGTCGGTAAACTTTTTGTTAAGGTAGTAAATAACATGCTCTTTTCGTCAAGACTCGTCATGCTGCCCCAGCACGCACCCCCTTGAATTATCCAGTACTGTCAAGTATAAGAACAAAGGTCTTCCTTCAACTGGAGGCATCAGAATTGGTGGCTCTTGGAGGTATTCCTTGATCCTTTCAAAAGCGGTATGGCATTCATCATTCCACTTTACCACTTGATCTTTCTTCAGCAGCTTGAAGATGGGCTCACAAGTAGCGGTCAGGTGTGAAATGAATCTGGCAATGTAATTTAGACGTCCCAAAAAGCCTCTGACTTCCTTTTCTATGCGGGGAGCCGACATCTCTTGTATAGCCCTCACCTTTGCAGGATCCACCTGGATACCTTTATCCCTGACGACGAAACCCAGTAGCTTACTAGACCTTACTCCGAAGGTGCACTTGTTTGGGTTCAGCCTTAGCTTGTACGTCTTCAACCTATCAAATAGTTTATGGAGATGGTCAAGGTGTTCTTCCTCAGTCTGGGATCGGGCGATCATGTCATCAACATAAACCTCAATCTCATGGTGAATCATGTCGTGGACAAAGCGACCATGGCGCGCTGATAAGTTTCCCCAGCATTCTTCAACCCGAATGGCATGACCTTGTAGCAAAAGGTGCCCCATTGCGTAACGAAGGTTGTCTTCTCCATGTCTTCGGGAGCCATCTTGATTTGATTGTAACCATAAAAACCATCCTTAAAGGAGAAGATCTTATGTTGCACGGTGTTGTCGACCAAAACTTTGATGTGAGGAAGTGGGAAATCATCTTTGGGGCTCACCCTGTTCAGATCTCTATAGTCCACACACATCCGTACCTTATCATCCTTCTTAGGCACCGGAACCACGTTGGAAACCCACTGTGGGTAAGAAATAACAACTAGAAATCCGGCGTCAAACTGTTTCATGACCTCAGTTTTTATTTTCTCAGACATCTCAGGGCGCATACGGCGAACCTTCTTCTTTACCGGAGGACAATCTTCTTTAGTTGGCAGGCGGTGTACCATAATATCAGTGTATAAACCAGAAATATCTTCATAAGACCAAGAGAAGATCTAAACATAGTCGCGTAGCATCTGTATCAACCGTTTCTTGACACTAGGCTCCATATTTGCACCTATCTTTACCTCTTTCTTATCTTCCTCTGTACCAAAATTCATTGATTCCACTGGCTCATCATGGGGCTGTATGGCCCTCTCTTCCTGTAGTAACAGTCTAGCAAGTTCCCCAGGAACTTCACAATCATCCTCACCTTCGTCCCCGGCTTGGTTGATCGGATTTTCGAAGTCATAAATGGCAGTAGCAGAGTTGTTATCAATGGAATCCAGAGTGGATGTGGATCTGCATTATGATATGTGAGTGTGTGTGTAAGACAATAGCTATTTTTATAAAGTGCGAGATAGAAAAGAAAAAAAAGGAGCGTAAAATTTGTAATGCAAGAAAACATCCAATGCTTTATTGATGATATATGAAAATGACAAATAATAAGCCCTCACAAACAAAGCCAGGGTGCCATGAACAAGGCACCGGGCTGTAAAGTTTCAAACTGTCTGTTACAAATCTCAAAACAAAAGTCTATTACTGTGTAATAAAAGAAACAGGCACGAAGTCCTTCGTCGTCCAGTTGGTAGTTGGGTAGATCCAGCTGTCGATATATGACTCTTCTTCATCATCCTCATCTTCTGTGGTGGAGACAACCTCAATAGCATTGATTCCCGAGTCACTCTTGGGAATGGGTGCAGTTATGACGTTGGGCTTCTCCAGAGCGTCAAACTCAATCTCTTTAGCTTCGATAAAGTCTTATATCTTATTTTTAAGGCCCAACAGTTGTTTGTATCATGATCTGGGCCATCAGAGTGATAGGGGCAGCGGGCATTTGGGTTATACAGCGGAGATATGGTGTTGGGATTCTTTGGGGCTTCCCTCAAAGTTACCAGGTTGGTCTTAAATAATTATGGTAGAATTTGAGACAAGGTCATATTGAGCCGAGTGAACTGTCTTTGTGGTCTCTCCACCCTTTATTGATTGTTGTGTTGCGGAGCAACTGTGGGTCTTGATATCACTACCGCATTTACTGCTTTACAGTGTTCAAGTCTGCTTGGGTTCCTCGAGCCATAGACTGCACTAGCTTCTTTCTTACCAGTGAAAGGCTTCTTTACTGCACTTGATGGCGTATCCTTCTGTGTCTTACCACTTTAGATACCAGCTTCTACTCTCTCCCCAGTTAGGATCAACTCAGTAAACCCAGATGACGAATTGCCGATCAGATGATTGAAAAATGGACCAGACAACGTCCCTAGAAACATGTCAACCAACTCCCAAATCGACAAAGAGGGTTGGACTCTTCCATCCAAATCTCTCCACTTCTGAGCATAGTCCTTAAATCCTTCACTTGCACCCATGGACATACCCTGAAGCTTAGTACGAGTGGGAGCAAGGTCGGTGTTATATTGGTATTGCCTGTAGAAAGCAGCAACAAGGTCCTCCAAGCTTCGGACGTTGGCTCCTTCCAACTGATAAAACCATTCAAGCTGAGTTCCTGACAGACTATCTTGAAAGAAATTCACCCACAAATTTCTATCAGCTGTGTAAGGTTGGATATTTCTGACGTACGAGCGGAGATGGAGTTTTGGACAGGATACTCCATCGTACTTGGCAAAAACTGGTGCTTTTAACTTATGAGGGATCACCACCCCAGATGCCAGTCCCGAATCTTTGAAATCCAAACCAGGGATCTTCTGACACTCCATAGCACTTAGACGGTCTTCAAGTTTCCTGTACCTATCCTCAGCAGGAGGATATTGCTCCTGATCATAATTTGTATCATTATCAGAAACTGCGGGACTGGGGCCCTTTTCTTCTTCTTGGTCCTCCCCTCCTTTGGATGAAAAGGACAAATGAGCTTGTTGTTTCAACCTATCCCCAAACCTTTTGCCCATACTCAGAAGAACAACCTTCTTCTTCTTCTTCTTCTTCTTCTTCTTCTTCTCTTTCTCTTTCTGAATGAGAGTTTTCAAATCCTCTTGCCCTTTATCCAAACTCAAGAACATCTCATGAAATTCGGCATTTTGTGCCTGAAGATCTGGGATAGCTTGATCGGAAGACATTTCTGCTGAAATAAACAGCGAAGAAGATGAAAAACCTGTAATGGTACTTGTAATGGTGTGCATGATAATGGGATGTGTATGTAATGATTTCAAAGACTTTGGGAGATTTAGATTTGCAAACCAAGAAATAAAAAAACTTTATTAGATTAACTGGTAAAAAGGTTCAACAATGCCTTTTAAGGCGTTTAAAAAGAAATAAACGAAAAACAAATCTAAACTAGAAAAATCAAAATCAGAAATCCCATGGACGCTTCCCCTTCGTGCTGATGTAGTCATTGATTGTTCTCTCATTCTCAAGTTTCCTGGTGAGCTTCGATATCTTCCTCTCTTGCTCATGGTACTTTTCCCGTTAGGTATCCCTCTCCTCCTTCAGTTGAATCCAAGATCTCTTCAATGCCACGAGATCAGTGGGCATGTAGGGATAAAAGACTGTATAAGGATTGCCTTCTTCATTGGTAGGCTCCACAATCACTGACAACACAACTTCATAGGGCATCCCAAGCTTCTGAGCACGAGCTCAAACCCACTGGAGATTGGGCTGCATAGAGAGAGAAGTCCTTGGTCCTAGCTCTTAAGGGTCAGATTTGTTCACCATGCCCCAAGCTTGTATAAACCTTCGGCGATCCCCGTCAATATCCTCCTTGTAATCAAAGGCAATATCTGTAAGAAGTAGCTCATGAGGACCGTCTCTCCAAGCACGACCGAATTGGCGCAAAACCAAATAAGGGTTGTAGGTTATTCCCCCTCTGATTCAAAGCAACGGGACATTAGGGTATTCCCCATATCGATCAATGACAGAAGTGGTTTCCATAGCCTTAGAACTCCAAAGAATGTATGTATGGGAAAGGGACATTATCCTGTAAGACCATCCTAAACCTTCCTCATTCTTCAACACATACTTGGGGAGGTGCGAAATAAACCACCTCCCCAGCAGCGGCATGCAACACATGCGAGTCCCTCTTCTTCGCACAGTACGATTATAGAGGGCATGCAGGATATCAGCCAGAAGAGTAGGCACGGGATTGCGAAACAGGAAGATCTTAACCGCATTCACATCAATAAAGGAATCTGGATTAGGAAAGAGAACCAAATCGTAGATAAGGAGAGCCAAGATGTCATCAAAAGCCTGAAAATCCAAGTTATCCCGGAATAGTTGAGCTTGATCTATCATAAACTTGGCTAAGAAACCTTCAACCCCACTTCATGTCTCCCAGTTGGATATTACATCAGCCCGTCTCAGATGCAGAGCTGAAGCAATATCTTCTGGCCTAGGAGTCTCTTCCAAACCTGTGAAAGGCATCTACTCAAGGATAGATATGCCCAGTAAGTAAGAAACTCTTCCAAAGTGGGAACTTGCTGATAATCTGGGAAGGTGAAACAATGGTGCACAGGATCGAAGAACTGGAAAAGCACACTCATCATCTGCTCATCAAACCTTGAGGTAACCAAGCTAAGAAGCTGACCATGTCTTCTAATGAATGAAGAAGTATCAGAAACTTTTGAGACTAACTCTTTGAGTTGAGCAGGTATTTGCACAAAGTTAACTCGGATGGTGTTTCTGCGCATGGAAGCCATAATCTGCAAAACAGAACAAAGATAAATCCCCTCTGTCTTTGAAATGGTTAGTGTAATGAATTATGCATGCTATGTTATGATGCATGATGTCATGGTAAAATAAACAGCAGGTATAGCAGATAACAGACATGGCAAAGGCAAACAAGTCACACAAAAGTTCTTAAGTTTAACGCTTGCATGGGGTCTAGGTATTACTCTCTTGAAGTTCCGTTTGTTTTAACCTGTCCTAATAATAGTAACCGGGTTCTAGAGGTTCTCAATATCACTGACCGTCCTCCATCGGTCATGATTTCAGCTCACGCAATCTTTTCTTGCGGCCGGAACTATCTCGAGAGTATGGTCTCAATGAGTGTAGCATCGAGTATCAACCATTTCTCAACTTTACAGTGAAGCCGTCTATCTCACTACTTCCTAATGACCAATTTGGTAAATTATGGGTTCTAAGGTCAGTTGATGCTTAATGACACACATAGCAGTCCCGTATTCTCCTTGTTTCTCCACAAGGGATACCGGTACCAACCAATGTGCCACATCAACGTAGCTACTGCTTTAACTGTATCGGTCTACGCCGTACAGTTCCCTCACAGTTTATTGCTACTTACCTAAAAGGTGACCCCCAGATCCGGGTTAGGATCTATAGTAACTCCGAATACAAAACCCTTTAATAGTAAAGCAAAAAAAAAACAAGAGAAGCAATTTATGATGAACTAATCATAAGGTATACCCCACTTATCGAATCCCCAGTAGAGTCGCCAGTTCTATGATACAGTGGCAGAACCGGACTGTTTTAGGAAAATGCTGGTTTGCGTTTTGCGTTTGTGTTCGCAAAATGTTGCGGTAAGCAAGAGTCGCCACCGACTTTTATTTTATCCAACTGGAAAGGACAAAAGCACAGAAAAATTCCTTTTTTCGAGATTTTTGAGTACAGGGGGTAGATTATAGAAAGGGAAGGTATTAGCACCCTTTCTATTTGTAGTTTTCTACGGGATCTTAGTTACTTGCTCATCATTTTAAAAGTTTCTTCCGTTATTCTGTGTTTGTTTTGAAAACTTTATATTTTACTTTGTTTTAACCCTTGTATCAGTCCTCAAGAGTGTTACGAAGTTGTTTTGAAAACTTTGTTTGAAAAAAGGTGTAAGTGTGAAAAAGTTTGTTTTTTAGAAAGTAACTACTAGCATCTACCTAGTCGAAAAAAGAATGTTTCTGTTCTTGTTTCCTTTAGACAACGTCATCCCACTATTAGTGAGTAGGTAGGACCGTTGTTGGAGTTGTAAGGGTCAATTCGAAAGGGACGTACGATCACTAAAGCAATGTTAGGAGGTCTTAGTAATAACCCAAGTGTCTTAAGATCATATTCGAGGCAACATTTCCGAGGCAACATTTCCGAATGGGACATTTGATCTTTGTTTACACAAGAGAGCGACCACTAAAACACCCTATACTTAATGATCGTTTACCGAAGGCAACCGAAGTGAGAGTATACCCTAGGAGTGCGCATGTGGGAGTGATTTGATTTCAGTTATTATCTTTGCATATTTAGGGTTTGCTAACCATTTTTAAAATTAAGATAGAGTCTTGTCATGCAATCCTATTATCATACATCTAACAGTTAATATTTGCGAAAATTAAAATGCGGAAAAGTAAAACTACGCTATTACAAGGCTTCGGGGTAAGGGATTATTTACATAGCCAAAAACCCGTAAAACGATAAAAGAAAATCCTAATTAAACTATTACATCACATGAGCAGTTACATTAATATGGGAAAAATAATAAATGCGCGCGATGAATCGAGAACGAGAAAAATTTAGAGTTTTGACCCCGTCTAAACCTAATTGAAAGAAAAATCATTTTTTTGTGTTTTTCATTATTTTGAGAAAATAAGGCTTTAATTAAATAAGTAGAAACCTAATTACTAATTAATTTAAATTAAGAAAAATAATTAATTTGACCTATTTTTGTATTTTTATTTAATTGAGAAAAGAATTAAAAATTAGATCAAGAACAAACCTAGTTTTCTAATTGATTTTAAATTATTTACAAAAAAAAAGGTTAGAAATATCCTAAAATCAAATTTAACTATTTATTAAATTAAATTTGATGAAAATAAAATCTAAATCTAAGTTTGTGAAAATTGATTTTATGAGTTTTTTGCAACAAAAAGAATTAATTTGTGTTAGAAAATAATTTAAACAAAATTAATAAATAAAAGGAAAAAATATAAAAGAAAAAAGAGATGGGCATGGTTTAGTAGCAATGGAGGGGGTGTCAATTGCATTTTCTGAACCCAAAACTCCTTGGCCCATGTTGACTTTCCAGATCCTGCATGCTTGCTTGACTAGGGTGCATTGTGAACCTCCAAATGATGGACCTTGGATCTAGCTTGTTGGTGTCTTGGATGATGAGATATTGATGATGCACGGTGGATGTCCTGGAGGCTTGTACACCTGATCATGTAAAATAAAATAGTTTTGAACAAATATGGGGGACCTGGGAATCGAACCCAGGCCCTTTGGCAATTTCCCTTGTCCAATGACCATCTGAGCTAGCGCGCTTTGTTCTATACCTAATGCCAAAATAAAATTATATAGAAAAAACGAAATAATGGATTATAAAATGCGTGCAGTTTGAATAGGCGAATCAGGGAGTGCCACGCCATCCTTCTTCTTCCTCCCTCTGTTGGCGAAAGTCCGGAACTTTTACCTACGGACAAAGGGTGTAGGTATAACCCTTGTCCATTCCAAAACCACATCCCTGCATGATAAATCAATTCCAGTGGTACCAATCAGCTTGTTACAATCTCACGAGCATCATGGTACCACTCTCCATGGCTAATTGTTCCTGCAAGCAAAACCCCTAAAAACGAAACCAAAACCCTAATCATGGCAACTTTCTGTATGGTTAACAAATATGAAATTAAGTATTATCATTAGCTTGCAAATGTTTCAAGGATTCAAAATATATAAACAAATCATGCTAAGAGTGCCAGGATTATGATATGTAATCTCAAAAAAGCATGGAGGTCGTGGGATACTTACAACACGTATCTGGGCATGAAAATGCTTGCTAATGATTGGGATAGAGTCCTTGGATGCCCAGCAAATGAATGGTATGCTTAGAATGGCTTGAGGAATCTTGGAACTATGAAATCAAATTTCCACTTTTCTATGAAATTTTGAGATTTGTTCTTCTCTTCTCACGCCTTCAATTTCTTTCTTTTTTGATCTGCACTTGTCCTATATGTACCCTAGAATGAATTAGGTTACAAACGTGCTTCAAATCTTTCTCAATTAAGATGATTGAATTATGATTTGATTCTTATGTAAATCTTTCCAAATCAAGCTAAATCCAATCTTTTTGTGTCCAAATGAAGCTTGCATGATTTGATTCTTCTTCCAGCTGTATGAGAGACCTAAATATGCACAAAATCTCAAGCTTTGATTAGTTTTGATATTTTCATGATTTTATTTTGATTTAATTGAAATAAAAATCAAAATAAAGACAAGTGGGAAGGATCATGTATCGTGGGTCATGTTACAAACTCAATGCAAGCATAAAAAGTTGGGCCCATTTGACAAAAATTGCAATTTTGGCCACTTTTTACTTTTGGCAATTTTGGAAAAAGGTCAACTTTACCAATGCATAACTCCCTCAATTTTGACCCTAGAGATGTGTTCTTGGATTTTTTAGAAATCTTAAGATGTCCTCTAAGCAAACCTTTTAGTATCATCTGAATTTAGTGTTCGATGTTCATGTATGAAGCTTTTACAAAAAAGTGTTTTTATTGACTATTCAAAATGACCTATAATGTCCAAATTTATATTTTCTTGTGAGTGCATATTTTGAACTTCTTATATGTATATTAATTGTAGGGCATTGCATCCTCTTCAAAGTGAGCTTTGGATGGGTCATTTTTGATAAAATATGAGAAAGTTATGCTTGGTCAAAGTTGAGTTGACTTTTCCTGCAAAACCCTAATTTAGCAACTTTTGGGTTTTGATAAATTATGAGCAATCCTTGAGGAATAATGATCAACCCTTGATAAAATTATGAATAACACTTCAAAATGAGGATGTTGACCAAAAATCTTAAAGTTTGACTGTATGTGGGACACAGTTGACTTTTGCCCTAGCATAGTCGATTTTCAGGATTTTGAGCAATTGACCGAGCAAACATCCTCTGCAAGGCTTGAAACTTGACATGGATGATCTTGAGAAAATATTAGGACAATGTTGAGCATTTAGGATCCTTTGGACTCAAGTACCTTGATGCAAACTGAAACCCTAATTTGAGGTAGACTGCCTTATGAGAGAGTTTGCCTGGTCAACCCTTGGACTTCCTTGAGCAATTTGAGGACCTCACTTGACATGTATTGAGAAATATGGGAGGGAAAATTTTGGGGTACAACAACTTCCCCTATTCAATCTTCTTAAACCTGAGGATGTAGATTGGCTTGCTTGCCTTTCGTGATCCGAAGGTGGAAGATGATTGAACACTAGAGTGCCCAAAAATTTCCACTCGCATGAGGTGGTACTTGTCTTGTGATGTCGGGAATGGGCTTATAGATTCCATTTGGAGATTTATGACGGAGGATGGGCTTAAAGATGCCATCAGAAGAAGTGTCGATCGCATAAGAGATTCCTTTACAAGAGCCTGTATACCTGTTGTTGAGGAGGATTTCGCTGGGGGAATGCTGGTCTCTATCTTGAGAGAAATAGAATTTTAGGAGCTTCAGTCATCCATTATTCTACTTGGAAATCATCTCTTAGTCTGGGAGGTGAAAATGAACTACTATCTGGTCGTGTTCCAGGCTTTACAGTGATTTGCTGAGGAAAATAAGACCGACTACTATCTGGTCGTGCTCCAGGCTTTACAGTGACTTACTGGGGAGATGAGATTAAACTTTCTATCTGGTCGTTCTCCAGGCATTGCAATTTCTATATTCTTATCTGGTCGTACTCCAGGCTTCAAAAGGAATTAAGTTGTTATCCGGTCGCATCCGGGCTTCAACTTGAATTTAAGGCATACTAATATCAGGTCGATTCCGGGCTTCTTAGTAATTGGCCAGGTAAACTTCAATTTGGTCAAAATCCAAGCTTCGCAGTGTCTTATACTGTTATTTGGTCGATTCCAAGCTTTAGTCCTTTACCGCTATCTGGTCGTAATCCAGGCTTCGCAACTTCTTACTTCTTATCTGGTCGTGTTCCAGGCTTCAGAAGAAAACAAGTGGTTATCCGGTCACATCCGAGCTTCCATTTGATTTTAGGGCCTACTAATATCCAGTCGATTTCCGGGCTTCATAGTAATTGGTCGGGTAGACTATTATTTGGTCAAAATCCAAGCTTCACAGTGTCCCCTACTGTTATCTGGTCGTAGTCCCAGGCTTTAGCGTCTTTTGCCTCTATCTTGTCGTAATCCAGGCTTCACGGTGTCTTATACCGTTATCTGGTCGAATCCAAGCTTCATAGTGTCCTGTACTGCTATCTGGTCGATTTCTAGGCTTCAAAATACCTTGTTAAGCTGTTTTCTGATCGATTTTCGGGCTTCACCGCTTGTGTTTATGATATACCACTATCTGGTCGACTCCAGGCTTCATGGTGTTTTGTACTGCTATATGGTCGATTTCCAGGCTTTACAGTATTTTTCTGGGGATTTAACTATTTTCTGGTAGTATCTGGGCTTCATAGCTTGCATTTAAGAGATACCACTATCTGGTCGATTCCAGGCTTCGTAGTATTTGGAGAAATCAAGATATTATCCGGTCGAATCCGGTCTTCATAACTTGAACTAGAATAGAAATCTTAGCACCGATTTGACTGAACCATAGAAACTTGTGAGAATTTTATTGTATCTTTCCCTGAAAGGTAAAGAGTTAGTCGTATGTATGTCATGATGTATGACATGTATCGAGTAATGATGCTCTCAAAATAAATGAGATTGTGTTGTATGATGCGTATGCGCATGCCATGATGTATGGATATGTGATGTTCTTGTGATGTTTTCTAGCTGAGGAAAATAAATCTCGGACGACTGCTGGAGAGTACATAGAGTTGAGTTATTCACGCTCGCTAGGGGTAACGTCCGAAGATGATTTGAGAATAAATTGGCGGGAAAATGACTCTGTGGGGAAGAGAGATATTCTGCTAGAAGATCTACTGATCTGGAGAAATATCCTAAATTGGGGATGAATTATCGTTGCTGGTGATAATGAGCTCTGTCGGGGATTGAATTTCTGTCTGTGGAAGAAATAAACTCTGATGGGGATAATCTTCTATTGCTGGTGATAGATAAACTCTGCTTGGGGAGAATTAACACTAATTTTTTTAGATACCTTTTACTCTGCGGGGTGTGTATGAACTTATAGTCATAATCTCAAGCTGGCTTCGTCCCTGTACCTGGTGCGTAGAGCAACTATCAGGTTTGGGCACTTCTGTTTGCCCTTGTTCCTGAAATTACCAATAATCGTCTTTTGTTTCGCATGTAAATATTTATGAGTAGCAATTATTGTCAAATGCATATATCAAAAATGAATCATTGGACGTCCTTGCAAAAAAAAAACAGAAAAAGAAAAACATTTTTTGAAATTTATTGTAAAATGAATTGTATTGATTTTTGAAGTTGGCCTATAATAGTCGTTTTTACAGGAGGCTGACATCCTAGTAAGAGAACGCCGCCAAGAGATAGAAATTATACAATTTGTGAGAAACAAAGAAAAACAACTATGTGAACAATCCCACTGGGTTCCAACTCTACTATTGCCTTTATATATTCGAGCGTCTCATCACTTTACTACTTGGTTGAAGGTAGATTAGATTGATTGGCGTCGTCCGAGCTTGATAGTCGACACCGAAGTCTGGTTGCAAGATGATCCAATGAGACATAGTGTTACGCTTTAATCCCGAATTTTTGCTTGGACCGCCCTTTCGGGTTTTTAGTCCACCAGGATACCCTTTTTTGCCCAAGCCGCCTTTTCAGGTTTTCGACTTGCCGGGTGTACAATTCTCTTTTCATTTTCATCCCTTACTTTTGCCCGAACCCTTTTGGTTCGCTGGGAAGTCCTTATTTTTGCCTAGGCCAGTCAACCTAGCGGGTCTTTGATTATGCGTAGTATTTTTTCACTATGTCTGTATTGACGGGGTGAGGAAGGTCGTCACCATCCATGGTGGTTAGAATCATAGCTCCTCTTGAGAAAATGTTCTTAACCACAAATGGCCCTTCGTATGTGGGGGTCCATTTTCCCCTGGGATCACCTTGCGGTAGTATGATGCGTTTGATCACCAGATCCCCGACTTGATATTCTTGGCGTCTGACTTTCTTGTTAAAATACTTGATCATTCGCTTTTGATACGTTTGACCATGACAAATAGCAGTAAGTCTCTTCTCGTCGATTAGGTTCAGCTGATCAAGCCGGGTCTAGATCCAATCGTCTTTGCTCAAACATGCATCCTTCATAATCCGGAGAGAGGGTATCTGGACTTCAATGGGTAGGACTGCCTCCATGCCATACACCAGAGAGTAGGGTGTTGCCCCAGTCGAAGTTCATGTTGAGGTACGGTACCCATGAAGAGCGAATGGTAACATCTCATGCCAATCTTTGTAGGTCACCGTCATCTTCTGCACAATCTTCTTGATGTTCTTGTTAGCTGCTTCAACAGCCCCGTTCATCTTCAACCGGTAGGGAGAAGAGTTGTGATTCTGTATCTTAAACTGTTTGCAGAGCTCGGGGATCATTGTATTGTTGAGATTTATACCATTGTCCATAATGATCCTCTCTGGTACACCGTATCGACAAATCAGATTGTGTCTGATAAACCGCGCCACAACGTTCTTGGTTACTTTAGCAAAGGAAGCTGCCTCAACCCACTTCGTAAAGTAATCAATTGCTACCAGAATTAAACGATGCCCGTTAGACGCAGTAGGTCTGATCTTGCCGATCATGTCGATGCCCCACATTGCAAAAGGCCAAGGAACTGTCAAAACATTCAGAGGAACTGGAGGTATATGCACCATACCAGTATAGACTTGGCACTTATGACAGGTCCGAGAATGCTGATAACAATCGGCTTCCATAGTAGATCAATAATAACATGCCCGTAGTATTTTCTTTGTCATGGTATGTCCATTGGAATGAGTTCCAAAGGTACCTTCATGTAGCTCTACCATAATCCTTTCTGACTCGCTTTTGTCTACACACCGCAGTAAAATTGAATAAGGATACCATTACTGATGAAGAACTTTGCCGTGAATCTCCTCAGAAACTTCTTATCATTAACAAATGCACCCTCGGGGTACTCTTGAGCCTCAAGATACCTCTTGACCTCGTGAAACTAGGGTTTATCTGCTACCTCTTCAGTCTCGATGTCACATCAATGTGCGAGTCCATCCAACCTCTCAATGGTAATCTGAGGAGCTTTATTGCCCCACCTAACCTTGAACATAGAAGACATGGTGGCTAGCGCGACCGCTAACTGATTATCTTCTCTCGGAAAGTGTTCAAAGGTTATCTCCTCAAAGTGTGGGAGAAATGTCACTACATATTCTTTGTAAGGAATAAGATTTGGGTGCTTCTTATCCCACTCTCCTTTGATCTGACTGATCACTAGAGCGGAATCTCCGAATACACTCAAGAACTTAATCCTTAAGTCAATAGCGGCATGAAGGCCCATGATGCATGCTTCATACTCCACCATATTGTTGGTGCAGTTAAAACATAATCGGGTGGTGAACGGAGTATGACAGCCCTTAGGAGATATGATCACGGCGCCAATTCCATTACCCAACGCGTTTGATGCTCCATCAAAATACATAGACCATCGGGATCCTTCCTCAGGTCCTTCATCCGGTCCAGGTTCTTCACAGTCGGTCACCAACATGATGTTCTCATCCGGGAACTCGAAATTCATGGATTGGTAATCATCCACGGCCTGATGCGCCAAATGATCCGCTAACACACTCCCCTTGATTGCTTTTATGGTTGTGTATTGGATGTCGTACTCAGTTAAGATCATCTTCCATCTTCCTATTCTTCCGGACAAGGCAGGCTTTTGAACATATACTTGATTGGATCCATCTTTGATATCAATAAGGTGGTGTGAGTCAGCATATACTGTCTCAGTCGGCGAGCAGCCCATGCCAAAGCGCAGCAAGTTTTCTTAAGCAGTGAGTATCGGGTCTCACAGTCGGTAAACTTTTTGCTAAGGTAGTAAATAGCATGCTCTTTTCAGCCAAACTCGTCATGTTGCCCCAGCACGCACCCCATTGAATTATCCAGTACTGTCAAGTATAAGATCAAAGGTCTTCCTTCAACTAGAGGCATCAAAATTTGTGGCTCTTGGAGGTATTCCTTGATCCTTTCGAAAGCGGTCTGACATTCATCATTCCACTTTACCACTTGATCTTTCTTCAGCAGCTTGAAGATGGGCTCACAAGTAGCGGTCAGGTGTGAAATGAATCTGGCAATGTAATTTAGACATCCCAAAAAGCCTCTGACTTCCTTTTTTGTGCGGGGAGCCGACATCTCCTATATAGCCTTCACCTTTGCAGGATCCACCTGAATACCTTTATCACTGACGACGAAACCCAGCAGCTTACCAGACCTTACTCCGAAGGTGCACTTGTTTGGGTTCAGCCTTAACTTGTAAGTCTTCAACCTGTCAAATAGATTATGGAGATGGTCAAGGTGTTCTTCCTCAGTTTGGGATCGGGCGATTATGTCATCAACATAAACCTCAATCTCATGGTGAATCATGCCGTGGAACAAAGCGACCATGGCGCGCTGATAAGTTTCCCCAGCATTCTTCAACCCGAATGGCATGACCTTGTAGCAAAAGGTGCCCCATTGCGTAACAAAGGTTGTCTTCTCCATGTCTTCGGCAGTAATCTTGATTTGATTGTAACCAGAAAAACCATCCATAAAGGAGAAGATCTTATGTTGCGCGGTGTTGTCAACCAGAACATCGATGTAAGGAAATGGGAAATCATCTTTGGGGCTCGCCCTGTTCAGATCTCTATAGTCCACACACATTCGTACCTTACCATCCTTCTTAGGCACCAGAACCACGTTGGCAACCCACTGTGGGTAAGAAGTAACTGCTAGAAATCCGGTGTCAAACTATTTCATGACCTCAATTTTTATTTTCTCAGACATCTCAAGGCGCATACGGCGAACCTTCTGCTTTACCGGAGGACAATCTTCTTTCGTTGGCAGGCGGTGTACCATAATATCAGTGTCTAAACAAGGTATATCTTCATAACACCAAGCGAAGATCTCAACATAGTCGCGTAGAATCTGTATCAACCATTGCTTGATACTAGGCTCCATATTTGCACCTATCTTGACCTCTTTCTTGTCTTCCTCTGTACCCAAATTCACTGATTCTGCTGGCTCTTCATGGGGTTGTATGGCCCTCTCTTCCTGTAGTAACAGTCTAGCAAGTTCCCCAGGCACTTCACAATCATCCTCACCTTCGTCCTCGGCTTGGTTGATCAGATTTTCGAAGTCATAAATGGCAGTAGCAGAGTTGTTATCAATGGAATCCAGAGTGGATGTGGATCTGCATTATGATATGTGAGTGTGTGTAAGACAATATCTGTTTTTATAAAGTGCGAGATAGAAAAGAAAAACAAGGAGCGTAAAATTTGTAATGCAAGAAATCATCCAATGCTTTATTGATGATATATGAAAATGACAAATAATAAGCCCTCACAAACAAAGCCAGGGTGCCTCGGGCAAGGCACCGGGTCGTAAAGTTTCAAACTATCTGTTACAAATCTCAAAACAAAAGTCTATTACTGTTTAATAAAAGAAATGGGCACGAAGTCCTTCTCCGTCCAGTTGGTAGTTGGGTAGATCCAGCTGTCGATATATGACTCTTCTTCATCATCCTCATCTTTTGTGGCGGAGACAACCTCAATAGCATTGATTCCCGAGTCACTCTTAAGAATGGGTGCAGTTATGACGTTGGGCTTCTCCAGAGCGTCAAACTCAATCTCTTTAGCTTAGATCAAGTCTTATATCTTATTTTTAAGGCCCATCAGTTGTTTGTATCATGACCTGGGCCATCGTAGTGATAGGCGCATCGAGCATTTGGGTTATACAGCGGAGATATGGTGTTGGGATTCTTTGGGGCTTCCCTCAAAGTTACCAGGTTGGTCTTAAATAATTATGGTAGAATTTGAGACAAGGTCATATTGAGCCGAGTGAACTGTCTTTGTGGTCTCTCCACCCTTTATTGATTGTTGCATTGCGGAGCAACTGTGGGTCTTGATATCACTACCGCATTTACTTCTTTACAGTGTTTAAGTCTGCTTGGGTTCCTCGAGCCATAGACTGCACTAGCTTCTTTCTTACCAGTGAAAGGCTTCTTTACTGCACTTGATGGCGTATCCTTCTGTGTCTTACCACTTTGGATGCCAGCTTCTACTCTCTCCCCAGTCAGGATCAACTCAGTAAACCCAGATGACGAATTGCCGATCAGATGATTGAAAAATGGACCAGACAACGTCCCTAGAAACATGTCAACCAACTCCCAGATCGACAAAGGGGGTTGGACTCTTCCAGCCAAATCTCTCCACTTTTGAGCATAGTCCTTAAATCCTTCACTTGCACCCATGGACGTACCCTGAAGCTTAGTACGAGTGGGATCAAGGTCGGCGTTATATTGGTATTTCCTGTAGAAAGCAGCAACAAGGTCCTCCCAGCTTCGGACGTTGGCTCCTTCCAACTGATAAAACCATTCAAGCTGAGTCCTTGACAGACTATCTTGAAAGAAATTCACCCACAAATTTCTATCAGCTGTGTAAGGTTGGATTTTTCTGACGTACGAGCGGAGATGGAGTTTTGGACAGGATACTCCATCGTACTTGGCAAAAACTGGTGCTTTGAACTTATAAGGGATCACCACCCCAGATGCCAGTCCCGAATATTTGAAATCCAAACCAGGGATCTTCTGACACTCCATAGCACTCAGACGGTCTTCAAGTTGCATGTACCTATCCTCAGCAGGAGGATATTGCTCATGATCATAATTTGTATCATTATCAGAAACTGCAGGACTGGGGCCCTTTTCTTCTTCTTGGTCCTCCCCTCCTTTGGATGAAAAGGAAAAATGAGCTTGTTGTTTCAACCTATCCCCAAACCTTTTGCCCATACTCAGCAGAACGACCTTCTTCTTCTTCTTCTTCTTCTTCTTCTTCTTTTTCTTCTCTTTCTCTTTCTGAATGAGAGTTTTCAAATCCTCTTGCCCTTTAGCCAAACTCAAGAACATCTCTTGAAATTGGGCATTTTATGCCTGAAGATATGTGATAGCTTGATCGGAAGACATTTCTGCTGAAATAAACAGCGAAGAAGATGAGAAACCTGTAATGGTACTTGTAATGGTGTGCATGATAATGATATGTGTATGTAATGATTTCAAAGACTTTGGGAGATTTAGATTTGCAAACCAAGAAATAAAAAAACTTTATTAGATTAACTGGTAAAAAGGTTCAACAATGCCTTTTAAGGCATTTACAAAGAAATAAACGAAAAACAAATCTAAACTAGAAAAATCAAAATCAGAAATCCCATGGACGCTTCCCCTTCGTGCTGATGTAGTCATTGATCATTCTCTCATTCTCAAGTTGCCTGGTGAGCTTCGAGATCTTCCTCTCTTGCTCATGGTACTTTTCCCGTTAGGTATCCCTCTCCTCCTTCAGTTGAATCTAAGATCTCTTCAATGCCACGAGATCAGTGGGCATGTAGGGATAAAGGACTGTATAAGGATTGCCATCTTCATTGGTAGGCTACACAATCACTGGCAACACAACTTCATAGGGCATCCCAAGCTTCTGAGCACGAGCTCGAACCCACTGGAGATTGGGCTGCATAGAGAGATAAGTCCTTGGTCCTAGCTCTTGGGGGTCAGATTTATTCACCATGCCCCAAGCTTGTATAAACCTTCGGCGACGCCCGTCAATATCCTCCTTGTAATCAAAGGTAATATCTATAAGAAGTAGCTCATGAGGACCGTCTCTCCGAGCACGACCGAATTGGCGCAAAACCAAATAAGGACTGTAGGTTATTCCCCCTCTGATTCAAAGTAACGGGACATTAGGGTATCCCCCATATCGATCAATGACAGAAGTGGTTTCCATAGCCTTAGAAATCAAAAGAATGTATGTATGGGCAAGGGACATTATCCTGTAAGACCATCCTAAACCTTCCTCATTCTTCAACACAGACTTGGGGAGGTGCAAAATAAACCACCTCGCCAGCAACGGCTTGTAACACATGAGAGTCCCTCTTCTTCGCACAGTACGAGTATAGAGGGCATGCAGGATATCACCCAGAAGAGTAGGCACATGATTGCGAGACATGAAGATCTTAACCGCATTCACATTAATAAAGGAATATGGATTCGGAAAGAGAACCAAACCGTAGATAAGGAGAGCCAAGATGTCTTCAAAATCCTGAAAATCCAAGTTATCCCAGAATAGTTGACCTTGATCTATCGGAAACTTGGCTAAGAAACCTTCAACCCACTTCGTGTCTCCCAGTTGGATATTACATCGGCCCGTGTCAAATGTAGAGCTGAAGCAATGCCTTCTGGCCTATGAGTCTCTTCCAAACCTGTGAAGGGAATCTGGTCAAGGATAGATATGCCCAGTAAGTAAGAAACTCTTCCAAAATGGGAACTTGTTGATAATCCGGGAAGGTGAAACAATGGTGCACAGGATCGAAGAACTGGAAAAACACACTCATCATCTGCTCATCAAACCTTGAGGTAACCAAGCTAAGAAGCTGACCATATCTTCTAATGAATGAAGAAGTATCAGAAACTTTTGAGACTAACTCTTTGAGTTGAGCAGGTATTTGCACAAAGTTAACTCGGATGGTGTTTCTGCGCATGGAAGCCATAATCTGCAAAACAGAACAAAGATAAATCCCCTCTGTCTTTGAAATGGTTAGTGTAATGAATTATGCATGCTATGTTATGATGCATGATGTCATGTTAAAACAAACAGCAGGTATAGCAGATAATAGACATGGCAAAGGCAAACAAGTCACACAAAAGTTCTTAAGTTTAACGCTTGCATGGGGCCTAGGTATTACTCTCTTGAAGTTCAATTGGTTTTAACCTGTCTTAATAATAGTAACCGGGTTCTAGAGGTTCTCAATATCATTGACCATCCTCCATCGGTCATGGTTTCAGCTCACGCAATCTTTTCTTGCGGCATGAACTATCTCGAGAGTATGGTCTCAATGAGTGTAGCATCGAGTATCAACCAGTTCTCAACTTTATAGTGAAGCCGGCTATCTCACTACTTCCTAATGACCAATTTGGTCAATTATGGGTTCTAAGGTCAGTTGATGCTTAATGACACACATAGCAGCCTCGTATTCTCCTCGTTTCTCCACAAGGGATACCGGTACCAACCAATGTGCCACATCAACGTAGCTACTACTTCAACCGTATCAGTCTACGCCGTACAGTTCCCTCACAGTTTATTGCTACTTACCTAAAAGGTGTCCCCCAGATCCGCATTGGAACTATAGTAACTCCCAATACAAAACCCTTAAATAGTAAAGCAAATAAAATAAACAAGAGAAGGAATTTATGATAAACTAATCCTAAGGTATACCTCACTTATCGAATCCCCAGCAGAGTCGCTAGTTTTTTGATACGGTGGCAGAACCGGACTATTTTAGGAAAATGCTGGTTTGCGTTTTGCGTTTGTGTTTGCAAATTGTCGCGGTAAGCAAGAGTCGCCACCGACTTTTATTTTATCCAACTGGAAAGGACAAAACCACAGAAAAATTCCTTTTTTCGAGAATTTTGAGTACAAGGGGTATATTATAGAAAGGGAAGGTATTAGCACCCTTTCTATCCGTAGTTTTCTACGGGCTCTTAGGTACTTGCTCATCATTTTAAAAATTGCTTCCATTTTTGTGTTTGTTTTGAAAATATTTTGTTTTACTTTGTTTTAACCCTTGTATCAGTCTTCAAGAGTGTTACGAAGTCATTTTGAAAACTTTGATTGAAAAAAGGTGTAAGTGTGAAAAAGTTTGTTTTTTAGCAAGTACCTACTAGCATCTACCTACTCGAAAAAAGAATGTTTCTGTTCTTGTTTCCTTTATACAACTCTATCCCACTATTGGTGAGGAGGTAGCACCACCGTCGGATTTGTAAGGGTCAATTCGAAAGGGATGTACGATCACTAAAGCAATGTTAGGAGGTCTTAGTAATAACTCAAGTGTCTTAAGATCATATTCGAGGCAACATTTCCGAGGCAACCTTTCCGAGGCATCATTTTCGAGGCAACATTTCCGAATGGGACATTTGATCTTTGTTTAGACAAGAGAGCGACCACTAAAACACCCTATACTTAATGATCGTTTACCGAAGGCAACCGAAGTGAGAGTATACCCTAGGAGTGCGCATGTGCGAGTGATTTGATTTCAGTTATTATCTTTGCATATTTAGGGTTTGCTAACCATTTTTAAAATTAACATACAGTCTTGTCATGCAATCCTATTATCATACATCTAACAGTTAATATTTGCGAAAATTAAAATGCAGAAAAGTAAAACTACGCAATTACAAGGCTTCGGGTTAAGGGATTAATTACATAGGCAAAAACCCGTAAAACGATAAAAGAAAATCATAATTAAACTATTACATCCCGTGAGCAGTTACATTAATATGGTAAAAATAATAAATGCGCGCGATGAATCGAGAACGAGAAAAAATTAGGGTTTTGACCCTGTCTAAACCTAATTGAAAGAAAAATCATTTTTTTGTGTTTTTGATTATTTTGAGAAAATAAGGCTTTAATTAAATAAGTACAAACCTAATTACTAATTAATTTAAATTAAGAAAATAATTAATTTGACCTATTTTTGTATTTTTATTTAATTGAGAAAAGAATTAAAAATTAGAACAAGAACAAACCTAGTTTTCTAATTGATTTTAAATTATTTACAAAAAAAAAGGTTAGAAATATCCTAAAATTAAATTTAACTATTTATTAAATTAAATTTGATGAAAATAAAACCTAAATCTAAATTTGTGAAAATTGAATTTATGAGTTTTTTGCAAAAAAAGAATTAATTTGTGTTAGAAAATAATTTAAACAAAATAAATAAATAAAAGGAAAAAATATAAAAGAAAAAAGAGATGGGTCTGGTTTAGTAGCAATGGAGGGGGTGTCAATTGCATTTTCTGAACCCAAAACTCCTTGGCCCACGTTGACTTTCCAGATCCTGCATGCTTGCTTGACAAGGGTGCATTGTGAACTTCCAAAGGATGGCCCTTGGATCTAGCTTGTTGGTGGCCTAGATGATGAGATATTGATGATGCATGGTGGATGTCCTGGAGGCTTGTACACCTGATCATGTAAAAGAAAATAGTATTGAACAAATATGGGGGACCTGGGAATTGAACCCAAGCCCTTTGGCAATTTTCCTTGTCCATTGACCATCTGAGCTAGCGCGCTTTGTTGTATACCTAATGCCAAAATAAAATTATATGGAAAAAACAAAATAATGGATTATAAAACGCATGCAGTTTGAATAGGAGAATCAGGGAGTGCCACGCCATCCTTCTTCTTCCTCCCTTCGTTGGCAAAAGTACAGAACTTTTACCTACGGACAAAGGGTGTAGGTATAACCCTTGTCCATTCCAAAACCTCATCCCTGCATGATAAATCAATTCCAGTGGTACCAATCATCTCGTTGCAATCTCACGAGCATCATGGTACCACTCTCCATGGCTAATTATTCCTGCAAGCAAAACCCCTAAAAATGAAACCAAAACTCTAATCATGGCAACTTTCTGTATGGTTAACAAAAAAGAAATTAAGTATTATCATTAGCTTGCAAATGTTTCAAGTATTCAAAATATATAAACAAATCATGCTAAGAGTGCCAGGATTATGATATGCAATCTCAAAAAATCATGGAGGTCGTGGGATACTTACATCACGTATCTGGGCATGAAAATGCTTGCTAATGATTGGGATAGAGTCCTTGGATTATCAGCAAACGAATGGTATTCTTAGAATGGCTTGAGGAAGCTTGGAACTATGAAATCAGATTGCCACTTTTCTATGAAATTTTGAGATTTGTTCTTCTCTTCTCACACCTTCAATTTCTTTCTTTTTTGATCTGCACTTGTCCTATATGTACCCTAGAATGAATTAGGTTACAAACGTGCTTCAAATCTTTCTCAATTAAGATGATTGAATTATGATTTGATTCTTATGTAAATCTTTCCAAATCAAGCTAAATCCAATCTTTTTGTGTCCAAATGAAGCTTGCACGATTTGATTCTCCGTCCAGCTGTATAAGAGACCTAAACATGCACAAAATCTCAAGCTTTTATTAGTTTTGATATTTTCATGATTTTATTTTGATTTTATTTGATTTAATTGAAATAAAAATCAAAATAAATGAAAAAAAATAAAATAAAGACAAGTGGGAAGGATCATAGGTCGTGGGTCATGTTACAAACTCAATGCAAGCATAAAAAGTTGGGCCCATTTGACAAAAATTGCAATTTTGGCCACTTTTGACTTTTGGCAATTTTGCAAAAAAGGTCAACTTTACCAATGCATAAATCCTTCAATGTTGACCCTAGAGATGTGTTCTGGGACTTTTTAGAAAGCTTAATATGTCCTCTAAGCAACCCTTTTGTTCTCATCTAAATTGAGCCTTCCATGTTCATGTTTGAAGCTTTGACAAAAAAGTATTTTTGTTGACTTTTCAAAATGACCTATAATGTCCAAATTTATATCTTCTTGTGAGTGCATATTTTGAATTTGGGAGATGAATATGAATTTTATGTAATTGCATCCTCTTCAAAATTAGCTTTGGATGATTCATTTTTGATGAAATATGAGAAAGTTATGCTTGGTCAAAGTTGAGTTGACTTTTCCTGCAAAACCCTAATTTAGCAACTTTTGGGTTTTGATGAATTGTGAGAAATACTAGAGGAATCATGATCAACCCTTGATAAAATGATGAATAACACTTCAAAATGAGGATGTTGACCAAAAATCTTGAAGTTTGATTGTATGTGGGACAAAGTTGACTTTTTCCTTAGCATAGTCGATTTTCAGGCTTTTGAGCAATTGACCGAGCAAACTTCCTCTGCAAGGCTTGAAACTTGACATGAATGATATTGAGAACATATTAGGACAATTGTGAGCATTTAGGATCCTTTGGACTCAAGTACGTTGATGCAAACTGAAACCCTAATTTGAGGTAGACTGCCTTAGGAGAGAGTTTGTCTGGTCAACCCTTGGACTTCCTTGAGCAATTTGAGGACCTCACTTGACATGTTATAAGAAATATAGGAGGGAAAATTTTGGGGTACAACACCCATCATTGGAGTTTTAAGGGACATTCGAAGGGACAATTATGGTCACAAAAGCAATGGTTAGGAAACCTTAGTAGTTACCCTAAAGTCTTAAACATTTTTTCGTGGCAACATTCGAACGGGTCATTTTTTATCTTTTGGGACTAGAGGACGACCACTAAAATTCCCTATGCTTCATGACCGTTTCCCGAATGCAACCGGAGTGGGATAAACCCTAGGAGTGAACATGTGCATGTGTTATTTTTCAGTTTATTTATCTTTGCACAATTAGGGTTATCTACCATTTTAATCGTTATTCTTTCCATATAAGCCTATTATTCTTACATCTAGCACTTGATAATAGCATAAAGTAAAGTGCGAGAATAAAAGACCTAGCTATTACAAGGCTTCGGGGAAGGGGCTACTTAACCAAGACTTGGGGAATGAAAACAGTAAATAAAGGCAGTAAATAAAATCCTAGTTAAAACTATTACAACCTCAAAGCAATTACAATAATTAGAACGATAAATAAATAAAATGCGCGTGAGGATAAACACGAGTATTGAATATCCTAATGAATCCCATTAATTAAAGGAAATATTTTTGTATTTTTTTGTTGAGAAAAGTAGTTGAAACTTGCATGCTAAACATAATTTTCCAATTGATTTTAATTATGAAAACAAAAGAATTTAAATTTCCCTAATTAAATTAATCTAATTAAATAATGAAATAAAATATTTTATAAAAAAAAATCTGATTTTAATGTTTTTTTGTGATTTTTTTATTTAATAAAAAAATGATTTTTGTTTTGTAAAAAAATAATTAAACAAATAAATAAAACAAAAGAAATTGAAAAAAAGAAAGAAAAAACTGGGCATAATGTTGTTAGAAATCTGGGGGTTTGAGGAGTTGAATTTGTTAGGCCCAAGATTGCTGGCCCACCTGCCTGCATGTGATCCCATGTAAATTGGCTTCAAAGAGTGCACCATGGGCTGCTGTGGCTAGATATTGGATTTGGATCAAAGGATGATGCAGTGGCTAAGATTTGGAGCGCATGATGGAGGCTTAGAATAGTGATGTATGAGATCCTGCATATAAAGGTTAGAAAATAAGAAAAATGCCTGGACCTGGGATCGAACCCAGGTCCTTCCTCTCATACGCGCTTGGCTTTACCTTCTGGGCTGGATGGCTTGTTTGTTAGTATAATAACATAAATAAAATATAAAGAAAATATGACGCCTTATGCTAAAAACACGCGCATAATTCAAATTAGCCAACCGGGCTTTGACACATGATCGTCTTCTTCAGCAGGACTGAAGGTGAAGAAAATACTTAGAATGGGGGGTTGAATAAGAGACTCTTTTTCTTTTCAAAACAAATCTCGACAATAAAAGGAAAGATAATGTTATTTTTATCCTGGTTCGTTTGAACTCAAACTACTCCAGTCCACCCGCCAAGGTGATTTCGCATTTCTCAACAAGGACTTAATCAACTATAATCAACTGATTACAATCACACAACAACTGTTGTGACTAACAATGCACAAGTAACCTTACAAGTGACTAACACCACTAATACTTAACTAGTCCTAGTCTATTTGAGAATTCTTACCAACCTTGGTCTCTCAAGGAACAATTACAAGATATAAATCTTTACAGATAGTGAAACAAAGTTTGCTTCTAAGAAAGCTATATCCTAACTGTGATTTTTCACTAAGAATATTATAGCACAAAGTGTATGAATAATGTTTTTGAGCCCATAATATTTTGTGTTTCTTTTGCTTCTTTTTAATTTGTTCAGTTCTATTCAGAACTTCAGGTGTTCAATCTTTCAGCGTTTCAGCAATAGTGCGTTTGAACGATTGTTGGCATACAATTAATGTTCTTCTATATATAGCAAGAACAAAAAGACCGTTGGTTCCTTCAAAAAGAGGAGAGCATTAAATGCTTGCGTGTTTCCTTGCACTATTCCATTTTTCAAGAAACTAGCATAGACACTTGAGTGCATGCAGCCGCCTTTGCATTAAATGAGAAAACGACACTTGTAAGCATATGTTTCCTGAAGCTTGACAAGACAAGTTGGCTTTCACATTCTTTCAGAACTTGCTTCAACGTCTTGTATTCAGAACGTTCTTGCTTATCTTCTAAACAATGCTTTGCTTGCTAAGAACTTGATCAGCGCTTGCTTTCAAAATAAACTTCTGAACAACACTTGCTTTCAAGTAATCTTTTGAACAAGGAATCCTGCTAAGTGTTAGAAGATGCATTTAAAAATAATTGTCTTACCAGAGTCAGCAACAGCAGGTTCGCTTAAAGCAAATAGTTCTTTCATCAAAGAACTTATTCATTAATTTTTAGGTCAGCACATCAAAATGCTTCTGTCAGAACATTATCTGAAACATTCAAATACGTTCATCAGAGTATAAATTATCTAAAATATAATTTATTGTTATCATCAAAACTCTGAGATAGGTCAGAACTAATCTTGTTCTAACAATCTCCCCCTTTTTGATGATGACAAAAATTATTCAGATATAGAAATAAAATATAATAAGAGATAGGAATCTCCCCCTGAAATGAATATTTCTATATATAAAACTTCCTGAGATTATTTATCAGAGCATTGAAAATATCTTCTTGGATTTCTTCATAACTTCTTCATGAAGATAATGTTCAGTTGAATTACTCTTCCAGAGTTGTAAGTGATACCTACAAAAAAATTCTTTTGCACATAGAAAGAAATCTTGTATTTTGTTAGAATGTCTGAGACTTAGTCTCATAACTGTTAATCAGAGATTAGATCAAATACTCATTTTCTCCCCCTTTTTGGCATAATCAAAAAGTATATAAAAAAATTGAAGAGCTTAAAAGTTTTCATAAAATAGAAAAAGACATCCAGAAGTACAAAACAACAAACAAAAGACAAGAAACAGAAATACACTAGGATTTATTAGTAATAAGATCCATCAGAAGATTCTTAATCTCAAAGGCAGATTCTTCTTGTTTCATCATCCAACTTCTAATTTCTTTGTTTGTCTGATCTTGCTTATCCAAGCGCTCGTGAATGACTTCATTCTCCCTCTTGAGCTCATTCAGAGTATCCTTAATAAGTGATGTAGGAGCAGAGGATGACGAAGCTTCAGCAGGAACAACCTTTGGAGTAGCAACCATTGAGTCAGAATGCACAAAAGTTGAAAGTAGAGTGCCCAGATCCATCACAAGAGTTGGCACAGGTTCAGGTGCTTCCTTAGCAGAAGGTTGATTCAATAGAATAATAGCCAGAGGGTTTGAATCGTCAGAGGCCTCTTAAGATTCATCTTCTGATATGTCCATTTCATCAGCTGGTGTATCAGCAATCATTAGAGAAGACTTCTTATTCCAAATGTCAGCAGCTTCTGACTTGAAAGCATGCAGATGTTTGGAAAAGTTATCCAACACCTGAAAGTGACATAAGTCCTGTAGCTTCAGTGACTCAGCATCTAAAGTTCTTCTGAAAGTCTCCCACAGAAGATCCGGTGCAGCTGGGATCACACTTCTGGTGCAATCTTCTTTCAGCAGATTCAACCATGCTTGAACTTCTGTTAAAAAATTCTGAAACAATGTATTCACATCTGGCTGAACAGGTTTTGGGACAACCTTCTTGAAAGTTTTGTTTTTCAAAAATCGTAGAGATTCATAATCCACTACAGTTCTTAAAAAGTTAGTAGGTTCAGGATTTTTGGTTGGTTCAGGAGTGGTTGAATGGTCAGGTTGGTCAACAAGGTTAGGTGGTGCTGATTGATCATGAGGTTCAGATGATTAATGAGTTTCATAAGGTTCAAAAGTTTCAGGTGGTTCATGAGATTGGTGTTCTGGAAATTGAGGAGGTGAGAGTATAGGTGAGTTTGGTGTTGGAAGTTGTGGTGAAGTAGGTGGTGTGATGTCAAGTGAAATAATTATTGTATTTTCAGCTGTGGGAATGAGGTTCTGAAGTTGTGGTCGATTCATGGCAAAAATGTTTTCAGATGGTAAGGTGAAAGGTGGTTTTTGTGTTGCCAAGGGAACGTTGATTCTTAGAATTCTCCAAGATCCAACATCATACCATCCAGAGGGTCTGGGTGATAAAGGTCTGGGAGGAGGTCTTGAAAAGTGTTCAGTAGGGATGGGTTGAGAAACAGATGGTTCAGAGGGTTCTAAGTAAGATGGTTCAGATTGGGATGGTTCTGTCTGGGTTTCAGAGTGTTCATCAGAGTCAAAGTCACTCAAGTCTGATAAAACTTGATTTCTTTGAGGGTTGTCAGGAAGAGAGTCAGAGGTTAAGGTCAGGTCAATATCAACATTGATATCTCCTAAGGTTTAGGGTTCAGCAGATTTAGATACATTGACAGAATCATAAACAGTGACATTTTCAACAGGTTTACCTGATTTCTTTTTCTTCTTCTGAGGTGTGGCAGAAGGTCCTTCAACTGCTTTCCTCTTCAAATTTTCTTGAAGAACAACATCTGGAGCAGATTTCAATGTAGTGCGGGATGATACGTGGATGATCTCCTGAGTTGAACAGAGGGAAATCAACAATAGGTATCCTTCTTCTATTCACAGTAGCTGACACATACGGAGTTAGTTCCACCAATAGCTTGTCAATTATTTTCCTTTTAACTAAATTCTTCTCAGTCATAGTCTTTCCACAAGTAGGTTCTAGCTCCCCCAGAAGATTGGCTTCATCTAGGTGAGTAATCAGACCATTCTAAGTCAGAATGTCTGAAATTAATCTACCCATAGGAATCCAATTCCTTTTGGATTTGGGGTTTTTCATCCTTTCAGCTTCCCTAGTCTCTTTAACATGGTTCTAGAGATGTTCAAACAGCAAATAAGGCAAATCAATTTTTACATTTTTTCCAAGGCATAACAACAAGTATTGTTGATCAGCATTAATGTAATCTGGAGAGCTGGTTTCCTTCCTATGGTGAATACACCCATGGGTTATTCTCGCCCAAAGTTTGTACTTATCTTTCAAGTCCCTGACTTTAGAAGATCCTTGACCATTTGTGAAAATTTTAGAGTAGACCCTTGACATTTCCATTCTTCCACTTGGCATACCTGTTACTCCAAGTCCTTTAAACCCTAGCAACTTTCTGATTAAATTTTCAGTAATGGAGATTTACTTACCCATTACGAAAGAGAGGATAACTTTAGGGGTTGCAATTGCATGTATCCAGAATTCCTTTACCAGGTGTGGAAAAACTGGACCAATGAGACGGTCAAAAAAGTTTTCCCAACCTTGAAACTTAACAGCATGAATCAAATCAAAACCATTTTCTCTTAGATTCTCAAAATCCACCATTAACTCACTTAACACTTCCAAGTTGTCTACAGGAATGAGAGTTGTTCTCTCAGGCACGATGTATTGCTCAAAGTGGATGTTCTCAGAATGGGTAGAGGAAGAAGCCATTGGAGCTCTTATAGTTGAGAGGTGAAAAAGGGTTTTAGAGAAAAAGTACAGAAACGTTTGAGTTTGAAAGAGACGGTAATAAATGAAAAAGGGTTTTTCCAAAAGTATTTATATGAAAAAAATTCAGAAATAGGTTTAGAAATGAAACTGTAAAAAAATTTTTTAAAGAATTCAAAACGAATCTCATCATTACAAGCACTTAATGATTTTGCAAAAATTAAGGTAAAACGTGAGATTAGCTAATCATAACAGTTACCTAGAACGTCATCAGTAGCTTTTGCACGCGTGACCTTTCAGAAACACACCACGTGTTCATCTCCTGAAGGTTGCATGTGACAGCTGTTTGTTCAAATGAATTTCTGAATTTCATAAAGGTTAAAAACTTCTGACTGATTATTCATTCAAATCATCTGAGAACTCATCTTTTCTGAGTGGGTTGTTCAGATATTCTGAGATTATCCAGAGCATTGTCAAGAGGATGATCTTCTGAGTCTTCCTTTGCTTCTGTCCTTTCAGATTTTGAGGGATGATCTTCTGTACCCAAAAAATCAATTTGCTTTGGCTGTTGCTGGCCAAGCTTATCATCAAACCTGACTTTGATTGATTCTTCAACAATCAAAGTTTCTGTGTTGTATATTCTATAGCCTTTTGAGCGTTCAGAATATCCAAGCAGAAAACATCTTTGTGCTTTAGAATCAAACTTGTTCAGAATAAAACAATTATATTGAAAGATTGAAAAATAAGATGTTTCTAGTGGCCTAGAGGAAGAATCAACAATTGTTTAGAGCTTCTGAAGTTGTAATTCCATTCTTGTTTCCAATAGTTTCAGAGCCAATAATCTTCTGTTTCTGATTACCTCTAAAACCTCAGAATCTTTTAGATTCCAGGCCTTAGAACATATGCTTTCTTTCCTCCATGAGTAGAAAGCATCCAGAGTCCAGGTGTTAGTACTGGAGTTTCAACCTTGCTGTTAAAAATATCTGCAACATAGATGATTTTGTCTTTTGGTACCCATATCTTTTTGGGTCCTCTTGGGTTAGAATATTTAAAGTTATGTTTGAACTTTGGTTTAACATAAGAGTTTCTAGAGTAAGATGTATATTTAATGTGATGTGTATGCCCAGTGGTGAAGTGAGAATAGAGAGGAGTACGTTTGATAACCAGATCCTTAACTTTCTTAGGCTGAGTTACTTTGCATTTGTATCCTATACCTATTCTGTCTTTCTTGCTAACTCCATAGATCATTGAAGCCATTTTGCTTCTATCTATGTTTTTAGTTATAAACTTCTGAAAGCTTTGATCATATTTCTTTATGATCTTATCAACATTACTAGGATCTTCTGAGATTATTTCCTTCTGAGAGTTTTGTAGATCATTTTCTAGTTTTGAAATCTTTTCTTTTAACTTAGAGTTTTCTGATCTCAAACTCTTAGTTACTTCAGAGTCAGAAGCAAGATCCCTTTTCAGATTCCTGAATTTGACTTGAAGCTGTTGATATCTTTCCAGAATTTCACTCAGACTTTCTCCTAGTTCATCTATAGTGAAATTAACAGTGAAGTCAGGGAATACCTCTTTAATGTCTGATTATGATTCTGATTCTGATTCTGATTCAGAAGATTCTTAGACATCTGATAAGTTGTCGGTTTGAGCTATATTGGCTTGTTCATCTTCTGATTCTGTTTCGTCTTCAGAAGATTCAGAATCATCCCATGTTTCCATAAGACTTTTCTTCTTTTCCTTAACTAATTTCCCTTTATGTTTCTCCTTCTGAAGCCTTGGACACTCACTTTTGTAGTGACCTTGTTTATTGAATTCAATGCTGGTAATGATTCTGTTACTTGATATTCTGTGTCTAGAGGATTGTTCAGAGTCATTTCCTGTTCTTCTGGAGTTTCTGAAATTCTACTACTTGTGCTTCCACAACTGATTGATCCTTCTGGAGAGAAAGGATAGTTCATCTTCTTCTGAAGCAGATTCTTCAGAGTTTTCTTCATTACCCTAAAAAGCTTTAGTTTCATATTTTATAATTTATTTAAGGGCAATGGACTTACCTTTCTCTTGAGGCTCGTGCTCATCAAGTTCTATCTCATGACTTTTGAGAACACTGATGAGTTCTTCAAGAGATACGTTGTTCAGATCTTTTTAAACTTTGAAAGTCGTGACCATAGGTTCCCATCTTCTGGGTAAGCTTCTGATGATCTTCTTAACGTGATCTGCCTTAGAATATCCCTTGTTCAGAACTCTCAAGCCAGCAATCAGAGTTTGTAACATAGAGAATAAATCTTCTATAGATTCACTTTCCTTCATCTTGAAGGCTTCATACTTCTGGACGAGAGCCATAGCTTTAGACTCCTTCACTTAAGTGTTTCCTTCATGAGTCATTTTAAGAGACTCAAAAATATCATGTGTGGTATCTCTATTTGTATTCTTTTCATATTCCACTTTAGAGATAGCATTAAGAAAAACATTTCTAGCTCTATGATGATTTTTGAAATCTGCTTTTTGCTGTCTATCCATATTTTTCCTATCAATCATATTTCCTTCTGATTCAGTAGGATGTTTGTAACCATCCAAGACTATATCCCATAAGTCACTATCATGACCTAGAAAGAAACTTTCTAGTATATCTTTCCAATAATCAAAATCTTCTCCAGCAAACACTGGAGGTCTGGTGTAGTTATTGTTGTTTTGTTCATTTGCCATTGTGTTTTCTTCTGGATCTTTTCCTGACATGGTTAAGTGTTGAACTCAAAGTCAAGATCTGATACCAATTGAAGGTGAAGAAAACACTTAGAAGGGGGGGGGGGGTTGAACAAGTGAATCTTTTTCTTTTCAAAACAAAGCTCAACAATAAAGGAAAGACAAGGTTATTTTTATCCTTGTTCGTTTGAACTCAAACTACTTCAGTCCACCCGCCAAGGTGATTTCACCTTTCTCAACAAGGACTTAATCCACTATAATCAACTGATTACAATCACAAAACAACTGTTGTGACTAACAATGCACAAGTAACCTTACAAGTGACTAACACCACTAAGACTTAACTAGTCCTAATCTACTTGAGAATTCTGACCAACCTTGGTCTCCCAAGGAACAATTACAAGATATAAATCTTTATAGATAGTGAAACAAAGTTTGCTTCTAAGAAAGTTATATCACAACTATGATTTTTCACTAAGAATATTATAGCACAAAGTGTATGAATATGGTTTGTGAGCCCAGAATATTTTGTGTTGCTTTTGCTTCTTTTTAATTTGTTCAGTTCTATTCAGAACTTCAGGTGTTCAATCTTTCAGTGTTTCAGCAATAGTGCATTTGAACGATTGTTGGCTTGCAATTAATTTTCTTCTCTATATAGCAAGAACAAAAAGACTGTTGCTTCCTTCAAAAATAGGAGAGCATTAAATGCTTGCGTTTTTCCTTGCACTATTCCATTTTCCAAGAAACTAGCGTAGACACTTGAGTGCATGCAGCCGTCTTTGCATTAAATGAGGAAACGGAACTTGTAAGAATATGTTTCCTGAAGCTTGACAAGACAAGTTAGCTTTTACATTCTTTCAGAACTTGCTTAAACGTCTTGTATTCAGAACGTGCTTTCTTATCTTCTAAACAATGCTTTGCTTTCTAAGAACTTGATCAGCGCTTGCTTTCAAAATAAACTTCTGAACTACACTAGCTTTCAAGTAATCTTCTGAATAAGGAATCCTGTTAAGTGTTAGAAGATGCATTTAAAAATAATTGTCTTACCAGATTCAGCAACAGCAGTTGCGCTTAAAGCAAATAGTTCTTCAATCAAAGAACTTCTTCATTAATTTTTAGCTCAACACATCAAAATGCTTTTGTCATAACATTATCTGAAACATTCAAATACGTTCATCGGAGTATAAATTATCTAAAATATAATTTATTATTATCATCAAAACTCTGAGATAGGTCAGAACTACTCTTGTTCTAACAAGGACTGTCGTTTTAGCTAACGACCTTTTACCTACAGACAAACTCTGTAGCTGTAACCCTGTAAATCTCAAAAATCTCAAACAAGCAAGATAAATTAACTCCAAACATACAGATCAACTAGTTTTGATCTCGTGAGTATGATGGTATCCATCCTTTGCCCTGATTTTACTTGTATCAAAAAGCCCCAAAAAGCAACCTTAAACCCTAACAATGGCAGTTGTCTATACATGTGTCAAAACTCATAATTAATCATACAAATACATTCTACATGATGATACATACATGAAGGTATGCTTAGAAATTGTTAATCATGCGCGTATAGTCAGAATCGAATTCAAGAATAAGGGAAAATTGTGATGCTGTAAGGTGATGATTCCTGGAGCTATTATGCGTGCAAATGATGCTGTTAGCTTCAGGAAGTTCCCAGGAGTAGATTGGTGGCCTTGAAACACCTTGAATCGCCTTCTAAATCAGAATTTGAACACCACTTTTTTGTCAAAAGTTGAATTTTTTTCTGGACTTCTGGAGGCAGCCTTTTCATGTCCTTTAGGACTGAGAATATTGTCTATATGTATTAGAAGGCATTAGGTCAACAAAAACAGATTCAATCTTGAACAATCATGGAGAAAAGATTTGATTTGTTCCTTGCATTATTTGTTTCCAAAACAAGCCAAATATTGCCATTTCCAATCCAATCAACCTTTGCACGATTTGATCTTTGTTTGACAGCATATATCATCTTCATTCAATGCCAAAATCATCCCAAAAGCAACTTATATGATTTATTTTGATTTTATTTGAATTTTAAATGAATAAAATCACAATAAATTAAATAAATAAGTGAATGAGGCCTGGAGTAGTTCATGGGGCGTGGACCATGTAAAGAACAAGCTCCAAACTTGAAAAGATAGGCCCATGTGGAGAAAATGCAATTTTGGGCATTATTGACTTTGTGCAAATTTCCAAAAATGGCCAACTTTGACAATGCATATCTTCCTCAATTTTGACCCTAGGAGGGTGTTCTTGGACTTTTTAGAAATCTTAGGATGTCCCCTAAACAACCCTTTTGGTTTCATCTCAATTGGATCTTCCATGTTTATGTAATAAGCTTTGACCTAAAAGTTGGTTTTTGTTGACTTTTGAAAAAGACCTATAATGTCTGAATTTATATCTTTTCATGAGTGCATTTCTTGAACTTGAGGTCTGAAGTTAAGTTGTAGGGAATTGAATCCTCTTCAAAATGAGCCTTGGATGGGAAATTTATGATAAAGTATGACAAAGTTATGTCTAGTCAAAGTTTGGTTGACTTTTCCTATCGAAACCCTAATTTAGCAACTTTTGAGTTTTGATGAGTTCGGGGTATTCCTTGAGGAATCATGATCAACCTTGATCAAATGATGGATGTTACTCCAAAATGTTGGTTTTGACCAAAAATGTTGAAGTTTGACTGTATGTGGCCCACATTTGACTTTTGACCTGGCATAGATGATTTTCAGGCATTTGGGCAGTTGACTGAGCAAACTTCTTGTGCAAGGCATGAAACTTGCCATGGATGATCTTGAGAACATATTAGGACTCTGGAGAAGATTTGGGAGCCTTGGAACCCAAACATCTTGATGAAAAAGGAAGCCCTAGTTTGAGATTCATTGCTTTATGAGAGAGTTTGTTTGGTCAATCCTTTGTCAACTTGAGCAATTGAGGACCTCTATGAGTATGTTTTTTTGTGTAAAATGAGAGGGAAAGTTTTGAGGTACAACAGTAACCTACAAATACTGGTATGAGATGTTACCATTTGCTCTCCATGGCTACCGTACTTCAGCTCGAACATCAACTAGGGCAACTCAGTTCTCCCTGGTCTATGGCATTGATGTTATCCTCCATGTTGAAGTTCAGATCCCCTCTCTATGGATTATGAAATAAGCATATTTAAGCAAAGATGAATGGATTTAGACTAGGTTGAATCAGTTGAACTTGATTGACGAGAAGCGACTGTCTGCTGTTTGCCATGGTCAGATGTACCCAAAATGTATAATCAGAGCTTTCAACAAAAAGATCAAGCCTCGAGTATATCAGACTGGTGACTTGGTAATAAAATGCATCATTCTTCAACAAGGAGACCCCAAGGGTAAATGGACTCCCACTTACGAAGGACCATTTGTTGTAAATAAATTTTTCTCTGGTGGTGCCATGATGCTGACTACTATGGACGGCGAAGATTTTTCGCATCCTGTGAACACGGACATAATTAAAAATATTACGCATAAAATGACCCGTTAGGTTGATACACCTAGGCAAAAATAAGGGCATCCCAGCTAACCAAATAGGCTCGGGAAAAAGTTTAGGATATATGCAAAAGATTGTACACTCGGCGAGTCGAAAACCCGAAAGGACGATTTGGGCAAAAATGGGTATCCTGGTGGGCTGAAAACCCGAAAGGGCGGTCCAGGCAAAAGTTAAGGATTAAAGCACATGATTATGTCCCGTGGGATCTTTACACCCAATTTTATTACCAAGATCCAAATTCAATGATACCAGATCAATTCAATCAGTTTCTTCCAAGCGGTAAGGGTTTGTACAAAGACATAGAGGCAATAGCAGAGTTGGGACACAATGAGATCACTTCCACACAACTATTATTTTTGTTTTCACTCTGTACATTTTTCATTTCTTTTAATGATTTCCTCTTACTAGGATATCTATCTCTTTGTACAAAAACGCCTATTCATGGGCAAAACATCAATACAAATATACTTTGAAGTATAAACTTTTTGTTTTTTTTCTTCTGTTTTGAGTGCAAAAGTGTCCAATAACTAAATTGAATGAACATATGCATATGAACATGATTAAACTTTTAACAAATGTATGCTTAAAAATAGTGACAAAACATCTCCTTGAATGCATTTGAGATATCCCCACAGTGTTATTTCAATAACATTATCTCCACATATTGGGATTCATAAAATCCCCAGCCAGAATTTCAATCTCTGGAAGATTCTCTCCCTAAGCTGAGTTGGTCTTAAAAAAAGAAGCCTTCTAGATCTCTTCCTAAAGAGACACCTCCCTAGCAGTTTGTCAAATATTATCTTCAATAAGGTTTATTTCCCCAACAAACTACAGACTCCCCAGCTTGAGTTTGCCTCTCAGACTATTACAAATCAAGGGACCACAACCCCTAATTCCCAGTGAAGTCGCTAACAGAGTCATTGCTATCTTTGAAAGTTGTTGTAAAGCCTAGAATCCGGCCAGATAACAGTCAACTTCATGCTTTCAAGCAAGTTACTACGAAGCTTGGACCCGACCAGATACTAGTTTAACTTCATCCTACTCTTAACTTGCTGTGAAGACTGCACACGACTAGATAACAATAAATCTCAATTCTAAGTTACTAAAGCCTAGACCTAACCAAATATTAGTTTAACTTTTAAAATTGCTTAAGCCTGGACCTGACCAGTCAACAGTTTAAGCCTGGACCCGACTAGATACAAGTTAACCATTTAAAATTCTGAAGCCTGAACCTGACCAGATAGCAGTTTAATTCTTACAGATCACTAATAAAACTCTTTTTCCCTAGTAGAGTTTTCCACTATCCCAGCGAGTTGTTGCAAAGCCTGGAATCTGACCAGATAATAGTTAACTTCTTTATCCCCAACATGTTTTTGTGAAGCCTGGAATCTGACCAGATAACATCTAACTTTCAAGGGATAATTCCCCACCAAGGAAATGGACAACTAAAACTCCTGAATTCTGGTTCCCAAGCAGAAATCAACACTCTCCATAGAGTCTTCTTAAGAAAATTCAGTATTCCTTAGCGGAGTTTCTTCACAACAAAGCAGGAATCCCCAATAGAAGCATTGTTAACAAAGTCTGAAGATACACATACTCTTCATCCCTAACAGCATTCTGAGATTTAACTTCTCAAAGCTCCCCAGTATCTGTTAAGGATATGCTTCGACAACATGTTGCATTCATACATCATATAACATACGTAACATATACATACAATATAAATCTCATTTATTTTGAGAAACATCATTACACCATGCATACATACGCATACGACTAACTCCTTTTATTCCTTGCAGAAAAAGTCATTAATCCAAAGTCCTCTTCTAGATCAGAATTGATTCTTCAAGTCAAAGATAAACAAGACACCTATTTTTCAGCACGAATCGACTAAAGATTTATGCTGATATTTCTCCCAATTTATACCAATAATCTCTCCAAATGGCATCCATAAGCCCATTCCCGGATCAATACATCATTGAGTGCAAATTTCTGAGCACTCTAGTGTTCAATCATCTTTCACCTTCAAGTCACGAATAGCGGACCCGCCAATCTAACTCTTCAAGTATTAGAAGATTGAACATGGGCACCATGTATAGTTATCATCAAAACTCTAGGCTAGATTCAGAACTAACCTTATTCTTATAGCTTTATTGTTAGTGAATTCATGAAGTGTTTGATGACCTAATGCAAGATATGTACAAGGGGAATGAAAAGTATAAGCCATATGATTTGAGTGAAAGGGTAGGACAAATTTGGGGTATGACAACATGCACCACATTAACCAAACCTATTTTAGTATTGGAAGCACCTAGGATCCCTTCCTTATGGTCTATTGCAATGTCGCCCCCTGCGCATAAGTTATCTTGAACTAATTCATTCATGTTTATTTTTGTCCACCTATAATTCTATTTTTTACAAAGAATTGTAATAGTTATAGGAGCATTTATATATCTACACTCAATTTGCAATCTAATTTAAATATTTCACTCTCGCGTGTGATTCATAATCGTATGAGAGAGAATAAAGGATTTTAGTATGAGCCATAATTATTTCCACCATTATATGAACATTAGGGGTAGAGTTAGTGATACTCCTCTCATTTTTGGAAACCTTAATGTGATGGAGTGTGTGAGTCTAAGTTGTTATAGTTATGTCTTTAAGTTTAATATGACAACCTTGCATGGTCGTATTTAAAAGATTCTCAAATGACTTCGGTAAAATTATAATACCAAAATTTGAGGTTATCTCCTTCAAAATAGTCACCGCAAACTATGAATCAAAGAGAATAGGTACAAAAGAATTTGTATGCTTGTTTTATAATCCAAACCTTGATTAATAATAACATCCCCTTGTCATACCATATGTTTTACCACTAAGATTCCACCTATCATACCAATGTATCTCATCAATATCACAAACTTGGTAACCTCTAACCCTCTTGTCTTTGAGTTTGATATGTGGGAGATCACAAAGCACCCTTTTAATTTTCTTTTATCCATGTGTTTACTTACTTTTTTCCTTTACTAACACTATTTAAAATACAAACATATGCTTTGTTTCCTTTTCCTATTTTTTAAGGTAGGGCTTTTTCATCAAGAGATCAAGATGGTTTCTAAATTTAGGGTTTTGGTCCTTCAAGTCAATTATTGGTCAACCATTGCTTATCAAGAGCTTCAACTTCAAGGAATGACCTAAAATCTTAGGTGGAATTCATTTCAAACTTCATTCAACATTAATTGACCAAAATAAGTTCAATTTTGGTGCTTGATTTGCAAGTTGACTCAAGATAGGTTCATGTGTTTATTTATATGCCTTCTTCCTCATTTATCTTAAGGTTTCTTCAAGATTAATCAAAGGTCTTTACTCCATTTTGAGTTCATATTCTCATCCTTGGACCTTGGAATGCAAGAAAACATCAAAAATTACAAGTTGGAACATGGTGGTTTGACCTAAAATTCAAGTATGGCATGCATTTGGTCCAAACATCATAACTTCCTTAATTATCAAAATTTATGGGCAATTATTTTTGCAAAATTTCAAGAATAATGTCCTCTACAACGTTGTTTCATAGGTGAAACATCAATTCAAGCTCTAAGTCCATCAAATCTTGAAGGCCACTTATGCACAAAAAATAGTTCATGACATGTTTGACATAATATCTAGCCTAAATTTCAGGTCACGACCCCAACTTTCAACGCATGCCATTTTCACATCAAGCATCCAATTGACATGGTTTTTTTGTATTGTTTCCTAATCCATGGAAGGAACATTTGACAAAAAGAAAATCACAAAACGCACGAGTAGATTTGATTTGGCATAGGCATGAACATGGTGGCATGAACATGGTGGCATGAACTTTGTTTGTACCGAGTGACCCGTAATTATAAATGACCTAAAACTCAAAGGGGACCACTTTGCACATGTGAAAACTTTTTTATCATGACAAAATGCATCCCACTAAGTGCAAAACGACTTACTCAAATACCTAAATCACGCATTTCACCTTACCTCACATGATTGCAAAAATCAAAAAGTTATAGAATGAGTTGACAAGTTTGGGATATGAAATTCACATGAATGATGAGCTCAACATTCCTTCTATAAATAGAGCATCCTTCTGCACTTGAAATCATGCCTCAAGAGCCAAACAAACTTTGTATCCATAGAACCTGAAACTCTCAAAAAACCAAAAGTTCATTTTCTCGTTTTCTCTCCATTTCAACTTCAATTTTCCATCCAATATCCTCCATGGACATCATCTGAAGCTACCTGAAGCCTTACAGAAGTTATTTGTGATCTCTAACCATCTAATCCATCTCACCATTTTCATACCTTCTGAGCTTACTTCGAACAGGTAGATATGAGTTTCTATTTCACTAAAACAAGTTACCACACTCTTCATCTTGTTCTTCTGATCAAAATCCCTCACCTAACTATGATTTATTGTTTAAATTAGCCATTTAATTTTACTTTGAAGTTTCTAAGGTTTCTGTATATTTCTACAAATTCTCTCTTCTTAGAGAAAATAAATTGCTCTGATGAAGAGAGACATGGACGATGAAGGAATACGAAGCTTGCCTAATATGTTGTTAAGCTTAAAATTACATTTCATGAGACTTGAAAAATCATGTTCACTGGTTGAAGACAATGCTTCGTGTGCTTTGGTTCCAAAATTTGATTATCATGGCCAATGAGAAGCCAACACGGGAGCTAGCTGTTACCTCTTTTATTTCTTTTTCTTTTAAATTACATTTTTCATTCCTTTTATTTTAAAAATTATTAAAAATATCCCCCTTATTATTTTTCACTCCAATTTTCTCAAAATATTTTCTACCTTATGTGATTTTCTCAAAATTTTAAAATGATTTTTAGCATTTTTTGGTTTTTTATTTTGTTTTCTTTTTTATTTGATCTCAAACATTTTTTCTCAATGATTTTGAAATATTTTGGATCCAAGCTTTTGAGATTTTGATCCTTGGAGTTTTATTATCTTCCATAATTTTCTTGAGCATTTATTTAATGATTTAATCCTTCATTTGAATTTCTCTTTCATTTCCCTTTTAAAACCATTTTAAATTCATTTTATATCATTTTATTTATTTATTTCTTCATGTATTTTTGGTTTGACTTCTGTTGACTTGGGTCATGACTGATTTGATCAACTACTTCATCAATATCAATGGCCTTTAGATAATGCTTTGGGTGCATGAATCTTCATCATTTCAAACTTATCATTATATGATCATTTGGATCATTTTTGGTACTTTAGATTAATGATAGGTTTATCCCATTGAAACATCAAGAGCGGTGGTTGAAATTGATTATAGATTGACCTAATGTTGTGATTCAATTTTGGTTGCTCATCTCTCTTCATCTCTTTATTCTTATTTTTGATCAATTGGATGATGATGAATTCATCTTGTTCAATTAGGTTTAGATTGATACTTGATGAACTTTCATCATTTCAAATCTACCATTAAAGGATCGTTTGATCACTTTTGGTACTTTGGATTAATGATATGTTTGACTCAAGGTATCATGAAAAATCTAATTGAAGCAATGATCTAATCTACTTGCCTTTGTGCTTGATCACTTATCTCTTAATTTTTTTCCTTTTTTTTGAATCATGGTGTTGCATCGTTTTTGGAGAATGACTATGTATCATTCTTATACCATGCACTACACCTACATTTCTATTTCCCAACCTCAGATAGGTGAAACTTCTACATAAGTTCACTTACGATTGGTTAACATAATGCTAAATTCGTCCTGAATCGGATTATTAACTACTAACACTAACATTAACTCAATATTAATTGTGTTAACTTTATATTTCTACACTTTTAGATTAATGTCATTTAATTCCTTTCCCTTTACAGTAATGTGATTTAATTTCAAGCACTTTATATTTCATGTCATTTACATTTCAAGTCATTTACATTTCATGTCATTTACTTTTATGTATTTTTCCTTTTCTCCCTTGGACTTTTTTTTCTTTTGAAATTAATAAAGGAAAAAACCTTAAAAAAATTTAAGGTGTTCTTGAGGACTATTGGTTACTATCCTTTTCTTAAGTAGTTTTAGGACCTCAGACTTATGATTTATAACCTTTCCTTTGCATTGAGTGAATTCATCTAAGATCTTGGAATTTCGTCTGTTACATTATGAGTTCATCTGAGACCTTGTTACTCATCTGGGCCTCTGAACTTCAAATTAAGACTTGGCTCTGATCATCTTGAAGTTTCATCTCATACATTAAGTTGCATCTGATATGTTGGATTTCATCTGCTTGTGTGATTATTCATTTCATACTTAACTTGTGGCTTAAATCCAAAGGGAAAGGAATGCTTCATCTTGATCAATGTCAAATTCTTGCTCTTGTTGTGGTTAGTTCACTTGCACAAACAAAGGGTTTCTCATGGGCTACCTTACAATGAGACCTTTTATTTTTTACCTTTTACTTTATGCTTTAGGGTATTCTCTTCATCTCCTCCCCTTCTTTAATTTTCAAAATCTTCTCCCTATTTCAAAAACTTATTATTTTCAAAATTTCACCCAGTTTCTTAACTAAACCTTGACTTTGTCAAGTGGTCCAGAAAATCTTTTCCTTAATAAATGCTAAAACACTTAAGTATACTAAAACTCTTTGTAAAAACTCTAAAAAAGGCATACCTCATCAAACTTCTTTTTGTGCCTTAGTGCACTTTTCTTTTTAAACCAGGCCTTTTTTTGAAATAAAGGATATGAGTCCATTCTCGAAGTGATGTAAATTCCTTTACTTCTACAGTATGTTGTAATTGATTGACATTTTCCACTTGAATTTTGAGACATATTTGTTGATGAAATCCAAGTAAAATCCCCATATCATGATGATGCAAATGCTCATTTCCTCATACTTGTTGGTAGTAAGTTGAGTTTTCCACTCGAATACGACAAAATATACTTTCACCTAAAATCAACAAACAAAATCACATTTCAAAAACGAATGCAAGTGGTTCCTATGTAGTACCATAGATGTGAGGGGTGATAATATCTTCCCCTTGCATAACCAACAACCGCTCCTAAATCTCTCTTTTTTTTTAGTTTTAAAAACTTTCTATGAGTTTTTTTTCTGACCTTTTCCCTTTTCCCTTTAGAAACAATAAAGTTCGGTGGAGACTCTTGCTTTTTTTTAGTTAAGTTAATCAATAGCTTAATCTCAATTTTCCTGTTGTGACGCCTCTTTTATGCAGATTCACATCTGTAATACGGTGGGAGAACTGAGTTGGTGTTTTGTGATTTATCGCAAATGTTGTGGATAGCAAGAGTCGCCACCGACTTTTCTTTTATCCAATAAAGGAAGGGGTGAAAAGAATAGTAAAGACCTTTTGAGATTTTTTTCTTGAGTTCGGGGGGTAGGTTATTAAAAGGGAAGGTGTTTGCAACCTTTTCATCAGTAGTCATCTACAAGCTCTTAATTGATAGCTCACTTTGAAACACTTTGTGTTTTGTGTAAGTTGAAAATGTTTTGAAGATGTTTTGAAAGTGGTGACTTTTTAATGATTATCGTATCGTTTAGAATGTATACAAAATTTTTGTTTTGGGAAATATTTTAAAAACGCCTTAGTACGGCAAACTTTGTAATGATTCTTATATCGTTGAGAATGCATACAAAGTGTTTTTTTTGAAAATAATTTTTTGGAAAGAGAATGTTTGAAAAGATGTTTGTTTTTATAAGTGTGAGGTGTGAAAATGGTTTTAGTTTGTGAGCAAGCAATTACAAGCAATCTTCCTACTCAAAAAGTCTTTGTTCTTTTCCTCCTCCTTTAGATAGTGCTACTTTACCATTGGTTGGTAGGGAGCCATATCATTGGATGTGAGGGACAGGCGTTGGTTATCATACAATCATAGAAGGTAACTTGTAGAATGTTTTAGAAATTGTCGTAAGGGACTAAGATCGTTTACCGAAGGCAACATCGAAGGGTCATCGAGGGACTACTATCTTTTAATCGAGGGTATTTGCTAAAACATCCCACTTTCGAGGGACATGATTGTTTATATTTGAGGCAACAAGTGTGGGTTACCATAGAGGTGTATGTGTGCAAAGTGTGTTGTTTTCATGTATTTTCTCTTGAATTAGGGTTGTCTAATGTTTCATTTTAAATCTTTTCATGCAAACCCTAATTACTAACAATAATAAGGAAAGCGATAAATTGCGGAATTTAAATGTCTTACGCTATTACAACGCTTTGAGAATGGGGGTACAAGTTTATGAAATGAGGGGAGGAAAACAATAAACCTAATTATCTATTATAGACCATTGAATAATTAATAATGCGAAATAATAAAATGTGCAAAAATGTAAAGTAGAAGAAAAAGAAAATTCTTATTTTTGATGATTTTTTATGGAAAAGGTTTGATGACTAATTTAATTAAATGACTTTGTATTTAAAATAAGTAAATTAAACTAAGATAAAAAATTAATTAAAAGGAGAAATAATTTAAATATAGGAAAACCTAAATCTAAAGAGAAATTAATTGCTTAGAAAGTATTTTTTTATATTTTATTTGTTTGGAAAAAAATGAAGTAAAATAAAATAAATAAATCCAATTGTTTAAGAAATATATATATTTTTATATTTTTGATTAAATAAAATAAATAAATATATAAATAAGAAGAAAATATAAAGAAATAAATGAAAAAAATATTGGGCCTAGGTACTATAAAAAGGAAAATTGGGGTGTAAAATATTAAGCCCAAAAAGTCAATTTTTGTGTTTGAAATAAAATAAAATAAAATGGGCCTGTGTTAAAAAGTAATCAAGGGGTAAGAAAATAGAAAAAATAAAAAAATAAAAGGCCCAAACACGAGGGAGCCCAGGCGTTGTTTTGGGATTCTATGTGGCTGGCTTTTGAGAGTGCATCATTGGCTTGCTCATGTGGAGCGCTGGATATGGCCTTGTGATGATCAGATGGTAATGGAGAGAGGCGCATGGTACGCGCGCTAGACTGGCCTGCACATGATCTAAGACAAGAAAATATGAAATAAACAAAAGGGTACCGTTGGGGCTCGAACCCAGGTCCCTATACATAAATTCCTTAGTGCGTGCTTCTCTGCCACTAGGGTGACTGTTTCATCCGGTCATAACACAGGTTTAAATAAACTTAAAAATAAACTCATTTATAAAATTTGAAAATGACTTTATATTCTAGCTTGCGCGCTCAGAGATGAATATCACCATGGTTAAATCAATAACTTCTTCATTTCTCAACCATTTTCAAAAATGTAAACATAAAAGTTTCTCCAAATTTCCTCACGAATTCAGTCATATAAATAACTTAAACTATAAATCAAATATGAGCGTCAATTTTGTTTGGTACCAAATAAAAACCTAACTTTTTTGAAAGTTCAACTTAAAAATTCTCCATGTACAATTAACATAAATGAAAACTAAAGACATGGTTAGCTTCAGGGTAATGATGTCTACATTTTATCTTCACAAAGTAACCATTAATGATGCTTGTATAAGGAGTTCATAGTTGAGAAAACTTACCTCAAAACTGGAAATCGTGTTTGAAGTTTGAGCACTCCTGGAGGTGTTGTGATGATCTAGATAGCTTCACTGAACTCCTAGGAAGCTATTGCAATGCTTACTTTTGATTGAGAGTGGTTGGATTCTTCTGGAGAAGTCAAGTTATAGGTGGCTATTTCTGGAAATGGAGGATGGTGCAAATGATGTTACAGTGATGGAATAGGATCTTAGATAGTTTCTAAATGAGGTATGGAAGCTTTGTGATTGATTTAGAGTGAAAACGCATGATTGGATTGTGAGTTTGAAGTTCAAGGTTAGAATGTGCAATAATGGAGGTTTTGAATGCCAATTCTGGTTTCAGAGTGTTTGAGGGGGTTAGAAGGCTCTTTAACTTGTGTCTTATCTTGCAAATAACTTCTTTATTTATAGAGAAAAGGTTTGGAAGGCTCAAGTAACCAGATTTTAGAAATCACATGTTAGGGTTATGTGATTTGGTTTTGAAGCAAACTTGAAACACATTTTGTCCCAAAGCATAGTACAAGGGCTTGTAGGGTGGTTAGGAGCTGTAGATATGTTGCTTATGTCTTTGAGATTATGTATTTTTAGAAGGAACAAGTGCAAGGCTCAAAGAGAGTGGACTTTATGATTAAAGCCACTTTTCCAAAATGGAAGTCTTGGCTTTCTACACTAAATGGCAAATCAACTTGGACAAAGCTTGCATCACTTGGACAATGGACCAAACAGTTGTGTAAACATTAAATTATTGAGTGATTTGTTAGTTAGAAGGCATGTAAAGAAGTATTATGCAGCATGCTTGAAGATTAGATCATAAGGTTTATCACAAAATGACCTAAAATTCAAGTTTATGATGCCATTATCATATCTTCGAAAATCCTAGCTCAAAAATGATCTCTTCAAGTTCTTTGATATTTTGGAAAGCTTGAAACATTGTCTACAACATTCATGTTGACCACTTTGGCTAAATCAACTTGGAACTTAGTGAAAATTGCCAAGAAGTTGGGACAAAAACCTGACCAAACATGTTAAAAATTTCACTAAGTGTTTTGATAAAAATGTCATGACTTCATGGGCCTATATCTCTTATTCTAAGCATTTTTTGGACATCAACCCTAAGGGGAAAATTTGTAGAATTCATAAGGATCTACAACTTTCATGTTGAATGTTTTCCTTGAATCATCTTGCATCATAGTGGAAAATGGTCATGAAGTAGTGAAATTATCAAGGTAAAAACCACTTAGAATTTTTCTAAGTCTTGGAAATCTTGACTTTTCTTGACTTTCTTGATTATTGATGATCAATTTTAATATTTTTAAATGTCTTGATGACTCTTGATCTTTGAAATTCAATATTGACTAAAAAGTCAAAGTTTGACTTTTTGTGTGTCAGTTGACTTTTGATTAGTTGGTCCAAATTTCAACTATCAATCCCTTGATCTTGAGAAATGATTTGAGACATGAAATTAGGTCAATATATTGTGTTTTAATCCTTAATATCATGCTTCAAACCATTAGGTCATGTACTAGGTCAAAAGTCAAGGATCAATCAATCTTAGTCAGAACCCTAATTTTGACAATTTTGCCCCTTTGATGATTTGAATGCTTTTCTTGAGGAATTATGATAAACCCTTGATAAAATGATGAATATCACTTCAAAATATTGATGTTCACCAAAAATATTGATGTTTGATTGTAGGTTGACCACTGTTGACTTTTTACCCAATACAGTTTATTTTCAGTCATCTGAGCAGTTGACTGAGCAAATTTGTGATGCAAGGCTTGAAACTTGGTATCAGTATTTTTGGAGAATTATAATGAACCATGAAAGTCACTTGAGGAATTAGAAGTCCAATTATCCTTGATAAAACCAAAACCCTAATTTGTGGTCTCAGTGCTTAGGAGGTGAGCTTGTCTGATCAACTCTTTGAGAATCCTTGAGCATTCGAGATCTTTTGTGAGAAATGTCTTGAAGAAATGGGAGGGAAAATTTTGGGGCAAAATAGCTGCCCATGTGCAATCTTCTTAAACCTGAATAGTTAGATTGGAATGTTCGCCATTCGCGACTTGAAGGTGGAAGATGATTGAACACTTAAGTGCCAAGAAATTTGCACTCGCCTGTGCATGAAGTAAAATTGCCTGTTGATTATATCGGGAATAGGCTTAAAGATTCAATTTGGAGATATGACGGAGAGTCATCGGGGATGGGCTTACAAATTCCATTTAAGGTAACCGTTGATAGAAATATTAGAATGAGTCTATGTTTTACTGTATTTGAAGAATGCTTTCTAGAATGAACCTCTGAAAAGGTGTTTGAGTGGCTTCTTTTCATGTAGATAGTTGCCCTATCCTGTTTCGGGAATTGATCTACAATCTATTTTGTTGGTAAACACGTCCTGTTTCGGGAGTTCATACCACTTGGTGATAAAGATAGTTGCCCCGTCCTATTTCGGGAATTGATTTTTATCTGACCAAAGAGAAAGAAAGATAGTTTCTCCGTCCTGTTTCGGGAGTTAATCTTCAATTTTTTTTGTTGGTAAACTCGTCTAATTTCGGGAGTTCATACCACTTGGTGATAAAGATAGTCACCCCGTCCTGTTTCAGGAATTGATCTTTATTTGACCATAGAGAAAGGAAGATAGTTTTCCTAATCTGTTTCGGGAGTTAATCTTCAATCAGTTCTTTATAGATAGTTTCCCTGTCTTGTTTCAGGAATTAATATGTGGTGGCTCATTCAGATAGTTGCCCCGTTTGGTTTCGGGAATTAATCTGGAACATGCTTTTTGTTGGTCGTCGAGATAGTTTCCATGTCTTGTTTCAGGAATTAATCTCTAACCCGGTCTTGTAGATAGTTTCCCCATCTTGTTTCGGGAATTAATCTACAATTTACTCTTCACAGACAGTCTCTATGTCTTGTTTCAGGAATTAATCTGGAACTGTTTGAAAATTGTTGATGATATTCGTTTGTTGATCGATCTTTCTTGAAAAGGTAAAGAGTTAGTTGTATGCAATGTCATGATGTATGAAATGCATTGTGTAATCATGTTCTCAAAATAAATGAGATTATTCTATATGCGTTTTGTATACATATGCTATGATGTATGAAGGTGAAATGTTGAAGCATAGTTGTAAACTCGTGCAGAATGTTGTCTGGAAAATAAATCCCTGACTATCGTTGGGGATAAAGAGTATGTGTATCTTCAATCTTATCTAGAACGCTTCCTTTGAGGATTCCTGCTTGCTTGTTTGAGGAAACTATGTAGAGGATGTATTGATTTCAGTTTGGGGAGTAGAACTTAGGAACATCGTTCGTCTGTTGCTGTACTAGGGAATTAATTTCTTATATACCCTAACTAGGGATAAAAGCGATGGGTAATCTTCTGACTTATCTGTGGAAGATAATTCTTATATACCCTAACTGGGGATAAAATAGATGGATAGCCTTCTATTGTACCCCAAAATTTTCCCTCTCATTTATCAAGACTTTTCTCACAAGATCTCTTTAACTCAAGACTGAATTAGGGTTTGACCAACTCAAGACATCTCATTATGCACTGATGGCCCAAAATTAGGGTTTGAGTTTGCACAAGGATTTTTGGACTATCAATGCTTCATGTGACTTTCAAACATCATTATGAACCCCTAAGATTACTCATGACAAGTTTCAAGCCTTGAATCCCATTTTTGGTAAATCAATTGGACAGTTGACCTAAAAATCAACTGTATTGGGGAAAAAGTCAACCATGGCCAATTTACAGTCAAACTTCATAATTTTTTATCCACATCAACATTTTAGACTCATGTGTATCATTTGATCAAGTTTGGACCACAACTCCTCAAGAAATTTGATCAAATCATCAAAAGGGCAAAATGGTCAAAATTAGGGTTTTGACTAAGAAAGGGCAATTTCTGATTTTTGACCTAGAAAATAACCAATTGATTTGAAGCATGATTTCAAGGTTTCAATTGTATCTTCTTGACCTAATGACATGGTTCAAAACATTGCAAATCCATTGGATTGACAGATGAAATTTGTAGTCAACTGATCAAAACTCAACTGTATACTGAAAAGTCAAACTTTGACTTTTTGGTCCAAATCAAGTGTCAAGGATCACAATTCATCAAAAACATATAAAAATGTGAAACTTCTTCATCAAGGAATCAAAGATTTAAGATTTTGTTTTAAAATTTGAAAATTTCTTAACTTAGAAATTTTTTCTAAGTATAGTAAATTTCTTATATTTTCTCAACTTTAAGTCAATTTTCCACCATGATACAAGATGATTCAAAGAAAGTTCCCAACATGAAAGTTGTAGATATCCATGAAATATACAACATTGCTTCACACATTTTTCTCTAAATATTCATGGATCTCAAGATATAATTTTGTGAATACATGCTCATGAACTAAAATAACTTAGTGAAATTTTGCCCTAATTTAGGTAGGTTTTTGACCTAACTTCATGGCAATTTTTCACCTAGTTCCAAGAAGAATCTTGAAATGCATTTCAAATATCAGTTATAGAGAACATTGCAAGATTTCCAAAATGTCCTAGAACTCCTTGAGATCATTTTTTAGTAGGGAGAATCGAAGAGATGAAGTTGGCAATTTCTTACTTTGATTTCAAGCCATTTCATGAAGAACAAAATTCAAATATGAACCTATGCTGCCTAATCCTTGCTTTACAGGTCTCAAACTTGTTTCTCACTTCATAATTTAACGCGTAAATAGATGATAAAGCTTTAATCCAATCACAAGCATCTTTTTCCAAGCTTTAATTCCATAAATGGCACAAAGTTGCCATTGCCATTTTGGAAAAGCATAACTTTTGAAACTTTTCACTTCTTAAGTATTGGACCTGTTTTCTATGCACACACAAGTCCTACAAACCAAAATAAAATGGTATAGAGCTTGTACCAACTTCAAGCAGGCCTGTACAAGCATGTAGAGAGTGGTTTCTTCACCTTTCTTAAAAAGCAAGTAAGAGTGCAAAAAGGCTATAACTCAAGAATATGTTGTGGAGTGGATAGAAAACCTTCTCTATACTAATACACAAACACATTGCAACCTAAGACATGATGGCTCAAGGCCAAAAACTCTCCAAAACTCCCTATCACCAAAAACCTGTCAAAAACTTGCAGTTGGAAACTAAGCATAGCAATCTAGAAATTTACTCGTGTGTTTCAAGTTCTAATCACTCAAACACTTAACCTACCTCATATCTAAGTGTTCCAGACCATCACCCCTCCACTGTAACTCCTCCTTCTCCATCTTCCATTTTTGTTTTTCAAGCTTGCAGGTTGACTTGGATAGAGAGATTCAGGCACTTTCAAAGCAAGGTAAGGATTGGATCACACTCAGGGAGGTTTAGGCAAGCTAAAGGAATCTTCAGGCCTTCATAAAATTCACTCAAACTCCATTCACGATCTCAGCTGAAAGAGGTAAGAACTCCAACTTCTATCTCTTCATACAGACATCCATTGTCCATGATTTTTAGAAAGGAAAATGTAGATATTATTGTGCTAAATCCAACCATGTGCATAGATTTCATTTCTATTCATTATTTATAAAGAATTTTAGAGTTCAAATTTCTGTAAAAATTAGGTTTAAAATTAGGGCCTTTAAAATTCGTTTTGATCTTTGATTGTTAGTTTACATGAGTTACATGGTTGAAATCGTGGGAAAGAGTACTATCATTTTCATGTTGGAAGTTTCCATTTTCATGGAGAAATGAGAAATATACAGAGGTTCTAGCCAGCTTGAGGAAGAAGATGAAGTACAGGGCAATGAGGCTTTATATGTTATGTTTTTCTTGTTTCATTTAAACTAACGGATGTACAATCACCCCAGTGGTAAGGCAGCGCACTAAAATGCTTAAGGTCACAGGTTCGAGCCTTTACGCTGCCTTTTTGCATTTTTCACATTTTTTTCATTTTTGGCTGTTTGCAGCGTGGGCTTCAACATTTGGGCCTTGTGTTTTTTTTCTAACATGCTACCTCCTGATTACTCAGGGCACCCCTGGCCCAACTATTTTCATTTATTTATTTTATGTTGTTTTATTTCATTAAATATATTTTTCTTAAATATCAAAAATCATAAAAAAATATGAAAATGATAAATATTATATTTTGTTTATTTTATTTTATTTTCTCATAAAAAATATATTTTTTTAGTTATGTATTAACTATTTTTCCCTAATAAACTTGTAAATAAAAAATAGAATTAGGTTAATTATTTATACTTTTTCTCACACTTGTAAATATTTATTTTGATATATAAAAAGACTAAATATTTCACAAAATATTATCTATTATTTTTAATACAAAAGTACACAAAAAAAATAATACTTAAGGAACTTTATTTTATTTTAACAAATCAGAATTAGGGTTAATCAATTTTTAAATATAATTTCTTTTTTCTTAAATCATTAGGTTTAGTTTAAAACTCTTTTTTCACATAAAAACAAAGCAAATTTCTTTTTCTTGTATACATAACATTGCATATTTAAATTATATTTTATATTGTTTATTTAAATACTTGTACAAATTCGATTTGGTTGTAATAGCTTAATTAGATTTACATTATTGCAAATCCCCATTTATAATTTGTATACCCCCCTCCCATAAAATGTTGTAATAACATAGTAATCTTTAAATTATGCAATTTACCGCTTTTATATACCATGCTAGTAATTAGGGTTTGAATGACAAGATCAAAATAAATCAAATACAAAACCCTAATCTAAGACAAAATCAAGCATGAAAATAACACATCTTGTACACAAGCACCTTAGGGTTTCTCCACATGGTTACCTTATACAACATAGCCATATTACGCATGCGAAGTATCTTGGCAAAACAAATAAATATAAGATCATAGTCCCACGATGACGCTATTCAAAGTTTCCTTAAAAAATGATCTTGGTCCCTCAAAATGCTAAGATACTTTGCAACATTGCTAATCATGGTTATACGATGACCCACGCCCATCCTGTTTACATCAAAAGATAGGGTTGCTTACTAAATCAATGGTAAGACAACAATATCAAAGGAATAGAAAATGAACAAGAAATACATTTGAGTAGGTAGATTACTTCTAGTTACTTGCTCTATTTTCAAACAAATATCCTTGCTATTTTCAAAAACAAACACACACATTTCCAAACATCTTACAAACATTGAAAACATTTTAAAAAAGACAAACATCTTTGTATACATTCTTACGAACGAGAACCATTACAAAGATTGCCTAAACAATGGCCTCTTTAACAAAATACTTTCAAAAAACCACACAAAGCACAATTTCAAAACAAAAAGAAAGTGATCTAGCAAGTAACTAAGAGCCCATGGAAAACCATGAATGAAAAGGGTGATAATACCTTCCCTTTTCATTATCTACCCCCCAAACTCAAGAAACAATCTCAAAGGTCTTTCCTGTGCTTTTTCACCTTTCCTTTTGGATAAAAGAAAAGTTGGTGACGACTTTTGTTAACCGCAACATTTGCGATAAAATGCAAAACCCTCAAGTCAGTTCTCCCACCGTATCACAGAACTGGTGACTCTTCTGGGGATTTTTTTATAAAAGTGGGGTTACCTTAAGGATAGATCACATTTATTTGCTTACATTGTTTGACTTGTATGCTTTACATTATGGTTCTTTGTTTGGGTTTGAAATCCTCTACCCGTATTTGGGATATATTATAGGTAAATAGCAATACGTTATGGAAATTGTGCGGGGTATACCGACATGGTCTAAGAAATAGCTATGTTAGTGCGACATATTTGTGGGTACCGGTAGCCTTTGAGTTAATCAAAGAGAATACGAGGCCACTAAGTGATGTCATGAAGCACTAATGAACTTCTAGAACCCTTTACTTGACCAACTTGGCCTTTAGGATGTAGTGAGATGATCGGCTTTGGTGCAGTCCAAATTGGTAGATACTCGATACTACACTCATTAAGGTTTGGTTCCTTGGGATATTTTGGTCGCCATTAAAGAGGCTTGAGCTGAAACAATGACCAAGGAAACAATTCGGTAATATTGAGCTCCTTAGAACCCGGTTACTATTACTGGGACAGGTTTAAGCCAACTAAACTTCAAGAGGGTACTTACCTATAAAACCCAATGCAAACCTAAACTAAGAACTTGTTTGCTTTGCTTGTATATGCATACTTGTACATATAATCATGGACATCATGAACATCACATACATCTACTAACCATTTCAAGGATTTTGGAGATTCATCTTTGTTCTTGTTTTGTAGGATATGGATTCACTTCACAGGAAAACTGTCCATGTCAACCTTGTAAGAATTCCTCCACAACTTAAGGAGCTAGCTTCAAGGATCCCTGAGAACTCTCCATTCACCAAGAGGCATGGTCGTCTACTCAACTTGGTCACCTCCAACACAGATGAGGATATGATGAAGGTTCTCTTTCACTTCTTTGATCCTTTGCACCATTGCTTCACATTTCTCGACTATTAGCTTGTGCCTACTTTGTAAGAATTCTCTCAACTCTTGAGGATTACAATTCTCAATAAACTACCTTTCAACGGTACAGAAAGAGACCCAAAGCCAGAAGAGATTTCTCAATCTCTGCACTTGCACTTATATGATGTCACAACTCATTGGGAAACTAAAAGTGGTGTCAAAGGCTTCTTAGCAAAGTTCCTGTTTGAGAAATCCCAAAGCTGTTGTAATTCCTTAGACTTGAAAGCCTTTGAGGAAATTATGGCTCTTCTTATCTATGGGATGGTCTTATTTCCCAACCCTGACCAACTCATAGATGTGAGCACTGTCAAAATCTTCATGTCACGCAATCCGGTGCCTACATTGCTAGGGGATATCCTACACTCTTTTCACACTCGCACAATGAGGAAAAGAGGTGTCCTAATGTGTTGCACTCCTCTCCTGGCAAGATGGTTTATTTCTCATCTTCCCCAATCAGTCTTAAAGAACGAGCAAGGTTCAAGGTGGTAACAAAGGTTAATGACACTCAAACATTCAGATATTCATTGGTGCTCTCGAAGCAAAGAGAATGTTATCATTGTTGACCATTGTAGGGAATTCACTAATGTCCCTCTACTTGGAATTAGGGGAGGCATCACCTACAACCCATGTTTATCCTTAAGATAGTTTGGTTACGCCCGAAGGGATGGCCCGCACGAGATGCTGATTCAAGGTTTGGTATTCGACTACGACAACGACGATCAAGGCCTTCGCCAGAGATTCATCCGAGCTTGAAGGATGCTAAACAAGGTGGATAGTAAGACTTTGGGACACAAGAATTCCATCCCTCTTGAGCCTTACCTCAAATGGGTAAGAACCCGTGCTCAAAGTCTTATGATGCCTTATCCTTCCATACTTCCGGTGATCATTGAGCCTGTTAAGGAAGGAGATGTTCCATACACTATCCTACATCCTGACATGCCCACATCTCTTGAAGACCTACAAAGGGATTGGATACAGCTCAAAGGAGAGCGAGATACTTTCGAAGCCCAATTCTACGCAAGCGAGAAGAAGGTTTTGGAACTCACTAGGCTACTTCACGAGGAGCAGACTCTAAATGCCTACATTGCACCAAAGAGGATGCGCACTACTTTTTTATCTTAGAGTTTTGTATTATTTTGTCCAAGGGGCATTGATGTACTCAAACTCTATCTTATTAATATAACATGTGTTTCTTTTTGTCTAAAATGAACTTGAATCTTTGAAATCCTTGAAAACATTGCATATGCACATATCATTCATCATAACATAAACAGGTCTTTTGCAACGAGTTTCCTCATCTCTCTACTGTTTATTTCAGTAAGATGGATCTCGAACAAACCTTCAAAGATCTCCAAGCTCAGAACACACAGTTTCAACAATTGCTCATGACCCTAGCCAAGGGGCAAGAAGAGTTGAAGACTCTGCTAGCTGAAGAAAAGAAAAAGAAAACAAAGAAAGCCACTGGGGTTTTAAACATGGGGAGAAGGTTTCAGGGACAGACTAGAAGAACCTTGAATTTTACAACAACATCTGGTGAAGGAGAGGGGAAAGGAAAGGAAACAGCGGTCCCATCAGAATCTAAAGAGGAGGAAGAAGTGGAAGACTACTCTGAGGAACAGTATCCTCCAACTGATGATAAGTACCGACATCTTGAAGAGCGTTTGAGTGCTATAGAAATACAAAAGGTGCCAGGTCTAGACTTTGAAGAATTAGGGCTGGTGTCGGGGATTGTGATTCCTCCGAAATTCGAAGTGCTTTTGTTCGCAAAATATGATGGGGTGTCATGTCCTAAGATGCATCTCCGATCATATGTAAGAAAGATCCAGCCACACTCCGTTGATAATGACTTATGGGTGCATTTTTCCAAGATAGTCTATCTGGAACACAACTCGACTGGTTTTACCAACTGGAAAGGGCCAACATCCACAACTGGGAAGATCTTACCGCAACTTTCTATAAGCAATATCAATATAATGCTGATTTTGAGCCTACATGTACTCAACTTCAGAGTATGGCTATGGCTTCCAATGAGGGTTTCAAGGATTACGCGCAGAAATGGAGAGATCGAGTTGGGAGAGTGCAACCCCCTCTGTCTAAAAGGGAATTGGTGGACATGTTCTTAGGTACTCTATCGGGCCCTTTCTTCAACCATTTGATTGGGAGCTCATCTGCAGGATTTACTGAGTTAATACTAACCGGAGAAAGGGTGGAAGATGGCATAAAAAGTGGAAAGATTCAGAAGGATTCATCTGCCTCTACAGCTGTAAGGAAGCCTTTTTATTGGGAAGAAAGAAGTAGCTGTTGTATATCCACAAAAGAACCAAGGGAGAGCTGAATGCCGACCAATGGTAGGGGCTGTTATGATCCCGAAGCGAACATCTGATCAACAAAGAAGTAATCAACCAAGGGTGGAAAGGCCGGTCTAGCAATTCACCAGAATCAATATGACTTCGTCCCAAGTATTATCGCATCTTCTAAAATCCAATTTGACAACTCTGAAAGAAACTCCAAAAAACCCCAACACAGCGTCCCCTCATTATCACCCAAAGTCCCGTTACGCATATCATTCTGAAACTCCGGGTCACGACACTAAAAACTGTTGGGCCTTGAAAAACAAAATTCAAGACCTTATAGAGGCGAAAGAAATTGAGTTTGATGCGCCCGAGAAGCCAAATGTCATTTCTGCTCCTATTCTTAGACATGGTCACCACACCAATGCTATTGAAGAAGATTTATTTGTTACCACAGTTGATGAACTTGTGACTCCACTACAAATCATTAAGATAAACTTGTTGAAAGCCGATGTATTCCCGGGTTGTAATGAAGACTGCCACCTCTGCTTATCCTCACCAAGTGTTTGCCCTTTGTTGAAAACAGGCATTCAACGCTTGATAGACAACAAAGAGATCTTGTTTGAAAGTACTAATGTCTCACATGTTCATGTTAAAGACGTTTCAATCATTACCATCTCCACTAATTCTTCCAGGGTCCTCAAAAGACCCGTTAGAATTACATCAGTTCCAAAAACTACTCCTCTTATAATCACAATGCATGGGCCAGTCCCGTATGAATTAGACAAAACTGTGCCGTGGAATTACAGTGGGGACATGTACTACCATGGCATCAAACAAGATGGGTTGGCCACCGAAGAGATAAACTCCGAAGAAGAAGATTCTGACATTATCAATATTGCCGGAAACAGTAAGATTACCGGAAGCGGTAGAATCTTCTCTCCATAAATTTCCCCCCAAAGGCAGTTTTTGGACTCGTGGTTGCTCCAAAGGTTATTTCCGTACCACTAATCATCTCTTTAAGTGCTCCTATTGACGAAGACGATACAACCCCTGCTGTCATTCCTACCAACACTCCTGGTGCTGAAACTCGAGGAAAAAGCATTCAAGTGGAGCCTTTCCGGATGAAGGCTCAACCACTGACTATCCCCGAAACCTCCAAGAGAGAAATGGAGGAGATCCTGAGAATAATAAAGAGGAGCGACTATGACTTAGTTGAACAGTTGGGGAAAACTTCCTCCAAAATCTCCATGCTGGCACTGCTACTGTGTTCCCTGGCACATGCGAAAGCCTTGGCGAAGTTCCTAAAAACAGCCCATGTGCCTCAAGAGACGTCTGCTGATCAATTTCAGGACTGCGTGTCCAGCTTGACAGCGGATAACGGTCTAGGTTTCTCAGATGTTGATTTGACACCAAGGGGAAGAAAGCACAACGAGGCATTGCATGTCTCTGTTGAATGTAGAGGCACAACTATGGCCCATGTCTTGGTGGACATTGGCTCATCTTTGAATGTTTTACCGAAGAAAGATCTCGACATACTAGACTGCGAAGGACTAACGTTGAAACCAAGTAACATAGTCGTAAGAGCATTTGATGGCTCAAAGAGGATGGTACACGGGGAGGTGGATATCCCCATAAAGGTTGGGACTCAAACTTTCAATTCAACCTTTTATGTAATGGATATCCGCCCCTCTTACTCCTGTCTGCTAGGATGGCCATGGATCCATAATGTCGGCGTTGTCACCTCTACACTGCACCAGATGTTGAAATATCCAGTCCAGGGAAAGATTATCATTGTCCACGGAGAACAAGAATATATGATTAGCCATTTAATTCCTTCAGGTATGTGGAATTGGACGGCGAGTTCATTGAAACTACTTTTCAACATTTAGAAGAAGTCCCCCAAGCGGTAGCAGTGACCAAGAATGTGTCCCAGATTCCCAAGATTACAAGACCTCCACTCCAGATGTCATCTCTGAAGGACGCTAAAGATGTAGTAGATGAGGGTGGATGCACCATCTGGGGGAAACTTCCATATATTCCCTATAAATCTGACAAGTTTGGCTTAGGGTTCACTTTAAGTGCTCAGAAGGTTGTACGCCATGCCCGTGCTGGAGGGCCACCCTTGAAGATTAGCAACTGAGAGGTCAATGCGGTAGAAAATGGTGAAGGGGATTGCAGCTTGGAGGATTGGATATTTCCTACTGTCAACGGAGGACTTCGTAATTGGGAAGCCAAAGACTTTGTCCCAATAACTTTCATCCCTCAGTAATTTATCTTTACATTTTTGTTGGACTTGTAATATTCACAAACAGTTCGCACATTTAAAACCTTATGTCGTTCCCGAGGCACAATGGTCCATTTGTAAGGGTTATTATTTCATATTCATATGACATTCAATGAATCATGGACGTTTTTCGCATACAAACTTTTGTGCTTATTGTCTTTCTTTTACATTTTATTTTTAAGGATGATTATACCCTTACACACACCCACACTCACAAATGCAGGTACCCTTCCATTCTGGATCCCATGGGTAACGATACTGTTATGGCCTTTTGTTACTCTGAGGATCTAATCTACCATGCCGAAGAGGAAGGTGAGGAACATTGTGAAGCACCAGGGGAACTGGCCAGACTACTACAACAAGAGGAAAGAACCATTCAGCCTCACGAGGAACCTGTGGATACAATCAACTTGGGTACTAAGGAGGATAAAAAAGAGGTCAAGGTGGGTGCCAATCTGGAGCCCAGTGTCAAGGAGCGTCTGATTCAGCTGTTGCATGATTATGTTGAGATCTTTTCTTGGTCATATGAAGACATGCCAGGACTTGATACATACATTGTGGTACATCGTCTCCCTACAAGAGAAGACTATCCGCCAGTAAAACAAAAAGTCCGCCGCATGAGACCTGATATGTCAAAAAAGATCAAAGCGGAGGTCATGAAGCAATTCAATGCTGGATTCTTGGTTGTCACTTCCTATCCTCAATGAGTTGCCAACATTGTTCCCGTACCTAAAATAGACGGCAAAGTACGAATGTGTGTGGACTATAGAAATTTGAATAGGGCAAGCCCTAAAGATGATTTTCCACTTCCCCACATTGATATCCTGGTTGACAATACGGCCCAACATAAAGTGTTTTCCTTCATGGACGGATTCTCAGGTTACAACCAAATCAAAATGGCACCTGAGGACATGGAGAAAACTACATTTGTCACACAGTGGGGCACATTCTGCTACAAGATGATGCCATTCGGACTGAAGAATGCTGGGGAAACCTATCAACGCGCCATGGTAGCTTTATTTCATGACATGATACATCATGAAATAGAGGTCTACGTAGACGATATGATAGTCAGATCACAAATGGAGGAAGAGCACCTTGATCACTTGAAAAAGCTGTTTGAGAGACTGAAGAAGTACAAGCTGAGGTTGAATCCAAACAAGTGCACATTCGGAGTACGGTCCGGTAAACTCCTAGGATTTGTCGTCAGTAACAAAGGTATTGAGGTCGATCCTGCCAAAGTTAAAGCAATACAAGAGATGCCTGCTTCTCGTACTGAGAAGGAAGTCAGAGGATTCTTGGGACGCTTGAACTATATTTCCAGATTCATTTCTCACCTAACAGCTACTTGTGAGCCAATCTTTAAGCTATTGATGAAAGATCAAGTAGTCAAGTGGAATGATGAGTTCCATGTTGCTTTTGACAAAATCAAAGAGTACTTACAAGAGCCTCATGTGTTGATGCCACCAGTCGAGGTAAGACCACTGATCATGTATCTGACTGATTTAGAAAACTCGATGGGGTGTGTATTGGGGCAGCATGACGAGTCTGGCCGAAAAGAGCACGGTATTTATTACTTGAGCAAAAAGTTTACCGATTGTGAAACCAGATATTCACTTCTCGAGAAAACTTGTTGCGCTCTGGCATGGGCTGCTCGCCGGCTAAGACAGTATATGCTGACTCATACTACCTTGTTGATATCTAAGATGGATCTGATAAAGTACATCTTTGAAAAGCCTACTCTGTCTGGGAGAATAGCTAGATGGAATATGATCCTGATAGAATATGACATACAATATACTACCCAGAAAGCTATAAAGGGCAGTGTGCTAACTGATTATCTTGGTCATCAAGCTGTAGAAGACTATCAGTCCATGAAGTTTGAATTCCCGGATGAAGACATCATGACATTAGACAACTGTGAAGAATTCAGGCCATATGACGGACCTGGACAAGGATCCCGGTGGACCCTGTTCTTTGATGGGGCATCCAATGCACTTGGTAATGGCATCGGCATTGTACTCATATCTCTAGAAGGGTGTCATACTCCCTTTACTGCCAGACTTTGCTTCAACTGTACGAACAACATGGCGGAATACGAAGCATGCATCTTTGGTCTCAGAGCTGCCATAGACTTAGGAATCAAATCTTTAGATGTGTTTGGAGATTCAGCTTTGGTCATCAGTTAGACTAAAGGGGAATGGGACACTAAGCACCCAAACCTTATCTCTTACAAAGAACATTTTTTGACATTGCTACCACATTTTGAGAAGATTACCTTCGAGCATTTCCCGCGAGAATAAAATCAGCTAGTAGATGCTCTAGCCATAATGTCATCTATGTTTAAACTTAATTGGGATAACGAGGCTCCCTAGATCACCATCGAACGAATGGATGAACCAGCACACTGTCACGAGATTAATACTGAAGAAGTAGTGGGCCAGCCTTGGTTTCATGAAGTAAAGAGGTATCTCGAGGCTCAAGAATATCCAGAAGGAGCTTCAATCAATGATAAGAAGTTCTTAAGAAGATTCTCTGCTAAATCTTCCTTAGTAATGGCATCCTGTACAAACGCAATCATAACTTCATTCTGCTTTGGTGTATGGATAAAGTTGAAGCGGAAAAGATCATGGCTGAATTACATGAAGGTACTTTTGGCACCCACTCCAGTGGGCATACGATGGCGAAGAAAATCCTACGGGCATGCTATTATTGGTCTACCATGGAAGCAGATTGCTATCAACACTCCCGAACCTGTCATAAGTGTCAAATTTATGCTGACAAGGTACACGTACCTCCGGTTCCTCATAATGTCTTGACGGCTCCTTGGCCCTTTTCTATGTGGGGAATTGATATGATTGGAGAGATCAAGCCTACAACCTCCAATGGACACCGCTTCATCCTAGTGGCCATTGACTATTTTACAAAGTGGGTTGAAGCAGCTTCCTTCGCTTCCGTTACTAAGAATGTTATTTCCCGCTTCATCAATCAAAATCTCATTTGCCGGTACAGTATCCCGAAAAGGATCATCACTGACAATGGTACAAATCTCAACAATACTATGATCACCGCATTATGCAAGCAATTCAAGATTCAGCATCACAATTCCTCTCCCTACCGGCCAAAGATGAATGGTGATGTCGAAGCTGCGAATAAAAACATTAAAAAGATCATACAAAAGATGACAGTCACGTACAAAGACTGGCATGAGATACTACCATTCGCTCTCCACGGGTATCGTACCACGGTTCGCATATCAACTGGGGAAACACCTTATTCTTTGGTATATGGCATGGAAGTTGTTTTACCTATTGAGGTTCAGATCCCCTCTCTGAGGATTATGAAAGATACAGGTTTGAATGAAGACGATTGGATCCAAACTCGACTTGATCAACTGAACCTAATTGATGAAAAGAGACTTACTACTGTTTTCCATGGTCAAATGTATCAAAAATAGATGATCAAGGCTTTCAACAAGAAAGCCAGACGCCAAGTATATCAAGTTGGGGAACTAGTAATCAAACGTATCATCTTACCACAAAGTTATCCCAGGGGAAAATGGACTCCTACCTATGAAGGACCATTTGTAATCAAAAACATATTCTCCGGTGGGGCAATGATCTTGACCACCATGGACGGCGACGACCTGCCACATCCTGCGAACGCGGACATAGTCTAAAGATACTACACATAAGAAACCCGCTAGGTTGACACACCTAGGAAAAACAAGGGGCATCCCGGCGAACCAAAAGGTTCGGGCAAAAATATAAAAAAATATGTACACCCGGTAAGTTGAAAACCCGAAAGGGAGACTTGGGCAAAAAAGGGTTTCCCGGTGGACTGAAAACTTGAAAGGGCGGTCCAGGAAAAATTTAGGGAATTAAAGCATATGACTATGTCTCGTCGGATCATTTGACGGACAACCTTTGACTTCTAACTGACAAACTCAAAGTTTCTGATCAATTCAATCATCTTCGGACAAGGTAAATAGTCAAGATATTCGGAGATATGAAGGCTATATTAGAATGGGAACCCCATGGGATTATTACACATAGATATATTTCTTTGTATAAATTTTTCTTGTTTTATGACAGGATTCTCTTACTAGAATGTTTGTCCCCTTTATACAAAAATACTTATCCAAAGTCAATACAAAGATATCCCTTTAAAAGTGCAAAAAACTATTTGTCTTTTTCTTTACGCTTGTGTTTTGTTTGCAAAAACGTCCAATGATTCATTGATGAACATATGCATTTGAACATGATTACTGTTTACAAATAAACAAAATGAGGAAGACAATTACTGATAGGTTGAAAGAATAGGAAAACTTCTCTAGACTATTACTTAAGAAATCCCCACAATACGTCATTTAAATCCCCGGCGGAACAAAACTTCAAGTTTTTATTACACAGTAGAAATCATCAAATTTCTCAGGATTCCCCAAGCAGATCTTACTAGCAGTGCACGGCATTACCCTCACAACAGAATTTACTTCTCTCAACAAGATTTCGTCAGTACTTCAACTTCAAGACATAAAAATTCAACATATCCTCAGCAACATTCAAGTATTTATTTTCCTCAATCAAACAACAATACAACAAATTAGCTTACATACGCATACATTTCATCCACATATCATAAACATTGATAAAGCAAATCCATTGCATCATACATTTCAGGCAAACATAACTTTGTGTTTTAGCTAACACTTTACCCTTTTCAGGATAAAATCAACAGTTACCATTGACAATATGCAATCAAATATAGTTCATATATACTACAGACACGGATGTCATTCTGATACTCATTCAGATTCAACTTTCAGATACAGTTCAGTTACGCTCCAGACACGGATGCCATTCTGATACTCATTCAGATTCAACTTTCAGATACAGTTCAGATATGCTCCAGACATGGATGTCATTCTGATACTCATTCAGATTCAACTTTCAGATACAATTCAGATACGCTCCAGACACGGATGCCATTCTGATACTCATTCAGATTCAACTTTCAGATATAGTACGGATACGCTCCAGACAAGGATACCATTCTAGTACTCATTCAGATTCAACTCTCGGATACAGTACAGATACGCTCCAGACACAGATGCCATTCTAATACTCATTCAGATTCAAATCTCAGATACAATACGGATATGCTCCAGACACGGATGCCATTCTAATACTTATTCAGATTCAACTTTCAGATACAGTGCAGATACGCGCCAGACACGGATGCCATTCTGATACTTATTTAGATATAGTTCAGATACACGCCAGACACGGATGCCATTCTGATATTTAGTCAAAAATCAACTCTCAGATATAGTTTAGATATGCACAAAACATGAATGCCATTATGATACTTAGTTAAAATCAGTTTTCATATATAGTTCAGATACGCACAAGACACAGATGTCATTCTGATACTTAGTCAAAATCAGCTTTCAGATACAGTTCAGATACGCTCCAGACACAGACTCCGTTCTGATACTCATTCTATTAGCTTACAACTTACAATTCAACAAACATTCTTGGATGGCATCTACAATCCCATCTCCAACAAGATTCTATCACCTCTCCAAATTGCATTTTAAATCCCATTCCTTTTATCATCACATCATCGAGTAAGAATTTATGGGCACTCTAGTGTCCAATCATCTTCCACCTTCGAGTCACGAATGGCAAGACTCACCAATCTAACTCTCCAGGTTTAAGAAGATTGAACAGGGGCAGCTGTTGTACCCCAAAATTTTCCCTCTCATTTATCAAGACTTTTCTCACAAGATCTCTATAACTCAAGACTGGATTAGGGTTTGACCAGCTCAAGACATCTCATCATGCACTGATGGCCCAAAATTAGGGTTTGAGTTTGCATAAGGATTTTTGGACTATAAATGCTTCATGTGACTTTCAAACATCATTATGAACCCCTAAGATTACTCATGACAAGTTTCAAGCCTTGAACCCCATTTTTGGTCAATCAATTGAACAATTGACCTAAAAATCAGCTGTATTGGGGAAAAGGTCAACCATGGCCAATTTACAGTCAAACTTTATAATTTTTTATCCACATCAACATTTTAGAATCATGTGTATCATTTGATCAAGTTTGGACCACAACTCCTCAAGAAATTTGATCAAATCATCAAAAGGGAAAAATGGTCAAAATTAGGGTTTTGATTGAGAAAGGGCAATTTCTGATTTTTGACCTAGCAAATAACCAATTGATTTGAAGCATGATTTCAAGGGTTCAATTGTATCATCTTGACCTAATGACATGGTTCAAAACATTGCAAATCCATTGGATTGACAGATGAAATTTACAGTCAACTGATCAAAAGTCAATTGTATATTGAAAAGTCAAACTTTGACTTTTTGGTCCAAATCAAGTGCCAAGGATCACAATTCATCAAAAACATGTCAAAATGTGAAACTTGTTCATCAAGGAATCAAAGATTTAAGATTTTGTTTTAAAATTTGAAAATTTCTTAACTTAGAAATTTTTTCTAAGTATAGCAAATTTCTTATATTTTCTCAACTTTAAGCCAATTTTCCACCATGATACAAGATGATTCAAAGAAAGTTCCCAACATGAAAGTTGTAGATCTCCATGAAATCTACAACATTTCCTGAAATATTTTTCCCTAAATATGCTTGGATATCAAGATATAATTTTGTGAATACATGCTCATGAACTAAAATAACTTAGTGAAATTTTGCCCTAATTTAGGCAGGTTTTTGACCTAACTTCATGGCAATTTTTCACCTAGTTCCAAGAGGAATCTTGAAATGCATTTAAAAGATGAGTTATAGAGAACATTTTAAGCTTTCCAAAATGTCCAAGAACTCCTTGACATCATTTTTTAGTATGGAGAATAGAAGAGATGAAGTTGGAAATTTCTCACTATGATTTCAAGCCATTTTATGAAGAACAAAATTCAAATCTGAACCTATGCTACCTAATCCTTGCTTTACAGGTCTCAAACTTGTTTCTCACTTCATAATTTAATGCTTACACAGATGATAAAGCTTTTATCCAAGCACAAGAGTCTTTGTCCAAGCTTTAATTCCATAAATGGCACAAAGTTGCCATTGCCATTTTGGAAAAGCTTAACTTTTGCAACTTTTCACTTGAGCATTGGACCTGTTTTCTCTACACACACAAGTCCTACAAACCAAAAGAAAATGGTATAGAGCTTGTACCAACTCCAAGAAGGCCTGTACAAGCATGTAGATAATGGTCTCTTCACCTTTCTTAAAAAGTAAGTAAGAGTGCAAAAAAGGCTATAACTCAAGAATCTGTTGTGGAGTGGATAGAAAACCTTCTCTATACTAATACACAAACACATTGCAACCTAATACACGATAGCTCAAGGCAAGAAACTCTCCAAAACTCCCAATCACCAAAAACATGTCAAAAACTTGTAGTTGGAAACTAAGCATAGCAATCTAAAAATTTACTCCTGCGTTTCAAGTTCTAATCACTCAAACACTTTTCCTACCTCATATCTAAGTGTTCAAGACCATCACCCCTCCATTGTAACTCCTCCTTCTCCATCTTCCATTTTTGTTTTTCAAGCTTGCAGGTTGACTTGGATAGAGAGATTCGGGCACTTTCAAAACAAGGTAAGGATTGGAACACACTCAGGGAGGTTCAGTCAAGGTAAAGGAATCGTCAGGCCTTCATAAAACTCACTCAAACTCCGTTCACGATCTCAGCTGAAAGAGGTAAGAACTCCAACTTATATCTCTTCATACAGACATCCATTGGCCACAATTTGTGAAAGGAAAATGTAGATATTATTGTGCTAAAGCCAACCATGTGCATAGATTTCATTTCTATTCATTATGTATAAAGAATTTTAGAGTTTAAATTTCTGTAAAAATTAGGTTTAACATTAGGGCCTTTAAAATTCCTTTTGATCTTTGATTGTTAGTTTACATGAGTTACATGGTTGAAATCGTGGGAAAGAGTACTATCATTTTCATGTTGGAAGTTTCCATTTTCATGGAGAAATGAGAAAGATACTGAGGTTCTGGCTTGCTTGAGGAAGAAGATGAAGTACAGGGCAAGGAGGCTTTATATGTTATGTTTTTCTTGTTTCATTTAAACTAACGGATGTACAACCACCCCAGTGGTAAGACAGCGCGCTAAAATGCTTAAGGTCACAGGTTCGAGCCTTGGCGCTGCCTTTTTGGATTTTTCACATTTTTTCATCCATTTTTTTGGCTATTTGCAGCGTGGGCTTCAACATTTGGGCCTTGTGTTTTTTTTCTAACATGCTACCTCCTGATTACTCAGGGCACCCCTGGCCCAACTATTTTCATTTATTTATTTTATGTTGTTTTATTTCATTAAATATATTTTTCTTAAATATCAAAAATCATAAAAAATATGAAAATAATAAATATTATATTTTGTTTATTTTATTTTATTTTCTCATAAAAATATATATATTTTTAGTTATGTATTAACTATTTTTCCCTAATAAACTTGTAAATAAGAAATAGAATTAGGTTAATTATTTATTCTTTTTCTCACAATTATAAATATTTATTTTGATATATAAAGAGACTAAATATTTCATAAAATATTATCTATTATTTTTAATACAAAAATACATAAAAAAATAATACTTACGGAACTTTATTTTCTTTTAACAAATCAGAATTAGGGTTAACGAATTTCTAAAAATAATTTCTTTTTTCTTAAATCATTAGGTTTAGTTTAAAACTCTTTTTTCACATAAAAACAAAGCAAATTTATTTTTCTTGTATACATAACATTGCATATTTAAATTATATTGTATATTATTTATTTAAATACTTGTACAAATTCGATTTGGTTGTAATAGCTTATTTAGATTTACATTATTGCAAATCCCCATTTATAATTTGTATACCCTCCCATAAAAGGTTGTAATAGCGTAGTAATCTTTAAATTATGCAATTTACCGCTTTTATATATCATGCTAGTAATTAGGGTTTGAATCACAAGATCAAAACAAATCAAATAGAAAACCCTAATCTAAGACAAAATCAAGCATGAAAATAACACATCTTGCACACAAGCACCCTTAGGGTTTATCCACTTGATTGCCTTATACAAAAATAGCCATATAACGCATGCGAAGTATCTTGGAAAAACAAATAAATATAAGATCATAGTCCCACGATGACGCTATTCAAAGTTGCCTTACAAAATGATCTTGGTCCCTCAAAATGCTAAGATACTTTGCAACATTGCTAATCATGGTTATACAATGACCCACGCCCGTCCCGTTTACATCCAAAGATAGGGTTGCTTACCAAATCAATGGTAAGACAACAATATCAAAGAAATAGAAAATGAACAAGAAAGACATTTGAGTAGGTAGATTACTTCTAGTTACTTGCTCTATTTTCAAACAAATATCCTTGCTATTTTCAAAAACAAACACACACATTTCCAAACATCTTACAAACATTGAAAACATTTTCAAAAAGACAAACATCTTTGTATACATTCTTACGAACGAGAATCATTACAAAGATTTCCTAAACAATGGCCTCTTTTATAAAATACTTTCAAAAAACCACACAAAGCACAATTTCAAAACAAAAAGCAAGTGATCTAGCAAGTAACTAAGAGCCCATGGAAAACCATGGATGGAAAGGGTGCTAATACCTTCCATTTTCATAATCTACCCCCGAACTCAAGAAACAATCTCAAAGGTCTTTCCTGTGCTTGTTCACCTTTCCTTTTGGATAAAAGAAAAGTCAGTGGCAACTCTTGCTAACCGCAACATTTGCGATAAAACACAAAACCCTCAAGTCAGTTCTCCCACCGTATCACACCTTCCGACTCGTCTGGGGAAGATAAGGCTAACTGATATTTAGTCTGATTCCAGGTTTTACAGCAAGTCTCTGGGGACAGTGGCAACTTTACTGAAGAGAAGAATTTTTTCAGTGATTTGTAGTATCCTGAGGAATATACTCTAGCTGGGAAAGTTGTAGTCTGTTTGGGAAATAAACCCTGTTGCTGGAGAACTACTATGATGAGGAATCTCTCATGAAATTAGCATGTTCTCTAGATGGCATCTTTAAGCCCATCTCCAACGAATCTCAGTCATCTACTCTAAATGGCATCTGTAATTCCATTTCTGATTAGCATCAACCAACAGTGTCCCTTCATACGAGTGCAAAATTCTGGGCATTCTAGTGTTCAATCCTCTTCCACCTTTAAATCACGAAACGCATACAAGCCAATCTAAATCCTCAGGTTTAAGAAGATTGAACAGAGGCAACTGTTATACCCCAAAAATTTCCCTATCATTTTACTTAAGACATGCCCATGGAGGTCTCCAAAATGCTTCATGGTGACTAAGAATTTACCAGATAAATTCTCCTCCTAAGGCAATAAACCACTAACTAGGTTTTCAATTTTCATCAAGATGTGTGAGCTCCAATGGTATCAAATGTTTTCCATTGTCCCAATATATCCTCAAGATTATCCATGCCAAATTTCATGCCTTGCACAACAAGTTTTCTCAGTCAACTGCTCAAATGCTCGGAAATCAACTATATTAGGTCAAAAGTCAATTGTGGCCTATATACAGTCAAACTTCAAGATTTTTTGTCAACCTCAACATTTTGAAGTGATGTCCATAATTTGATCAAGGGTTGATCATGATTCCTAAAGAAATGCTCCTAATTCATCAAAAGTCAAGAATTGCTAATTAGGGTTTTTATAGGAAAAGTCAACCAAACTTTGACCAGGCATAACTTTCTCATACTTTATCAAAAAATTTCCCACCAAATCTCACTTTGAAGAGAATCTAATTCCCAACAACTTCTATTCATCCCTCAATTTCAATAAATGCACCAATTGAAAGATACAAGCTTATACATTATGGGTCCTTTCAAAAAGTCAACAAAGACAACTTTTGGGTCAAAGCTTGGTACATGAACATGAAAGATCCCATTGAGATGAAACCAAAAGGATTGTTTAGAGGACATCTTAATCTCTCTAAAAGTCAAAGAACATCCTCATAGGGTTAAAATTGAGAGAGAAATGCATTGCTAAAGTTGACCAATTTTGAAGAAGTGCATGAAGAAAATATTGATTAATCTTGAATTTCTTCCAAATGGGCCTTGGTTTTTATGATCTGAACTTATTCCTAACATGGCCCATGACTTATAAACTCAATTACACGCCCTTATTTTGTTTATTTAATTTATTTTTGAATTAAATCATTAAAATTCAATTTTAATTAAAATAAAATGCAAGATAGGATGTAAGGCACACAAGGTTGTTTTTTCCATCAAGATGGGGGCCCAAGACAACTCATGAAAGTTGTCACATGGAAAAGAGAAACGTACAAGCCAAGAGTAGAAAGAATCTTCAAAAAATGGAAAGTTTGGAAGAAAATTGAAACACATTAATTCTGTTGGATTTGTGCCATATTTGTTACCCTAATGTTGTCTCACATATATACACAAATATTCTAGCCTAAGAAGGAACGTGCAACTGCCTCAAACAAGCCCTAGCAAAGTTTCAAAAATTGTTCAAAGTAGTGCAACTCGAGATCTCTCTCTCCAGCCAATTTCAATCACTTCCAATCATCCATTCACATTCCTGAGACTATCAGCAAGCCAACCGATCCATCCTTGAAGGACAAACGATCCTAGAACTCGCTCTCCAACAACTCACTGTTTTCAAAATTCTCATGCTTCAAACTTTTTATTCATGGCGTATAAATGATATCTCTGCATATATTTGTGTTTAACATCATGTTTGCAAGGATTTTGGATCATCATTATTGAGTTTTGACGTAGGAACAGAAACATGTCATTTCTAGGGCATGAAGGTTTCCTCTCTTCATATATGAACTTGCAGGCCATTTCAGTCAAAAAGAACATCACCATTGTGATCGCAACCCTCCAAATAAGGGGGTAGGGTACAATTTGCATCTTTATTCGACGTGTTTTGCAGGTCTGGAATTTGAAGTCGCCGGAGACGATGGTGGTAAACCACCATGAGGGGTGGTTTAACCCTCCCTGTGCAGGCGTGACTGGATAACGCTTTCTGATTTGTTCATTTAAAATATAGGGACCCCACAGCATGTGCGTGTGTGCTGACTCAGCCATTTGATTAGTGCTTATATTATATTATTTTTCTTTGTTTATATGAATGAATGAGCAAGATGGTCGGATGGTAAGGGTGCAAGCGTGTGAGGGAAGGGACCTGAGTTCGATCCTAGGTCCAACAATTTTACATTTTTCTAACATTTCTTGCAGGTTCCAGTACATGACGTCCCAATATGTCCACCCTGCATCCTCACTCTCAACTACTGGATCATCCATTGATTCATATCTATCGTCCAACAAGAAATTTCCATGGTAGACCCCCAAGAGCTAGTTGCATTGAATCAAACAGGACATTGGGCTTGTTGTATTATGGGCCTAGCAAAATTCAGCATGCACCCCCCCACCTCCCCCCCTCATTGCTCACATCAGGCCCATTTCATTCTTTTTTTAATTTCATTTACTTTATTTTATTTTAATTATTTTATGTTGTTAAATTCATTTTTTATTTTAATCATAAAATCAATAAAAAATCATAAAAAATAGAATTAGGTTTTTCATAATTAAAATTAATTTTTGAAAATTAATTAATTTAATTATTTCAACTTGATTATTTCATTTAAATAAAACTAATTGGAAATTAGGTTAAAAATCTTAAATATTTTTCTCAATAAAATACAAAAATTATTTTTTTAAATCAATTAGATTTTAAGGACTTTTAAACTTGTTCCCATCTTGATCTTCACACGTTTATCTTTTTCTGTTTTATTTTCTTTTCCAATTATTGTATGTGTACACAGTTTGTAATAGCTTTTAACCTAGGGTTTATTTACTGTTTTTTTTACTCCCAGGGTTTTGGTTATGTATCCCCCTCCCCGAGGCCCTGTAATAGCTAGGTTTAATTTATGCCTTTTAAATTCTTGCACTATTATTAACTGCTTAGATTAATAGAATTACATGAAAAAGACTGAAAAGAAAACGATTAGATAATCCTAAATGTGCAAGATAAATGAAATGAATCAATACACTTGCACATGCTCACCCCTAGGGTATCTCCCACTTCGGTTTCCTTTTAAAACAGTCACAATTTTCGAAATGTGAGAATCTTCAGTGGTTGTCCTTTAGTTCAAGAGATCACAAGTCCCTCGATGACCCTTTCGATGCCGCCTCAGTTATAAAGTGATCTTAGAACTTTAGGACAATTGCTAAAAGTTCTTGCCCAGTTGCCTTAGTGACTGCAAACGTCCCTTCGATAGTCCCTCAACATCCAACGATAGGGATACCTACTCAGTAATAGTAGGATAGCACTATCTAAAGAAAAGGAGGAAAATAAAAACTTTTTCAAGTAGGTAGATAATTGTTAGGTACTTCCTCAAAAATAATATTTTTCACACCACACTTTCAAAACCTTTTTCAAAAACGCTTTATCAACACTCTTGAGGACTGATACAAGATTTATCATAAAGAAAACAAAATTTTCAAAACACACAAATACGAAAGAAATTTTCAAAAATGAGCAAGTACCTAAGAGCCTGTGGAAAACCACGGATGCAAAGGGTGCTAATACCTTCCCTTTCCATAATCTACCCCCTTTACTCAGAAAATCTCGAAAAAGGTCTTTTTATGTTCTTTTCACCCTGTCCTTTGTTGGATAAGAGAAAAGTCGGTGGTGACTCTTGCTTACCGTATATTTGCGAATAAAAACGCAAACCAGTATAACAGTCTGTTCTACCATCGTATCACAAAACTGGCAACTCTACTGTGGAATACAAAAGTGGGGTTACCTTAGAGTTAGTTCATTATTTAACTGATTTGTGTGCTTTGATTTCTTTACTTTTGAAGGCTTTGTTTAGGTTACTATAGATCTTACACCCGAATCTAGGCCACCTTTTAGGTATGTAGCAATAGATCGTGGAAACTGTGCGGGGTATACCGACACGGTTAAAGCGATAGCTATATTGATGTGACACTTTGGTTGGTACTAGTAGCCCTTGAGTAATCAAGAAGAATACGGGGCCGCTGTGTGGTGTCATAAAGCATCAACTGACCTTAGAACCTTTAATTTACCAACTTTGCCATTTGGAAGTAGTGAGATAGTCGTCTTTGGTGTAGTCCTAAGTTGGTTGATACTCGATACTACACTCATTGAGATTTGACTCTCGAGTTTTGTTTGGTGGCAAGTCAGTTATGGATCGGAACAAAACATATGGGAAAGATCAATGATATTGATATCCCTTAGAACCCGGTTACTATTACTAGGACAGGTGGAGCCAACTAAACTTCAAGAGGGTACTTACCTATAGACCCCAGGAAAGCCTAAACCTAAGGCTACTTGTATGATTTGTTTGCTTTCAACTTGAGCTACTTGCAGGGTTTTTATCTAACAACATGATCTCCTTGCAGGATTTGTTTACAGTCATTATCCAGTAACCTGGACTTCTTAGACTCACTTGTCTTCATCACCTTACACTTTTGCTTAACGCATATCATATACATCATAACATCATTCCACATCATTTCCTTAACCATTTCAAGGATCTCAATGGTTTGTGATGCAGGTTATGATAAATCAGACATCTAGAAAGGGGCAAGGGGATTTATTTTCCTCTAGCCAATACCGTCAAAAGACCAAAACACGACAACTTGAGCCAGGGGCTTTGACCCACTTGATCTGGTGAGCTTGACTCTCATAGAAGGACACTCAACAATATGAAGTTCTTTAATCAAAGCTGCAAATTTCAACTTCTGACATTTTCTTGTTTACCCCGCGAGATCCTTGAAAACATTGCATGCATGCCATTTCATAATAGGTCTTCCAGTACAGGTTTCTCATCTTTTCGTTGTTTATTTCAGCAAAATAAATGGCCCTTGAACAAACAGTAAAAGACCTTCAAGCTCAAAACGCTCAGTTTTAACAAATGTTCATGGCTTTGGCCCAGGGGCAGTGAGAACTGAAAGCTCTCGTCATCAAAGAGAAGAAGAAGAAGGAAAAGAAACCGTCTGACATCCTGAATATAGGAAGAAGACTCATAGGACTGGTTAGAGGAGATCTAGATCTTTCAACTCCATCAAATAAGGGGGATAATCATGAAGAAGATAACAACCTCGAGGTTGATGAAGAAGAAGCTGATTATTCTGAGAGGCAATATCCTCCTGCTGATGATAAATACAAATGGTTGGAGGATCATCTCAATGCTATGGAGATTTAGCAGATACCTGGCTTGGACTTTGAAGAATTAGGGCTGGTTTCTGGCGTGTTCATCCCACCAAAATTCAAGGTTCCCACATTCACCAAATATGACGGGTTCTCTTGTCCTAAACTTCACTTGAGATCATATGTCAGAAAGATCCAGCCTCACACTACTGACCGGAAGTTATGGGTCCATTTCTTCCAAGAATGTTTAGTTGGAACACAACTGGAATGGTTCTATCATCTAGAAAGAACACATACCTGGGAAGACTTGGCTACTGCTTTCAACAAGCAGTACCAATACAATGATGACCTCACTCTAACTCGTACACAACTTCAAAGAATGTATATGGGTTCTAGCGAAGGCTTCAAAGAATATGCCCAGAAATGGAGGGATCTAGCTGGCAGGGTACAACCTCCTCTGGATGATCGGGAAATGGTAGATATATTCATGGGCACTCTAACAAGCCTGTTCTTTAATCTGCTGATTGGGAGTTCCTCATCTGGGTTCATAGAGATGGTTCTGACTGGAGAAAGGATCGAAAGTGGTATCAAGAGTAGGAAGATCCTGATGGTTGCATCTTCTAATGCTGAGAAGAAGCCATTTGCTGGTAAGAGGGAAGCCAATGTTTTGTATGGCCAAAAAGTTTGTAATAAGGCATACGACCATAATCAATCTGTGGGGTCAATACTGGTCTTTAATCATACGCATATGCAACGAAACCAACAGGGGAATCAACATAAAGAGGTCACGCCTAAGAGACAATTCACCAGAATAAACATGTCACTAGCTCAAGCTTTACAACACATGTTGAAGGCAGAGTTGATTACGTTAAAGGCTCCTCTGCGAAATACCAATACTTCTGCTCCTAGTTACCACCCCAACAAAATGTGTGCATACCATTCTGATAGTCCTGGATATGATACAAATGGGTGTTGGGCTCTAAAGAACAAAATTCAGGATATGATTGACGCCAAAGAGATTGAATTTTACCCTTCATAGACTCACAAAGTGATCACTGCACCTAGGCCAAATCATTGAGAACGTCCACTTCATTTTTTTTTTCATTTGTAATTTCATTTGTTGTTCAGAAAATTTTTGTCATGCCGAACTTTGGTTTTCCCATTAATGCATCGCATATGTTTGTCTTGAATGATTTAATTATCATTTTATTTAAATTGTTTCCTTGCCTCCTTTATGTGATATTCAACTCTCGATTAAAAATCTATAAGCCTTTAGAGGGAGGATGACGAAAACGATACCACAATCTCACACAGTGTGATTTTGAACAAACCTTTCTGACGATGTACATGTGTTATTTCAAATCCCAAATAGTGGAGTTATAAGGAAGATAATCCCTAGTAAACCTCTTTGAGCCTAAGAAGTAGGAGTTTTTTATTTTCACACAAATTAAAACCCTTAATCATAACCCGGGGCAGGGTAGTTTCCCAGTCAATTCAGACGCGTATTCAGTCGCAATCTCCCGCTTCGTACACTATGAATGGCATCGAAGACGCCCTTACAACTCAAAAGAAGGTGATAGGTTCCGCTTAATCATCAAAATAAGCAGTCATTATCTCTCAAAAGAAAATCCAATTAATTCAAAACCTGCGAATGAGACTTAAGAAAAATTAGGGCATCTCGCTGACTTTAATCACAAAAAAAATAGTTCAGGCAAAAGATCAGGATAATAAAAAAAAGAGGTTCCTACAAATCCTCAACAAAAAGAAAAGTTCACAAAAATGACTACCTTCTCAAACAAACGTTCAATTTCTGAACCATCACCGAAATATCGGGGCCAACATTCCAAAACTCAACTGGGACTCAAAATGCACAATTAACTAAGCATAGGACTGAAGAACATCACGAAGAATGGGTGGGTACAAATAAATTTTGAGCCTTTATCCTTTGTTTCTTAAACCGTGAATCAGGCCACGTTACAACCCTTAAAAGTCCTAACTAAAGCATAGGTTAGTTTGGAAGCATACTGTTACAAAAGGTATCCTGACTCCTGTAGGACTTGCTATAAATCCTGAGTTGATATCAACCTCTTGAAAATTTTGTTTTATTGAAAAAATGAATTTTTAAAAACTTCAAGGCAAGCATAAACTTTGCATTATTTTAATATCATTGTTTGCATATAGTTATCTATTCGATAACAGAGAAATTCACATGACGAATATCTAGTGAACAAAAACTTTCTCAATGAAAAGGATCACCTCAAGTGGAAAAACACTTCCAAGCAAGGGGAACGGCATGATCATTGTCCATCATCTGGGGAAGTCAAGTCAAGATTCAAGGAATCTCTCAAAAATGCCAAATAGCCAGGGGCAGATCTCCATCTGAATCACTTGGGGCATTAGACATGAATTCCAGCAATGAATCACATACAATCAAGCAAAATCAATGTTCTCCCAGCAGATCTATTCTCAAAAACAATTAAACAGGAATTCCCAATGGAAACATTCTAAATAAACCAAGTCCTCTTCTAGAAACGGTTCAGGTACGATCCAGAGACGGGTGTTATCCTGATACTTATTCCAGACTTCTCTTCTAGAAATAGTTCAGGTACGATCCAGAGACGGATGTTATCGTGATACTTGTCCAGATTCTCTTCTAGAAACAGTTTAGGTACGATCCATAGATGGATGTTATCCTGATACTTATTCAGATTCTCTTCTAGAAACAGTTCAGGTACGATACAATGACAGATATCATCCTAGTACTTACTCTAGATTATCCCCTAGAAAGGGTTCAGGTACGATCCAGAGACGGATGTCATCCTGATACTTATTCCAGATTTCTCTTCTAGAAATAGTTCAGGTATGATCCAAAGACGGATGTTATCCTTATACTTAATCGGATTCTCTTCTAGAAACAATTCAGATACAATCCAGAGACGGATTTCATTCTCACACTCATTCAACACATGTTTCAAGTACGGTTCAGATACAATCTAGAGACGGATGTCATTCTGACACTCATTCAATACATGTAAATACAATTCAGATACGATCCATAGATGGATGTCATTCTGACACTCATTCAACACATGTTTCAAGTACGATTCAGATAGGATCCAGAGACGAATGTCATTCTGACACTCATTCAATACATGTTGCAAATACAATTCAAATACGATCCAGAGATGGATGTCATTCTGAAACTTATTTCAACACATCTTAAAGTACAATCACGACATAGATCCATCCACAAAATCTCCACAAGTACTTTCTCCAGTAGGTACAGGGGAAGAAACATCCTGATGTGAAGTCTGTTAGAACATAGTTTTATTCTACAACCCTTGGTTAGAGTTTTGATGATAACAATTACAAAGAATAAACAAATACAAAGAACAAATATGCACCTTAAAAATATGTTTTATGTATGCAGAATTTCTGATCAAATCAGCATCAGAAGATAAGCCATAAGTACTACACGCTGAAGCAATCAGAACATACGCTGAAGATTGATGACCAGAACCTGCACTCAATCAAAGTAAACGATGACTCTGAACAAGAACATATCAAACAAAGTCATCAATATTATGAAGCGTCATCAGCAGTAAGGAGAAAAGATTCTGAAGTGTTACTGAACATTCAAGACAACATCAATTCCAACGGCTTCATTCAGACAGGATCTTCTCCAAAAGGAAAGTGTGTTAATGACATTAAACATGCTTTATGATCAAACGTTATTACACTACCTATATAAACAAGTCAGCTTTCAAAATGATAAGGAGAACGCACATATACAATTTTTCTAGATTATCACTCACGCATATTCAAGCTGCAAGCAATTTCATTCTTCCTTTCTAAGCTATAAACCTGTGTAATTTATCACAGTTGTGATAAACAGTTTTTGTTAGAAAAACAACAACACATATTGTATAATCACATTGAAAAACAGATCCTTGAGATTAACCGGATTGTGGTTGTACTCAAGAAGACTTTAATAGTTGTTAAAGTAGCTTTTGTAATCTTGTTGAAATTAGTGGATTAAGACCTCGTTGGAGAGAGACGAAATCACCTTGATGAGTGGACTGGAGTAGTTTGAGATCAAACGAACCAGAATAAAAATACTTTGTCATTAAGCTTTTAGATTCAAGTTTTCAATTCAACCCCCCCCCCCCCCCTCTTGTGTTTTTCTCATCTTCAATTGGTATCAGAGCTCCTGGTTCTGAGCTTAAACACTTAACCGTGTCAGTACAAGATCCAAGCATCAGAAAAACACTATGGTGGGACCAAGCCAAAACATCAGCAATGACAACAATGAAGACAAGGAAAGATTCATTGGTAAACCTCCAGTCTTTGATGGAGAAAACTTTGACTACTGGAACGACAGAATTGAGAGTTTCTTTCTGGCCCATGATTCTGATCTGTGGGACATGGTGACTGATGGATACACACATCCTATAGATGGACGTGATCAGAAGATAGACAGGAAAATGATGTCTGATCAGCAAAAGTGTGAATTCAGAAACCACCACAAGGCCAGAACAATTCTCCTCAGCGCCATCTCATATTCAGAATATGAGAAAATATCAAACAGAGAAACTGCCAAGAATATGTTTGACTCTCTGAGAATGACGCATGAAGGCAACATTCAAGTCAAATAAACCAAGGCCCTGGCGCTCATTCAGAAGTATGAGGCATTCAAGATGGAAGATAGTGAATCAATAGAAACTATGTTTTCAAGATTTCAAATTCTTGTTGATGGACTAAAAGTTCTTGACAAAGGGTATTCTACTGCTGATCACATTAAGAAGATCATCAGAACCTTGCCCAAACAATGGAGGCCAATGGTCACAGCACTTAAGCTAGCCAAAGATCTCAACAAAATCTATCTGGAGGAACTTATTATCTCCCTCAGAAGTCATGAGATAGAGCTAGAAGAAGATGAGCCTCAAAAGCAAGGTAAGCCATTAGCTTTAAAATCTAACAGAAAATCTGACTCTAAGGTTTTGCAGGCTATGGAAGAAACTTCTGATGGATCCTCCTCAGAAGAAGATGAATTGTCTCTCCTCTCCAGAAGGGTGAACCAACTGTGGAAGAAGAGACAAAGGAAGTTCAAAAATCCTAGAAGATCAGAAAATCAGAATGAATCCTCCTCCAGATACAAAAAGTCTGAGTCCTCCTCTAGACATAGAAGATCTGAAGGTTCCTCAGGATACAGAAAGCCAAACAACAAGGACATCATTTGCTATGAATGTAACGAGCAAGGGAACTACAAAAGTGACTGCCCAAAGCTTCAGAAGGAAAAGCCCAAAAAGAAGTTTCTCAAGGAAAAGAAGAAAAGCCTCATGGCTAAATGGGATGATTCTGAAACATCTGAAGCTGACTCAGAATCAGATGATGAAAGAGAAAACATAACTCTCATGGAAAATGTATCATAAGACAGTGAAGCTTCTGGTTCAGACTCAGAATCAGACACTGAAGAGGTATTCCCTGACTTTACCATAAACTTTACTAAGGCTGAACTTGCTGAAAGTCTAAATGAAATTCTGGAAAGGTATCAGCAAATCTGAGTCAAATTCAGGAACCTTAAAAGGAATCTTGTCTTTGACTCTGAAAAGACTGAGAGTCTCAGATTGGAGAATTCTGAGTTAAGAGAAAAAATTTAAAAATTAGAAAATGATTTGCAAAACTCTCAGAAGGAAATAATCTCTGAAACTCCCAGCAATGCTGATGAGATCATCAAAGAGTATGATCACAGCTTTCAGAAGTTTCTAGATAAAAAAATAGACAGAAGCAAGATGGCTTCAATGATCTATGGAGTTAGCAGAAATGGCAGAAAAGGGATAGGATATCAAGGTAAGGTACCTACACCAAAAAATGCCATGGACTTAGTTATAAAACGTACACCACTCAATTCACATTTTATATATGGGCACGCACATGACATAAAATACACAAGTAGTGATTATTCTGTCAAACCAAAATTCAATCAGAATTTTGATAAAGCTAACAAATCAGGACCCAAGAAAATGTGGGTACCTAAGGATAAAATCATACATGTGGTAGATATCTTTAGCAGCAAGGCTAAGACACCAATCATGGTACCTGGACTCTGGCTGCTCACGACACATGACGGGAAGAAGGCATATGTTCCAAAGCCTGGAACTTAAGCTTGGAGGCCACGTGGGATTTAGAGGCAATCAGAGAGGAAAGATCATTGGCTCTGGAACAGTAGGTAATGGAAATCTTCCCTCTATAAGTAATGTTTTATTAGTTGATGGATTAATGCATAACCTATTATCCATAAGTCAATTAAGTGATAATGCTTATGATATAATATTCAATCAAAATTCATGCAAAGTTGTTAGTCAGAAAGATGGGACTATCCTATTTAATGGAAAGAGGAAAAACAACATTTATAAAATAAAACTTTCTGAACTAAAGAGTCAGAATGTAAAATGTCTACTGTTTGTTAACAATGAGTAATGGATCTGGCACAGAAGATTAGGACTTGTTAGTGTGAGAAGAATATCTCAGATTAACAAACTCAATCTGGTCATAGGACTTCCTAACTTGAAATTCAATTCAGATGCTCTGTGTGAAGCATGTCAGAAAGGCAAATTTGCAAAACCTGCTTTCAAATCCAAAAATGTTGTTTCCACCTCTAAGCCATTAGAACTTCTGCACATTGACTTATTTGGACCAGTAAAAACTGCTTCAGTCAGCGGCAAGAAGTATGGGTTAGTAATCGTAGATGACTATAGCAGATTGACATGGGTAAAGTTCTTAGGACACAAGGACGAGTCACACTCTGTGTTTTTTACCTTCTGCAACCAAGTTCAGAATGAAAAGGATCTTAGAATTTTCAAAGTCAGAAGTGATCATGGTGGAGAGTTTGAAAACAAATATTTTGAATCATTCTTTAATGAAAAAGGCATTTTGCATGACTTCTCTTGTCCTAGAACTCCCCGACAAAATGGAGTTGTAGAACGAAAGAACAGAACTTTGCAAGAATTGGCCAGAACCATGATCAACGAGACTAACGTTGCTAAGATCTTCTGGGCAGAGGCAATTAACACAACGTGTTACATTTAGAATAGAATCTCCATAAGACCTATTCTAGAAAAGACTCCATATGAATTATGGAAGAACATGAAGCCCAACATTTCTTATTTTCACCCATTTGGATGCACATGTTTTATTCTGAATACAAAAAATTATTTGAACAAGTTTGACTCTAAAGCACAAAAGTGTATTATGTTAGGATACTCTGAACGCTCGAGAGGGTACAGAGTATATAATACAGAAACACATATTGTTGAGGAGTCAATCAGTGTTAGGTTTGATGATAAGCTTGACTCTCAAAAGTCAAAGGAGAATGAACTCCTTGTAGGTATGGAAGTTGAACTCACAGGTACTGAAGACAATTCATCAGAAGCTCTCAACAGAGACACTCCCTCAACAGCAGAAAGAGTCACTGTAAGCAATCCAGCACCTTCTGTTGATCAACTCCAGAAAATATTATCCAGAAGCAGCATTGATCACCCAGAAGATACAATACTGGGAAAGAAGGAAGATCCAATCAGAACAAGGTCAACATTCAGAAACTCTGAAGAATCCCTCATGGGACTGGTCTCTCTGATTGAACCAACAACAATTCATGAAGCACTTCTGGATAATGACTGGATTCTGGCAATGCAAGAGGAACTAAATCAATTCACCAGAAATGACATATGGGATTTGGTCCCCAAACCAAAAGGATTCAACGTCATTGGTACAAAATGGGTGTTCAGAAACAAACTGAACGAGCAAGGTGAAGTCATCAGAAACAAAGCACGACTGGTAGCACAAGGTTATAGTCAGTAAGAGGGGATAGACTATACAGAAACCTTTGCTCTAGTCGCTAGGTTAGAATCTATCAGACTTTTAATATCATTTGTTGTTAATAAAGGCATCACTCTATATCATATGGATGTCAAAAGTACATTCTTAAATGGCTATATAGATGAAGAGGTATATGTGCACCAACCTCCTGGTTTTGAGAGTTCTAAAAATCCAGAATATGTTTTCAAACTAAAAAAGTCACTCTATGGTCTGAAACAAGCTCCCAGAGCTTGGTATGAAAGACTAATTAACTTCCTGTTAGAAAAGGAATTCACCAGAGGGAAGGTGGACACAACCATGTTCTGTAAGACAGTTAAGAATGACATGTTAGTATGTCAGATTTATGTTGATGACATCATATTTGGATCTACTAAACCCTCTTTGGGAAGAGAGTTTGCTAAATGTATGCAGGCAGAGTTTGAGATGAGCCTAATGGGGGAACTCAAATTCTTTCTGGGCATTCAGATAAATCAAACTCCAGAAGGAACTTACATTCATCAGAGCAAACATGTCAGAGAACTTCTAAAGAAATTTGATCTCTCAGAATGTAAGCCCTCAAAGATTCCAATGCATCCCATGTGCATTCTGGAAAAGGAAGAGGTAAGTAAAAAGGTAGAACAGAAGGTCTACAGAGGTATGATTGGTTCTCTTCTCTATCTAACGGCTTCAAGGCCTGACATTCTATTCAATGTTTGTATATGTGCTAGATTCCAATCAGATCCTAGAGAATCTCACTTAACAACAGTTAAGCGAATTTTCAAGTATCTGAAAGGTAATGCTAATCTGGGTTTGTTTTATAGAAAATCAAATGATTACAGCTTAGTAGGATATTGTGATGCGGAATTTGCTGGAGACAGAGTAGAACCTAAAAGCACTTCTGGAAGATTCCAGTTTCTGGGAGAAAATCTGATCTCATGGTCCAACAAAATACAATCCATAATAACACTATCAACAGTAAAAGCTGAATACATAGCAGCTGCTGGATGTAGTATGCAAATGCTCTGGATGAAAATTCAACTTGAAGAATTCAATATATTTGAGAGTAACATTCCTATCCTCCATGACAATACTTCTGCTATTTATCTCAGTAAAAATCCTATTTTTCATTCTAGGGCTAAGCATATAGAAATAAAACATCATTTTATTAGGGACTATATTCAGAAAGGGATTCTTAACTTAAAATTCATTTACACAAACCATCAATGGGTTGATGTCTTTATAAAACCTCTTTCTAAAGATAGGTTTAACTTCATTCTGAAATGTCTCAGCATGAAGCTTTGCCCAAAGTAAATTGTTTTATTTACATATCTTAACCTTCAGAACTTAGTTATTTTCTGTGAACTACTGATCAACCTACCTTCAGAGTTTTAGAAGTACAGATTGCATCAGAATCTATCCATGAAGATCTGAACGTTTCATTTCAAGGATAGAAGTGTGTTGTTCACGTAAGCAAACAGTTGTCATCCATTCATCATCTACCTTCTGAGGCTAAACACGCGTTCACTTTTCTGAAAGGTCAAAAGTGCTGATTGGGTGCATTGAGACATACGTCATGGGTAACCGTTCCAGTATCTTTCTGAATCCCCTAAAATTAGTTGTCATTAATGCTTATAATCATGACTAATTGTTTATCTCTCTTTTTGTTTATGCTTTCAAGAAAATCTATTTAAACTCAAATTTCACTCTTTACATTCTTTCACTTTTACTCGCTCAATACTTTCTAGTGTTTCCAGTTCATACTTTCAAAACCCTTTCATCTTTCTCAAAATTCTTGTGTGAACATGGCTTCTTCAAGCGTCCAAAACATCAGTACTCAAGAAACTGCTTCTATGGAATAGTACGAAGAACCATACAGAACGCTACTCACTCCCATTGACAATCTAGAAGTTCTTTCAGAACTGATTGTTGATTTTGAAAGCCTTCAAGAAAACGGCTTCAATCTGTATGAAGACGTCAATGCTCAAGGTTGGAATAAATATTTTGACCGTCTTCTAGGGCCAACATTTCCAATTCTTGTCAAAGAATTTTGGATACATGCTTCCTCCTCAAATCATCAAGTTACCTCGTATGTCATGGGGAAGAAGATTGTCATTACAAAAGACCTAATTTCAAGGCTTATTGGTTACAATGGTGGAGGTGTCAGATGTATTGACATGGCTGAAAGATGTTCTAATGTAGCTTCTATTGCAAGGGAAATATTTACTCTTGGTCTTCCCTCCAGCAAGATTAGGGATCTGAAGGATCATCACAAAATTTGGGCTAAAATAATTCTGGGATGCATCAACCACAGGAAGCCAACTATCTCTCCTGACTACATAAACATTGATCAGCAGTTTCTGATCTACTTTATCTCCAAGAAGACTAAGGTAAACCTCCCTCACTTGCTATTTAATCATCTGAGGACCAGTGTAAAGGAAACAAGAGAAGATGAACATACCAAAAGGGACTGGATACCCCTAGGAAGACTCATATCAGATATTCTGACAGAGAATAGGCTGATAGAGCATTTGACTGAAGCACAGGAAATTAGCTCACTAGAAGCAACTGCTGGGAAGCCTCAGAATGCAAAAAATCTGAAAAAGATGAAAATCATTGAGAACATCAAGAAGGAACCCAATGTTACTTCTTTTGCAACCATCACTTCTAGAAGAATTCCTCTGGATGATTTTCCTCTTTTCTCTAAGATTGACTCCAAGCTTGAGATAATTGTCAGATATAAGGATGTGTGTAAAGAAGATGGCACTGCACCAGAAATAAATATCCAGGACTTGCATCAGGCTGCTCCAGAAGTTGTTCTGAAGAAGACCAAGAAAATGAAAGCTGCAGCAGAAGGATCATCCCAGAGGACTCCAAAAGCTGCTAAAAAGAAAGGTAATCCTTCCTCCGTTCCTGTTTTAGAATCAATTATTTTATCAACATCTGAAACCATAACTACTCAACCAGAACATCCAACCCCACAAACATTTGAAGATTTTGACGTATGGTTTGATCCATCAAAAACTCTAGGTCTAAATGAAACTCCCTCCCATTATCATAATCCAAACCCTGAACAAACTAAACCAGAACTTGCCAAAGTTCTGTCTAATATTGACTCTTTTGACCAAGACACTTTAGCTCCCACACCACAAAATCCAAATCCTCAAATCCCTGATAATCTAAACTCTGAAACTACAACATATATTCAACAAGATACTCCACAACCTGAAATTCCACAACAAGATATTCCTCATCCATCATCACCTCAACCTGAACAACAACAACCAGAAGCTCAACCTTCTGAGAATCAACCACCTGAGACCCATGAACCAGAACCTCACCATGGTTCAACCAACCAATCTGAAGAACCTACTTCAGATTCTGATACAATCCCAATCCCAGGAATCACTGAACCACTGGCCATTCGCATGTCTCTCACCATCCTAGACATCCCACAAATTCCTTCTTCTCTAGAATCCACACCACCAAACTCTCCTACCAGTCCAATCATCATACCTGACTCTCCCACTGCTTCACCCAATAGCAGTCCAGCTGACAACATAAGACTTGTCATTAATCCAATTGTGCTGGAAAGACAAGCTACTATCTCCCACAAAACTGTCATTCCCAAACCAAAACCAACTGAAACCACACCAAATGTTGGTATAAAGTTGTTGATTTTTGAAACAGGGGTACAAGAATGGATAAATTCCTTGAGGCATGCTAGTCTGGAGATGACTAGTCCTGCTGCCTCTGATTATCTATGGACAAGATTCAGAAACTGGCTAAGTTCTGAAACTCTAAAGCTAAAAGAACAGAGCTATGAATAAGTTCAACGGAATTTCAGTGCTAAACTAAAGGTTTTTGAAGACCAAGTTCTGAGCCATCTGCTCAAGAAGAATATTCTCCCTCTGGATAATGCTCCCTGGTCAGAACATCATCCCTCAGATGAAGTTCAACCAGAATCAGAAGGTCTCTCCCTGACTACTGCTCCAGAAGAGATGATCACAACAGAGGAAATGGTTCACTGTGATCAAGCTGCATAATTCTCTAAGAAGTGTCCAGATACTGAAAAATCTCCAGCTCCTTCCTATGTCATGCAAACTCTGGAAGAATTGAAGAGAGCAAATGTTGTTATCCAGGAAAGGTTGGATAAGCAGGAGGACACAAACAAAGAAATCAAGAGCATCTTGGGTAAACAAGAAGAATCTAACACGCAGATCAAGGGCTTGCTGGAAGCTTTGTTCACATGCCTTCCTCCTCCCTCTTAGATTCTTTTCTTTTTTAAAATCTGTTTATCTGTAATGTTTGTTTTACCACTTCCGTTCTGGACTACTTATCATTGCTTTTTGCTTTATTTAATATAAATCAACTATTTTGGCTCTGATTATATTGCCTTTTTGATAACTGACAAAAAGGGGGAGAAAGTAAGATATTTTCAATAACGATTTACTGAGACAGATGTCTCAAACATTCTGGACTACTTAACCTCTATCTTCTGAAAGCTTGAACAGGTACAAACTCTGATGCTCAAAGAACTTAAGTTAAACTCTGACGCTCAACGAACTTAAGTTAAACTCTGATACTCAAGGAACATAAGGGAATTAATCAACTCAGGGGGAGTTTTCTTCTTTATTCTAAACTTTTTATTCTATATTTTTTAATTGAAAAATCTGGTTTTTGTCATCATCGAAAAGGGGGAGATTGTTAGAACATAGTTTGATTCTACAACCCTTGGTTAGAGTTTTGATGATAACAAATACAAAGAATAAATAAATACAAAGAACAAATATGCACCTTAAAAATATGTTTTATGTATGCAGAAGTTCTGATCAAATCAGCATCAGAAGATAAGCCATAAGTACTACACGCTGAAGCAATCAGAACATACATTGAAGATTGATGACCAGAACTTGGCTCAATCAAAGTAAACTCTGACTCTGAACAAGAACATATCAAACCAAGTCATCAATATTCTGAAGCGTCATCAGCAGTAAGGAGAAAATATTCTGAAGCATTACTGAACATTCAAGACAGCATCAATTCCAACGGCTTCATTCAGACAGGATCTTCTCCAAAAGGAAAGTGTGTTAATGGCATTAAACATGCTTTATGATCAAACTTCATTACACTACCTATATAAACAAGACAACTTTCAAAATGATAAGGAGAATGCACATATACAATTTTGCTAGATCATCACTCACACATATTCAAGCTGCAAGCAATTTCATTCTTCCTTTCTAAGCTATAAACCTGTGTAATTCATCACAGTTGTGATAAACAGTTTTTGTTAGAAAAACAAAAACACATATTGTATAATTACATTGAAAAAGAGATCCTTGAGATTAACCAGATTGTGGTTGTACTCAAGAAGACTTTAACAGTTGTTAAAGTAGCTTTTGTAATCTTGTTGAGATTAGTGGATTAAGACCTCGTTGGAGAGAGGCGAAATCACCTTGACGGGTGGACTGGAGTAGTTTGAGATCAATCGGACCAGATTAAAAATATTGTCATTAAGCTTTTAGATTCAAGTTTTCAATTCACCCCCCCCCCCTTCTTGTGTTTTTCTCATCTTCAAAGTCACCATTGTATCCTTAGCATACGTCCTGAAATTAGCTTCTCCAACAAAGTTCCCTCAGATAGGTGAAATTAATGTTCCCCAGCTGAGTTTTACAAATCTCAAACAGTTTATAAATCCACATCCCCGGTAAAGTTTATTTCTCTAGCTGCGAAAGTCCATCCCCCAACATAGATTATTTTTCTACATTGGTGAGATCTTCCAACAGAGCATTGTCTCCCCGGCGGAACATTCTCAAGCAGAAGTCAAACATCCCTGGCAGAGTATCCTCAAACGGAAAGAGGAAATCCCCGGTAAACCATCTCCATTCATCATTCCCAGCAGAAATGAAAGAATTACTTTCCTCATCTACCAAAAAGCATCCTGAGATTCAGCTTCCCAATACTCTCCAGCAACAGTCAGGGATTTATTTTCCTAGAATAGAAAATGTCATAACAGCATTCCATGTTCATACATCATGGCATATGCATATATATTGCATACATCACAATCTCATTTATTTTGAGAACATCATTACACGATGCATTTCATACATCATGACATTGCATACAACTAACTCTTTATCTTTGCAGGTAAGATCAATCAACAAACACCGTTAACTGCTTATATGGCCTGACATTCTTCTCAAAGGCTACATCTGAAGAAGAGCTATTTCCGAATTTTCCTCAGAAAGATCATTCTCAAAAGGCCTCTGCTGGTTCAGTTTAAATCGACCAATGATTTATTCTGATTCTTTTCCGGTAGATACTTTCTCTGGTTCAGTCAAATCGACCCTAAGATTTCTTTGATTCTATTCCAGTTAAGGATAACTCAAGACCTTTGCTGGTTCAATTTAAGTCGACAAATGATTTATTCTGATTCTTTTCTGGTAGATACTTTCTCTAGTTCAGTCAAATTGACCCTAAGATTTTTCTGATTCTTTATCCAGTTAAAGATAATTCAAGACCTTTCTCTGGTTCAGTTAAATTGACACTAAGATTTTCTGATTCTTATCCAGTTAAAGATACTGTAAAGCCTGGAGTCCAACCAGATAGTAGTTTATTAATTACTATGAAGCCTGGACCCGACCAGATGATAGTATAACCTATGACATCGAAGCTTGGACCCGACCAGATAACGGTATACCTCAAATTCAAGTTAAAGCCCGGACTCGACCAGATAACAGCCTAATTTCTTCAAATCACTAAAGCCTGGATACGACCAGATAAAAGTTCAATATCTACAATTACTGCGAAGCCTTGAACCGACAAGATAAAAGTTAATTTCATACTCCCCAATAGGTCATTGTGAAGCCTGGAATACGACCACATAGGAGTCATCCTTATTATCCTCAACAAGTCCCCGTGAAGCCTGGATCCCGACCAGATAATAGTTCACTTTCACCTCTCCAGTCAAGAGATAAATCCCCAGTAGAGTAATGGACAACTGAAGCTCCTAGACTCTATTTCAAGACAGAGACCAACATTCCTCAGCGAAATCCTCCTCAAACGACAGGAACAAGAATCCCACAAAGGAATCTCTCATGAAATCAGCATGTTCTCTAGATGGAATCTTTAATCTCATCTCTGATGACTCTCAGTCATCTACTCCAAATGGAATTTGTAAGCCCATTTCTGATTAGCATCAACCAACAGTGTTACTTTATGTGAGTGCAAATTTCTGGGCACTATAGTGTTCAATCCTCTTCCACCTTCAGATCACGAAAGGTAGAAAAGCCAATCCAAATCCTCATATTTAAGAAGATTAAACAGGGGCAGCTGTTGTACCCCAAAATTTTCCCTCTGATTTTACTCAAGGCATGCCCATTGAGGTCCCCAAATTGCTCCAGGGTGACTAAGAATTGACTAGACAAATTCTCCTCCTAAGGCAATAAACCTCTAACGAGGTTTTTAATTTTCATCAAGATGTGTGAGCTCCAATGGTCTCAAATGTTTTCCATGGTCCTAATATTTCCTCAAGATTATCCAAGCCAAATTTCATGCCTTGCACAACAAGTTTGCTCAGTCAACTGCTCAAATGCCTGGAAATCAACTATATTAGGTCAAAAGTCAATTGTGGCCTATATACAGTCAAACATCAAGATTTTTTGTCAACCTCAACATTTTGAAGTGATTTCCATCATTTGATCAAGGGTTGATCATGATTCCTCAAGAAATGCTCCTAATTCATCAAAAGTCAAGAATTGCTAATTAGGGTTTCTATAGGAAAAGTCAACCAAACTTTGACCATGCATAACTTTCTCATACTTTATTAGAAATTTTTCCACCAAAGCTCATTTTGAAGAGAATCCAATTCCCTACAACTTCTCTATAGCCCTCAAATTCAAGAAATGCACCAATTGAAAGATACAAGCTTATACATTATGGATCCTTTCAAAAAGTCAACAAAAACACCTTTTGGGTCAAAGCATGGTACATTAACATGGAAGATCCCCAATTGAGATGAAACCAAAAGTTTTGTTTAGAGGACATCCTAAGCTCTCTAAAAAAGTCAAAGAACACCCTCATAGGGTTAAAATTGATAGAGATATGCATTGCTAAAGTTGACCAATTTTGAAGAAGTGCATGAAGAAAATATTGATTAATCTTGTATTTCTTCCAAATGGGCCTTGGTTTTTATGATCTGAACTTATTCCTAACATGGCACATGACTTATAAGCTCAATTACACGCCCTTCTTTTGTTTATTTAATTTATTTTTGAATTAAATCATGAAAATTCAATTTTAATTAAAATAAAATGCAAGATAGGATGTAAGGCACACAAGGTTGTTGTTTCCAACAAGATGGGGGCCCAAGACAACTCATGAAAGCTGTCACATGGAAAAGAGAAACGCAAAATCCAAGAGTAAAAATAATCTTCAAAAAATGGAAAGTTTGGAAGAAAATTGGAACACATTGATTCTGTTGGATTTGTACCATATTTGTTACCCTAATGTTTCTCACATATATACACAAACATTCTAGCCCAATAAGGAACATACAGCTGCCTCAAATAAGCCCTAGCAAAGTTTCAAAAATTGTTCAAAGTGGTTGAACTCGAGATCTCTCTCTCTCTCTCCAGCCAATTTCAATCACTTCCATCCATCCATTCACATTCCTAAGGCTCTTAGCAAGCCAACCCATCCTAAAGACCAAACGATCCTATAACTCACTCTCCAACAACTCACGATTTTCCAAATTCTCATGCTTCAAACTTTTTATTCATGGCATATAAATGATATCTCTGCATATATTTGTGTTTAACATCATGTTTGCAATGGTTTTGGACCATCGTTATCGAGTTTTGACGTAGGAACAGAAAGATGCCATTGCTAGGGCACTGTTGTACCCCAAAATTTTCCCTCCCATATTTCTCAAGACATTGCAAGAAGAGTCTCCAAGTGGCTCAAGATTGCTCAAGAGTTGGACAGTCAAGTCATCTCCTAAGGCAGTCAATCTCAAATTACGGTTTTGTGTTGCATCAAGGTCCTTACATAAAAATGACCTCAAGTGCTTCCCAATGTCCTAATATGTTCTCAAGTTCATCCATGTAAAATTTAAAGCCTTGCAGAGAAAGTTTGGTCAGTCAATTGCTCAAAAAGTCCAAAAGTCGATTGTGCTAGGGCAAAAGTCAACTGTGACCCAAATATAGTCAAACCTCAAGATTTTTTTGTCAACATTCTCATTTTGAAGGATAATTCATCATTTGATCAAGGGTTGATCATTATTCATCAAGGATTGCTCAAACTTCATCAAGATTCAAAAGTTGTTAAACTAGGATTTTGCAGGAAAAGTCAACTCAACTTTGACCAAGCATAACTTTTTCATACTTTATGAGAAATGACCCATCCAAATCTCATTTTGAAGAGGATGCAATTTCCTAAAATACATCTTCACACCCGAAGATCAAGAAATGCACTCACAAGAAGTTACAAATTTGGACATTATAGGTCATTTTTGGAAGTCAACAAAAACACATTTTTCTCCAAAGCATATAACTTGAGCTTGGAATATCAAAATGAGATGAGACCAAAAGGGTTGATTAGAGGACATCTCAATGTTTCTAAAAAGTCAAATAACACCTCCAAAAATTCAAAATTGAAGAAGTTATGAATTGTTGAAGTTGGGCATTTTTCCAAAATTGCCAAAAGTCAACTATCCCCAAAACTTCAAATTTTGTCATATGGGTCCACTTTTTTCCACTTGATTTGATCTTGTCACACTACACACGTGTCCTATCTTCAATCTTGTGTCCATTCATTAATTTTTCTATTTTATTTGATTTTTATTAATTTAATTCATTTTAAATCAATTTAAATCCAAATATAATCCAGATATTGATGAAATAGGATCTTTTTGATTGATACAGTTTTCAATTATCATCATGGACAAGATCAAACTCATATCAAGCCATATCATGCACAAAATATTGGATTTGGGACATTTTTGGAAGCTTTGTAATGGAGGATCATATCAAATCCAAAATCATCAATGCATAAGGATTCAAAGCCCAAGACTTGACCTAATTGATTCCATTATACATATACAACACAAAGCATACGAGTTCAGGACCGAGAGGCTGCACAATCTGAAAAACAAAACTTGGAAATTTGTCAAAAAAGCTTGAATCTGAAAACATACTTAGAGGTGTTTTCAAGGCCAAAACTCCACGCTATCCTCTTGCTGGACATCCCCTGAGTCAAAACCAATCCTTTACAAGTCCTGAAACCTCATCAAACGCGATGTAAGTCTCCTTGAACACCGCCCTGTACATGAAAATGCAATCTCTCATTCTTGCATTTTTTGACAAACCATGGACATATTCTTGATCCTTGTATGATTTCTAAACTTTCTGCAATATTCAATTATATTTTTATAGCCTGTAATGCCATACCCGAACCTAGGGTTTGGAAGTTTGTTTTTTGGGCATTTTCTCTACAAGTAAAATCAGGGCAAACAATGGACATAGATGAAATCGGGAGGAAGAGACGACCATGACTATGGTCTTGGTTTGAATTTTTATGGCCTATAGCTCGTTTTAGGATGAACCCATGGAATTAGCTGCGGATAAAAATCTACAGGTAAATGTCCAGGGGCCAACGAAGAAGACGACTACGTGCCCCCTCCCTATTCATTCATTCATATTTCGCGCTCTTTTTTTTATTTTCCAGCATATTATTTGGTTTCCCCTTATAATAATCATCACCTAATCCACTAACAATATAAGCGCGTTGGCTCAGTGGCTAAGGCATATATTCAAAGTCTAACAAGACCTAGGTTCGAATCCCAGGTCCCCCAAATGCCTATTATTATGTTACAAGTGATCCAATGCAAAGCCAATGGTGTGGTCCATCATGCTCCTTCAGATCCCAAGCGCCAGATGGCCTCCAGGCCAAATCTGATGGCCCAAAGGTGATGTCTACCAAACACCCAAGTCAACGTGTCACATGGAATTCACAAAGTCAATACAGGCCAACGTAAATGGTCCTCTGAATTGCCAATTTCACTCCTCTTTCAGGCCCAACACCCCCCCTGGTTTATTTCTTTTTCTTTTCATTTTATTTATTTATTTATATTATTATTATTATTTTTTTAAATAACTAACAAATCACATTTTTTTCCTCATAAACCAAAAATACAAAAAAATATTTTATTCATTAAATTAATTTCAGCATTTTTATTTTTGTAAATAAATTAATTCAATTAATTTAGTTTAATTAGGTTTAACTTTTAATATTTTTTGTAATATTTAAAATTAATGTAGAATATTAGGTTTTACTAACCTTAACCAAATTTATTTTATTTCCTTAAATATCCAAAAATCTAAAAATATTTTAATTAATCAATTAGTTTATTAATTTAATTATTAACTTAGATTTAATTTCCATTAATTCAAAAATACCAAAAATGCTTTCTTTCAATAAAAGGGTCAAAACCCTAAAAACTCGCATTCGATTTAACTTTCCGCACGCGATCTATTTTGCCATATTGATGTATCTGTTTCCCGGAATGTAATAGTTTTAATAGGACTTTTAAATTATTTTACCGTTTTCTTTTATTTTCCGCAATTTAATTTCAAGGGTTGTTTTTGGCGATGTAAATACCCGACACCTTGTAATAGTTAGATTTAATTTCCGCAGTTTAATTTCGGCATAATATTAACTGTTAGATGTTTGGATAATAGGGAATACATGACAAGGTCAAATCTTTAACCTAAAATCAACATAGCTCACCCATGACATGTACAAAGATAAATAACTGAAAAATAACACACTCTCACATGCGCACTCTTAGGGTACACCTCACTTGGTTGCCTTCGAACGTGGTCATTGAGTATAGGAAGTTTTAGAGGTCGCCCTCTTGTCCAAAGATCATAGTTGCCTCGAAACGGTTGCCTCGGAAAAATGATCTAAAACGTTATGGTTACCGCTAAGGCGTCCTAACGTTGCTTTAGTGACCACACGTCCCTTAATCGAATTGACCCTTAAAACTCCAACGACGATGCTACCTACTCCTCAATAGTGGGATAGCGTTGTCTAAAGGACATTAGCACAGATTGATTCCTTTTTCGAGTAGGTGGATGGTTCTTAAGTACTTGCTCTTTCAAACAAAACAAAAACTTTTCGCACTTACACCTTTCAAACAAAAACTCTTTTCAAACCCACAAAGACAAAGAAAAGAAATTTTGAAAACACTTTGAGCAAGTACCTAAGAGCCCATGGATAACCACGGATAGAAAGGATGCTAATACCTTCCATTTCTATAATCTACCTCTCGGACCCGAGAAACATCTCGAAAAAGGAATTTTTTTGTGCTTTTTTCCTTTCCATGTTGGATAAAATAAAAGTCGGTGGCGACTCTTGCTTAGCGTGACATTTTTGCAAAAACAAACGCAAAACGCGAACCAGAATTTCAAAAACAGTCAGTTCTCTCCCACCGTATCACAGAACGGGCTACTCTGCTGGGGATAAGAAGTAAGTGGGGTGTACCTTAGGATTAGATCATTGTGTTTTCAATTGTTTCCTTTGTATGCTTTATCTTTGTGGGCTTGTATCGGAGTTTCTATAGATCCTAACCCGGATCTAGGGGATACCCTTTAGGTAAGTAGCAATAAACTGTGAGGGAACTGTACGGTGTAGACCGATACGGTTGAAGCAGTAGCTATGTTGGTGTGGAACTTTAGATTGTACCGATATCCCTTGTGTTGGAACGAGGAGAATATGGGTCATCTAAGGGGTCATTAAGCACCAACTGACCTTAGAACCTTTAAATTGACCAACTTGGCCATAGAACAGTAGCAGTATGCTACACTCATTGAGACTAAACTCTCGCGATGATTCCGGCCGCAAGAAAAGGTTGCTAAACTGGAATTATGACCAATTGAGGGTAGTCAGTGATATTGAGATCCTCTAGAACCCGGTTACTATTTTTAGGACAGGTTTAAACCAACTGAACTGAAAGAGGGTAGTACCTAAGCTCCTTGCCAGCCTGAAATTTAAGGGCTCTCTGTGTGACTTGTGTGCCTTTACCATGTTTGCCATTTGTGAATACTTGTGGTGTGCTTACTATCATGACATCATGACATCATAACATTGCATACATCTTTCATTGGACTAACCTATTTCAAAGACAGGAGGGATTCATCTTTGTTCTATTTTGTAGGTCATCATGATGCCCATGCGTAGGAATACCATCCGTATTAACTTTGTCCAGGTTCCCACCTTGCTTAAAGATATGATTGTAAAGATGCCTGATACTACTTCTTTCCTCGGGAGACATGGTTATCTTCTCAGTTTGGTCACCTCCAAATTGGACGAGCAAATGATGAGTGTTTTGGTCCAGTTCTATGATCCGCTGTATCATTGCTTTAATTTCCAGGACTACCAGTTGGTTCCCACTCTAGAAGAGTTCTCTGAGCTTCTTGGTATCCCTATCCGGGAGAAGACCCCGTTTACTGGTTGGGAGAAGACCCTTAGTCCCGAAGAGATTGTTGCAGCCCTTCATATGACCAAAGAGGAGGTAATGGCTAATTGGGAGACTAGAAGTGGAGCAAAGGGCTTTCTGACTAAGTTCTTGGTTGGTAAGGCTAATTATTTCTGGGATAGCCTAGACTTCAAGGCATTCGAGGACATTCTGGCTCTTCTGATATACGGCTTGGTATTGTTTCCAAACTCTGACTCCTTTGTTGATTTTAATGCGGTAAAGATCTTCATCTCTCGGAATCCGGTACCCACTCTCTTGGGTGACATTCTTCATCAGCTTTATGCTCGTACTGCCCGAAAGCGGGGAACCTTGATGTGTTGTGCTCCATTGTTGGCAAGGTGGTTTATTTCGCACCTTCCCAAGTAAGTGCTGAAGAACAAAGAAGGAATGGGTTGGGCCTATAGAGTTATGTCTCTCTCTCATAATAACATCATCTGCACTCTCAAGGGTATGGACGAGGTGACTATCATTGATCGTTGTAGGGAGTACCCTAATGTTCCACTGATAGGAACCCATGGAGGAATTTCTTACAATTTGTGCTTAGCCTTACGTCAGTTTGGGCGTTCCAGAAGAGAAGGACCTCATGAATTGTTAATTCCTAACATCATCTTTGATTTTCAAGGGGATAGCGACGAGCAACGTCGCAGATTCATAAGGGCTTGGGATAGAGTTCACCAATCTGATCCATATGAGCTGGGCCCAAAGATTTCACTTCTGATGGAGCCATATCTCAGATGGGTCCTTATCAGTGCCCAAAAGCTGGGTATGCCGTATGAAGTCGTCCGGCCTGTCACTCTTGAGGTTGCTAATGAAGAAGGAGTTCTTCCAACCACCCTCCATCCTTATATGCCCACTGACATTGGGGCACTGAAAAGGTCTTGGATGCAACTGAGGGAAGAACGGGATTCTTATCGAGAGAGGTTCAACGAGCAAGAGCAGAAGATCCAGAAGTTGACTAGGCAGCTGGAGAATGAGCGGATTCTCAATGATTATGTCCGCACCGATAAGAAGAGACCATGGGAGCATTGATTGACCTTTGATGATTTCCTTTCCAGTCTTTTACTTTTCAGTATTTCCTTTCATGTAACGCCTTAAGGGCATCAGTTGAACAATTTGAATTCCAAAGTTTATCTAATAAAGTGTGTTTCCTTTCTGGTTTACAAATTTGAATCTCTCGATTGTCTTTGAAATCATAATCATATGCATTTCATCCCATGCACTCCATAACAGGTACCCATTACAAGTCTCTTATCTTCTTCGCTGTTTATTTCAGCACTCATCATGTCTGCTGAACCTTCAACTGAGCAAGCTATCAAGGCCCTTCAGGCCCAGAATGCCCAATTTCAAGAGTTGTTCATGAGTCTTGCTAAGGGTCAGCAGGACCTGAAGACCCTGATTCTGAAAGAGAAGAAGAAGAAGAAGAAGAAGAAGAAGAAGAAGAAGAAGAAGAGGACAATCCTGTTTAACACAGGGCACAGGTTTGGAAACAGGCTACAAAATGAAGTTGATTTAACCACCTCATCTGGAGGGAAAGATAGTCAAGAGGAAAGGAGAGCTCCTAGCCATGTGGTCTCCGACAACGAGACGGACTTCGACGAAGAACAGTATCCTCCGGCTGAGGATAGATACAAACAATTGGAAGACCTGTTGAGTGTTATGGAAGTTCATAAGGTGCTTGGTCTGGACTTTGGTGATCTAGATCTATCATTTGGGGTAGTGATTCCCCACAAGTTCAAAGCAGCAGCTTTTTCTAAGTATGACAGAGTTTCTTGTCCGAAGCTGCACCTCTGGTCATATGTGAGGAAGATTCAGCCGTACACCGCTGATAAGAACTTGTGGATCCATTTCTTTCAAGACAGTCTCTCAGGGACTCAGCTTGAGTGGTTCTACCAGTTGGACGGAGCCAGTATTCGCAGTTGGGAGGATTTAGCTACTGCTTTCTACAGGCAATATCAGTACAACTCCGACCTTGCTCCCACGCGTACCCAGCTCCAGGGTATGTCAATGGGAACGGGTGAAGGATTCAAAGATTATGCTCAGAAGTGGAGGGACCTCGCCGGAAGAGTACAACCACCCTTGGATGATCGGGAGCTTGTGGACATGTTTCTGGGGACCTTGTCTGGTCCATTTTTCAACCACCTGATTAGAAGCTCTTCGTCTGGGTTTACAGAGCTTATTTTGACCAGTGAGAGGATTGAGGCTGGTATTAAGGCTGGTAAGATACATAAGGGTGCCTCATCGAGCACCGAGAAGAAGTCATTTAAGAAATAGTCCAGTGCCGTCTATAGTTCAAGAAACCAGAATAGACCTAAACGCTGCCAAGCTGTTAATGCGGTTGTTATTTCAAAACCTGTTGGTGCTCCTCAGCACAACATTCAACAAAATGACGAGAGACCTCGAAGGAAATTCACTCGTCTCAACATGACCTTATCTCAGATTCTGCCATAGTTGCTGAAGACCAATCTGGTGATTCCAAGGGAAGCCCCAAAGAATCCAAATACAACGTCACCGAGGTATAACCCTAATGCCCGCTGTGCTTATCACTCGGATAGCCCGGGGCATGATACGGATGATTGTTGGGTTCTGAAGAACAAGGTACAAGACTTGATTGATGCGAAGGAGATTGAGTTCGGAACACCGGAAAAGCATAAACAGGGTGTGGGGGTAAATGCTATCAGGGATGACGATGATGAAGAGTTTGATATCGACAATTGGATCTACCTGACTGCCAATGGTGGATTAAGCAACTGGACAGCAAAGGATTCTATGCCCGTTTCTGTTATCACCCAGTAATGAAACCTTTTGTTTTGAATTTGTAACAGACAATGTTTTAAACTTTACGGCCCGGTGTCTTACCCGGGGCATTGTGGCTTCATTTGTGAGGGCTTTTGTGTGTCATCTACACATATCATTAATAAAAGCATTGGATGTTTTCTTGCATTTCAAATTTTGCGCTCCTTGTTTTTCTTTTATTATATATTGCAATACAGCTATTTTACACACACTCACATATATAGGTCCACATCCACTCTGGATCTCACTGGTAACGACTCTGCTACTACCAGTTATGACTTCGAAAATCCGAGCAACTTAGCTGAAGACGAAGGTGAAGATGATTGTGAAGTGCCTGATGAACTTGCAAGACTGTTACTTCATGAAGAGAGGGTTATTCAGCCGCACGAAGAGCCGTTGGAATCAGTAAATCTGGGAACAGAGACAGACAAGAAGGAAGTTAAGATCGGTGCAAATCTGGAGCTTAGTATGAAGCAACGGTTGATTCAGATGCTGCGTGACTATGTTGAGATCTTTGCCTGGTCTTATGAAGATATGTCTGGTTTGGATACTGATATTGTGGTTCATCTCCTGCCTACCAAGGAAGACTGTCCTCCAGTGAAACATAAGGTCCGCCGTATGCGCCCAGAGATGTCTGAGAAAGTCAAGGCTGAGGTTATGAAACAATTTGACGCCGGTTTTCTAGCAGTTACTTCTTACCCCCAGTGGGTTGCCAATGTGGTTCATGTGCCAAAGAAGGATGGTAAGGTTCGAATGTGTGTTGACTACAGGGATTTGAACAGGGCAAGCCCTAAAGATGACTTTCCTCTGCCTCATATCGACGTTCTGGTCGACAACACCGCCCAGCACAAGGTATTCTCCTTCATGGATGTTTCTCCGGTTATAATCAGATAAAGATGGCTCCCGAAGACATGGAGAAGACAACCTTTGTTACTCAGTGGGGTACTTTTTCCTACAAGGTCATGCCTTTTGGGTTGAAGAATGTTGGGGTAACGTATCATCATGCCATGGTTGCTTTGTTTCATGACATGATCCATCATGATATTGAAGTATACGTCGACGATATGATTGCAAGGTCCCAGACTAAGGAAGAACACCTTGACTATCTGCAGAAGTTGTTCGACAGGCTGAAGTTGTACAAGATGAGGTTAAACCCGAACAAGTGCACCTTCGGGGTGAGGTCTGGTAAGCTGCTGGGTTTTGTCATAAGCGACAAAGGTATTCAAGTGGATCCAGCAAAAGTGAAAGCTATACAAGAGATGCCAGCTCCCAAAACAGAGAAAGAAGTCAGAGGCTTCTTAGGACGACTGAATTACATTGCCCGATTCATCTCACACCTGACTGCTACTTGTGAGCCAATCTTCAAGCTGCTGAAGAAAGATCAAGTAGTACGTTGGAACGATGAATGTCAGGCCACATTCGAAAGGATCAAAGAGTATCTCCAAGAGCCACCTATTCTAATTCCACCAATTGAAGGGAGACCTCTGATCTTATACTTGACAGTACTCGACAACTCAATGGGGTGTATGCTGGGTCAGCATGACGAGTCTGGCCGAAAAGAGCATGCTATTTATTACCTTAGCAAAACGTTTACCGACTGTGAGACCCGATACTCACTGCTCAAGAAAACTTGTTGCGCTTTGGCATGGGTTGATCGCCGGCTAAGACAGTATATGCTGACTCACACTACCTTGTTGATATCAAAGATGGATCCAATCAAGTATATCTTCGAGAAGCCTACCTTGTCCGGAAGAATAGCGAGATGGCAGACGATCTTGACTGAGTATGATATCCAGTACACGACCCAAAAGGCAATTAAGGGAAGTGTGATGGCAGACCATTTGGCACATCAGGCAGTGGATGATTACCAGTCTATGAACTTTGAATTTCCGAACGAGAATATCATGTTGGTAACTGATTGTGAGACACCTGGACCAGATGAAGGACCTGAGGAAGGATCCCGATGGTCTATGTACTTTGATGGAGCTTCGAACACTTTGGGTAATAGCATTGGCGTCGTGATTATATCTCCTAAAGGCTCTCATACTCCGTTCACCGCCCGACTATGTTTCAATTACACCAACAATATGGCGGAATATGAGGCGTGCATCATGGGTCTTCGAGCAACAATTGACCTAAGGATTAAGTTTCTAGGCGTCTTCGGAGATTCCGCTCTCGTGATCAGTCAGATCAAAGGCGAGTGGGATACAAAACACCCGAACCTTATTCCTTACAAGGAGTATGTATTGACGTTGCTTCCCCATTTCGAGGAGATAACCTTTGAACACTTCCCTAGAGAGGAGAATCAGTTGGCGGATGCGCTGACTACGATGTCTTCTATGTTCAAAGTCAATTGGGACAACGAAGCTCCCCGGATCATCATTGAAATATTGGACGAACCTGCACATTGCTGTGATCTTGAGACCGAAGAGGTGACAGAAAAGCCCTGGCATCATGAGGTGAAGAAGTATCTTGAGGCTCAAGAATATCCCGAGGGTGCATCTGTTAATGATAAGAAGTTCTTGAGGAGGTTTGAAGAAAAGTTCTTCATCAGCAATGGCATTCTTTACAAGCGTAACCATGATTCGACCCTACTGCGTTGTGTGGATAAGACTGAAGCAGAAAGGATCATGGCAGAGTTACATCAAGGTACTTTCGGAACTCATTCCAGTGGGCATACCATGGCAAAGAAAATCCTTCAGGCAGGATATTATTGGTCCACAATGGAAGCCGGTTGTTATCAGCATTCTCGGACATGTCATAAGTGCCAAGTCTATGCTGATAAGGTGCACATACCTCCAGTTCCTCTGAACGTCTTGACGGCACCTTGGCCTTTTGCAATGTGGGGCATTGATATGATCGGCGAGATCAGACCTACAGCATCCAACGGGCATCATTTCATCTTGGTAGCAATTGATTACTTTACAAAGTGGGTTGAAGCAGCTTCCTTTGCTACTATAACCAAGGACGTCGTGGCACGGTTCATTCGGCATAATCTGATTTGTCGATATGTTGTACCAGAAAGGATCATTACGGACAATGGTACCAATCTCAACAACAAGATGATCACTGAGCTCTGCGAGCAATTCAAGATACAGCATCACAACTCTTCTCCCTACCGGCTGAAGATGAATGGGGCTGTAGAAGCGGCTAATAAGAACATTAAGAAGATTCTGCAGAAGATGACAGTGACATACAAAGACTGGCACGAGATGTTACCATTTTCTCTTCATGGGTACCGTACCTCAGCGCAGACGTCAACAGGGGCAACACCCTATTCCTTGGTATATGGCATGGAGGCAGTCTTGCCTATTGAAGTTCAGATACCCTCTCTCTGAATCATGAAGGATGCAGGTTTGAGTGAAGATGACTGGATTCAGACCCGGCTTGATCAGCTGAACCTAATCGACGAAAAGAGACTTACTGCTATTTGTCATGGTTAGACGTACCAAAAGGGGATGATTAAAGCATTTAACAAGAAAGTTAGACGACAAGAGTATCAAGTTGGGAACCTGGTTATCAAGCGCATTATTCTACCTCAAGGTGATCCCAGGGGCAAATGGACCCCTACCTATGAAGGGCCATTTGTGGTTAAGAACATATTCTCATGAGGAGCTATGATTCTAACCACCATGGATGGTGACGACCTTCCTCACCCCGTCAATGCAGACATAGTGAAAAGATACTATGCCTAATCAATGACCCGCTAGGTTGACTGGCCTAGGCAAAAATAAGGGCTTCCCGGTGAACCAAAAGGGTTCGGGCAAAAATAAGGGATGAAAATGAAAAATCTGTACACCCGACAAGTCGAAAACCTGAAAAGGTGGCTTGGGCAAAAAAGGGTATCCCGGTGGACTGAAAACCCGAAAGGGAGGTCCAGGCAAAAATTAGGGATCAGCGTAACACTATGTCTCATTGGATCACTTTGCATCCAGACTTCGGTATCGACTATCAAGCTCGGACGACACTAATCAATTTGATTCATCTTCGACCAAGCAGCAAAGTGATGAGATGCTCGAGGATATAAAGGCAATAGCAGAGTTGGAACCCAGTGGGATTATTCACATAGTTGTTTTGTTTTCTTTTCACAAATTATGTAAATTCTATTATTCGGTGGCGTTCTCTTACTAGGACGTCAGCCTCTTGTACAAAAACGCCTATTTATAGGCCAAACTTCAAAATCAATATAATTCATTTTCAGACAAATTTCAAACTGTTTTTCCTTTATCTGTTTTGTTTGGCAAAGAACGTCCAATGTTCATTTTTGATATATGAATTTGACATTAATTGCTGCTCATAAATATCTACATGTGAAACGAAAGATGAATTACTGGTAATATCAGAAACAGGGGCAATAAGAATTGTCCAAGCTGTGTAGTTGCTCGGTCCACCAGGTACAAAGGTAGATTCAGATGAAGAATATGGCTAAGGTACTTTCACTCCCCGCAGAATAAGGCAGTAATGGTAGCTCTCTCAGCTGAGACTTGCAGCTATGAACAAGTCAGCAATGCTCTCCCCAAGCAGAGGTTATCTACCATCAGCACTAAAAGGGTCTTAATATTCCCCAGTGGAGTATAAGAATATTCCCCAGTTTGTATAAGAGTATCCCCGGTAGTCTTAATATTCCTCAACGGAGTATAGGAATGTTCCCCGGCAGAATACAAGATACCCCATGTGGAGTCAATATTTCCCCAGTGCAGTCTGAAAAAGCTTCCCCGACGGAGTTGAATCATCATCCCCAGTAGACTCTGGAAGTTTATCCTCAGCAGAGTAAAAAATAAATCTCCCCAGCTGAGTTCATAGGATCATTCCTAGCATAACTCAGAGATTTATCCCCACAAGAGCCTAACAAGTTTATCCCCAGCAAGTTGCAACTGAAGATCATCCCCAACAGAGTTCTTTCCTTTCACGAACAGGAATTCAATCCTCAACAGATTCAGTATCACCAGCAACGGTAATCCATCCCCAGCGAAGTTTATCAATGGAATCCTCAACAGAGCATCTCTTCCCCACAGATTAATCTCCTCATCAGTTTATTCCCCATCAGAGTTTATTCTCACAAACATCTTCGTTTGTCATCTCCAGCGGAAGCGAAGAATTCAACTATACTCTCCAACAGCTATCTGGGATTTATTTTCCCCAGCTAAAACATCACATTTCCATACATCATGATACATGCATATATGCATCATATAATACAATCTCATTTATATTGAGAACATCATTGCTTGATCCATATCATGCACTGCATATGACTGACCTTTTCCTTTCAGGAAAGATACAGTTAAGGTTCTCACCAGTCAAAGAAGACAAAACCAGTTAAATCGATTCCTAAAGATTTTTCTGTTGCTAATCCAGTCAAAGGAGACAAAACCAGTTAAAGCTATTCCTAAAGATTTTTCTGAAGCTAATCCAGTCAAAGGAGACAAATCCAGTTAAATCGATTCCTAAAGATTTTTCTGATCCAGTCAAAGGAGACAAATCCAGTTAAATCGATTCCTAAAGATTTTTTTGAGGCCAATCCAGTCAAAAGAGACAAGACCAGTTAAATCGATTCCTAAAGATTTTTCTGAGGCCAACCCAGTCAAAAGAGACAAGACCAGTTAAATCGATTCCTAAAGATTTTTCTGATGCTAATGCAGTCAAAGGAGACAAATCCAGTTAAATCGATTCCAAAAGATTTTTCTGATGCTAATGCAGTCAAAAGAGACAAATCTAGTTAAATCGATTCCGAAAGATTTTTCTGATGCTAATGCAGTCAAAGGAGACAAATCTAGTTAAATCGATTCCTAAAGATTTTTCTGACACCAATCCAGTCAAAGAAGACAAAACCTCCTCTGGTTCAGTTAAATCGATTCCTAAAGATTTTTCTGATACCGATCCAGTCAAAGAAGACAAAACCACCTACCAACAGTCTCCAAATGGAATCTGTAAGCCCATTCCCGACATCACCAGGCTGATACCATGTCATGCGAGTGCAGATTTCTGGGTACTTTAGTATTCAATTATCTTCCACCTTCGGATCACGAAAGGCCTGAAAGCCAATCTATATCCTCAGGTTTAAGAAGATTGAACAGGGGCAACTGTTGTACCTCAAAATTTTCCCTCCCATATTTCCCAATACATTGCAAGAAGAGTCTTCAAGTGGCTCAAGATTGCAAAAGAGTTGGACAGTCAAGTCATCTCCTAAGGCAGTCAACCTCAAATTAGGGTTTTGTGTTGCATCAAGGTCCTTACATCCAAATGACCTCAAGTGCTTCCAAATGTCCTAATATTTTCTCAAGTTCATCCATGTCAAATTTCAAGCCTTGCAGAGAAAGTTTGGTCAATCAATTGCTCAAAAAGTCCAAAAGTCGACTACGCTAGGGCAAAAGTCAACTATGACCCAAATACAGTCAAACCTTAAGATTGTTTTTCAACATTCTCATTTTGAAGTATAATTCATCATTTTATCAAGGGTTGATCATGATTCATCAAGGATTACTCAAAATTCATCAAGATTCAAAAGTTGCTAAACTAGGGTTTTGTAGGAAAAGTCAACTCAACTTTGACCAAGCATAACTTTCTCATAATTTATGATAAATGACCCATACAAAGCTCATTTTGAAGAGGACGCAATTTCCTACAATCCATCTTTACACCCCAAGATCAAGAAATGCACTCACAAGAAGTTACAAATTTGGACATTATAGGTCATTTTTGGAAGTAAACAAAAACACATTTTTTGCCAAAGCATATACTTGATCATGGAATATCAAAATGAGATGATACCAAAAGGGTTGGTTAGAGGACATCTCAAGGTTTCCAAAAAGTCCAAGAAAACCTCCAAAAGTTCAAAATTGAAGAAGTTATGCATTGTCGAAGTTGGGCATTTTTTCAAAATTACGAAAAGTCAACTATCCCCAAAACATCAAATTTTGTCAAATGGGCCCACTTTTTTCCACTTGATTTGATCTTGTCACACTACACACGTGTCCTATCTTCAATCTTGTGTCCATTCATTGATTTTTCTATTTTATTTTATTTTTATTAATTTAATTCATTTTAAATCAATTTAAATCCAAATAAAATCCAAATATTGATGAAATAGGATCTTTTTTATTGATACAGTTTTCAATTATCATCATGGACAGGATCAACCTCGTATCAAGCCATATCATGCACAAAATATTGGATTTGGGACATTTTTGGAAGCTTTGTAATGGAGGATTATATCAAATCCAAAATCATCAATGCATAAGGATTCAAAGCCCAAGACTTGACCTAATTGATTCCATTATACATATACAACACAAAGCATACGAGTTCAGGACCGAGAGGCTGCACAATCTGAAAAACAAAACTTAGAAATTTGTCAAAAAAGCTTGAATCTGAAAACGTACTTAAAGGTGTTTTCAAGGCCAAAACTCCACGCTATCCTCTTCCTGGACATCCCCTGGGTCAAAACCAATCCTTTACAAGCCCTGAAACCTCATCAAACGCGCTGTAAGTCTCCTTGAACACCGCCCTGTACATGAAAACGCAATCTCTCATTCTTGCATTTTTTTGACAAACCATGGACATATTCTTGATCCTTGTATGACTTCTAAACTTTCTGCAATATTCAATTGTATTTTTATAGCCTGTATTGCCATACTCAAACCTAAGGTTTGGAAGTTTGTTTTTTGGGCATTTTCTCTACAGGTAAAATCAGGGTAAACAATGGACATAGATGAAATCAGGAGGAAGAGACGATCATGACTATGGTCTTGGTTTGCATTTTTATGGCCTATAGCTCGTTTTAGGATGAACCCATGGAATTAGCTGCAGATAAAAATCCGCAGGTAAATGTCCAGGGGCCAACGAAGAAGACGACTATGTGCCCCCTCCCTATTCGTTCATTCATATTTCACGCTCTTTTTTTTATTTTCAAGCATATTATTTGTTTTCCCCTTATAATAATCATCACCTAATCCACTAACAATATAAGCGCGTTGGCTCAGTGGCTAAGGCATATATTCAAAGTCTAACAGGACCTGGGTTCGAATCCCAGGTCCCCTAAATGCCTATTATTATTTTGTTACAGGTGATCCAATGCAAAGCCAATGGTGTGGTCCATCATGCTCCTTCAGATCCCAAGCGCCAGATGGCTTTCAGGCCAAATCTAATGGCCCAAAGGTGATGTCTACCAAACACCCAAGTCAACGTGTCACATGGAATTCCCAAAGTCAATACAGGCCAACGTAAATGGGCCTCTGAATTGCCAATTTCAGTCCTCTTTCAGGCCCAACACCCCCCCTTGGTTTATTTCTTTTTCTTTTCATTTTATTTATTTATTTATTTTATTATTATTATTTTTATTATTTAAATAACTAACAAATCACATTTTTTTCCTCATAAACCAAAAATACAAAAAAAATATTTTATTCATTAAAATTAATTTCAGCATTTATATTTTTGTAAATAAATTAATTTAATTAATTTAGTTTAATTAGGTTTAACTTTTAATATTTTTTGCAATATTTAAAATTAATGTAGAATATTAGGTTTTACTAACCTTAACCAAATTTATTTTATTTCCTTAAATATCCAAAAATCTAAAAATATTTTAATTAATCAATTAGTTTATTAATTTAATTATTAACTTAGATTTAATTTCCATTAATTCAAAAATACCAAAAATGCTTTCTTTTAATAAAAGGGTCAAAACCCTAAAAACTCGCATTCAATTTAACTTTCCGCACGCGATCTATTTTGCCATATTGATGTATCTGTTTCCCGGAATGTAATAGTTTTAATAGGACTTTTAAATTATTTTACCGCTTTCTTTTATTTTCCGCAATTTAATTTCAAGGGTTGTTTTTGGCGATGTAAATACCCGACGCCTTGTAATAGTTAGATTTAATTTCCGCAGTTTAATTTTCGCACAATATTAACTGTTAGATGTTTGGATAATAGGGAATGCATGACAAGGTGAAATCGTTAACCTAAAATCAACATAGCTCACCCATGACATGTACAAAGATAAATAACTGAAAAACAACACACTCGCACATGCACACTCTTAGGGTACACCTCACTTGGTTGCCTTCGAACGTGTTCATTGAGTATAGGAAGTTTTAGAGGTCGCCCTCTTGTCCAAAGATCATAGTTGCCTCAAAACGGTTGCCTCGGAAAAATGATCTAAGACGTTAGGGTTACCGCTAAGGCGTCTTAACGTTGCTTTAGTGACCACACGTCCCTTAATCGAATTGACCCTTAAAACTCCAATGACGATGCTACCTACTCCTCAATAGTGGGATAGAGTTGTCTAAAGGACATTAGCACAGATTGATTCCTTTTTCGAGTAGGTGGATGGTTCTTAAGTACTTTCTCTTTCAAACAAAACAAAAACTTTTCGCACTTACACCTTTCAAACAAAAACTCTTTTCAAACCCACAAACACAAAGAAAAGCAATTTTGAAAACACTTTGAGCAAGTACCTAAGAGCCCGTGGATAACCACCGATAGAAAGGGTGCTAATACCTTCCCTTTCTATAATCTACCTCCCGGACCCGAGAAACATCTCGAAAAAGGAATTTTTCTGTGCTTTTTCCTTTCCTTGTTGGATAAAATAAAAGTAGGTGGCGACTCTTGCTTACCGTGAGATTTTTGCGAAAACAAACGCAAAACACGAACCAGCATTCCAAAAATAGTCAGTTCTCTCCCACCGTATCATAGGCACGAATTTTCCCTTTATTCGTATCTGAACTTGCAGGCCATTTCAGTCAAAAAGAACAACACCACTGTGATCACATCCCTCGAAATAGGGGGTAGGGTACCATTTGCATCTTTATTCGACGTGTTTTGCAGGTTTGGAATTTGAAGTCGCCGGAGACGATGGTGGTCAATCGCCGTGAGGGGTAGTTTGACCCTCCCTGTGTTGGCGTGGCTGGATAATGCTTTCTGATTTGTCCATTTAAAATATAGGGACCCCACAGTGCCCGCGCGTGTGTGCTGACTCATCCATTTGATTGGTGCTTATATTATATTATTTTTCTTTGTTTATATGCATGAATGAGCTGGATGGCCGGGTGGTAAGGGTGCAAGCGTGTGAGGGAAGGGACTTGGGCTCGATCCTAGGTCCAACAATTTTACATTTTTCTAACGTTTCTTGCAGGTTCCAGTACATGACATCCCAATATGTCCACCCTGCGTCCTCACTCTCAACCACTGGATCATCTATTGATTCAGATCTAGTTCCCAACAAGCAACCTCCATGGTAGACCCCCAAGAGTTATTTGTACTAAATCAAATAGGACATTGGGCTTGTTGTATTATTGGCCTAGCAAAATTCAACGCTCACCCCCCCTCATTTCTCACATCAGGCCCATTTCATTCATTTTTTAATTTCATTTACTTTATTTTATTTTAATCATAAAATCAATATAAAAAAATCACAAAAAAATAGAATTAGGTTTTTCATAATTAAAATTAATTTTTGAAAATTAATTAATTTAATTATTTCAAATTGATTATTTCATTTAAATAAAACTAATTAGAAATTAGGTTAAAAATCTCAAATATTTTTCTCAATAAAATACAAAAAATATTTTTTTAAATAAATTAGATTTTTAGGACTTTTCAACTTGTTCCCGTCTTGATCTTCGCGCGTTTATCTTTTTCTATTTTATTTTTCTTTTCCAATTATTGTATCTGTACACAGTTTGTAATAGCTTTTAACCTAAGGTTTATTTACTGTCTTTTTTACTCCCAAGGTTTTGGTTATGTATCCCCCTCCCCGAGGCCCTGTAATAACTAGGTTTAATTTATGCCTTTTAAATTCTTGAACTATTATTAATTTCTTAGATTAATAGAATTGCATGAAAAAGACTGAAAAGATAATGATTAGATAAGCCTAAATGTGCAAGATAAATGAAATGAATCAATACACTTTCACATGCTCACCCCTAGGGTATCTCCCACTTCGGTTGCCTTTGAAAACGGTCACAATTATCAAAATGTGAGAATCTTTAGTGGCTGTCCTTTAGTTCAAGATATCACAAGTCCCTCGATGACCCTTTCTATGCCTCCTCAGTTAAAAAGTGATCTTAGAACTTTAGGACAATTGCTAAAAGTTCTTGCCCAGTTGCCTTAGTGACTACAAACGTCCCTTCGATAGTCCCTCAAAATACAACGATAGGGATATGTACTCACTAATAGTAGAATAACACTATCTAAATGAAAGGAGGAAAAGAACACCTTTTTCGATTTGGTAGATAACTGTTAGGTACTTTCTCAAAAATAATCTTTTTTACACCACACTTTCAAAACCTTTTTCAAAAACGCTTTATCAACACTCTTGAGGACTGATACAAGAGTTATCATAAAGCAACCAAACTTTTCATAATACACAAGCACGAAAGAAATTTTCAAAAATGAGCAAGTACATAAGAGCCCATGGAAAACCACGGATGGAAAGGGTGCTAACACCTTTCCTTTCCATAATCTACCCCCCTTACTCAAAAAATCTCGAAAAAGGTCTTTTTTCTGTTCTTTTCACCCTTTTCTTTGTTGGATAAATAAAAAGGCGGTGACGACTCTTGCTTACCGCACATTTGCGAATACAAAACACAAACCAGTATAACAGTCGGTTCTGCCACCGTATCACACCTACCTTTTTCCTTAACTATTTATTTTGTGATTACAGTCAGCGGTATGCCCCAGTTTTTTCTTAAGTCTCCTTCATAGGTTTTTACTTAGCAGACTCTTCTTTCGGAAGATAATGACTGCCTGTTTTACGGGGAACCCTTACCGTATTTTTATTTGGAAGGACATCTCAGATGGTATTTGTTGTGTACGAAGTGAAAGCTTGCAACTGAATACACATATGAATTAACTGAGAAACTACCCTGCCCCAGGTTATGATTAAAGGTTTTAATTTATGCGGAGAAAAAAAACTCCTACTTATTAGGCTCAAATGGTTGACTAGGGATTATATTCCTTATAACTCCAATGTTTAGGATTTGAAACAACACTTGTACATTGTTAGCAAGGTCTGTTCAAAAGCATATTGTAGAGATTACGGTATTTTTTCGTCATCCTCCCTCTAAAGGCTTATAACTTTTAATCAAGAGTTGAATATCACAAAAGGAAGTAAAGCATAGTTTAAGTATAGTGAAAACGAATGGACTAATTCAAGACAAACATATGCAATGCATTAATGAGGATGACCAAAAGTCTGACATAAAGATAAATGTTTGAATCAACTAGAGAAATTACAAACGAAAATCTGAATGAACAAAAAGCTTCTCTGCCTGAACTTGTCACTTTAGATGGTGTGCCTTACAGCCTCGACATTTGGGGGATAACAGAAGAACTTGATCTGACCATCTTGCATGAACTCGACTATTCCTTCGTCAATCGGGTCATGAATCTTATTTTTCAACACCCAACAACTATCAGTGTCATACCCAGGACTGTTGGAGTGGTATGCGCACCTTACATTAGGATTGTGACGGGAAGAAGAAGAAGCATTAGGCTTAGGATGAGGATCCTTCAATGTCACCAGCTTGGCCTTTAACATGTGTTACAATGCTTGAGCCAATGATATGTTGATTTTGGTAAATCGTCTTTTGGGTGTATTCTGCTTACACAGATTCCCCTGTTGTTGTTGGCGAGGAAATTGTTGGCCCTGCGATATAGTAGCAATCTGGAAAGGACTACTTTTAACTGAGCTAACTTCTTGTCTCATCAAGGGTTGATTAATGATTTGATCCCCAATTCTATCTGTTCCTCCCATATTGTTGTGTTTGTCTTGACAAAGTTTGGTGATGAGAGTTCTCAACTCTTCTTGTCTCCGAGCTAAGTTTTGGATAAGAGACATTTGTCCCATCATCTGGATTCTCATCATTTCCATCTCAGCTTGCAATTGTTCCAACTGGCCATCTTTGTTGTTTTCAGGATTCTTCTTGGTCATGCTTTAAGTGAGGAGTGTTTTCAATTCTTCTTGCCCCTTGGATAGGTTCAGGAACATTTCTTTGAACTGAGCATCTTAAACTTGGAGATTTCTGACGGTCTGTTCGAGAGTCATCTTTACTGAAATAAACAGTAAGCAGATGAGAAAACTTGTATAGGGAAAACCTATTATGACATGATGCATGATATGTATATGCAATGTTTTCAAGGATCTCGCGGAATAAATAGAAGAAAATGTTAGAAGTCGAATCTGACTTCAGTTTTGATTAAAGAACTTCGTATCGTTGAATGTCCTTCTACGAGAATCAATCTCACCTTCGAGTGGGTCATACCTTTGATTCAAGATAACGTGCTTTCGTCTTTGAAAACATTTGGTTAGAGGAAAATAAATCCCCTTTCCACTTGTTAGACGTTGGTTCGTGATACTTTGACGGTATTTAGTTAGAGGAAAATAAATTTTCCTTCCCCTTGCTAGGCACCTGGTTCATGATAACCTGCATCAATGGCCCTTTCGATCCTTGAACTTGGTCAGTGAGAATGATATTGTATGATGTTATGATGTGTATTCTATGCACCAAGAAAAAATGTATGGTAGTGAAAACAAGTAAGCCTTGCAAGAAGTCTAGGTTACTACAAACAAGTTCTGCAAGGAATCAAGTTTGTTAGATAATGAATACAGACAAACCCTGGAAGGAGTTCAAGTTGTCAGATCATAAATTCAACCAAGTCACACAATTAACCTTAGGTTCAAAGGCTTGCATGGAGTTTATAGGTAAGTACCCTCTTGAAGTTTGAGTTGGTTTAACCTATCCTAAAAGAAAGTAATTGGGTTCTAAGGAATCTCAATATCATTAATCTTTCTTCATTGGGCATTGTTTCAGCACAAGCATCGAACTACGACTAAAATATCCCGAAAGTACAATCTCGATGAGTGTAGTATCTAGTATCAACCAACTTTAATCTGCAACAAATCCAGCTATCTCACTACTTTTTAATGGTCAAGTTGTTCAAATAACGTTCTACAGTCAGTTAGTGCTTTATGACACCACTCAGCGGCCCCGTATTCTCCTTGATTTAACTCAAGGGACATAGGTACCCACAAATGTGTCACACTAACGTAGCCATCTCTTCAACCATATCATTCTACGCCATACAGTTTCCATGATCTATTGCTACTTACCTAATATGCCCCAGATCCAGATATAGGATCTTTTCAAGAAATAAACCCAAGCATAGACCCAAAATGTAAAGCAAATAAATCAATCAAGTAAAGAAATAAAGGTGATCTAGCTCTTAAGGTAACCTCATTTTTAGTTATTCCCTAGCAGAGTCGCCAGTTCTATAATACGGTGTGAGAACTGACTTGGTGTTTTGTGTTTTATCGCAAATGTTACAGATAGCAAGAGTTGCCACCGAATAATCTTTTATCCAATAAAGGAAAGGATGAAAAGAACAGAAAAGACCTTTTGAGAAATTTTCTTGAGTTAGGAGGGTAGGTTATGAAACAGGAAGGTGTTAGCACCCTTTTCATACGTGGTTATCTACGGGCTCTAAATTGTAGCTCACATTGAAATGCTTTGTGTTTTGTGTAAGTTGAAAATGTTTTGAAGATGTTTTGAAAGTGGTGATTTTGTAATGATTCTCGTATCATTGAGAATGTATACAAAATGTTTTTTTTGGAAATATTTTGAAAACGCCTTAGTACGGAAAACTTTGTAATGATTCTCGTATCGTTGAGAATGCATACAAAGTGTTTTTTTTGAAAATATTTGTTTGGAAAAATAATGTTTGAAAAGATGTTTTTTTTAAAGTATGAGGTGTGAAAATGGTTTTAGTTTGTGAGCAAGCAATTACGAGCAATCTTCCTACTCAAAAAGTCTTTGTTTTTTTTCTCCTCCTTTAGATAGTGTTACTTTACCATTGGTTAGTAGGGAGCCATATCATTGGATGTGAGGGACAGGTGTGAGTCATCGTACAGTCACAGAAGGCAACTTGTAGAATGTTTTAGCAATTGTCATAAGGGACTAAGATTGTTTACCTAAGGCAAGATCGAAGGGTCATCGAGGGACTACGATCTTTTAATCAAGGGTCTTTGCTAAAACATCCCACTTTCGAGGGACATGATTGTTTATATCCGAGGCAACAAGTGTGGATTGCCCTAGAGGTGCATGTGTGAAAAGTGTGTTATTTTCATGTATTTTGTCTTGAATTAGGGTTGTCTAATGTTTGATTTTAAATCTTGTCATGCAAACCCTAATTACTAACAATAATAAGGAAAGCGATAAATTGTGGAATTTAAATGTCCTACGCTATTACAACGCTTTGGAAATGGGGGGTACAAGTTTTTGAAATGAGGGGAGGAAAGCAATAACCTAATTATCTATTACAAACCATTGAATGATTAATAATGTGAAATAATAAAATCCGCAAGAATGTAAAATAGAAGAAAAAGGTAATTCTTATTTTTGATGATTTTTGATGGAAAAGGTTTGATGACTAATTTAATTAAATGACTTTGTACTTAAAAGAAGTAAATTAAACTAAGATAAAAAAAATTAATTACAATTAGAAATATTAAATATAGGAAAACCTAAATCTAAAGAGAAATTAATTGTTTAGAAAGTATTTTTTTTTAAATTTATTTGTTTGGAAAAAATGAAGTAAAATAAAATAAATAAATCCAATTATTTTAGAAAAATATATTTTTTGTATTTTTGATTAAATAAATAAATAAATAAATAAGAAGAAAATATAAAGAAATAAAAAAAAAGATTGGGCCTAGGTACTATAAAAAGGAATATGAGGGTGAAAAATGTTAAGCTCAAAAAGTTAGTTTTTGTGTTTGAAATAAAAAATAAATAAAATGGGCATGTGGTAAAAATTAATCAGGGGGTAAGAAAATAGCAAAAAAAAAAGGCCCAAACACGAGGGAGCCTAGGGGCTGTTTTGGGATTCCATGTGGTTGGCTTTTGAGAGTGCATCATGGTCTTGCTCATGTGGAGCGCTGGATATGGCCTTGTGATGATCAGATGGTGATGGAGAGAGGCGCATGGTACACGCACTAGACTGGCTTGCACATGATCTAAGACAAGAAAATATGAAATAAAAAAAAGGGTACCATTGGGACTCGAACCCAGGTCCCTATACACAAATGCCTTAGCGCGTGCTTCTCTGCCACTGGGGTGATTGTTTCATCCGGTCATACACAAGTTTCAATAAACTTAAAATAATCTCATTTCTAAAATTTGAAAATGACTTCATCTTCTACCTTGCGCACGCAGAGATGAATGTCACTATGGTTAAATCTGTAACTTCTTCATTTCTCAACCATTTTCAAAAATGTAAATATGAAAGTTGCTCCAAATTTCCTCATGAATTCAGCCATGTAAATAACCTAAAATATAAATCAAAAAGATGATCATGAATTTTGTTGGGTACCAAATAAAAACCTAATTTTTTTGAAATTTCAACTTCAAAATTCTCCTTGTACAGTTAAAATAAATGAAAACTAAAGGCATGGCTAGCTTCAGGGCAATGATGTATACATTTTATCTTCACAAAGTAACCATTAATGATGCTTGTCTAAGGAGTTCAAAGTTGAGAAAACTTACCTCAAAACTGGAAATCCTGTTTTAAGTTTGAGCACTCCTGGAGGTGTTGTGATGATCTAGATAACTTCACTAAAATCCTAGGAAGCTATTGCAATGCTTACTTTGGATTGAGAGTGGCTTGATTCTTCTGGAGAAGTCAAGTTGTAGGTGGTTGTTTTTGGAAATGGAGGATGGTGCAAATGGTATTACAGTGATGGAACAGGAACTTGGATAGGTTCTAAATGAGGTATGGAAGCTTTGTGATTGATTTATAGTGAAAATGCATGAGTGGATTCTGAGTTTGAAGTTCAAGGTCAGAATGTGAAATAATGGAGGTTTTGAATGCTAATTCTGGTTTCAGAGTATTTGAGGGGGTTAGAGGGCTCTTGAACTCGTGTCTTAGCTTGAGAATAACTTCTCTATTTATAGAGAAAAGGTTTGGAAGGCTCAAGTAAAAAGATTTCAAAAATCATATGTTATGGTTATGTGACTTGGTTTTGAAGCAAACTTGAAACACATTATCCCAAAGCATAGTATAAGGGCTTGTAGGGTGGTTAGGAGCTGTAGATATGTTTCTTCTAGCTTTGAGATTGTGTATGTTCAGAAGGAACAAGTGCAAGGCTCAAGGAGATTGGACTTTGTGATTAAAGCCACTTTTCCAAAATAGAAGTCTTGGCTTTCTTCCCTAAATGGAAAATCAACTTGGACAAAGCTTGAATTACTTGGAAAATGGATTAATAAGTTGTGTAAACATTAAATTATTGAGTGATTTGTAAGTTAGAAGTTCAGCAAAGCAAGACTATGCAGCATGCTTGAATATTGGATCATAAGGTTCATCACAAAATGACCTAAAATACAAGTTTATGATACCATCTTCATCTCTTCGAAACTCCTAGCTCAAAAATGATCTCTTCAAGTTCTTTGGCATTTTGGAAAGCTTGAAACATTTTCTACAACTTTCTTGTGGACCACTTTGGCTAAATCAACTTGGAACTTGGTGAAAAATTGCCAAGAAGTTGCGACAAAAACCTGACCAAACTTGTCAAAAATTTCACTAAGTGTTTTGATAAAAATGCCATGACTTTATGGGCATATATCTCTTAATCTAAGCATTTTTTGGACATTAACCCTAAGGTAAAAGTTGTAGAATTCGTAAAGGTCTACAACTTTCATGTTGAATGTTTTCCTTGAATCATCTTGCATCATAGTGAAAAATGGTCATGAAGTAGTGAAATTATCAAGGTAAAAAACACTTAGAATTTTTCTGTCTTGGAAATCTTGACTTTTGTTGACTTTCTTGATTCTTGATGATCAAGTTTGATATTTTTTAATATCTTGATGATTCTTGATCTTTGAAATTCAATATTGACCAAAAAGTCAAAGTTTGACTTTTTGTGTGTCTGTTGGCTTTTCATTAGTTGATCCAAATTTCAACTATCAATCCCTTGATCTTGAGAAATTATTTGAGCCATGAAATTAGGTCAAGATATTGTGTTTGAATCCTTAAGACCATGCTTCAAACCATTAGGTCATTTACTAGGTCAAAAGTCAAGGATCGGCCATTCTCAGTCACAACCCTAATTTTGACAATTTTGCCCCTTTGATGATTTCAATGTTTTTCTTGAGGAATCATGATCAAACCTTAATCAAATGATGAATATCACTTCAGAATGTTGATGTTGACCAAGAATATTGAAATTTGATTGTAGGTTGACCACAGTTGACTTTTTACCCAATACAGCTTATTTTCAGTCATCTGAGCAATTGATTGAGTAAATTTGTGATGCAAGGCTTGAAACTTGGTATGAGTATTCTTGGAGAATTATAATGAACCATGAAAGTAACTTGTGGAATTAGAAGTCCAATTATCCTTGAGAAAACCAAAACCCTAATTTGTGGTCTCAGTGATTAGGAGGTGAGCTTGTCTGATCAACTCTTTGAGAATCTTTGAGCATTTGAGATCTTTTGTAAGAAATGTCTTGAAGAAAAGGGAGGGAAAATTTTGGGATACAACACATCACAATGTAACTTCGTGTGAATGAACCTCCATAATGTTAATGGCATAAAGTGGATGGGGAATAAAATCTTGCCAATTACACTTTTCTCAGTCTTGGGAGTTTTGAAGATTCACCCATGTTACTATGAGATGCAATCTATAAGGAATGGAGTGAATTAGGATTGCCCAATTTTCTCGTTTTTGTGCAACAATTCTAACTTGTTGTTTTTCTGAATGTGATGAATGTGATATGTTATTAGGATGACTTTAAAGTATAAAAAGTGAAATTCATAAAAATAATGAATACAATGCCTTTATACTAGTTCCCCTTATAACCAATGGTGCATCTAGTCTTTCTACTACTTGAAATATTTTTCATTATTGTTAAAACTTTGTACAAGTCTAACACCAAGACTTCTCTTGCAGGCCTTCTAGAACAAATAAAACAAAGAAAGAACCTTACTTTATTTGTACAATAACAACTTGTCACAAACTAAGTTATAATACACTTTGAAATGATTTGAATAAGTTTATTCTTAATATGATTTCCATGATGAATAATTTTTTTCCCTTTCTCTTGATTGCAACTCAAATTTATATACCAAAAAGTATCAAAATAGTTTGAATGAAACTCTTTGAATGATATTAAAATTTATACACAACATTTTCATATTAAATTTGTATGAACACTCAAAAAAAACTTATTTCAATTGTACAAAATTTTATTTGTGAAAGAGGTTCAATTGTATTTAGGATGTATAGGGCGTTATACACATAAGATACATCTTGGCAATGATGTATGAGTTTAAAATGGACCCATAAAGACTTGCAATTTTTACATACATTTATTAATCCTACATATACAACTATATTTATAAATTAAACCACTTAATACTTTAATGAGACAAACATGTGATCCATTTCTAGACTAATAGGGAGTAGTATTTCTCATAGTTTACAAGATCTTTTTAATGTTTAACGAAGATTAACAAAAATAAAATAAAAGGTTATAGTTTATCAATCAAATGGTGAAAGAGCGCATTTAACGTGCTTCTGAATTTTCTTTGGATGCATCTGGTTAAGAACTTGTGATTTTAAAAATATATATTTAAAGGTTTTAAATGAGATTGTGAAATTTTGATAAGAAAACTGCAAAAAGTTTAAAAATGAATAAAAAATTAAATTATTGTTAAAGAATATGACTATTAGAAAAAAAACCATAGAGAAAAAGAGGAACAAAATAACAACACAAAAGATTAACGTGAAAATTTCAAAATCGGAGAAAAAATCACGATCATTGTCAAATGACAACTAGAGAATATCACTATGTGAAAATTGTTACAACACATAGACTATCCTCAAACACCTCAAGGCTCCAATACACCCACAATCTCCAAAGCAAATATTTAACTACCACTCACAACACTCTAAAACAAGAGTATAAGAGAAACGAAAAAGTCAAATACAAGCTTAAAGTGTTTTTTTACTGATACATCTTGTAAAGAAAAACTGGAACCCTATATATAGTCTTGGATCATATTTTCCATCACTAAACTAAGCGATGTGGGACTTGGAAAATCTTTAATTTTATATATAGTCGTTGAATCTCTCTTCCTTTACAAAAATAAGCGATGTGGGACTTCTTCAACATGTATACTTTCAATCAATCCCATCAATATCTACCTTGATTAAAAATAATACATAAGCTTACATTGTCTTCACCGACAATCATACTCCACCATAAAGAGTATAGTCACTTGTAACTACACCACTCCAAGAATTTTTAGATTGTCTTCACCGACAACCATAATTTTAAAAACTATTATACTCCACCTAAAGAAGAGTATACTTCGCTTGAAGCTAAATCACTTCAAGAATACTCACATGCCAAAAACCAGGTTGAAACTTTATGGTGCAACTTCCATGTTGGTAAGAAACTCTTCAACCATCGATATAATCTCACAACACACTTTGCATTAATGCCCATATGTTAATCTGCTAGCAGTAATACATCATTTTCTATGACAGTAGAAATGTCATGAGGACACACTTTTATGTTTTTAGATGAGATCACCCTCTCTCACAGTGAGAGAGACATTACTAGCATTTGAATCAGAGCCCTTCTCTGACGCTGCTCCATCAAGACACTTTTACTTTATATGTCCAATATTTCCATATTTCCAACATCTCACACTCGTTTCATTATTTTTCTTTACATAAAGCCTCCACCTAGCAACCAACACTGAGTTTGATGAAGTATTATCCTCACTTTTAAATCTTCTTTCTTCATAAATAATTTTACTACCAACTTCTTCAAAACTCAAAGTTTCCTTCTCATATATCAAAACTGGTTTAATATGCTCATAGGAAGATGGAAGAGACCATATGGGTCTCAAAGTTTTATCTTCATCATCAATCTTGACTCTAATAGTTTCTAATTCAGAAACAATACCATTTAGAATACTTAGATGATCAGATAGTTTTATATGTTCATCCATGCGCAACCTATTAAACAGCTCGTTCAATAAATAAAAACAATTTGATATACCTTTTCCTTGATATAGCCCTTCAAGTTTCTCCCAGAGCTCTTTGGCTGACAACGTACCAATAACATTGGTAAGAATATTCTTAGCCAAAGACATACGGATTATACATGAAGCTCACAAATCTAGTTCCTCTCACTTCCCGTTTTCCATTTTAGAAACATTTCCTTTCAACGTCTTATGTAATCCTAATTGTATCAAAACATGTTAGACTTGAATTTTTCATAAACCAAAATTAATTCTTCCATCAAATATCTCTAAATCATTCTTCTTTGCACTTGAAAAACTTGATATTGCAACCAAAATCTTTCATGCAGCAAACTAAAGTTTTTCTAACCAACACCGAGTATAAATTTCTTTTCTGATGTGGAAGATCAGACAAAACTGCAACCACAGAGTATACTAAAATTTATACCTCAGCAAACCAGACTCTGATACCATTTGTTAAGAAAAATAAACCATAGAGAAAAAGAGGAACAAAATAACAACACAAGAGATTAACGTGAAAACTCCAATACCAGAGAAAAAACATCGACTGTTGTCAAATGATAACCAGAGAATATCACTATGTGAAAATTGTTACAACACATAGAGTATTCTCAAACACTCCAAAGCCCCAATACACTCAAACTCTCCAAAGAAAATATTTAACTACCTGTCACAACACTAAAAAAACAAGAATATAAGAGAAAATAAAAAGTCAAATACAAGTTTAAAGGGTTTTTGACTAGTATATCTTGTAAAAAAAAACTTGAATCCTATATATAGTCTTGGATTCTCTCTTCCATCACTAAAAAAGCGATGTGGGACTTGGAAAAACTTTAATTCTATTTATAGTCTTCGACTCCCTCTTCCTTTACAAAAATAAGCGATGTGGGACTTCTTCAACATGTATGTTTTCAATCAATCCCAACAATCTCCACATTGATTGAAAATAATACATAAGCTTTCATTGTCTTCACCGATAATCATACTTAATCATAAAGGGTATAGTCACTTGAAGCTACACCACTCCAAAAAATTTAACATTGTCTTTACCGACAATCATAATTTTAAAAACTATCATACTTCACCTAAAGAAGAGTATACTCCACTTAAAGTTAAACCACTTCAAGAATTTTCACATCTCGAAAATCGGGTTGAAACTTTATGGTGCAACTTCTATGTTGGTAGGAAACTCTTCAACCATTGACATAATCTCACAACACACTTTGTATCAATGCTCATGTGTTAATCCGCTAGCAATAACAAGTCCTTTTCTATGAGCGTAAAAATATCATGAGGACACACTTCTCAATTTTTAGATAAGATCTTCCTCTCTCACGGTGAGATAGAAATTGCTAGCATTTGAATTAGAGTCCTTCTCAGACGCTGCTCCATCAGGACACTTATACTTTATATGTCCAATCTTTTCATATTTCCAACATCTCACATCGGTTCATTGTTTTTCTTCACATAAAGTCTTCCCCTAGCAACCAACAATGAGTTTGATGAAGTATTATCCTCATCTTTCAATCTTCTTTCTTTAGAAATAAATTTACTAACAACTTCTTCAAAACTCAAAGTTTCCTTCCTATATATTAAAACCGGGTTAATATGCTCATAGGAAGATGGAAGAGACCATATGAGTCTCAAATTTATTTTCATCATCAATCTTGATTCTAATAGTTTCTAATTCAGAAAAAATACTATTTAGAATACTATGATCAGATACTTTTGTATGTTCAACATGTATATTTTCAACAAACTCTAACAATAAGTGGATTTCAGATTTAAGAGGTCTAAAAAAGATAAATATTTACATGATTGTAATTTTCTTCTTTAAAATAATTAATAATATTTGAATAATTCATCATTTAAAGATGAACAAATGGGATGTCACAAATTCGATTCAATTGTCATTGAATTATTTTCATTAATCTATTGAAACAATATATAAATTAATTTTTATATATGAAAAAAAATTCAATCCAATCTCAAATATCTAATAAATAGTGCAATTGTTTCAAAAAATAGTGCAATTTTTTAATTATTATTATTATTATTAATTATTTTTAATAATTTACTTTGGTGGAGGTTTTTAAATATCTAGAGTAATAACTACCGTACATTAATGTTTGAAATAATGGAGGTTAAAAACTCTTAAATTTGATAAATAATTTACTATATATAATAATTTACTATAATAATTTACTACATATATAGTTATTATATATATTTACTATATATAAATAATTATTAAATATATATAGTAATTATATATTATATATAATAATAATAATAATCTATATAGAATAATTATTTATAAATTTTATATATAGTAAATATATATTCTAAATATATATATATATATATATATATATATATATATATATATATATATATATATATATGAAACTCGTTACGACTATCGACTAAGAGATTAGTGATATTAGTTTTTACTAAGAGAAATGTTATTTGAAAAAAATTTAGGTGTCCAACACCGTATATTTATAAGGCTTTTTATACGATGTTATTTTTTATTATTTTATTTTCTCTCCTTTAGTCACATCAGCCGTTATAAATGATGTATATGTATAGAGTGTCAATATTTGAGTTTTCAAATAACACTACTCTTTTAATAATTAATATATTACATGTTAGTATTCATTTTATTAAATTAATAAGTATCATGTTCATGCTTTTGATTTGTTTAAATAATAATAATAATAATAATAATAATAATAATAATAATAATAATAATAATAATAATAATAATAATAATAATAATAATAATAATAATAATAATAATAACATGAGTTTTATGTTTGTCATGTCTAAAAAATTATTTTGAGTCTGTATGTGAGGAATGTCGCTTCGACGGGACTCGATAATAAATTGACGTAATTTCTCTTTTAACAAAATTTAATTTTTGGTTCAATCTTTAGTATTAATAATTGAAAGTTTTTGCGCAACGGAGAAAAGCATTAAGGTTTCAAATCAATAAAAGATGGAGGTTTGTTTACTCAGTTCGATCAAATGATCTACTCTGGGGAAGACAGTAGCTCGCCAATTCACTACACTCTGAAAGTTGTTACAAGAGATTACAGATGAGTTACAAGAAAATAGCCTTCTCCTTCAGGTTCCCTAGAACAATCCTGAAGGCGCCCGAGAATAATTTTATTTTTTATCCAGGTGTTTCTCAACTTCTCCAACTCTCAATATATGAATAACTCAAATTCAAGGTGTAATCAGTGTTTCACATTGACCTTAAGCAACCCCAAAGGTCACCAAACCTTTGCATTTCTAAGTTTTCTCTTCACTTGACTTTGAACCCTTGCTCTCCCTTGTTTCTGTAAACTCTTAGATTGTCCCTTTGTGATGCTATAATCCTTCTCCTTACCTTATCAAAAGTCAATTCATAATCAGATATCTCTGTAACCATTTCCTCACTACTACTAGTATCTGTAGTAGGAAGCTCCACCTCAAACTGAGTTTTCTCCGTTATAGTTTCTAACTGATTTCTCCCTTGGTTTTCACTATTCTCTCTCTAAAGAAATTCTCTACCAACCAAGTAAGTTATTTTAACCTCAGCTCTTCCCTAAAAACTCAGTAGCAACTTAACAGTAACATGCATTTTTATCCCTTGTTTTTTGCAAAATTCATTATACTCCTCTGAAACTATCTCAAGGTATTCATAACGCCTTGAACTCAAATCCCATAGCTCTCCCTTGTCATGAAAACCTCCACTAGTTAACAATGAATGGATAACAACATTTGAACCTTCTAATATATATAGACCACGTATTTTAGACCATTTAGCAATAATCAATTCATCACGTGTAATATTCAACACTCCATATTCAACTCTACTGCAATTACCTAGATCATCAAACATACTTATAAATAATAAATTTCGCCTGACCCTATCAATACCATGAACCTTGCAAGCCTTATTATCACTAAGGCGAACTACTCAACCTTGCACCATCTTCAAAGTTTCAAATTATTTTATTTTTGGACACATATGATAAGAGCAAAATGAGTCAATGATCCAAATATCTTCAGTTTCCAACATAAGCTTCCTCATAAGCTTCCAACTAGTGCACCAGCATATTCATAACCTTCCTCATTCAAAAAAACTATAACTTGAACAAAAGCTTCACTGATCTATATCTCAGGACAATCCCTCTTAAAGTGATTGATTTGCTGACAATTAAATTTTTTTTATCTTTTACTTGTCAAACCTCTATGATTTGGACATCCCTTTACATTCACCTCCATCTCTTGATACACTTAATCCTTCACCACTATCTTCAATCTTCAAGTCTTTCGCCATTGAAAATTCTTTGGATTTTACCGTTGTTTGGACTTTATCCAATGTGATAGTACCTTCCTTACAATAAAGAAGGACAACCTTAAAGTGCCCAAATGATCTGGATAATGAACTTAAAAAAGTAAAGCCTTGTCTTCATCTTCAATCTTCACTTCAATATTTTAAAGATTTTCAATAATCTTGTGAAATTTTGTAAGCTGCTCAACTATGGATATGTTCTTCACCATTCGAAATGAATAGAGTTATTGACTTGTTGTTTCAGACATAAATTATGAGCCAAAGACTTGGTCATATGCAATTATTCAAGTTTTTCCCACATAGCAACCACATTTTGCTCCCTCACAACTTCTCTTAGAATTTTATCCTCTAGGAACAAGATAATGGAACTCATGGCCTTATCCAGCATCTCAGTCTTATGTACATGTGTAAGCCATGCATGCATCAATGCTTCACTCTTTAAAGCACCAATATACTTCTTTTGAATTAAAATTGCTTGTATCTTAATTTTCCATAACCCAAAATCGTTGTTACAGGAAACTCTTTAACCATTGACATAATCTCACAACACAATGTCCATATGTTAATCCGTTAGCAATAACACGTCCTTTTCCATGACATTAGAAATATCATGACGACACACTTCTCAATTTTTAAGAACATCCTCTCTCACAGTGAGAGATAAATCACTAGCATTTGAATAAGAGCCCTTCTCTGATGTTGCTCCATCAGGACACTTATACTTTATATGTCTAATCTTTTCATATTTCCAACATCTCACATCGGTTTCATTGTTTTTCTTCACACAAGGTCTTACCCTAGCAACCAACAATGAGTTTGATGAAGTATTATCCTCATCTTTCAATCTTCTTTATTTATAAATAATTTTACTAATAACTTCTTCAAAACTTAAAGTTTCCTTTCTATATATCAAAACCGGTTTAATATGCTCATAGAAAGATGGAAGAGACCATATGAGTCTCAAAGCTTTATTTTCATCATCAATCTTGATTCCAATAGTTTCTAATTCAGAAACAGTACTATTTTGAAAACTTAGATGATCAAATATTTATGTATGTTCAACATGTATATTTTCAACAAACTCTAACAATGAGTGGGTTTCAGATTTAAGAGGTCTTAAAAAGATAAATATTTACATAAGTCGTGATTTTCATCCTTAAAATAAATAATAATATTTTAATAATTTATCATTTAAAGTTGAACAAATGAGATCTCACATATTCGATTCAATTGTCATTGAATTATTTTCATTAATCTATTGAAACAATATATATATATATATATATATATATATATATATATATATATATATATATATATATATATATATATATATATATATATATATATATATATATATATATATATATATATATATATATATATATATATATATATATATATATATATATATATATATATATATATATATATATATATATATATATATATATATATATATATATATATATATATATATATATATATATATATATATATATATATATATATATATATATATATATATATATATATATATATATATATATATATATATATATAATGATTTTTATATATGACAAAAAATTCAAATCCAATCTCAATTATCTAAGAAATAGTGCAATTGTTTCAAGAGGTAAAAAAACTGGACATAAATTGCCAATCAAGGAAATAAAGTCAATTAAAAAAGATAAAATATTAGTATCTAATTAATATTTGTATATTATTAATGCATATATATTTTATAATCTGAAATTCTAGAACATTCGATTTTATTTCTTATAAATAAGTAAAATCTGCACGTTATTTTTACAAATAATACTCAATATCAGATAAACAAATTTTTTTTGCAAACTAAACTTTGTTATAATGAAATCTTTTTTGAAGATGTTGTTTAAGTTTGTTGTGCTAATTGTTGTTATTGTTGATGCTCAAGTTGGTAATGGACAACGTTTACCACCATGTTGCCCGTATCGTGAGGTTGAATGTCAACCATTTTTTGTGATAAGCCTCCATGTTGCAAACCTCCTATCAACAATATAAAACATTGACGTTTTGTATTTTTTTTCTTTCATATTATGAAACCGATCAATTCGTATGTAAGAAAAATTTGCATCATTTGTATTAATTATATGAATAAGATTGGTTTAGAATTAATTTAGAAGATATATATCATTTGCATGTAAGAAAAATTTGCATCATTTGCATCATTTGCATCATTTGTTAGAATTAATTTAGATTTAATTAGATATTAGTTTATATTTAGGAATATCTTTTAGATTGATTATATCTTTGTTAGAAGATATATATCTTAGATCTTCTTATATCTTTGTAGAAGATATATTTTAGATTTAATCTGTGTGTATAAATAGCCTAGTGGAGTAGGTTATTGTAATTCATTGTAAATCCTTATTTTTGAAGCTATCAGTAAATATTCCTTTTTCCTTTTATCTTCCTTGCGCTCCAACAATTGGTATCAGAGCTCCTGGTTAGAAACTCTGGAATTTGGGAAACATTGTTTTTCATTGAGTTTCTGCGTAAATTGCTCAAGGTAGAAGATGAATGGAAACTGCGATATTCATTCCAAGCTTCCAGTATTTGATGGCAAAAACTGGAATCGTTGGAAGATCCAGATGCGCGTGTTATTTGGTTCTCAAGATGTGTTATAACTTGTTACTGATGGTTATAATCTCTTAGAAGCAGATCGACAGAGGACCAGAAGATAGCACAGAAGGTGCTGAGGAAGAAAGATCTGAAAGCATTGTTCTACATCCATCAATGTGTGGATGTGAATGTGTTTGAGAAGATTGCTGATTCTGAAACAGAAAAGGCTGCGTGGGACATACTGGTCAGATGTTACGGTGGTGACGCATCAGTGAAGAAGGTGAAGCTTCAGTCTCTCAGAAAGCAATATGAGAATCTCAACATGAAGGACAACGAGAAGGTTTCTAAATACATCTCTAGAGTGATTCTGATCACTAATGAGATGAAAGCATGTGGAGAAACTCTGTCTGAACAAGTAATTATTGAGAAGATCTTGAGATCTTTAACTTCTCAGTTTGATTACAGTGTTGTAGCAATTGAACATTCCAAAGATCTGAGCACCATGAGAGTTGAAGAGCTGCAAAGTAGTCTAGAGGCGCATGAGTTGCGTATGACTGCAAGAAATTCTGAGAGGGATGTAGAGTAACAGGATCTGAAAGTAACTTCTGGTAAGAAGCATCAGAAGCAGACTTGGTCAGAATCCAGGAAGAGAACTAATGGTTGTCAAAAGTCAGAAGCTTCAAACTCTGATAGGCAGAAGAATGTCCAGAAGGGAAAGGAGAAGTCTGACAAGAAGAATGTTTAATGTTACTGTTGTAAGAACTTTGGTCACTATGCCAGAGATTGCTGGTCCAACAAAGAAAGGAAGTCAGAAGAAGAAAATATAGCAAGAGGAGACTCTGATGATGAACCTGTGCTATTGTTGGCTTCTAAACCCGATGATCTGAATTCATCAGAATGGTGGTATATGGTAACAGGGTGTTCAAACCATCTTACTGGAAACAAGAAGTGGTTGGTTGACTTTAACTCTGGGAAGAGTACAAAGATCAGATGTGTTGATGACAAATACCTCAATGTAGAAGGTATGGGAAATGTCAGAATCATTCTAAACAATGGGAAAGCAGCTGTGATCCAGAATGTTTGGTATGTACCTGGCATGAAAAGCAATATGATAAGTGTGGGATAACTGGTTGAGAAAGGTTTTTCAGTTACCATGAAGGACAATCTTCTGAAGCTGTATGACTGTAATCAGAAGCTGATTATGGAGTCAGAACAGGGAAGGAACAGAACATTCAAGGTGAATGTTAGAACTGCAGACTCTAAATGTCTTAGTGCAACAAGTGGTGTCAAGGAGAGTGAGCTGTGGCACAGAAGATTTGGTCATCTGAATTTCAGAAGTTTAGGGAATCTGAAATCAAAGAATCTGGTACATGGAATTCCTACAATCAAGAAGCCTGAAAACTCATGCAAGGTGTGCATGGAAGGGAAGTAACAAAGATTACCCTTTTCATCAGAAGTAGCTCCAAGAGCAAAACATGCCTTGGGAGTAGTACATTCTGATGTGTGCGGTCTGTTTCCAGTAGCATCGACTTGAGGGAATAAATATTTTGTGTCATTTGTTGATGAGTTTGTTAGAACAAAGTTTGAATCTACTACCCTAAGTTAAAGTTTTGATGATAACAAATGCAAGAATATATAAATTGTATGATTCATGTAAGACATATATGCTACCTAACAATTATACTGTGTTTTACAAAAACTTTGATGAGTATCAGCATAAGAATATTATCATCAGCATCAGAAGATGAAATATCAACAACAGCATCAGAAGATGTTATATCAGATGCCAAAATCAGAAGATCAAAGCATGTGCTTACGCTGAAGCTTGATGAACAGATCTGCGCGTAACAATCTAAACTCTGATCAAGACAACAACAATTCATCAGCACCTAGCAGCGTCAGAATAAGCCAAAGCCAGAACACGCTTAATTGGCAACGGTATTGTGCATTCAAGATACTTTATTATCAACGGCATTATTCCAGACAAAGATCTGCTCAATATAGAAAGAATGTAATTGGCATTGAAACGGAATAACTGACTCCAACGTATCATTTCCAATGCTATATAAACAAGCAAGTGAGGAACGAATTGGCTAATGATCTACAACTCTCTACACGCCTAAAGCGATTCATCTCCATCCTCATTCACAGTTTGCTAAAGCTCTCAAATTACTTACTCTATTGTTTTAGCATTCTAATTCTCATAAGCTTAATTTGTGTAATATCACAGTTGTGATAAACAGTTTTGTAGAAAACATTCAACATACTTAGATTTCATTTATCTGTAAGAAAGTATTTCCTTGAGAAACCGGTTTGTGGTTTTGACTCAAGAAGGCTTTAGCAGTTGTTAAAGCAGTTGTAATATTCAGTTGAATATAGTGGATTAAGACCTAGTTGGAGAGAGGCGAAATCACCTTGACGGGTGGACTGGAGTAGTTTGAGATCAAACGAACCAGGATAAAAATAAAGTGTTGTCTTCATTTGATTTCAAGTTTTACAATTCAACCCCCCTTCTTGTGTTTTTCACTTCTTCAATTGGCATCAGAGCTCCTGGTTCTGAGCTAAAACACTTAACCGTGTTAGTACAAGATCCAGCGTCAGAAAAACACAATGGCATGAACATATCAACACAGCAGCAATGACAACAATGAAGATAGAGATAGATTCAGCGGCAAACCTCTAGTCTTTGATGGAGAAAATTTTGATTATTGGAAAGACAGAATCGAAAGCTTCTTTCTGGCACATGATGCTGATCTGTGGGACATGGTGACAGATGGATACACGCACCCAGTGAATGCAAGTGGTCAGAAGATTGACAGGAAAGCAATGTCTGATCAACAAAAGCGTGACTTCAAAAATCACCACAAGGCCAGAACCATTCTTCTCAGCGCCATCTCTTACGCTGAATATGAAAAGATATCTAACAGAGACACAACAAAGAACATGTTTGACTCACTCAGAATGACGCATGAAGGCAACATTCAGGTCAAAGAAACTAAAGCTCTTGCGCTCATTCAGAAGTATGAGGCATTCAAAATGGAAGAAAGTGAATCCATTGAAACAATGTTCTCAAGATTCCAAACTCTGGTGGCTGGTCTCAAGGTTCTGGACAAAGGATACTCTACTGCTGATCTTGTCAAGAAGATCATCAGAAGCTTTCCAAAACAGTGGAGGCCAATGGTTACAACGCTGAAGCTAGCTAAAGATCTCAACAAAATTTCTCTGGAGGAACTTATCAGCTCCCTCAGAAGTCACGAGATAGAGCTAGAAGCTGATGAACCTCAGAAGCAAGGTAAGCCTTTAGCATTAAAATCTAACAGAAAATCTGACTCTGAAGTTTTGCAGGCAGTTGAAGAAACATCTGATGGGTCCTCATCAGAAGAAAATGAACTTTCCCTCCTCTCAAGAAGAGTGAACCAACTATGGAAGCAGAGGCAAAGGAAGTTCAGGAATCCCAGAAGATCTGATCAGAATGAGTCCTCTTCCAGATACAGAAGGTCAGACTCTTCCTCTGGATACAGAAGATCTGAAGGCTCTTCAGGAAGCAGAAAGTCAATCACCAAGGACATCACTTGCTATGAATGCAACGATCAAGGACACTATAAGAGTGACTGCCCAAAGCTTCAGAGGGAAAAGCCCAAAAAGAAGTTTGGAAGAGAAAATAAGAAAAGTCTCATGGCTACATGGGATGACTCTGACTCGTCTGAAGCTGATTCAGAATCAGATGATGAGAGAGCAAACATAGCTCTCATGGCCAACATATCAGAAGACAGTGAAGCTTCTGAATCAGACTCAGAATCAGACACCGAAGAGGTATTTCCTGACTTTGCAATTAATTTTACTAAGGCTGAACTTGCTGAAAGCCTTAACGAAATTCTGGAAAGGTACCAGCAGATCTGAGTTAAATTCAGAAACCTGAAAAGGAATCTTGATTCTGACTCTGACAAAACTGAGAGTCTCAAATTGGAAAATTCTGAGTTGAAAAATAAAATTTCAAAATTAGAAAATGTTTTACAAAACTCTCAGAAGGAAACAATTTCTGAAACTCCCAGCAGCGCTTATGAGATCATCAAGGAGTATGATCATAGCTTTCAGAAGTTCCTTGCTAAAAGCATAGATAGAAGCAAAATGGCTTCAATGATCTATGAAGTTAGCAGAAACGGCAGAAAGGGAATAGGATACCAAGGTAAGGTACCAACACCAAAGAATGCCATGGATTTAATTATTAAACGCACCCCTCTGAATTCACACTTTATGTATGGTCACACACATGACATTAAATATACTAGTAGTATTTATTCTGTGAAACCAAAATTCAACCAGAGTTTTGGTAAAGCTAACAAATCAGGACCCAAGAAAATATGGGTACCTAAGGATAAAATAATACATGTTGCAGATATCTTTAGCAACAAATCAGAAACACCAGTCATGGTACCTGGACTCTGGCTGCTCATGACACATGACGGGAAGAAGGCATATGTTCCAAAGCCTAGAACTTAAGCCTGGAGGCCACGTAGGCTTTGGAGGCAATCAGAGGGGAAAGATCATGGGCTCTAGAACTGTAGGTAATGGAAATCTCCCCTCTATAAACAATGTTCTGTTAGTAGATGGATTAATGCATAATCTGTTATCCATAAGTCAATTAAGTGATAACGGTTATGATATAATCTTTAATCAAAAATCATGTAAAGCTGTTAGTCAGAAAGATGGGACTATCCTATTTAATGGAAAAAGGAAAAAACAACATTTATAAAATCAAACTTTCTGAACTGAAAAGTCAGAATGTAAAGTGTCTTCTGTCTGTTAACAACGAGCAATGGATCTGGCACAGAAGATTGGGGCATGTTAGTATGAGAAGAATATCTCAGATTAACAAACTCAATCTGGTTAGAGGACTTCCTAATCTGAAGTTCAATTCAGATGCTCTGTGTGAAGCATGTCAGAAAGGCAAGTTTGCAAAACCTTCTTTCAAATCTAAAAATGTTGTTTCTACCTCTAAGCCATTAGAACTTCTGCACATTGACTTATTTGGACCAGTTAAAAATGCTTCAGTCAGTGGCAAGAAGTATGGGTTAGTAATCGTATATGACTATAGCAGATGGACATGGGTAAAGTTCTTAAGACACAAGGACGAGTCACACTCTGTGTTTGTCACCTTCTGTAACCAAGTTCATAATGAAAAGGATCTTAGAATCGTTAAAGTCAGAAGTGATCATGGTGGAGAGTTTGAAAACAAAGATTTTGAGTCATTCTTTAATGACAAAGGCATTCTGCATGATTTCTCTTGTCCTAGAACTCCCCAGCAAAATGGAGTTGTAGAATGAAAGAACAAAACATTGCAAGAAATGGCCAGAACCATGATCAATGAGACAAACGTTGCTAAGATCTTCTGGGCAGAGGCAATAAACACAGCGTGCTACATTCAGAATAGAATCTCCATAAGACCTATTCTGGAAAAGACTCCATATGAATTGTGGAAGAACAGAAAGCCCAACATTTCATATTTTCATCCATTTGGATGTACTTGCTTTATGTTAAATACAAAAAATTATTTGAACAAGTTTGACTCTAAAGCACAGAAGTGTATTATGTTAGGATACTCTGAACACTCAAGAGGGTACAGAGTATACAATACAGAAACACAGATTGTGGAAGAATCAATCAGTGTTCGTTTTGATGATAAGCTTGACTCTGAAAAGTCAAAGCAGAATGAAGTTTTTGTAGGTATGGAAGTTGAATTTACAGGTTCTGAAGACAAGTCATCAGAAGCTCTAAATAAAGACACTCCTTCAACATCAGAAAGAGGCACTGCTAGCAATCCAGCAACATCTGTTGACCAACCTCAGAAAAGACTACCCAGAAGCAGCTTGGATCACCCAGAAGAAACTGTCTTAGGAAGAAAGGAAGATCCAATCAGAACAAGAGCCAGCTTCAGAAACTCTGAAGAATCCCTCATGGGACTTGTTTCTCTGATTGAACCTTCCTCAATTGATGAAGCACTTCTGGACAACGACTGGATTCTAGCAATGCAAGAAGAGCTGAATCAATTCACCAGAAATGACGTATGGGATCTAGTTCCCAGACCAAAAGGATTCAACGTCATTAGAACAAAATGGGTGTTCAGAAACAAGCTGAACGAACAAGGTGAAGTTATCAGAAACAAAGCACGACTAGTAGCACAAGGTTATAGTCAGCAAGAGGGGATAGACTATACAGAAACCTTTGCCCCAGTCGCCAGGTTAGAATCTATCAGACTTTTAATTTCGTTTGTTGTTAATAAAGGCATCACTCTGTATCAGATGGATATCAAGAGTGCATTCTTAAATGGATATATAGAAGAAGAGGTTTATGTGCACCAACCCCCTGGTTTTGAAAGTACTAAAAATCCAGAATATGTTTTCAAACTAAAGAAGTCACTATATGGTCTGAAACAAGATCCTAGAGCTTGGTATGAAAGACTAAGTAACTTTTTGTTAGAAAAAGAATTCACCAGAGGGAAGGTGGACACTACCTTATTCTGTAAGTCAGTTAAGAATGACATCTTAGTTTGTCAAATTTATGTTGACGATATTATTTTTGGATCTACTAATCCTTCTCTTGGAAGAAAATTTGCTAAGTGTATGCAGGCAGAATTTGAGATGAGCCTCATGGGGGAACTGAAATTCTTTCTGGGAATTTAGATCAATCAAACTCCAGAGGGATCTTACATTCATCAGAGCAAATATGTCAGAGAACTTATGAAGAAATTTGATCTCTCAGAATGTAAGTCATCAAAGATTCCAATGCATCCCACATGCATTCTGGAAAGAGAAGAGGTAAGCAAAAAGGTAGAACAGAAGGTCTACAGAGGTATGATTGGTTCTCTTCTTTATCTGACGACTTCAAGGCCTGATATTTTATTCAGCGTATGTATTTGTGCAAGATTCCAATCAGATCCTAGAGAATCTCACTTAACAGCTGTTAAGCGAATTTTCAAGTATCTGAAAGGTACTACTAATCTGGGTTTATTTTATAGAAAATCTAGTGATTACAGCTTAGTAGGTTACTGCGATGCTGACTTTGCTGGAGACAGAGTAGAGTGTAAAAGTACTTCTGGAAGCTGCCAGTTTCTGGGAGAAAATCTGATCTCTTGGTCTAGCAAAAGGCAATCCACAATTGCGCTATCAACAGCAGAAGCTGAGTACATAGCAGCAGCAGGATGCAGCACACAAATGCTCTGGATGAAAAGTCAGCTTGAAGACTTCCAGATTTTTGAGAGTAACATCCCTATACTCTGTGACAATACTTCTGCCATTTGCTTAAGTAAAAATCCTATTTTGCATTCTAGGGCTAAGCATATAGAAATAAAACACCATTTCATTAGGGACTATATTCAGAAAGGAATTTTGAACTTAAAATTTATTGATACAGACCATTAATGGGCTGATATCTTCACTAAACCACTTTCTGAAGATAGGTTCAACTTCATTCTGAAACATCTCAGCATGAAGCTCTGCCCAGAGTGAAAATGTTTTAAGTTTATATGTTAACCTTCAGAATTTGTTTTATTTTACTGTGAACTTCTGATCAATCTTCTTTCAGAAAGTTAGACATGCAGATTGTATCAGAGTCTATCCATAAAGATCTGAGCGTCTCATTTCAAGGATAGATGTGCTGTTCATTAAATCAAACAAGTGTCATCTAGTCATCAGCTAATCTCTGAAGCAGAACACACGTGCACGCTTCTGAGAAGGCAAAACGCTGATTGGATGCATTGAGACACATGTCAATGGTAACCGCTCCAAATATCTTTCTCAAATCCCCCAAAATCAGCCAACATTAAATGCGCATAATCATGAGCTAATTCTCTCTCTTAAAAAACGTTTATGTTTTCAAAACACTTTTTGAAACTTATTTAAACACCATCACTACATTCATTCACTCTTTACCGTCTCTTGCAATCATCTAAATATTTTCTGCATTCTTACTTGTGTGTTCATCTTTTTCCAAAGAAACTCTTTTTCAAGTTTTCTCTCAAAGAAACCCTAGTGTGAACATGGCAACTTCTAGAACTGTTTCTGCAGGTTCCCAGCAAGAGGCTTCATCTGAACAATATCAGATTCCCTTCAGAACTCTACTCACACCGGTGAAGAACTTGGAAGTTTTGTCTGAACTGATCGTTGATTTCAACAGTCTGAAAGAAAATGGCTTCGATTTGACTGAAGAAATTAGGGCACAAGGATGGGAGAGGTACTTTGATAGGTTGGTGGGTCCAACGTTCCCAATCCTGGTTAAAGAGTTCTGGATTCATGCGTCTACCTCAACTCATCAGGTCACTTCATATATCATGGGCAAGAAGATTGTGATTACTAAAGATCACATTGCTAGACTGATTGGATACAACGGTGGTGGCATCTGCTGTATTGACATGGCAGAAAGAGCTGGAAACACTGGCATAGTTGCTAGACAGATTTTCACTCATGGGGTTCCCAGCAGCAAGATCAGAGATTTGATGGATCAGCACAGAATCTGGGCAAAAATCATCTTGGGCTGCTTCAACCACAGGAAGCCCACAAGCTCTCCTGACTACATCAACATATATTAGCAATTTCTGCTCTATTTTATTGCAAAGAAGACTAAGATCAACCTTGCTCATCTTCTGTTCAATCATCTGAAGACCAGCGTCAAGGAGACGAGAGAAGAAGAAAAGACTAAAAGGGATTGGATACCCTTCGGAAGATTAATATCAGATATTCTGACTGAGAATAGGCTGATAGAACACCTGACAGAGGCACAGGAAATAAGCTCTCTGGAACCAGCTGTTGGCAAGCAGCTGAACGCCAAGAATCTGAAGAAGATGAAACTGATAGAGAATATCAGAAAGGAGCCCAGCGTCACTCCTCTTGCTGACATCACCAGCAGAAGAGTCCCTCTGAGCGACTTTCCCATATTCTCTGAGATTGACTCTAAACCAGTCATCGTTCTCAGATACTTGGATGCGTGTAAAGCTGATGGCACAGATCCTGATCTGAACATCAAAGATCTGCATTAGCAAACACCAGAGGTTACTTTGAAGAAGAGTAAGAAGAGAAAGGCTGCATCAGAAGGACCGTCTCAGCAGACCCCAAATAAGAGAGGTAATCTATCTGCTGTTAATGTTTTAAATTCATCTGCTGTTCCAACATTGATTCCAACCCCAACTTCATATGAACTCCAATTCCCATACCAACCATTAATGATACCGAACCTGAGTTTGACCCTTCTGAGTCACTAACTCTCAGGAGATCCCGCACCAAACCTCAAAATCCAAAACCCACAACATCAACAGAATCAGAACTTGATAAAGTTCTTTCTGAAATTGATCAACGTTCTTCCGCTCCCCTCTCAGAAAATCCAAACACTCAACCAGAAACTGCTCACTCACCTCAACCAGAATATACACTCTCACCAATACCAGAAAATCCACATTCACCAGAACCAGAAACTACTCCACCTCCCTCTCCACAACCGGAACTTAATCCACCTTCACCTCAACCATCATCTCCACACTCTGAGTCTCAACACTCTGAGGCTCAAACCCCTGAACCTCAATCACCTCAATCCTTTGAACCACAACCCTTGGCAATTCAACTGCCATGTGGTACAACTGTAAACATACCCCAACTGCCATCCTCACCAGAAACTACCCCTCCTAACACTCCACACAGTCCAATAATCATCTCTGACTCTCCTACTCCCTCACCCAAACAAAATACAGATGACCACAGCAAGACCTTCATTGACCTAACAGTCCTTGACCGCCTTGCTGACCTTAAAAATAAAATCGCCATTCCCAAACCCAAACAACTAGATGTTGGTTCTAGCATCTTGAATTTTGAAACAGGAATGCAGAATTGGATTGCTTCTCTAAAGCAGGCGTGTCCTAGAATGATTGATCCTGCTGCTTCAGACCAACTCTTGACACAATTCAGAAAGTGGGTACGCGCTGAAGCCTTCAAGCTGCAAGACATAAACTATGAACAGGCTCAACAGAACTTCAGCAAGCTGCTGAAAGAAGTTGAAGGTCCAGTCATGAGTCAGCTGCTGAAGGAGGAAGTGCTCTTTCTGGATAGTGAGCCATGGTCTAAAAAGCGTCCAGCCTCATCAGTTCAACCAGCAGAAGATCAGACAATTCCAGCTGAAGACTTTAGTCAAGCAGAAGATGTTGCAGAAAGCTCTCAGAAGCATCGTGATTCTGACGTCTCTCAAGCTACTTTGGACAGGCAGACTCTTGAAGAGCTGAAGCAAAATGATATTCGTCTGCAGAAAAGAATGGATGAGAATGATCAACGGATGAAGAAAAGGATGGATTTGCAAGACAGTAAGATTGATACAGTAGTCAGCATGGTGCATCAGCAGAAGGAAACCGCTGATCAGATTAAGAACATGCTGGAAGCTCTGTTCACACGCCTTCCACCCCAACCTTAGATTTTGTTTTTCATTGTTTTCTTTCCGTGTTTTCTGTACTATCTTCTAAGCCTTGAACTAAATACAAGAGTTTTTCTGCACTGATCGTTTTGACTTCAATTACTTGCACTTTTTGATTGCTGACTGTGATCGGTGGAAATAGAACTGACTGTTTAAAGCTGGATCGCGTATGTCGCGGTAAGCAAGAGTCGCCACCGTCTTTTATGTTCTCCAACATGGAAAGGAAAAAAGCACAGCAAAATTCCTTATTGAGAATGTCTCTCGGTTCGGGAGGTAGATTTATAGAAAGGGAAGGTGTTAGCATCCTTTCTATCCGTGGTTATCCACGGGCTCTTAGGTACTTGTTGTTATGTTTTCAAAAGATGTTTGCTTTTCTTGTGTTTGTGAGTTTGAAAAAGTTTCGTTTGAAAAATTTCTAGGTAACTCTTGTATCTGTCCTCAAGAGTGTATGAAAAATTTGTTTGAAAACTTTTTGAAAGTGTCAATGTGAAAAGATATTTTTTGTTTGTTTGAAAGAGCAAGTACCCAGGAGAATCTACCTACTCTAAGGAATTAGGCTGTGTAAGAGTCCTTTAGATAGTGCTATCCCACCATTGAGAGGTAGGTAGCACCGTTGTTGGAGGTATTAGGGTCAATTCGATTATTAGGGACATGTGTGGTCACCGAAGCAATAGTAGGACACCTTAGAAGTAACCTTAATGTCCTAGATCCTTTTTATCCGAGGCAACCGTTTCGAGGCGACTGGATCTTTAGACAGGAGGGCGACCTCTAAAACACCCTATACTTGACGACCACATTCGAGGCAACGAGTGAGGCGTACCCTAAGAGTGGCATGTGCTTGTGTGTTCAATACAGTTTATGTTTATCTTTGATCATGCAATTGTGAGCTACGAGTTGTTTTTAATTTTTATACATTCTTTCATGCATAATTAACAGTTTAATAATTTGCGGGAAGTAAATTACGGGAAATTAAATCTAAGCTATTACAAGGCGTCGGGTATTTACATCGCCAAAAACAAACCCTTTAATTTAAATTGCGGAAAGTAAAATAAAGCGGTAAATAATTAAAGTCCTAATTAAAAGTTATTACATTCCGGAAAACAGATACAATAATATGATAAAATGGATCGCGTGCGAGAAATTAAATCGGATGCGAGTTTTTTGGGTTTTGACCCTTTTTTTGAAAGGAAGTGATTTTTTGGTTATTTTTGGATTAAAAGAAATTAGATTAAGTTAACAATTAAATTAATAAAATAATTAATTAATTAAAATATTTTGGATTTTTGAGTTTTTAAAGAAATAAAATAAATTGAATTAATGCTAATAAAAACCTAATATTCTAAATTGATTTTAAATTTTGCAAAAAATATTAAAAGTTAAATCTAATTAAAGCTAAATTGATTAAATTAATTTATTTACAAAAATAAAAGTGATGGAGTTAATTTTAATAAATAAAATATTTTTTTGTGTTTTTGATTTTATTAGGAAAAATGTTAATTGATTAGTGATTAATAAAAAGAATAACGATTAATTAATTAAAGGAAAATAATACAAATAGAGAGAGAGAGTTTAGGAGTATACCAGCCTGATTGGAGGGGTGAAACAGTTGTTGGCGTCATGTGTAAACTGTTTTGTTTTGGCCATTTGGCTTTTGGCTTTTGGCCATTTGTGTTCTGGCTTTAACGTTCCTTAACCTTCTCAAGATGTCTGTCTCGCCATGTATTGGTGTCATGTGTAAGCTGTTCTGTTTTGGCCATTTGGCTTTTGGCCATTTGTGTTCTGGTCTCAACGTTCCTTAATGAACCTACATGGGATCCTGTCTAAAATATGCAGTGTTGAATCTCATGAACACATTAAATAAAATCATAAAATGCAAATAAAGCTAATATATGAAGAAATTTAATGTTTAGGCACAATATGGCATGTATGAATGATTATACCCTTTTGATCATGGAGATCAAATCAACCTTACCCTTACTGGAAAAGTAGTGACATGAATGCTTTTATGCCCTTTTGATCATGGAGATTAAGCCAGCTTTACTCTTACTGAAGAAGTAGTGAGACGTTGGTTTGTAACTGAGATGGCTTGTTTGTAGTGAGAGAGGGATTTGTAATAAGGATTTCAAGGTTTTAGGGTTCTTGAAAGAATTTGATGTTCTGACAATGTTGTGGCAAGGTTTTTTTCTTCTCCCCTTCTCTGGTTTGTGTGAAAAGAAGGTGATTATATAATGGAAATTAGGGTAAAGAAAATGGGCTTTGAATGTGCAATTGGGCCTCCAATGTTCACTTGAGTTCGTCACTTTCCAGGCTAAATCGCAGGGACTTAAGTGCAATTTTTGAAGTTGAAATGTGAAAACAAAATGTAGCCGACATCGATAACTAACTCCTGTCCGAAAATCGGCTCAATCGGATAAACGGTGAATTAGTTATGAATTTTTGAAGTTTCAGCTCAGACAAACTTATTTTGGGCTCCAGTGTCGACTCTGACACGTTCTTCAATAAAAAACTGGTATTGATCGGAGCATAATCCGGTTTCTACTTTTGAACCAAAGTTGTAGATCTCTGAGTCATTGACCTTGTGTAAAAATATGAGCCCAATCCGATAAAAATTGACCGAGTTATGAATTTTCGATGTTTCGGCCCAGATGAAATAATATTCAGCATTCAGGATTTTCAGTGTGTCACGCACTCTGAGCAAAAAACGAAGGCCTTTTGAATACCGTTTGAACTCAATACCTTCTGTGAAAATGTAGCCAACTCAATTTTTGAAATTTTGGCGCCGGAACCAGCTCGATACGATGAAAATCGACCAAGTTATGATTTTCTGAACATGACGCAAATAAACTTCTGTCACAAATTTTTTGTATGAAAATACTTGATAAATCCGTGAGAGATGAAAACGTAGATGACGTCAAGACGGAATTTTGGCCACCGGAACGGGTTCAAAACGAGCCACGATCTTCAAGTTATGAATTTTTTAGCGCGTAAAAACTGCACTTTCAGCACACTTTTTTTTTCCACCATATTTCTTCGAGAAAACTCACACAGTCGGATACCTTCTGAATTTGAGCATACATTAGGACATTAAGGAGCACTTGAGGTCATTTGGATGTAAGGATCTTGATGCAACACAAAACCCTAATTTTGAATTGACTGCCTTAGGAGATGATTTGACTGTCCAACTCTTGAGCCATCTTGAACAACTTGGAGATGATTCTTGACATGTCTTGAGAAATATGGGAGGGCAAATTTTGGGGTACAACAGTTGCCCCTGTTCAATCTTCTTAAACCTGAGGATGTAGATTGGCTTTCGGGCCTTTCGTGATCCGAAGGTGGAAGATGATTGAACACTAGAGTGCCCAGAAATTTGCACTCGCATAGTGTGGAATCAGCAACGTGATGTCGGGAATGGGCTTATAGATGCCATTTGGAAAGGTGGTGGATAGGAGGATGGGCTCATAGATGCCATCTAGAGCTGTGACATAACCTTGTCGGGAATGGGCTTATAGATGCCATTTGGAAATGTAATGGATAGTTGAATCTGAATAAGAAATAGAATGGCTTCCGTGTCTGGAGCATATCTAGTCTATATCTAATTGCTGACGTTTGAACGAGTAGTAGAATGACCGCCGCATCTGGGGTATATCTATACTGCATCTGAATGAGTGACAGAATGTTATCCGAATCTGGATCGTATTTGGACTGTCTCTTGAAGGAATCTGGACTAAACAATAGAATAGCCTCCGGGTCTGGAGCATCTCTGAGTTGTCTTTAGAAGTTTGAATCTGATTAAGCAATAGAATAGTGTCTGCGTCCGGAGCATCTCTAGGCCATCTCTGGAGAGAAATCTGAATAAGCAGTAGAATAACATCCGAATCTGGAGCATCTCTAAGCTATATCTGAAAGGAAATCTGGAATAAGTATCAGAATGTCGCCATGCCTGGGTTGCATCTGAACTATCTCTAGAAGGAAATCTGAATAAGCAATAGAATAGCATCCGGATCTGGAGCATCTCTAGGCCATCTCTGAAAAGAAACTCTGAATAAGCAGAAGAATAGCATCCATCTCTTGAGCAATTCCAAGCTATCTCTGAGAAGAAACTTTGAATAAGCAAAAGAATAGCATCCACATCAGGAGCATTTCCAAGCTATCTCTGAAGAGAAAATCTGAATAAGCAAAAGAACAACATCCATATCTGGAGCATCTCCCAGCTATATCTGAAAGGAAACTCTTGAATAAGCAAAAGAATAGCATCCATATCAGGAGCATTTCCAAGCCATCTCTAAAGAGAAAATCTGAATAAGCAAAAGAATAACATCCATCTCTGGAGCATCTCTAAGCTATCTCTGAAAGGAAACTCTTGAATAAGCAAAAGAATAGCATCCATATCAGGAGCATTTCCAAGCCATCTCTAAAGAGAAAATCTGAATAAGCAAAAGAATAACATCCATCTCTGGAGCATTTCCCAGCTATATCTGAAAGGAAACTCTTGAATAAGCAAAAGAATAGCATCCATCTCTGGAGCATTTCCAAGCTATCTCTGAAGAGAAAATCTGAATAAGCAAAAGAATAACATCCATCTCTGGAGCATTTCCCAGCTATATTTGAAAGGGAATCTGGAATAAGTATCAGAATGTAGCCATGTTTGGATCGCATCTGAACCATCTCTAGAAGGAATCTCTGAATAAACAATATAGTAGCATCCGTGGTTGGAGCATCTCTAAGTTATCTCTGAAAAGCAACTCTGAATAAGCAACAGAATAGCATCCGGTTTGGAGCATATCTGAACTATCTCTGAGAAGAACCTCTGAGTAAGCAAAAGAATAGCATCCACATCTGGAGCATTTCCAAGCTATCTCTTTAATTTCTTTAACATAGATATGCCCGGGCTAGATACAGGTATCGAATCTACAATCAGTCACTCACAGATATGCCCTGGCTAGATATAGGAATCTAATATGGAATTGTGACAGTTGATAGTAATCATCTTTGGATTGACCTTTTCCTAAAAAGGCAAAACATTAGTTGTATGCAATGTCATGATGTATGAGATGCATGATGTCATGATGTTCTCGAAATAAACGAGATTGTGTCGTATGCACTTAATCATGTATGTAAGCAGGATGTATAAAATGTGAAATGTTCATGAATGTATTTTCGTCTGGGAAAATAAATCCTTGACGAATGCCGGGAAGTTCGTTGAATCCTGGGCTGAGGTCGAAGAGTAGAGTTCTTTGTTTCCGCTGGAGATGATGGTTGTAAGAATAAACCGGTAGGAGAAGATGACTCCGTTGGGGAATAAACTTGGTGAAGACATTACTCTGCGGGGAATTACTCTGTGGGAAGAGATACTTCGCTGAGGTTTTGAAGATAACTCCGTTGGGGATTCCGTTGATAAGTTATGTTGAGGATTTTGATGAACTCCGCTGGGGGTAGGGAGAACTTCGCCGAGGACGATCTTTTCGTGGTAATTAGCTGAGGATAACCCAGTTATAAGCTCTGGTGGGGAATAACCTTTGAATATGGTCGGGGAGAGACGTATGTACTCTGCAGGTGACAAGCTTCCAGAGTCTACCGGGGATAAGCTTCCAGAATCTACTGGGAATAAGCTTCCAGAATCTACTGGGGATAAGCTTCCAGAATCTACTGGGGAGGATAATTCAACTCTCCTGGGGAAACTTTTGGACTGTACTGGGGAGTAGATCCACTGGGGTGTCTGGTATTCTGTCAGGGAACAATCTTATATTTTGTTGACGAATATTAAGACTGTCGGGGATGCTTGCTTGGGAATATCTGTATACTCCGCTGGGAAATATTGAGATCTTCTGGGGATATCCAACTTCCTTAGGGCTGACAGTAGCCTAACTCTGCTTGGGGAGAGTGTTGCTGACTTGCTGGAGATACTGTGCCTTTTTAGGGCTTATGGGAGACCAACTCTGCTCGGAGAGAGTATTGCTGAGTCTTGCCTTACTCTACGGGGAGTGACGGTATCCTGGTTACGTTCTTCAGCCGAACATACCTTGTACCTAGAGTATAGAGCAGCTTGTACAATTTGAATCATTCTGATTGCCCCAACTTCTGTGGGAGAAGGTACCTGGCGAGGTGTTTGACGACTGCCGATTGACAAATCTTCTTCTGGTAGGCAAGTGACGAGATGACAGGACATAGTCGTACGCTTTGATCCCTAATTTTTTCCTGGACCGCCCTCTCGGGTTTTCAGTCCACCGGGATACCCATTTTTGCCCAAGCCGCCTTTTCAGGTTTTCGACTTGCCGGGTGTACAAATTTTTTCACTTTCATCCCTTATTTTTGCCCGAACCCTTTTGGTTCGCTGGGAAGCCCTTATTTTTGCCTAGGTGTGTCAACCTAGCGGGTCTTTGATTATGCGCAGTATTTTTTCGACTATGTCCACGTTCTTAGAATTTAGGGAGTTGTCACTGTCGGTAGTGTTGTGTTACCATACCACCAGAAGATCTTTGTTTGATCGTCCAATGCCCCAAGTGACCCAGATGGAGATTTGCCCCAAGTTGGTTGGCCTTTTGAGAGATTCTCCGAATCTTGACTTAACTGCCCCAAATGATGGACAATGATCATGCCATGCCCCTTGATTGGAGGTGCTTTTGTTCATTAGATATTCTTCGTGCGAATTTCTTTGCTGTTCGAACAAAAAAGTCATATGCAAACAATGTTATTTTAAAAATGCAAAGCTTATGTTTGTCTTGAAGTTTTTGAAAATGCATTTTTTCATAAAAACAAGTGAATTTTTTGTAAACTGTGATGTCAACTCGTTATTTTACCGCAAGCCTTAAGGAGTCAGGATACCTTTCGTAACAGTATGCTTTCGAACTAACCCATGCTTCAGCTAGGACTTTTAAGGATTGTAGCGTGGTCTGGTTCACGGTTTAAGAAACAAAGGACAAAGGCTCAAATTTATTTGTAACCCACCCGCTCTTCGTGATGTTCTTCAAACCTAAACTCAGCTGATCATGCATTAGACCTTGTTTGAGTCTTTGACCTGAGATTCTGGTGATGGTTCGGATATTGACAGTTTATTTTGAATAGGCAGTCATTTCTTTTTTGTTGTTGTTGAAGGTTTGTAGGACCTCTTTCTTTTCTTATTTCATTATCCCTGTTTTTTTTTGCCTGAACTGTTTCTTTTGTGATTACAGTCAGCGGGATGCCCCAGTTTTGTAAGTCTCCTTCATAGGATTTGACTTGTTGGGCTTTAGTTTTTTTTTTGGTAATGACTGCATGTCCTTATGATTATAGAGAACCATCATCGTCTTTTGTTTTGGAAGGACTCCTTTGATGCTGTTCATTGTGCATCTGGATCAACTGAGAAAACTACCCTGCCAAAGGTTATGATTAAGGGTTTTAATTTTCGAAAAGAAAAACTCCTACTTCTTTGGCTCGAAGGGGTTGACGAGGGATTATCTTCCTTATAACTCCAGTGTTTAGGAATTGAAACAATGCCTGTACCTCATCAGCGGGGTCTGTTCAAAAGTATACTGTAAAGATCATGGTATCGTTTTCGTCATCCTCCCTCAAGAGGCTTAGAATTATTAATTGAGAGTTGACATCAAAAAGTGAAAGCAGTTTGAATATAGCGAATGCGAATATACTGATTCAAAACAGACATATGCGATGCATTAATAAAGTAAAAGAGTTTGACATGAACAAATGTTTGGACAATCAAAGAAAAATACAACTTGAACATTCGAATGAACAAAAGCTTCTTAGTTTGCACTAGTCATCTCAGATGGAAGATTCTCAGCAGAAGATTTTCATTTTGCCACCCGGCATGAACTCCAACACCCTTCCGTCGATCAAGTCCTAGATCTTGTTCCTCAAGTTCCAACAGTCGTCAGTGTCATGTCCAGGACTGTCAGAATGGTAGGCACACCTTTCATCAGGTTTGTACTTTAGGGAGGTTATGTTGAGATTCTTAGGAGGATCTTTTAAAGCAATCAGCTTGACCTCCAACAAGCGTCTCAGTATCAGTGATGATGGTATACAAGTCTCCGAGAAATGTCTTCCAGACATATTTCGCTTACGCCGATTACCCTGTTGACGCTGGGCTTGTGACCCTGAAGCAAACTGAGGAGCTTTTCCCTTGTCTTCTTGCCCCACAGGTGGTTGAATGATGGCTTGCTCTTCAACCTTAGATGTTTTCCCCAGTTGGTTATCCCGAAGCAGTTGGTTGACGAGAACCCTGAGCTCTCCTTGTCTTTGAGATAAGTCTTGGATAAGAGCCATTTGCCCCAGCATCTGGGTTCTCATTGTATCCACCTTAGCTTGTAGACGTTTCAGTCGTTCGTCCTTATCGTCTTCAGGACTGTTCCTGACCAAAGTCCCCAGGAGGAGTGTTCTCAGCTCTTCCTGCCCCTTGGATAGATTTAGGAGGATCTCCCCGAACCGAGTCTCTTGAGCGTGAAGATCCTGGTTGTCTTGTTGGGAAGCCATTGCTGAAATAAACAGCGGAGATGGTAAGTGACCTGTAACAAGGGTACCTGTTATGCAATGATGTGTATGTATGCAAGCAATGTTTTCAAGGATCTCGTGGGGTAAACAAGAAAAGTTGTTAGGATTTGAATTTTGTAGCTTGATGGAAGGAACTTCATGCTGTTAAGAGTCCTTCTTCAAGAGTCAAGGCTCACCATATCTAGTGGGTCATAGCCCCTGACTCAAGTCACCATGTTTTAACCTCTGAACAACCTTGGCTAGAGGAAAATAAATCCCCTTTTCCCCTTGCTAGACAGTTGGTTCATCATGACCTGCATCACAAGCCCTTGAGATCCTTGAAATGGGTTAGTCCTTATGCAGGATGTATGCAATGGTATGATGGTATGATGTTATGCTATGCGTGTAGTAATGTAGGTAAACCCTGTTATGAGTCCAGATTAAGGACTGTAAACAAAACCTGCAAGAAACTCAAGTGTCAGATAACAAGCATGCAAGTAGTCAAGTTTGAAGGCACACAAGTCACACAAGACAGCCCTTAGAGTTCAGGCCAGCATGAAGTTCGGGTACTACCCTCTTGAAGTTGGTGGGCTCAAAACCTGTCATATCAAAAGTAACCGGGTTCTAAGGAGCTCAATATCATTGGGTTATTTTCTATGTTCATTGTTTTGATTTAGCCACTGAACTGGCAACCAAAATATTCCAAGAAAACAACCCTCAATGAGTGTAGTATCGAGTATCTACCAACTTCGGACTGCACCAAATTCGGTCATCTCACTACCCCTAAAGAGGCCAGGATGGTCAAGTAAGGTTCCTAAGGTCAATTGATGCTTCACGACACCACGCGACGGCCCCGTACTCTCCTTGACTTGACTCAAGGGTTACCGATACTCACCAAAGTGCCACATCAATGTAGCAACTGCTTCAACCGTGTCGGTATACCCCGCACAGTTCCCTCATAGTTTGTTGCTACCTAAAAGGTATCCCCCAGATCCGGGTTAGGATCTATGAAACTCCAAAAACAGGCCCAAAACATTAAAGCATTCAAAATAGGTAATTGAAAACATAAGAGTGGTCTAATCCTAAGGTACACCTCACTTTTATAAGAGTCCCCAGCAGAGTCGCCAGTTCTGTGATCAGTGGAAATAGAACTGACTGTTTAAAGCTGGATCGCGTATGTCGCGGTAAGCAAGAGTCGCCACCGTCTTTTATGTTCTCCAACATGGAAAGGACAAAAGCATAGCAAAATTCCTTCTTGAGAATGTCTCTCGGTTCGGGAGGTAGATTTATAGAAAGGGAAGGTGTTAGCACCCTTTCTATCCGTGGTTATCCACGGGCTCTTAGGTACTTGTTGTTATGTTTTCAAAAGATGTTTGCTTTTCTTGTGTTTGTGAGTTTGAAAAAGTTTCGTTTGAAAAATTTCTAGGTAACTCTTGTATCTGTCCTCAAGAGTGTATGAAAAATTTGTTTGAAAACTTTTTGAAAGTGTCAGTGTGAAAAGATATTTTTTGTTTGTTTGAAAGAGCAAGTACCCAGGAGAATCTACCTACTCTAAGGAATTAGGCTGTGTAAGAGTCCTTTAGATAGTGATATCCCACCATTGAGAGGTAGGTAGCACCGTTGTTGGAGGTATTAGGGTCAATTCGATTATTAGGGACATGTGTGGTCACCGAAGCAATAGTAGGACACCTTAGAAGTAACCCTAATGTCCTAGATCCTTTTTATCTGAGGCAACCGTTTCGAGGCGACTGGATCTTTAGACAGGAGGGCGACCTCTAAAACACCCTATACTTGACGACCACATTCGAGGCAACGAGTGAGGCGTACCCTAAGAGTGGCATGTGCTTGTGTGTTCAATACAGTTTATGTTTATCTTTGATCATGCAATTGTGAGCTACGAGTTGTTTTTAATTTTCATACATTCTTTCATGCATAATTAACAGTTTAATAATTTGCGGGAAGTAAATTACGGGAAATTAAATCTAAGCTATTGCAAGGCGTCGGGTATTTACATCGCCAAAAACAAACCCTTTAATTTAAATTGCGGAAAGTAAAATAAAGCGGTAAATAATTAAAGTCCTAATTAAAAGCTATTACATTCCGGGAAACAGATACAATAATATGATAAAATGGATCACGTGCAAGAAATTAAATCGGATGCGAGTTTTTTGGTTTTTGACCCTTTTTTTGAAAGGAAGTGATTTTTTGGTTATTTTTGGATTAAAAGAAATTAGATTAAGTTAACAATTAAATTAATAAACTAATTAATTAATTAAAATATTTTTGGATTTTTGAGTTTTTAAAGAAATAAAATAAATTGAATTAATGCTAATAAAAACCTAATATTCTAAATTGATTTTAAATTTTGCAAAAAATATTAAAAGTTAAATCTAATTAAAGCTAAATTGATTAAATTAATTTATTTACAAAAATAAAAGTGATGAAGTTAATTTTAATAAATAAAATATTTTTTTGTGTTTTTGATTTTATTAGGAAAAATGTTAATTGATTAGTGATTAATAAAAAGAATAACGATTAATTAATTAAAGGAAAATAATACAAATAGAGAGAGATTTTAGGAGTATACGAGCCTGATTGGAGGGGTGAAATAGCTGTTGGCGTCATGTGTAAACTGTTTTATTTTGGCCATTTGTCTTTTGGATTTTGGCCATTTGTGTTCTGGCTTCAACGTTCCTTAACCTTCTCAAGATGTCTGCCTCGCCATGTATTGGTGTCATGTGTAAGCTGTTCTGTTTTGGCCATTTGGCTTTTGCCCATTTGTGTTCTGGCCTCAACGTTCCTTAATGAACCTGCATGGGATCCTGTCTAAAATCTGCAGTGTTGAATCTCATGAACACATTAAATAAAATCATAAAATGCAAATAAAGCTAATATATGAAGAAATTTAATGTTTAGGCACAATATGGCATGTATGAATGATTATACCTTTTGATCATGGAAATCAAATCAACCTTACCCTTACTGGAAAAGTAGTGACATGAATGCTTTTATGCCCTTTTGATCATGGAGATTAAGTCAGCCTTACTCTTACTGAAGAAGTAGTGAGACGTTGGTTTGTAACTGAGATGACTTGTTTGTAGTGAGAGAGGGATTTGTAATAAGGATTTCAAGGTTTTAGGGTTCTTGAAAGAATTTGATGTTCTGACAGTGTTGTGGTAAGGTTTTTTTCTTCTCCCCTTCTCTGGTTTGTGTGAAAAGAAGGTGATTATATAATGGAAATTAGGATAAAGAAAATGGGCTTTGAATGTGCAATTGGGCCTCCAATGTTCACTTGAGTTCGTCACTTTCCAGGCTAAATCGCAGGAACTTAAGTGCAATTTTTGAAGTTTAAATGTGAAAACAAAATGTAGCCGACATCGATAACTAACTCCTATCCGAAAATCGCCTCTATCGGATAAACGGTGAATTAGTTATGAATTTTTGAAGTTTCAGCTCAGACAAACTTATTTTGGGCTCCAGTGTCGACTCTGACACGTTCTTCAATAAAAAACTGGTATTGATCGGAGCATAATCCGGTCTTGACTTTTGAAGCAAAGTTGTAGATCTATGAGTCATTGACCTTGTGTAAAAATATGAGCCCAATCCGATAAAAATTGATCGAGTTATGAATTTTCCGCCCAGATGAAATAGTATTCAGCATTCAGGATTTTCAGCGTGTCACGCACTCTGAGCAAAAAACGAAGGCCTTTTGAATACCGTTTGAACTCAATACCTTCTGTGAAAATGTAGCCAACTCAATTTGTGAAATTTTGGCGCCGGAACCAGCTCGATACCATGAAAATCGACCAAGTTATGATTTTCTGAACATGATGCAAATAAACTTCTGTCACAAATTTTCTGTATGAAAATACTTGATAAATCCACATTTTTGAAGACCTTCTGATCGAAATTGGCTTCCATCCGTGAGAGATGAAAACGTAGATGACGTCAAGACGGAATTTTGGTCACCGGAACGGGTTCAAAACGAGTCACGATCTTCAAGTTATGAATTTTTTAGCGCGTAAAAACTGCACTTTCAGCACACTTTTTTTTTCCACCATATTTCTTCGAGAAAACTCACACAGTCGGATACCTTCTGAATTTGAGCATACGTTAGGACATTAAGGAGCACTTGAGGTCATTTGGATGTAAGGATCTTGATGCAACACAAAACCCTAATTTTGAATTGACTGCCTTAGGAGATGATTTGACTGTCCAACTCTTGAGCCATCTTGAACAACTTGGAGATGATTCTTGACATGTCTTGAGAAATATGGGAGGGCAAATTTTGGGGTACAACACTGACAAAAAGGGGGAGAAAAAGAATGATATTTTTCAATAACGGATTACTGAGACAAAGTCTCAAACATTCTAACACTCTGATATACTTGAATGTTTCCTTGTTCTACATAAGCTTACAGGTACAAGAAGTTAATTATCTCTGATTCACTGAAGCTCTGCTTGAGTAAAAGAAAGTTCAAGAAAGATCTGACGCTAAAGGACTCATGGAACATGGAATTAAAAACGGAAGTAATAAATTCAGGGGGAGTATTTCCGATCTAAACTCTGATACCTCTTTATCCCTTATCTTCTTATCTTTGATAACTTCCTATTTAATTCTGATACAATTTATTATTTGGTTATCTCTGATACTTTTCTCGTTAATTTTCATTTGAAAAAAATCTAGTTTTTGTCATCATCAAAAAGGGGGAGATTGTTGAACAAAGTTTGAATCTACTACCCTAAGTTAAAGTTTTGATGATAACAAATGCAAGAATATATAAATTGTATGATTCATGTAAGACATATATGCTACCTAACAATTATATTGTGTTTTACAGAAACTCTGATGAGTATCAGCATAAGAATATCATCATTAGCATCAGAAGATGAAATATCAACAACAGCATCAGAAGATGTTATATCAGATGCCAGAATCAGAAGATCAAAGCATGTGCTTACGCTGAAGCTTGATGAACAGATCTGCGCGTAACAATCTAAACTCTAATCAAGACAACAACAATTCATCAGCACCTAGCAGCGTCAGAATAAGCCAAAGCTAGAACACGCTTAATTGGCAACGGTACTGTGCATTCAAGATACTTTATTATCAACGACATTATTCCAGACAAAGATCTGCTCAATATAGAAAGAATGTAATTGGCATTGAAACGGAATAACTGACTCCAACGTATCATTTCCAATGCTATATAAACAAGCAAGTGAGGAACGGATTGGCTAATGCTCTACAACTCTCTACACGCCTAAAGCGATTCATCTCCATCCTCATTCACAGTTTGCTAAAGCTCTCAAATTACTTACTCTATTGTTTTAGCATTCTAGTTCTCATAAGCTTAATTTGTGTAATATCACAGTTGTGATAAACAGTTTTGTAGAAAACATTCAACACACTTAGATTTCATTTATCTGTAAGAAAGTATTTCCTTGAGAAACCGGTTTGTGGTTTTGACTCAAGAAGGCTTTAGCAGTTTTTAAAGCAGTTGTAATATTCAGTTGAATATAGTGGATTAAGACCTCGTTGGAGAGAGGCGAAATCACCTTGACGGGTGGACTGGAGTAGTTTAAGATCAAACGAACCAGGATAAAAATAAAGTGTTGTCTGCATTTGATTTCAAGTTTTACAATTCAACCCCCCTTCTTGTGTTTTTCACTTCTTCAGAGTTCACCAGAATGACATGGGTATCTCTCATAAATTTCAAACACGAGGTGTTTGGTGAATTCAAAAAGTTCAAACTAAAGGCTGAGAATCAGAGTGGCCAAACTCTGAAAATTCTTAGAACTGATGGTGGTGGTGAGTATAACTCCACAGAATTCAAAAGTTTCTATGAGGAGAATGTAATTGAGAATGAGGTTACTTCTCCATATACTCCTCAACATAATGATCTTGCTGAAAGAAGAAATCGTACTTTGCTAGATATGGTGAGAAGCATGCTGAAAGAGAAGAAGCTTCATCATACTCTATGGGGAGAAGCTGTTGCAACTGCATGTTATGTGCTCAACAGATGTCCAAAAAAGAAATTAAAGGAAATAGTTCCTGTTGTACCCCAAAATTTACCCTTTCATTTATCAAGATTTTCCTCACAAGAGTTCTTGGACTCAAGACAAGATTAGGGTTTGATCAGCTCAAGACATCTCCTTGCACTGATAACCTGAAATTAGGGTTTGAGTTTGCACAAGGATTTTTGGACCATCAATGCTTCATGTGACTTTCATACACCATCTTTGATACCTAAGATTGCCCATGTCAAGTTTCAAGCCTTGAACCACATTTTTGACTAGTCAATTGGACAGTTGACCTAAAAATCAGCTGTATTGGGGAAAAAGTCAACCATGGCCAATTTACAGTCAAACTTCATAATTTTTTATCTACAACAACATTTTAGATTAATATGAACCATTTTATCAAGTTTGGACCACAACTCCCCAAGAAATTTGATCAAATCATCAAAAGGGCAAAATGGTCAAAATTAGGGTTTTGACTGAGAAAGGGAAATTTATGATTTTTAACCTAGCCAATGATCAATTGGGTTCAAACATGATTTCAAGGACTCAATGGCATCATCTTGACCTAATCACATGGTTCAAAAGATCACAAGTGCATTGGATTGACAGATGAATTTTCCAGTCAACTGATCAAAAATCAACAGTACACTGAAATGTCAAACTTTGACTTTTTAGTCAAAATCAAGTTCCAAGTAATAATTCATCAAGACATGTCAAAATGTGAAACTTGTTCACCAAGAAACCTAAAATTGCAAATTAGGGTTTTAATTTAAAAATTTTCATAACTTAGAAATTTTCTATGTATGGAAAATTTCTTATTTTTTCCCAACTTTCCACAACTTTTTCACCATGATGTAATTGGATTCAAAGAAAACTTCAAACATGAAAGTTGTAGTCCTCCATGAAATATACAAATTTTCTTCACAAAGTTTTCCCAAATAATACTTAGATCTCAAGTTATGATTTTGTAAATAGGGGTCCATAAACTAAAAGACTTAGTGAAAATTTGCCCTAATTTAGGCAGGTTTTTGACCTAACTTCATGGGAATTTTTCACCTAGTTCCAAGAGGTATCTAAAAATGCATTTTAAAGATGGATTATATAGCATGTTGCAAGATTTCCAAAATTTCCAAGAACTCTCCAAGATCATTTGTGGTTAGAGAGAATCGAAGAAGAGAAAATGGCATTGTCACTTTTGTTCAAGCCATTTTTACAATGCTTCAAGTTGCAAATCAGATCCTAGCATGCTTGTACCTTTCATTACAGGTCCTAAATCCCTTATACACTCCATAATTAAATTTTAACTCAATGGATAATGGCTTTGTCTTGGCTTTTGAGGCATTGCACAAAGAATAATTCCATAAATGGCCAAAAGTTCACAATGCCATTTTGATAAAGCAAGCTTTTCCAACTTTACAATTCTTGAGCCATGGACATGATATTTTGTTGCAAGCAATATCCACATTTATCAGGCAATGTTTACCAACTCTCATCAGCCCTAGAACTAGCAAGTACAACACTTTGGCATAGTCACTTCAACCTTTCTTCAAAAGCAAGAAAAGAGGCAAAAGGGATCAGAACTTGCACATCTGTTAAAGGGAAGCCTTGGTATCATTCTAAACGACTACACAAACTTTTTACAAGAAAAAAACACGAATACACAACATTCAAAACTCTCCCAAACAGAAAAAACACATTTTTGCCCAAAACAGGGCAGCTTCTGCAAAACACTAGCCATCTCAATATTTGCTCGTGTGTTTTGCTTTGTAACACATCAAACACTTTTCATACATCCTACCTAAACTATACAAGTCCTTGTCCTAGTTCTGTAAGCCCTATTTCAGACATCACCATTTTCATTTTGGAAGGTTGCAGGTTGACTTCTACAGGGAGTTTCAAGCATCCTTAAGGCAAGCTAAGCATTGGAATAGCTTGAGGGAACTTCAAGGAAGCTCACACGATCCTCATGCCTCACTCAAAGTCCCCATATTTCCATATCCAAACTCAGATGAACAAGGTATTTTTCAAAGCTCTATCTCTCTATTTAGGAATCCTCAAGCTTTTATTTGTGAAGCAAAAATATAGTCCTTAACTTGCTGAAGCTGTACACATGCATAGTTGTCATTTATATTAACTGAGTAGTGAGAATTTGAAGCTTGAAGTTCATGAAAAAATTAGGTCAGAAATTAGGGCTACAGAAATTCTCCATGATCCTTGAGAGTTAGATTATATTTTTTATATCATTGGAATCGTGAGATTCCAAGCTACATATTTTATGTTGCAAGTTTTTGTTTTTGTGAAAAGAGTAGAGAGTTACATGTTTGAAGCAAAAACGCGCGCGTTTGGGAGAGGCTGGAGGACAGGGATGAAGTCATGGGCCTGACGCGCTTTGGGCCTGTTTGTTCTACTTTCCACACCCCCTAATCCACTATTTGCACCCCCCCTGACTTATTATTTTATATTTTTGTATTTTCTTGCATATTTTTATTTTTTGTGTTTGCATTCATTTTTTCTAATGATAAAAAATACCCAAAAATATTTTCTTAATTTTTTTCATTTTTATTTTATTTTTTATCTTAATTTTTGCATAAAATATTGATTATTTTAAATAGAATAGAAATTATTTTCTTAAAATAAATAATAAACACATTTAAAAATATCATACATTTTTATTTTTATTGTTCATACACATAAAATATTATTTCCACATATATTTTAATTTTTAATATTTGTAAATAATTTTATTTATTTTTCTTGTACATAAATGGATAAAATAAATAATAAGAAACATATATTTTCTTTAATCAAAAACTAGGGTTTTTCACCTTTTCAGAAAATAACAATATTATTTTTTTCTTATTTTTAGTACTTAAATAATTTTATTTTTACATACATAAAATAAATACAAAAACATTTTGCATCCATACATTTTATTGCATATTTAAATAATGTATATTTATTTATTTATTGTACAATAATTCAGTTGGGTTGTAATAATTTTTAGGGTTTTATTTTGAGCAATATCCCCCATTTAAAACTTGTATCCCCCCTCCCATAATATTGTTGTAATAGCTTAGATTTACTTTACGCAATTTATCGCATTATACATGTTTAGTAAAATTAGGGTTTGTATGATAAGACAAAATCAAACAAATAGACATGACCTAATACAAGACAAATGCATGTAAAATGACAACACATTACACACAAGCACCCTTAGGGTTTCACCCACTTGGTTGCCTAATAAAATGGCCATGGTATGCATGCTAAGTATCTTGGCAAAACAAAATAAAACAAAAGATCATAGTCCCTCGATGACGCTAGACTTGGTTCCCTAAAACAAAATGATCTTGGTCCCTTAAGCATTCTAAGATACTTGGAAACATTGCTATCATGGTCATACGATGATCCACGCCCGTCCCGTTTAACATCCAAAGATAGGGTTGTTTACCAAATCAATGGTAAATCAACAATGTCAAAGGAATAAAAATGTATAGGAAAGACATTTGAGTAGGGTAGATAGCTCCTAGTTACTTGCTCTCTTTCAAAAAATCCTTGCTATTTTCAAACAAACACACACACATTTTCAAATCATTTCCAAACAACTTTCTAAACATTGAAACATTTTTTAAAAAGACAAACATCTTTGTATACATTCTTACAAACGAGAATCATTACAAAGATTGCCAAAACGATGGCCTCTTTTCAAAATACTGTCAAAACTACACAAAGCACCATTTCAAACAATTGCAAAAACAAATCAATTGATCTAAACAAGTAACTAAGAGCCCATGGAAAACCATGGATGAAAAGGGTGCTAGCACCTTCCCTTTTCATAATCTACCCCCCGAACTCAAGAAAACATCTCAAAGGTCTTTCCTGTGCTTTTTTACCTTTCCTTTTGGATAAAATAACAGTCGGTGGTGACTCTTGCTAAACTGAAACATTTGCGATGAAACGCAAAACCTCAAGTCAGTTCTCCCACCGTATCACAGAACTGGCGACTCTGCTGGGGAATATTATAAAAATGGGGTTACCTTATGGTTTAGATCACCTTTATTTGCTTACAATTGCTTGACTTGTTTGCTTTACACTTTGGTTCTATTGTTTGGGTTTGAATCCTCTACCCGAATTTGGGAAACATTCATAGGTAAATAGCAATACATTGTGGAAACTGTGTGGGGTATACCGACACGGTCTAAGCAATAGTTATGTTAGTGTGACATATTTGTGGGTATCGGTAACCTTTGAGTCAATCAAAGAGAATACGGGGCCGCTGAGTGATGTCATGAAGCACTAATGAACTTTTAGAACCTTTACTTGACCAACTTGGCCTTTTAGGATGTAGTGAGATGACCGGCTTTGGTGCATTCCGAAGTTGGTAGATACTCGATACTACACTCATTGAGGGTTGGTTCCTTGGAATATTTCGGTCGCCAGTAAAGAGGCTGAATTGAAACAGTGAACAAGGAAACAATCCAGTGATATTGAGCTCCTTAGAACCCGATTACTATTTCTAGGACAGGTTGAGCCAACTAAACTTCAAGAGGATACTTACCTATGAAACCCCATGCAAGCCTAAACTAGGGACTTGTGTGATTTGCTTGTACATATATACTTGTGCATAACATCATGAACATCATGAAGCATCATATGCATCCACTAACCATTTCAAGGATTTTGGAGATTCATCTTTGTTCCTGTTTTGTAGGTTATGGATTCACTTCGCAGGAAAACCATCCAAGTCAACCTTGTAAGAATTCCTCCACAACTCAAGGAGCTAGCTTCAAGGATTCCTGAGAACTCTCCATTCACCGAGAGGCATGGTCGTCTTCTCAACTTAGTCACTTCCAACACAGAGGAAGACATGATAAAAGTTCTTTTCCAGTTCTTTGACCCTTTGCATCACTGCTTCACATTTCCTGACTACCAGTATGTGCCTACTTTGGAGGAATTTTCTCAACTCTTGAGGATTCCTATTCTCAATCAACTACCTTTCAACGGTACAGAAAGAGATCGAAATCCATAAGAGATATCTCAAGCCCTGCACTTGCACTCATCTGATGTCACAACCCATTGGGAAACTAGAAGTGGTGTACAAAGGCTTCTTGGCAAAGTTCTTGTTTGAGAAGGCCCAAAGTTGCTGGAATTCTTTGGACTTACAAGCTTTTGAGGATATTGTAGCTCTTCTCATCTATGGCATGGTCTTGTTCCCAAATCCTGATCAACTCATAGATGCGAGTGTTGTCAAAATCTTCATGTCTCACAACCGGTGCCTACATTGCTTAGGGATATCTTACACTCTTTTCACACTCGAACAATGAGGAAAAGAGGTGTTCTCATGTGTTGCACTCCTCTACTGGCAAGATGGTTTATTTCTCATCTTCCCCAATCAGTTTTGAAGAATGAGCAAGGTTTTAGGTGGTCACAACGATTGATGACTCTTACACATTCAGATATTCATTGGTGTTCTCGATCCAAAGAGAATGTTATCATCGTCGACCATTATGGGGAATTCCCTAATGTCCCTCTACTTGGCATTAGGGGAGGCATCACCTACAACCCCTTCTTGGCTCTGAGACAGTTTGGTTATGCCCGAAGGGATGGCCCACATGATATGCTGATTCCAGACTTAGTTTTCGACTTCGACAACGACAATCAAGGACTTCGTCAAAGGTTCATCTGGGCTTGGAGGATGCCAAACAAGGTAGAAAGTAAGACCTTGGGACACAAGAATTCCATCCCTCTTAAGCCTTACCTTAAGTGGGTATGAACCCGCGCCCAAAGTCTTATGATGCCTTACCCTTACATTCTCCCTGTGATTATAAAGCCTGTTGAGGAAGGAGAGGTTCCATACACCCTCCTACATCCTGACATGCCAACATCACTCGAAGATCTACAAAGGAGTTGGATACAGCTCAAGGGAGAATGCGATACTTTCGAAGCCCAATTCTACGCAAGCGAGAAGAAGGTTTTGGAACTCACTCGGTTACTTCATGAAGAGCAGACTCTCAACACCTACATTGCACCAAAGAGGATGCGCAATGTCTTTTTATCTTAGAATTTTGTACTATTTTGCCCTAGGGGCATTGATGTAAAGAAATTATATCTTATTAATATAACGTTTGTTCCTTTCTGTTTGACACAAATTTGAATTTTCTAAATCCTTGAAAGCATTACATGAATACATATCATTCATAATATGCATAAACAGGTCTTCACACCAAATTTCCTCATCTCTCTACTGTTTATTTCAGCAAGATGGATATTGAACAAACGGTCAAAGATTTGCAAGCTCAGAATTCACAATTTCAACAACTACTCTTGACCTTAGCCAAGGGGCAGAAGGAGCTCAAGACTCTGCTAGAGAAAGAGAAAGAGAAAAAGAAGAAGAAGCGAGCCGGTGTGGTTATCATGGGCAGAAGGTTTGAAGGACAAGCCAGAAGGACCTTGGAATTTCCATCAACCTCTGAGGAAGGGTAAAGAAAAGGTAAAGAGACGACAATACCATCTGATTCAGAAGCAGTAGAAGAAGAGGACGAGGACTACTCTGAACAGCAATACCCTCCGGCCGATGACAAATACAGAAACTTGGAAGAACGCCTAGCTGCTATGGAGATACAGAGAGTACCGGGCTGGACTTTGAGGAGTTAGGGCTGGTTTCTGGAATTGTAATCCCTCCTAAGTTTAAAGTTCCACTGTTTGCTAAGTATGACGGGGTGTCTTGTCCCAAGATGCACCTATGATCTTATGTCAGGAAAATTCAACCACATTCTGCTGACAAAGACCTGTGGGTTCACTTTTTCCAGGACAGTTTGTCAGGAACACAACTTGATTGGTTCTACCAGTTGGAGAGGTCTGATGTGCATAATTGGGAAGACTTGGCAGCCGCCTTCTATAAACAGTATCAATACAACGCCGACTTAGCACCAACCCGTACTCAACTCCAGGGTATGGCTATGGTGTCCAATGAGGGCTTCAAAGACTAAGCCTAAAAGTGGAGGGATTTAGCCGGAAGGGTGCAACCACCATTATCTGAGAGGGAGCTAGTGGACATGTTATTAGGGACTCTGTCAGGTCCTTTCTTTAATCACCTGATTGGAAGCTCCTCTGTAGGTTTCACTGAGTTGATTTTAACTGGCGAGAGAATAGAAGCCAGTATACGAAGTGGGAAAATCCAGAAAGACGCGTCTACCTCTTCTGCTGCCAAAAAGCCCTTCACCGGAAAGAAGGAAGTGTCTACTATCTATGCTCAGAGGAATCAGGGAAGAACCGAGCGACGGTCAAATGTGGGGCCCGTTATGATTCAAAAGTCTGCATCAGACCAGCCAAGAAACAACCAGCCGAGAAATGATCAGCCGAGAAATAACAAGCAAAGGTTGGAAATGCCTGTAAGGAAATTCACCAAGATAAACATGACTCCTGCTCAAGTCCTACCGCATCTCTTGAAGTTGAATTTGGCCATGCTGAAAGAGGCCCCTAAAAATCCTAATACTGCATCTCCACACTACCATCCCAATTCCAAGTGCGCTTACCATTCAGAAAGTCCAGGGCACGACACCAACAACTGTTGGGCTCTAAAAAACAAGATTCAAGATCTGATTGACGCAAAGGAAGTTGAATTTCAAGCTTCCGAAAAACTGAATGTTATCTGCGCTCCAATGCCTAGGCATGGACACAATGCCAGTGCTATGGAAGAAGATCTGTTTGTTTCTACTGTGGATAAACTGTTAACTCCTCTCCTAACCATCAAGTTGAATTTGTTGAAAGCTGGGGTGTTCCCTGGTTGTGACCAAGATTGCCATACTTGGTTGTCCTTATCATCTGACTGTCCTCTGTTGAAGAAAGGTATCCAACAACTGATTGATAATCAAGAAATTTTGTTTGAGAAAGCTCCTATTACACCCATTGCAGTTCCAAAAGTTTCAATAATAACCATATACGCCAATCCTTTCAGGGTTCCTAAAAAACCCGTTAGGATTACATCTGCTCCTATGACTACTCCTTTGAAGATAACAATGACCGGGCCAGCCCCGTACAAATCAGATAAATCAGTACCATGGAACTATGGTGGAGAAATCTACTATCATGGTGTTAAACAGATTGAACAGACTGCCGAAGATGAGAGCTCCGAAGAGGACAATTCCGACATCAGTACCATTGCCAGAACAAGCATAATTACTCGTAGTGGAAGAATTTTCTCTCCAGAGATTGCGCCTCCAAAGGCAGTCACTAGACCCGTGGCCGTTCCGAAGATTACAGTTGTACCAGTGATTACACCTGCAAGTGTACCCGCCAACAATGATAATGCAATTCCTATCCCTACTTCCGCTGCTGAGAATAAAGGAAAGAATGTTCAAGAGGAGCCTGTCTTGACGAAGGCTCAATCACTTGTTATTCCTGAGACATCCAAGAGGGAGATGGAAGAAATCCTGAGGATTATTAATAAAAGCGATTATGATGTGGTGGAGCAACTGGGGAAGAGCCCCTCCAAAATCTCTATGTTAGCCTTGCTGCTGTGCTTTGAGGCACATGCTAAAGCTTTGGTCAAGTTTCTGAAGACAACTCACGTGCCGCAAGAGACTTCGGCTGATCAGTTCCAAGAGTGCGTGGCCAGTTTGATAGCTGACAATGGCCTGGGTTTCTCCGATGCTGACTTGACCTCTAAAGGGAGAAAACACAACGATGCACTACATGTCTCGGTGGAGTGTATGGGAACTACCCTAGCCCATGTTTTGTTTGATACTCGGTCATCTCTGAACGTCTTGCCAAAGAAAGCCTTGGAAAGATTGGATTGTGAAGGACTAACCCTGAAACCCAACAACATCATTGTGAGAGCATTTGATGGCTCTAAAAGGATGGTCTATGGAGAGGTGGACATCCCGATCAAGGTGGGTACCCAGACATTCAATTCAACATTCTATGTGATGGACATCCGTCCTTCTTACTCTTGCCTGTTGGGACGTCCCTGGATCCACAATGTCGGTGCGGTCACCTCGACTTTGCATCAGATGCTCAAGTACCCCGTCCAAGGGAAAATCATAACTGTCCATGGGGAAGAGGAATATATGATTAGTCATCTGAATTCTTTCCGATATGTGGAATTGGATGGCGAATTCATTGAGACCCCTTTCCAACACTTTGAAGAAGTTTCTTAGGAAATAGCGGCGACCAAAGTGGTGTCCTCAACTTCTGTGATCACAAGACTTGTACCTCAGATGTCTTCTCTAAAAGATGCAAGGGCGGCAGTGGAAGAAGGCGGATCCATTATATTGGGGCAGCTTCCCGACTTTCCTTTCAAATCGTACAAATTCGGCTTGGGATTTACCTCAACTGCTCAGAAGGCCATGCGCCGCGCCCGTGCCGGAGGGCCACCTATGAAGATCAGCCACCAAGGGGTTAATGCACTAGAGGACAGTGAAGAAGAGGTCAGCTTGGAAGACTGGATCTTTCCTACTGTTGGCGGTGGACTGTGCAATTGGGAAGCAAAAGACTTTGTTCTGATTACTTTCATACCACAGTAATTTATCTTTTCCATTTTTGTTGGATCTGTAATAATTTATAAACAATTCGTACTTTTTCAACCGCGTGTCTTACCCGAGGCACATAGGTCCATTTGTAAGGGTCTTATTTCATTTTCATATGTCATTTCAATGAATCATGAACGCTTTCATATATAAACCTTTTGTGCTCATTGTCTTTCTTTTACATTTTGTTGTTTTAAGATGGTTATGCCCTTACACACACCCACACTCACAAAGGCAGGTACCCTTCCACTCCGAAACCCATGGGTAACGATACTGCTATAGCCTTCAGTGACTCTGAAGATTTGATCTACCAAGCCGAATACGAAGGTGAGGAAGACTGTGAGGTGCCAGGGGAATTGGCTAGACTGTTACAACAAGAGGAAAGAGAAATTTTGCCTCATGAGGAGCTGTTGGACACAATCAACTTGGGCATTGAGGAAGATAAAAAGGAAATCAGAGTGGGTGCCAACCTAGAGCCGAGTGTCAAAGCGCGCCTAATCCAGCTGTTGTATGACTATGTTGAGATCTTTGCCTGGTCATACGAAGACATGTCGGGACTTGATACAGACATTGTGGTACACCGTCTACCCACAAGAGAAGACTGTCCACCTGTGAAACAAAAAGTTTGCCGCATGAGACCCGACATGTCAGAGAAGATCAAAGCAGAAGTTATGAAGCAGTTCAATGATGGGTTTATGGCTGTTACTTCCTACCCACAGTGGGTTGCTAACATTGTTCCCGTGCCTAAAAAAGATGGCAAAGTGAGAATGTGCGTGGACTATAGAGATTTAAATAGGGCCAACCCTAAAGATGATTTTCCACTTCCGCACATCGACATCCTGGTTGACAACACAACCCAGCATAAAGTATTTTCTTTCATGGACGGATTCTCAGGATATAACCAGATCAAAATGGCACCAGAGGACATGGAGAAAACTACTTTTGTCACACAGTGGGGTACGTTCTGCTACAAAGTGATGCCATTCGGACTAAAGAATGTCGGGGTAACCTATCAATGCGCCATGGTAGCTTTGTTTCATGATATGATACATCATGAGATAGAGGTCTACGTAGATGACATGATATCCCGATTACAAACTGAAGAAGAACACCTTGATCAGTTGCAAAAGCTGTTTGTCAGGTTGAAGGAGTACAAGTTAAGGTTAAACCCTAACAAATGCACATTCGGAGTCCGGCCCGGTAAACTCTTGGGTCTCATTGTCAGCAACAAAGGCATCGAGGTTAATCCTGCCAAAGTCAAAGCTATACGAGAAATGCCTACTCCTCGCACTGAGAAGGAGGTCGGAGGTTTCTTGGGACGCCTAAACTACATTGCTAGGTTCATTTCTCACCTAACATCTACTTGTGAACCAATCTTCAAGCTGTTGAAGAAAGATCAGGTAGTTAAATGGAATGATGACTGTCAAATTTCTTTCGATAAAATCAAGGAGTATTTGATAGAGCCTCCTATCTTGATGCCACCCGTCGAAGGAAGACCGCTAATCATGTATCTGACCGTCCTAGAGAATTCAATGGGGTGTGTACTGGGAAAGCATGACGAGTCTGGCCGAAAAGAGCATGCCATTTATTACCTTAGCAAAAAGTTTACCGACTGTGAAACAAGATATTCAATGCTCGAGAAAACTTACTGCGCTTTGGTATGGGCTGCTCGCCGGCTAAGGCAGTACATGTTGACTCATACTACTTTGCTGATATCTAAGATGGATCTGATCAAGTACATCTTTGAGAAGCCTGCTTTGTCCGGAAGGATAGCCAGATGGCAGATGATCCTAACGGAATACGATATACAGTACACAACCCAAAAGCTATAAAAGGGAGTGTGATAGCTGATCATCTAGCCCATCAAGCTGTAGAAGATTACCAATCCATGAAGTTCGACTTCCTTGACGAAGACATCATGACATTGGACAACATTGAGGATTTCAGACCATATGACGGAACTGAACAAGGATCCCGATGGACCCTGTACTTTGATGGGGCCTCCAATGCGCTTGGTAACGGTATCGGTGTTGTGCTTATATCTCCAGAAGGATGCCATACTCCTTTCACCTATAGACTTTGCTTCAGTTGTACGAGCAACATGGCAGAGTATGAAGTTTGCATCTTTGGACTCAAGGCTTCCATAGACTTAGGAATCAAATCTTTGATTGTGTTTGTGGACTCAGCTTTGGTCATCAGTCAGATCAAAGGAGAGTGGTACACTAAGAATCCAAACCTCATCCCTTACAAAGAACATGTCTTGACATTGTTACCACATTTCGAGCAGATTACCTTCGAGCATTTCCCGCGAGAAGAAAATCAGCTAGCAGATGCTCTAGCTACAATGTCATCCATGTTTAAACTTAATTGGGATAATGAGGCTCCCCAGATCACCATTAAACGAATGGATGAACCTGCACATTGTCACGAGATTAATACCGAAGAATTAGTGGACCAGCCTTGGTTTCACGAAGTCAAAAGGTATCTCGAGGCTCAAGAATACCCTGAAGGAGCTACAGTCAATGACAAAAAGTTCTTAAGGAGATTCTCGGCTAAGTTCTTCCTAAGTAATGGCATCATGTACAAGTGAAATCATGATTCTATTCTGCTCCGTTGTGTGGACAAGCTTGAAGCTGAAAGGATTATGGCTGAATTGCATGAAGGTACGTTTGGCACTCACTCTAGTGGGCATACGATGGATAAGAAGATTCTAAGGGCAGGCTATTACTGGTCTACCATGGAAGCTGACTGCTATCAACACTCCCGAACATGCCATAAATATCAAATATATGCCAACAAGGTACACGTGCCTCCAGTTCCTCTAAATGTCTTAACAGCTCCTTGGCCATTTGCCATGTGGGGAATCGATATAATTGGGGAGATCAAGCCTACAACATCCAATGGACATTGTTTCATTCTGGTGGCCATTGATTATTTCACCAAGTGGGTCGAAGCATCTTCCTTCACATCCGTTACTAAGAATGTTATTTCCCGCTTCATGAAACAGAATCTCATTTGCTGGTACGGTATCCCCAAAAGGATCATCACTGATAACGGTACAAACCTTAACAATACTATGATCACTGCCCCGTGCGAGCAGTTCAAAATTCAACATCACAATTCATCTTCCTATCGGCCGAAGATGAATGGTGATGTCAAAGCTGCAAACAAAAACATCAAAAAGATCATACAAAAAATGACAGTCACCTACAAGGACTGGCATGAAATGTTACCGTTTGCTCTCCATGGGTATCGTACCACGGCACGCACATCAACTGGGGCAACACCCTATTCCTTGGTATATGGCATGGAGGCTGTTTTACCTATCGAGGTTCAGATTCCCTCTTTGAGAATCATGAAGGATGCTGGTTTGAGTGAAGACGATTGGATCCAGACCCGGCTTGATCAACTGAACTTAATTGACGAAAAGAGACTTACTGCTGTTTGCCACGGTCAGACGTATCAAAAATGGATGATCAAAGCTTTCAACAAGAAAGTCAGGCGCCAGGTATATCAAGTTGGAGATCTAGTGATCAAGCGCATCATTTTGCCACAAAGTGATCCCAGGGGCAAATGGACTCCTACCTATAAAGGACCATTTGTGATCAAAAACATCTTTTCTGGTGGGGAAATGATTTTAACCACCATGGACGGCGACGACCTTCCACACCCTGCGAATGCAGACATAGTCAAAAGATACTAGGTATAAATGACCCGCTAGGTTGACACACCTAGGAAAAACAAGGGCATCCTGGTGAATCAAAAACCCGAAAGGGCGGTTCAGGAAAAAATTAGGGATAAAAAAAAATCTGTACACCCGGCAAGTTGAAAACTCGAAAGGGAGACTTAGGCAAAAAAGGGTTTCCCGGTGGATCGAAAACCCGAAAGGGCGGTCCAGGCAAAAGTTAGGGAATTAAAGCGTATGAATATGTCTCGTCGGATCACTTTAAGGACAATCTCTTCACTGATAAACTTTGAGCTTCTTATCAATCCAATCATCTTCGGAAGAAGCAACGAATGGACAAGATATTCGGAGATACGAAGGCTATAGCAGAATGGGAACCCCATGGGATTTTTTACACATCACTATCTTTCTTTGTATAAAATTTTTCTCATTTTTTATGACACCATCCTCTTACTAGGATGTCTGTCTCCTTTGTACACAAATACTTATTCAAAGTAAATACAAAGATATCTCTTTAAAGTGCAGAAAACCATTTGTCCTTTTCTCTTTACACTTGTGTTTTTATGTGCAAAAACGTCCAATGATTCGTTAATGAACATATGCATTTAAACATAATTGTTGTTTACAAATAAACAGGATGAAAAAGAATAATTACTGACAGGTTGAAAGGATAGGAAAACGTATTTAGGCTATTCCAGGAGAAATCCCTACAGTACATCATCTAGATCCCCAACGGAGCTAAAATTTCAAACCCTTGATCCCCATCAGAGTTAACACTTCAAACCCCAATCCCCATCGAAGCAAAAACTTTGAATTACAGATCCCCAGTGGAGATGAAACCTTCTTCCCCAGTCGAGTCAAGATTTCCAACTACCAATACCCAGCGGAAACCATTCAGTTTCTCCAAATTCCCCAGCAAGTTATCTTGAAGCCTGAAAATCAACCAGATAACAGTTAACTTTTGTCTCTCCCCAACCTAGGATAACTCCCCAGTAGAGCGGCAGACAATCGAAAACTCATGAACTTACTCTCCAACAGTAAGCCTTCTTCCCCACAAAGTTTCTTTTTTTCAACAGAATGAAGATTCTCATCCTCAATTCCCCAATGAAGTCGCCGAAGTTTTCATTGCTTCCCAACAGAACGGAGATTCTCATTCTTAATTCCCCACAGAGGTCATCAGAGTTTTCTTTATTCCCCAACAGAATAAGGATTCCCATTGTATAATCCCCAGTAGAAGTCATCAAAGTTCTCTGGATTTCCCAAGTAAATTTCTCAAGAAGTTTAGCATTACTCTCACAATAGAATTTTTGTCAATACTCCAACTTCAAGACATGAAGGATCCTCATATCCCCATAGAAGTTGTCAAGGATTTTAATTCCCAACAGTCGCCCAGGATTTCCTATCCTCAATAGTCCAGGATTTATTTTCCCCGGCAACAGTCAAGGATTTTATTATCCCCAATTGTCAAGGACTTACTTTCCTTAGCAATACAGAAAATCGGCTTACATGCGCATACATTACATTCATATATCATAAACATTGATAAGGAACATATATTGCATCATACATTACATGCAACATAACTTTGTGTTTCAGCTAACATTTTTACCCTTTTCAGGATAAGATTAACAACTACCATTAACAATGTTCAAAGATTTCAGATACAGTACAGATACACTCCAGACACGGAAGTCATTCTGTCACTCCTTCAGATTCTGTCACTTCAGATTACAGTTCAGATACACTCCAGATACGAAAGTCATTCTGTTACTTATTCAGTTTCTAGTTCAGATACACTCCAGACACGGAAGTCATTCTTTCGCTTATTCAGATTCCTCAATTCAAGATACAGTCCAGATACGCTCCAGACATGGTTACCATTCTGTCACTTATTCTGACTTTCCCCAGCTTAGATACGCTCTAGACACGGTTGTCATTCTGGCCCTTATTCAGATTTCAACTTCAGATACAGTTTAGATACGCTCCAGACGCGGATGCCATTCTATTACTCATTCCGACCTCAACTTCAAGATACAGTTCAGATACGCTCCAGACACGGATGTTATTCTGTTTCTCATTCAGATTCAGTCTCCAGATACAACTCAGATACGTTCCAGACGCAAACACCATTCTGATACTCATTCTTCTGACTTATAACTTACAACTCAACAAACATTCTTGGATGGCATCTTCAATCCCATCTCCAACAAGATTCTATCACCTCTCTAAATGGCATCTTTAAGCCCATTCCCTCAATTTCACTTTAACGAGTGCAAATTTACGGGCACTCTAGTGTCCAATCATCTTTTACCTTCGAGTCACGAACGACAAAACTCGCCAATCTAAGTCTTCAGGTTCAAGAAGATTGAACAGGGGCATCTGTTGTACCCCAACATTTTCTCTCTCATTTATCAAGATTTTCTTCACAAGAGTTCTTGGACTCAAGACAAGATTAGGGTTTGGTCAGCTCAAGACATCTCCTTGCACTAATAACCTGAAATTAGGGTTTGAGTTTGCACAAGGATTTTTGGACCATCAATGCTTCATGTGACTTTCATACACCATCTTGGATCCCTAAGATTTCCCATGTCAAGTTTCAAGCCTTGAACCACATTTTTGACCAATCAATTGGACAGTTGACCTAAAAATCAGCTGTATTGGGGAAAAAGTCAACCATGGCCAATTTATAGTCAAACTTCATAATTTTTGATCCAAAACAACATTTTAGATTCATATGAACCATTTGATCAAGTTTGGACCACAACTCCTCAAGAAATTTGATCAAATCATCAAAAGGGCAAAATGGTCAAGATTAGGGTTTTGACTGTGAAAGGGCAATTTATGATTTTTAACCTAGCCAATGATCAATTGGATTCAAACATGATTTCAAGGACTCAATGGCATCATCTTGACCTAATCACAAGATTCAAAAGATCACAAGTGCATTGGATTGTCAGATAAATTTTCCAGTCAACTAATCAAAAATCAACAGTACACTAAAAAGTCAAACTTTGACTTTTTAGTCAAAATCAAGTGCCAAGGGTCATAATTCATCAAGACATGTCAAAATGTGAAACTTGTTCACCAAGAAACCTAAAATTTCAAATTAGGGTTTTAATTTGAAATTTTTCATAACTTAGAATTTTTTAAGTATGGAAAATTTCTTATTTTTCCCCAACTTTCCACAACTTTTTCACCATGATGCAATTGGATTCAAAGAAAACTTCTAACATGAAAGTTGTAGTCCTCCATGAAATCTACAACTTTTATACATAAAGTTTTCCCAAATAATGTTTGGATCTGAAGTTATGATTTTGTGAATAGGGGTCCATAAACTAAAAGACTTAGTGAAAATTTGCCCTAATTTAGGCAGGTTTTTGACCTAACTTCATGGGCATTTTTCACCTAGTTACAAGAGGTATCTCAAAATTCATTTCAAATATGGATTGTAGATCATGTTGCAAGCTTTCCAAAATGTCAAAGAACTATCGAAGATCATTTGTGGTTAGGGAGAATCGAAGAAGAGAAAATGGCATTTTATCACTTTTGTTCAAGCCATTTTTACAATGCTTCAAGTTGCAAATCAGATCCTAGCATACTTGTACCTTGCATTACAGGTCCTAAATACCTTCTACACTCCATAATTAAATGCTAACTCAATAGATAATGGCTTTGTTTTGGCTTTTTAGGCATTGCACAAAGAATAATTCCATAAATGGCCAAAAGTTCACAATGCGATTTTGATAAAGCAAGCTTTTCCAACTTTACAATTTTTGAGCCATGGACCTGATCTTTTGTTGCAAGCAATATCCACAAATATCAGGAAATTTTTACCAACTCTCATCAGCCCTAGAACTAGCAAGTACAGCACTTTGGCATAGTCACTTCAACCTTTCTTCAAAAGCAAGAAAAGAGGCAAAAGGGATCAGAACTTGCACATCTGTTAAAGGAAGCCTTGGTATCATTCTAAACGACTACAAAAACATGTTACAAGCAGAAAAAACGAATACACAACATTCAAAACTCTCCCAAACAGAAAATACACATTTTTGCCCAAAACAGGGCAGCTTCTGCAAAACACTAGCCATCTCAATATTTGCTCGTGTGTTTTGCTTTATAACACATCAAACACTTTCCATACATCCTACCTAAACTATCCAAGTCCTTGTCCTGGTTCTGTAAGCCCTATTTCAGACATCACCATTTTCATTTTGGAAGGTTGCAGGTTGACTTCTACAGGGAGTTTCAAGCATCCCCAAGGCAAGCTAAGCATTGGAATAGCTTGAGGGAACTTCGAGGAAGCTCACACGATCCTCAGGCCTCATCAAAGTCCCCACATTGCCATATCCAAACTCAGCTGAACAAGGTATTTTTCAAAGCTCTGTCTCTCTATTTAGGAATCCTCAAGCTTTGATTTGTGAAGCAAAAATATAGTCCTTAACTTGCTGAAGTTGTACATATGCATAGTTGTCATTTATATTAACTGAGTAGTGAGAATTTGAAGCTTGAAGTTCATGAAAAAATTAGGTCAGAAATTAGGGCTACAGAAATTCTCCATGATCCTTGAGAGTTAGATTATGGTTTTTATATCATTGGAATCGTGAGATTCCAAGCTATATCTTTTATGTTGCAAGTTTTTGTTTTTGTGTAAAGAATAGAGAGTTACAGGTTTGAAGCAAAAACGCGCGCGTTTGGAAGAGGCTGGAGGACAGGGATGAAGTCCTGGGCCTGGCGCGCCTTGGGCTTGTTTGTTCTGCTTTCCACACCCCTTGATCCACTATTTGCACCCCCTGACTTATTATTTTATATTTTTTTATTTTCTTGCATATTTTTATTTTTTGTGTTTGCATTCATTTTTTCTAATGATAAAAAATACCCAAAAATATTTTCCTAATTTTTTGCATTTTTATCTTAATTTTTGCATAAAATATTGATTATTTTAAATAGAATAGAAATTATTTTCTTAAAATAAAAAATAAACACATTTAAAAATATCATACATTTTTATTTTTATTGTTCATACACATAAAATATTATTTCCATATATATTTTAATTTTTAATATTTGTAAATAATTTTATTTATTTTGCTTGTACATAAATGGATAAAATAAATAATAAGAAACATATATTTTCTTTAATCAAAAACTAGGGTTTTTCACCTTTTCAAAAAATAACAATATTATTTTTTCTTATTTTTAGGACTTAAATAATTTTATTTTTACATACATAAAATAAATACAAAAACATTTTGCATCAATACATTTTATTGCATATTTAAATACTGTATATTTATTTATTTATTGTACAATAATTCAATTGGGTTGTAATAATTTTTAGGGTTTTATTTTGAGAAATATCCCCCATTCAAAACTTGTATCCCCCCTCCCATAATATTGTTGTAATAACTTAGATTTACTTTACGCAATTTATCGCATTATACATGTTTAGTAAAATTAGGGTTTGTATGATAAGACAAAATCAAACAAATAGACATGACCTAATACAAGACAAATGCATGTAAAATGACAACATATTGCACACAAAGCACTCTTAGGGTTTCACCCACTTGGTTGCCTAATAAAATGGCCATGGTATGCATGCTAAGTATCTTGGCAAAACAAAACAAAACAAAAGATCATAGTCCCTCGATGACGCTAGACTTGGTTTCCTAAAACAAAATGATCTTGGTCCCTTAAGCATGCTAAGATACTTGGCAACATTGCTATCATGGTCATACGATGACCCACGCCCGTCCCGTTTAACATCCAAAGATAGGGTTGTTTACCAAATCAATGGTAAATCAACAATGTCAAAGGAATAAAAATGTATAGGAAAGACATTTGAGTAGGGTAGATAGCTCCTAGTTACTTGCTCTCTTTCAAACAATCCTTGCTATTTTCAAACAAACACACACACATTTTCAAATCATTTCCAAACAACTTTCAAAACATTGAAACATTTTTTAAAAAGACAGACATCTTTGTATACATTCTTACGAACGAGAATCATTACAAAGATTGCCAAAACGATGGCCTCTTTTCAAAATACTGTCAAAACCATACAAAGCACCATTTCAAACAATTGCAAAAGCAAAGAAAGTGATCTAAACAAGTAACTAAGAGCCCATGGAAAACCATGGATGAAAAGGGTGCTAGCACCTTCCCTTTTCATAATCTACCCCCCGAACTCAAGAAAACATCTCAAAGGTCTTTCCTGTGCTTTTTTACCTTTCCTTTTGGATAAAATAAAAGTCGGTGGCGACTCTTGCTAAACCGAAACATTTGCGACGAAATGCAAAACCTCAAATCAGTTCTCTCTCACCGTATCACAGTTCCTATTCAGAAGTGGACTGGAGATAAGCAAAGTGTTAGTCATCTGAAGGTATTTTGTTCTGTATGTTACAAACATGTCCCAGAAGCCAGAAGACATAAGTTGGATGATAGAAATAAAGTGATGTTGCTGGTGGGGTATCACAATACAAGTTCGTACAAACTTTATTGTCCAGAAACTAACAAAGTTGAGTTCAACAGAGACGTCATTGTAGAGGAATCATAAGTTTGGAATTGGGAAAAATCTCGTTCTGACTCTGATGACAGAACTTCTGAAGAAAGGTCAGAAATACATGTTTTTAAAGCTAGTAAAGACTCTGACTCTAAAGAAGATACAGAAGGAGAAGATGATTCTGACTCTGACTCCGATGGTCATCCAGACTCTGAAGACAGTCAAGGTTCTGGAGAAAGTCCAATTTCTAAAGCAAGTGCTTCTGAAGGGGAAAGTTCTGGAGAAAGTCCAATTGCTGAAGCAAGTTCTTTTGAAGGGGAAAGTTCTGGTGTCCAAAGTTATGAAGGTCCAGTTCAGAGGAAACAAAGAGTTAGAAGCATCCCAAGAAGATTTGTAGAGTTTCACATGTTGCTAGACACTGAAGTAAACTCTGAAGGAGAAGTTGTTCAGTGTGCAATGTTAGTAGACTCTGAACGCGTGAGTACGAAAGAGGATCTTAAGCACCAAGTTTGGTTACAGGCCATGAAAGAAGAACTTGATGCCATAGAGAGAAACAAGACTTGGAAGCTGACAGAACTTCCAAAAGGCAAGAAAGCCATCAGCGTCAGATGGGTTTTCAAGCATAAGCTAAAGCCAGATGGATCAATTGGAAAACACAAAGCGAGATTAGTAGCAAGAGGCTTCCTACATAAGCCTGGGCTGGATTACTTTGAAGTGTTTTCACCTGTAGAGAGACATGAAACAATCAGACTATTGATTGCAATAGCTGCTAACAGGAATTGGCCTCTGATGCATTTAGATTTAAAATCTGCATTTTTGAATGGTCAATTACAAGAAGAGGTGTATGTTTCACAACCTTCTGGATTTGAGAAAAGAATCGGGAAGGGATGGTGTTCAAATTACACAAAGCATTGTATGGATTGAAGCAAGCGCCCAGAGCTTGGAACTTGAAGATTGTTTCGTTTTTCAAGGAACAAGGGTTTCAGAAGTGTGAGATAGAGTATGGTGTTTATGTTCAACACACTTCAAAAGGTAATATGATTCTGTTCTGTTTGTATGTTGATGACATATTACTCAACGGAAGTTCTGAACAAGAGATAGTTGAGTTCAAGAAAGTTCTGATGAATGCGTTTGAGATGACAGATCTTGGAAAAATGAGTTTCTTTCTAGGGATGGAATTTATATACTCTGAGAAAGGAATCATTTTACATCAGATGAAGTATGAACTAGAGCTTCTGAAGAGATTTGAGCTAGAAAATTGCAAGGTTGCTGTCACACCTGCTGATACGAATCAGAAGTTGTATTCTGATTCTGATGGAGAGGATGTGGATGCTACAACCTTCAAACAGATGGTTGGTTCTCTAAGGTATTTGTGTAATACCATACTTGATATTTGTTATGCAGTTGGAATGGTTAGCATATTTATGAGCAAACCAAAGTGGTCCCATTACCAAGCTGCAGTCAGGATTCTGAGGTATGTGAAGGGAACTCTGAAATATGGAGTGTTATTTCCGTCTGGAAGAAAGATCGAATCATAACTTCTGAGTTATTCTGATTCTGATTGGTGTGGAGATAGAGTTGACAGAAGAAGTACTTCTGGGTACTTATTCAAATTTCTGGGAGGTCCTATTTCTTGGTGTTCGAAGAAGCAACCTGTTGTTGCTCTGTCAACCTGTGAAGCTGAATATATTGCCGGTGCTCTGACTGCATGCCAAGCTGTGTGGATTCTGAACTTGCTGAAAGATCTGAAGATTGAGGTGAATAAACCTCTGAAGCTGATGATTGATAACAAGTCTGCAATCAATCTTGCCAAGAACCCACTATTGCATGGGAGAAGCAAGCATATTGAGATCAAGTATCATTTTCTGAGGAATCAAGTTTAGAATGGAATAATAGAGATTGTGCACTGTAGCACTCAGAAGCAGCTGGCAGATGTTATGACAAAGGCTATCAAAACTAATTAATTTCTTGGTTTAAGGGATGGAATTGGAGTTGTCAGTTTTGGGTAAATATAAATTAAGGGATGGTGTTAGAATTAATTTAGATTTAATTAGATATTAGTTTATATTTAGGAATATCTTTTAGATTGTTTATATCTTTGTTAGAAGATATATATCTTAGATCTTCTTATATCTTTGTAGAAGATATATTTTAGATTTAATCTGTGTGTATAAATAGCTTAGTGGAGTAGGTTATTATAATTCATTGTAAATCCTTATTTTTGAAGCTATTAGTAAATATTCCTTTTTCCTTTTATCTTCCTTGTGCTCCAACATTATTAAGCAAGAAAATAAGAAGAAATATTTATCGTTGATCGGAATACAGTTTTCATTTTCAATCAATAGTAATCTTCAAATCATAGAAAAATGTTTTGCATAAAAATATCAGATAAATTAAATATACGATTTGTTGTGAGTGGAGACCACCATTTTGTATTTTTTTAATAATTTTTCCGATTTTTGTCATTTAAAGGGAGTTTAAAATCCTTCTCTTTTATTTTTATTATTATTATTAACCATTTTTAATAATTTAATTTCTTGGAGGTTTTTAAATACCTATAATAATAACTACAGTACATTAATGTTTGAAATAATGGAGGTTAAAAACTCTTAAATTTGATAATAATAATAATAATAATAATAATAATAATAATAATAATAATAATAATAATAATAATAATAACATGAGCTTTATGTTTGTCATGTCTAGCAAAATTATTTTGAGTCTGTATGTATGGAATATCGCTTCGATGGGACTCGATAATAAATTGGTGTAATTTCTCTTTTAACAAAAATTAATTTTTGGTTCAATCTTTAGTATTAATAATTGAAAGTTTTTGCGCAACGGCGAAAAGCATTAAGGTTTCAAATCAATAAAACACTGAGGTTTGTTTACTTAGTTCGATCAAACGATCTACTCTTGGGAAGACTGCAGTTCTCCAATTCACTCCACTCTGAAAGTTGTTACAAGAGATTACATATGAGTTACAAGAAAATAACTTTCGCCTTCAGGTTCCAAAGAACAACCCTGGAGGCTCCCAAGAACAATTTTATTTTCTATACTAATGTTTCTCAACTTCTTCAACTCTTAATATATGAATAACTCAAACTCAAAGTGTAACCAGTGTTTCACGTTGACCTAAAACAACCACAAAGGTCACAAACCTTTGCATTTCTAAGGTTTCTCTTCACTTGACTTTGAACCCTTTCTCTCCCTTGTTTTTGTAAACTCTTAGATTGTCTCTTTGAGTTGCTACAATCATTCTCCTAACCTTATCAAAATTCAATTCATAATCAGATATCTCTGTAACCATTTCCTCACTACTACTAGTATCTGTAGTAGGAAGTTCCACCTCAAACTGAGTTTTCTCCGTTATAGTTTCTAACTGGTTTCTCCCTTGGTTTTCACTATTCTCTTCCTAAATAAATATATAAAAATTAAATATATAAAAATTAAATATATTTATGTCACCATTCAAAATAATTTCCATATAAGTATAATAAAAATAAATGATAATAATGTCTCCATTCAAAAGATATATTGGTAAAGTATCGAATTAAATGGTACTCCAATATTTGATTAAAAAATTGTAATATTTTTTTTTAATATTGTATAAAAATATATTAATTAGTCGTACTTTAAAAAAATAAATCGTAAATATTTTATTAAAAATTGTAATATTTGTTTCTAAAATTATAGCAATTAAAAATAAAAAAATATCAATACAAAATAAAAATTTATTCAAATTTCACGACAAATGAGAATTATAATTTCGATTCAAAATAAATTAGAATTTTGAAGGCACATCAACACCAACTTGTAGGTTATTATCTTCTCTTTAGGAGAAGAGAAATTCTATTTAAAAAATATTGTAAATATGTTAATTGAACGAAACTTAGAGTAGTGTGTTTGCTAGAGGCAATGCTACATTCAAAACAACTTAGAATTTGGTGTAAAATAAATTCCATTAAAATATAGGCCAACATAATTTTTACAGTAGAAAAATATATTATGCCAAAACCAATATTGATATGACATACAAAATATGAAAGCAATAATAATATACATATACATAATTTGAATCAAATATTGTTAAAAACATTCTTCTATAGAACCAGAAAATGATCGCATATCAACGTTGGTTTTATCATCTTATACATCTTAGATAATTATTGCCTTGCTTATGGACACAGAGAATCAAAATATGGGAATAAAGAAGAATTGGAAAATAATACGTAACCTTTTGAAAATAATGGAGAATGAAGAAGATTGAGGAGTGAAAGAGTAAGGGTTTAGAATGGCTATATATAGGGTTTAGAATGCATGGAAAGTTGTGATATCTTAGAATATCAAAATAATCCATTCTAATTCCAATAATATACATTTAATCTTGTAGTGTAATGATAAATAGTGGGTATTTTTAAATCATTCAATGAATAATATTCCATTTAATTACAATAGATCTAATTTGGCCATTTCAATTCCTTCCTGACCGTGAGTCAAACATTAGAATTCAAATTCTGTCCAAAAAAAATATTGGAATTCAAATATAAATAAATTAACTGTGAATGAAACATTGGAATTGGAATTCAAATATAAATAAAATTCAAATATAAATAAAATAAATTAATAAATCAAATAAATAAAAAATAGTGTAAAATTATGATAGATTGACATGTGAGCAAAATTAAATGTCAAATGAATATGGTAACAATATAGTATTGATTAGTCTATTATACCCTTGGAATAAGAAAAGTTATAACATCTAATCAAAAGGTTAGACTTGGAATTTCCAGATACTTTACTTTTAATAGATTGATAATACGGGAAAAAGAATAAATTAAATCTAAGAATATCGGAAAATTTATTATAATATTAAATAATAATTTAACATTTATTATTACAATGAATCATATATAACATTTCAAAATTATGTATTTATTTCTTATGTTTTATTATATTCGAATTGTAATAAATATTTTTCAGATTTTCAATAATTAAATATTAATGATATTATATAAAATTAATTTCATGAAATAAATTTATTTAATAAAGTGTTATATAAATATCTAATACATTATATTATATCATTAATTTATATAAAATGACATTAACTTATTCCTATTTATAAAATTATTGTAACTTTTTTCCGGTTTATAAGCATGTTGAATTCGTGTGTCCATTATTAAAATATATGTAATTTACTATTATTGATATAAATAATTTTATAAATAGTTTAATTTATTACATTTATAAAATTATTTGTAATTTATTCACCTTTATAAAATTAATTATAAATTATTTAATTTATTAAAATGATTGTATCAATAATTTTTTATTTTATCATAAATTTTTATGATTATAATTTATCATTAAATTTTCATGATTACCATTTAATATTTTTTTATCATGATTCAAGAATATAAATGTAACCTTTCAAAAAATATACACAAATATATTTAGAAGTCGGTAGAAAATTTTATTGGTTAAATTATAATTCCATTTAAAATTTATTGATCATAAATTTTTGAAATCAAATCATGCATAAAAATAAAATGTATTAATGTGACCATTCAAAATATTTTCTATATATAATAAAAATAAATAATATTAATACCTCCATTCAAAAGATATATTTGTAAAGTTTTGATTTAATTTTTTTCATATCTTTATATATTCTAATGTATATAATATTCCTACAATATGAAACAGTATCAAACCTATAATATTAAAAGAGAATTCAAATTTTATTGATCATAATATTTTATGGAATCAAATCATATATAAAAATTAAATATATTTATGTCACCATTCAAAAGATATATTGGTAAAGTATCAAATTAAATGGTACTCTAATATTTGATTAAAAAATTGTAATATTTAATTTTAATATTGTATAAAAATATATTAATTAGTCGTACTTTAAAAAAATAAATCGTAAATATTTTATTAAAAATTGTAATATTTGTTTCTAAAATTATAGCAATTAAAAATAAAAAATATCAATACAAAATAAAAATTTTATTCAAATTTCACGACAAATGAGAATTATAATTTCGATTCAAAATAAATTAGAATTTTGAAGGCACATCAACACCAACTTGTAGGTTATTATCTTCTCTTTAGGAGAAGAGAAATTCTATTTAAAAAGGATTGTAAATATGTTAATAGAACGAAACTTAGAGTAGTGTGTTTGCTAGAGGCAATGCTACATTCAAAACAACTTAGAATTTGGTGTAAAATAAATTCCATTAAAATATAGGCCAACATAATTTGCAGTAGAAAAATATATTATGCCAAAACCAATGTTGATATGACATACAAAATATGAAAGCAATAATAATATACATATACATAATTTGAATCAAATATTGTTAAAAACATTCTTCTATAGAACGAGAAAATGATTGCATATCAACGTTGGTTTTATCATCTTATAAATCTTAGATAATTATTGCTTATTGCCTTGCTTATGGACACAGAGAATCAAAATATGGGAATGAAGAAGAATTGGAAAATAATACGTAACCTTTTGAGAATAATGGAGAATGAAGAAGATTGAGGAGTGAAAGAGTAAGGGTTTAGAATGACTATATATAGGGTTTAGAATACATGAGAAGTTGTGATATCTTGGAATATCAAAATAATCTATTCTAATTCCAATAATATACATTTAATCTTGTAGTGTAATGATAAATAGTGGGTATTTTTAAATCATACAATGAATAATATTCCATTTAATTATAATAGATCTAATTTGGCCATTCCAATTCCTTCCTCATTAACCGTGAGTCAAACATTAGAATTCAAATTCTGTCAAAAAAAAACATTGGAATTCAAATATAAATAAATTAACCGTGAATGAAACATTGGAATTGGAATTCAAATATAAATAAAATAAATTAATAAATCAAATAAATAAAAAATAGTGTAAAATTATGATAGATTGACATGTCAAAATTAAATGCCAAATGAATATGGTAACAGCATAGTGTTGATTAGTCTATTATACTCTTGGAATAAGAAAAGTTATAACATATAATCAAAATGTTAGACTTGGAATTTCCAGGACTTTACTTTTAATAGATTGATAATAGATAATAGATTTCTTGGAGGTTTTTAAATACCTACAATAATAACTACAGTACATTAATGTTTGAAATAATGGAGATTAAAAACTCTTAAATTTGATAAAATAATTTAATATATATATATATATATATATATATATATATATATATATATATATATATATATATATATATATATATATATATATATATATATATATATATATATATATATATATATATATATATATATATATATATATATATATATATATATATATATATATATATATATATATATATATATATATATATAATAAATATATATAACACCATATATTTATATGGCTTTTTATAAAATGTTATTTTTTATTATTTTATTTTTTCTCCTTTAGTCACATCAGCAGTTATAAATTATGTATATGTATACCGTGTCGATATTTGAGTTTTCAAATAACATTACTGTTTTACTAATTAATGTATTACATGTTAGTATTCATTCTATTAAATTAATAAATATCATGTTCATGTTTTTGATTTGTTTAAATAATAATAATAATAATAATAATAATAATAATAATAATAATAATAATAATAATAATAATAATAATAATAATAATAATAATAATAATAATAATAATAATAATAATAATAATAATAATAATAATAATAATAATAATAATAATAATAATAATAATAATAACATGGGTTTTATGTTTGTCATGTCTAGCAAAATTATTTTGAGTCTGTATGTGAGGAATATCGCTACAACGGGACTCAATAATAAATCGGCGTAATTTCTCTTTTAACAAAAATTAATTTTTGGTTCAATCTTTAGTATTAATAATTGAAAGCTTTTGTGCAACGACGAAAAACAGTAAGGTTTAAAATCAATTAAAGACGGAGGTTTGTTTATTCAGTTTGATCAAACGATCTATTTTGGAGAAGACAACAGCTCTCCAATTCACTACACTCTGTAGGTTGTTACAAGAGATTACAAATGAGTTATAAGAAAATAGCTTTCGCCTTCAGGTTCCCAAGAACAACCCTGAAGGCGCCGGATAATAATTTTATTTTCTATCCAAGTGTTACTCTACTTCTCCAACTCTCAATATATGAATAACTGAAATTCAAGGTCTAATCAATGTTTCACATTACCAAATCTTTGCATTTTTAATGTTTCTCTTTACTTGACTTTGAACCCTTACTCTCCCTTGTTTATGTAAACTCTTAGATTGTCCCTTTGAGATGCTACGGTCCTTCTCCTTACCTTATCAAAAGTCAATTTATAATCAGATATCTCTGTAACCATTTCCTCACTACTATTAGTATCTGTAGTAGGAAGCTCCACCTCAAACTGAGTTTTCTCCGTTATAGTTTCTAACTGATTTCTCCCTTGGTTTTCACTATTCTCTCTCTAAAGAAATTCTCTACCAACCAAGTAAATTATTTTAACCTCAACTCTTCCCTAAAAACTCAGTAGAAACTCAACAGTAACATGCATTTATATCCCTTGTTTTTTGCAAAATTCATTATACTCCTCTGAAACTATCTCAAGGCATTCATAACGCCTTGAACTCAAATCCCATAGCTCTCCCTTGTCATGAAAATCTCCACTAGTTACAGATGAATGGATAACAATATTTGAACCTTCTAATATATATAGACCACGTATTTTATACCCTTTAGCAATAATTAATTCATCACGTGAAATATTTAACACTACATATTCAACTCTACTGCAATTACCTAGATCATCAAACATACATATAAATAATAAATTTCGCTTGAGTTCTGGAATATACCTCACTTGTGAGTATTACGATCATTAAACCTTTTAAGCTTGACCGTATCAATACCATGAACCTTGCAAGCCTTATTATCACTAAGGCGAACTACTCAACCTTGCACCATCTTCAAAGTTTCAAAGTATTTTATTTTTGGACACATATGATAAGATCAAAATGAGTCAATGGCCCAAATATCTTCAGTTTTCAAACTCGATACTACTAGTGCACCATCATACTCATAACCATCCTCATTCAAAGAAACTAGAACTTGAACAGAATCTTCACTGACCTTTATCTCAGGACAATCCCTCTTAAAGTGATTGATTTTCTAACAATTAAAATTTTTTTTATCTTTGACTTGTCAAACCTCTAATATTTAAACATCCCTTTACACTCACCTCCTTCTCTTGATACACTTAAGCCTTCACCACTATCTTTAATTTTCAAGTCTTTCGACATTGAAATTTTTTTGGATTTTATCGTCGTTTGGACTTCGTCCAATGTGATAGTACCTTCCTTAACATAAAGACGGACAACCTTAAAGTACCCAAATGATCTGGATAATGAACTTAAAAAAGTAAATTCTTGTCTTCACCTTCAATCTTCACTTTAATATTTTAAATATTATCAAAAATCTTGTGAAATTTTGTAAGTTGTTCAACTATGGATATGTTCTCCACCATTCGAAATGAATAGAGTTGTTGACTTGTTATTTCAGACACAAATTATGAGCCAAAGACTTAGTCATATGCAATTATTCATGTTTTTCCCACATAGCAACCGCAGTTTTCTCTCTGACAACTTCTTTTAGAACTTTATCCTCTAAGCACAAGATAATGGAACTCATGCCTTTATCCACCATCTCAGTCTTATGTACATGTGTAAGTCATGCATGCATCAATGCTTCACTCTCCAAAGCACCAATACACTTCTCTTGAATTAAGATTTCTTGTATCTTAATTTTCCATAACCTGAAGTCGTTGTTACTGGAAAATCTTCAACCATTGACATAATATCACAACACACTGCGCATGTGTTAATTTTCTAACAATAATACGTCATTTTCCATGACAGTGGAAATATCATTAGGACACACTTCTTGTTTTTTAGATAATATCATCCTCTCTCACAGTGAGAGAGAAATTACTAGCATTTGAATCAGAGTCCTTCTCTGATACTGCTCCATCAGGATATTTATACTTTATTTGTCCAATCTTTCATATTTCTAATATCTCACACCGGTTTCATAGTTTTTCTTCACACAAGGTCTTACCCTAGCAACCAACAATGAGTTTGATGAAGTATTATTCTCATCTTTCAATCTTCTTTCTTTATAAATAATTTTACTAACAACTTTTTCAAAACTCAAAGTTTCCTTTCTATATATCAAAACCGATTTAATATACTCATGGGAAGATGAAAGAGACCATATGAGTCTCCATGCTTTATTTTCATCATCAATCTTGATTCCAATAGTTTCTAATTCAGAAACAATACTATTTAGAAGACTTAGATGATCAGATATTTCTGTATGTTCAACATGTATATTTCCAACAAACTGTAACAATGAGTGGGTTTCAGATTTAAGAGGTCTTAAAAAGATAAATATTTACATAAATCGTGATTTTCATCCTTAAAATAATTAATAATATTTTAATAATTTATCATTTAAAGTTGAAAAAAAGAGATGTCTCATATTCGATTCAATTGTCATTGAATAATTTTTATTAATCTATTGAAACAATATTGAAACAATATGTAAATTGATTTTTATATATGAAAAAAATTCAAATTCAATCTCAAATATCTAAGAAATAGTGCAATTGTTTCAAGAGGTAAAAAAATTAGACATAAATTGCCCATCAAGGAAAGAAAGTCAATGAAAAAAGGTAGTCAACGTATAAGATAAAATATTACTATCTAATTAATATTTGTATATTATTAATGCATATATATTTTATAATATGAAATTTTAAAAGATTCTATTTTATTTCTTATGAATAAGTAAAATCTGCACATTATTATTACAAATAATACTCAATATCAGATAAACAATTTTTTTTTTTGAAAACTAAACTTTGTTATAATGAAATCTTTTTTGAAGATGTTGTTTAAGTTTGTTGTGCTAATTGATGTTATTGTTGGTGCTCAAGTTGGTAATGGACAAGGTTTACCATCATGTACCGTATCGTGAGGTTGAATGTCAACTAATTTTTCGTGATAAGCCTCCATGTTGCAAACCACCTATCAACAATATAAAATATTGACGTTTTGTATTTTTATTCTTTCGTATTATGAAACCGATCAATTTGTATGTGAGAAAAATCCACATCGTTTGTATTAATTATATGAATAAGATTGGTTAATAATTTATAATTTCTTATTCTCTATTAATTTATGTTTTCCTATGATCGGAATTGTTTATTGACTATAACCATATCTTTGAAATATTAGATTCATATAGTCTTGAACTACTTGTCGATTAGGTGTTATAGGTTAGTCATTTTATGAGTAATAACAAAAACAATATTTTTAACGAATATATTAGGATGATGATAAATAAAAACTACGTAATAATATAAATAAAAACAATTTTGTAAAATAATTTAAAAATGAAATATATTGTATTTCTTTAAACTTGAGGTAAGGGAAAACTTGCAATGATTCATAAAATAATTTAAACTTTATTAAGCAAGAAAATAAGAAGAAATATTCATCTTTGAACCGAATTCAATTTTCATTTTCAATCAATAGTAACCTACAAATCATAGAAAAATGTTTTGCATAAAAATCTCAGATAAATTAAATATACGGTTTGTTGTGAGTGGAGACCACCATTTAGTGTTTTTTTAATAATTTTTCTGATTTTTATCATTTAAAGGGAATTTAAAATCCTTCTCTTTTATTTTTATTATTATTAATATTAACTATATTTAATAATTTAATTTCTTAGAGGTTTTTAAATACCTACAATAATAATTACAGTACATTAATATTTGAAATAATGGAAGTTAAAAAATCTTAAATTTGATCAATAATTTACTATAATAATTTAATATATATATATATATATATATATATATATATATATATATATATATATATATATATATATATATATATATATATATATATATATATATATATATATATATATATATATATATATATATATATATCAAACTCGGTACGACTATCAACTAAGAGATTATTGATATTAGTTTTTACTAAGAAAAATGTTATTTGAAAAAAAATTTAAGTGTCCAACACCAAATATTTATATGGCTTTTTATACGATGTGTATACATGTCGATATTTGAGTTTTCAAATAACATTACCCTTTTACTAATTAATATATTACATGTTAGTATTCATTTTATTAAATTAATAAATATCATATTCATGTTTTTGATTTGTTTAAATAATAATAATAATATTAATAATAATAATAATAATAATAATAATAATAATAATAATAATAATAATAATAATAATAATAATAATAATAATAATAATAATAATAATAATAACATGAGTTTTATGTTTGTCATGTCTAGCAAAATTATTTTGAGTCTGTATGTGAGGAATATCGCTTCGATGGGACTCGATAATAAATCGGCGTAATTTCTCTTTTAACAAAAATTAATTTTTGGTTCATTCTTTAGTATTAATTATTGAAAGCTTTTGCACAACGGCGAAAAGCATTAAGGTTTCAAATCAATAAACGAAGGAGGTTTGTTTACTCAGTTCGAACAAACGATCTACTCTGGGGAAGACAACAGCTCTCCAATTCACTACACTCTGTAAGTTGTTACAAGAGATTACAGATGAGTTACAAGAAAATAGCTTTCACCTTCAGGTTCCCAAGAACAACCATGAAGGCGCCCGGGAACAATTTTATTTTCTATCTAATTGTTTCTCAACTTCTCCAACTCTCAATATATGAATAACTCAAACTCAAGGTGTGATCAGTGTTTCATATTGACCTTAAACAATCCCAATGGTCACCAAACCTTTGCATTTCTAAGGTTTCTCTTCACTTGACTTTGAACCCTTGCTCTCCCTTGTTTCTATAAACTCTTAGATTGTCCCTTTGAGATGCTACAATCCTTCTCCTTACCTTATCAAAAGTCAATTCATAATCAAATATCTCTGTAACCATTTCCTCACTACTACAAGTATCTGTAGTAGGAAGCTCCACCTCAAACTGAGTTTTCTCCATTATAGTTTCTAACTGATTTCTCCCTTGGTTTTCACTATTCTATCTCTAAAGAAATTCTCTACCAACCAAGTAAGTTATTTTAACCTCAGATCTTCCCTAAAAACTCAGTAGCAACTCAACAGTAACATGCATTTTTATCCCTTGTTTTTTGCAAAATTCATTATACTCTTCTGAAACTATCTCAAAGCATTCATAACGCCTTGAACTCAAATCCCATATCTTTCCCTTGTCATGAAAACCTCCACTAGTTAACGATGAATGGATAACAACATTTGAACCTTTTAATATATATAGACCATGTATTTTAGACTCTTTAGCAATAATCAATTCATCACGTGAAATATTCAACACTCCATGTCCAACTCTACTATAATAGCCTATATCATCAACATACTTATAAATAACAAATTTCGGTTGAATTCTGGAACATACCTCACATTGTGAGTTACGATCATCAAACCTTTTAAGTCTGACCGTATCAATACCATGAACCTTGTAAGCCTTATTATCACTAAGGCGAACTACTCAACCTTGCACCACCTTCAAAGTTTCAAAGTGTTGTACCCCAAAATTTACCCTCCCATATTTCTCAAAACATTTTAAGAAAGATCCCCAAGTTGCTCAAGGTAGTCCAAGGGTTGGCCAGACAAGCTCTCTCCTAAGGCAGTCTACCTCAAATTAGGGTTTCATGTTGCATCAAGATACTTGACTCCAAGGGATTCCAAATGCTCACCAATGTCCTAATATGTTCTCAAGATCATCCATGTCAAGTTTCAAGCCTTGCAGAGGAAGTTTGCTCAGTCAATTGCTCAAAGGACTGAAAATCGAATGTGCTAGGGCAAAAGTTAACTATGGCCCATATACAGTCATACATCAATATTTTTAGTCAACATTCTCATTTTTAAGGATATTTCATCATTTGATCAAGGGTTGATCATGATTCATCAAGGATTGCTCATAATTCCTCAAGAATCAAAAGTTGCTAAATTAGGGTTTTGTAGGAAAAGTCAACTCAACTTTGACCAAGCATAACTTTCTCATACTTTATGATAAATGACCCATGCAAAGATAATTTTTAATAGGATGCAATTCCCTACAATCCATCTTCAGCTCCCAAGTTCAAAATATGCACTCACAAGAAGTTATGAATTTGGACATTATAGGTCATTTTGAAAAATCAACAAAAACACCTTTTTTGTCAAAGCTTCATACATGAGCATGGAATATCAAATTTAGATGAGACCAAAAGTTTTGATTATAGGACATCTCAATCTTTCCAAAAAGTCCAAGAACACCTCCAAAGAGTCAAAATTGAGGAAGTTATGCATTGGTAAAGTTGACCTTTTTTACAAAATTGCCAAAAGTCAACTATGCCTAAAACTTAAAATTTTGCCAAATGGGCCAAATCTTTTTAACTTGTTTTGAGTTGGCAACATAGTCCACAAGCTCTAGCCCTTGCCACTTGTCATTTTCATGTTTTTATTATTTATTTTGATTTTTATTTGAATTAATTCAAATTTAATCAAAATAAATCATATAAAATCCAAAACATTGAAAATACAAGATTTTGTGCTTGTTTCAGGTTTCAAATTACGGCTAGCAAGTATTCAAATTCGTATCAAGGCATGGTGTGTACAAAAAGATTAGATTTAGGCCAATTTTGGAATGATATTCAAGAGAATTAAATCACAATCAAATTCAATAATGAAAGAAGATTGAGTACAATCTATCAACCCTAATCCATTCCTTGATACATATAGAACGTGTGTAGACTCAAAACTAGGTTAGAAGGAGGCACAACATCAAGAAGACAAACTGGAAAAATCAAGAAAAAGTGCAAGATCGAATTCCTATTTCTAGGCATCCTCAAGGCCTTCTAGCTATCCCAATCGATTCCTAGGAGTGTAAGCAAGCTAAAGCAATCAAGAACCAAGCCTTTCCAGTACCCAAAAGCGATGTAAGTCCATCACGATATCCATGAAATTTTGAATTCGGTTAGCACGATTTAGGCATTGTTAGCATGAATTAATTATAGATTCTTGATCCATGGAAAATTTGCAAGCTTTCTGCATCGTTTAATTTCATTTATATGGCCCATATTGGATTTCACCATTGTTAGGGTTTGTAGCTTCAAATTAGGGTTTTTGTTTACAGGTAAAATTAGCCTTGATAAATGGTACCATCATGTTTAGAAGGACGAGACGAATCTAACCATATCATTAGGTGTCATTTATATGGCCCATGGAAGATTTGGGAACGAACCCTGTTTATAGCAACGGACAAATGTCCGTAGGTAAAAGTATGGGACATTTACCCACGGAGAGAGGAAGAAGATAACCAGTTGGCGCCCCTCCATTGGCTTGCTCAAATTGTCGCGCGTGGATTTGATACATAGGGGATTTTAATATTTGTTTATTATTTTGCATTATTATGACAACAAGAACAATTGGCCCAGTGGTAGCCAGGAAAACATTAAGGCATTGGGAAGCTTGAGGTCAGGGGTTCGACCCCTACCTCCAACATTTGTGTTTTTCCTAATTTCTTTCAGGTTATCCAGCGCGCTCACAAGCCTGCGGAACATCATGTGTCCTCATCATCCAGCCTGCCAGATGTCCAGATGGCCAAATCCAAGGGTCATCAAGAGGAGAGCACCATAGAACCTAGTCAAGACAATGCGCTGGATCCAAAAAAAAGTCAACGTGGACTACTTGATTTTGGGCCTAGATCTGGCTATTTTCACCCCTCTAAATACTTTTCAGGCCCAAATCTCTTTCTTTATACTTTTTTTATTTGTCTTAATTTATTTATTTATTTATTTATTTACTAACCAATTAAATTATTTTCTTTTTTATCAAAAAATCACAAAAAATATTACTTTTCATAAATTAGGTCTAGATTTTATTTTTATTAAAAAAATTAATTAATTAAATTAGGTTTGTTAATTTAGATAACTTTAATTTATTTTTTATACATAATTAAAATTAATTAGAACAAATAGGTTTTATTTCTAATTTAATTATATTTTCTTTTTCCTAAAAATAATAAAAACACGAAAATAGGCCATGTAATTATTTTTACTAATTAATTTAATCACTAATTAATTTTCATACTTAATTTAGAAAAACTTAATACTTTTATTAAAAATAACAAAAAAAAAACAAGTTTTCTTTTAATTAGGTTAGAAGGGTCAAAACCCTATTTTCTTCCCGATCTTAATTTTTTTCGCGTGCTTTATTTTTATTATTTATCACATTGATGTAACTGCCTACAGTTTGTAATAGTTTAATTAGGACGTTTATTTACATTTACCGCTTTACTTTTCAAGGGTTTGTTTTTGGCTATGTAAATACCTGAAGCCTTGTAATAGCATAGTTTAATTTCCGCATTTTAAATTCCACAAATATTTAACTATTAGATGTATGATATCAGGATGCATGACAAGAATGTATGTAAAAAAAACTTTAAAACAGTTAGATAACCCTAAATGTGCAAAGATAATAAATCTAAAACTGAATCACACACACATGTGCACTTCTAGGGTACACTCCCACTTGGTTGCCTTCGGTAAACGATCATTGAGTATAGGATGCTTTAGTGGTCGTCCTTTTGTCTAAAGATCATAGTTTCCTCAAAAAGGTTGCCTCGGATACTTTTGCCTCAGATTAATTGATCTAAGACACTAGGGTTACTACTAAGACGTCCTAACATTGCTTTAGTGACCGTACGTCTCTTTTCGAATTGACCCTCAAAACTCCAATGACGGTGCTACCTACTCACTAATAGTGGGATAACGTTGTCTACAGGAAACTAACATAGAACAATTATTTTTTCGAGTAGGTAGATTAGTTCTTAAGTACTTGCTCAATCAAAATAAACTTTTTTCACACTTACACTCCTTTACAAACAAAGTTTTCAAGAACACTTCATTACACTCTTGAAGACAGAAGCAAGAGTTAAATCGAAGTCAAAAAAAAAAACTTTTCAAAGCGCACAAATACAAAGAAAACAATTTTGAAAATGATAAGCAAGTACCTAAGAGCCTGTAGATAACTACGGATAGAAAGGGTGCTAATACCTTCCCTTTCTATAATCTACCCCCCGTACTCAGAAATATCTCGAAAAAGGAATTTTTCTGTGCTTTTTTCCTTTCCTTGTTGGATAAAATAAAAGACGGTGGCGACTCTTGCTTACCGCGACATTTTGCAAACACAAACGCAAAACGCAAACCAGCAAATTCCTTAAAAAATAGGGAAACACATCCCGGTTTTGGCCACTGTATCACAGAACTGGCGACTCTGCTGGGGATTTAATAAGTGGGGTGTACCTTAGTGTGATCGGTGGGAATAGAACTGACTGTTTTTTGGAATGCTGGTTCGCGCTTGCGTTTGTTTTCGCAAAATGTCGCGGTAAGCAAGAGTTGCCACCGTCTTTTATTTTATCCAACAAGGAAAGGACAAAAGCACAGAAAAATTTCTTTTTGATATATTTCTCGGGTTCGGGAGGTAGATTATAGAAAGGGAAGGTGTTAGCACCCTATCTATCTGTGGTTATCCACGGGCTCTTAGGTACTTGCTCATTGTGTTTTCAAAAGTTTGCTTTTCTTTGTGTTTGTGGGTTTGAAAAGAGTTTTTGTTTTAAAGAGAGTGTAAGTGCGAAAAGTTTTGTTTTGTTTTAAAAGGAGCAAGTACTTAAGAACCATCTACCTACTCAAAAAGGAATTAAACTGTGCAAATATCCTTTAGACAGTGCTATCCCCACTATTGATGAGTAGGTAGCATCGTCGTTGGAGTTTTTCGGGTCAATTCGATTAAGGGACGTGTGGTCACTAAAGCAATGTTAGGATGCCTTAGTAGTAACCCTAATGTCTTAGATCATTTTTTTCGAGGCAACCGTTTCGAGGCAACTTATGATCTTTGGACGAGAGGGCGACCTCTAAAACTTCCTATACTCAATGACCACGTTCGAAGGCAACCAAGTGAGGTGTACCCTAAGAGTGGCATGTGCAAGTGTGTTACTTTGGTTAATTTTATCTGTACATGTCATGGGTGAGCTATATTGATTTTAGGTTAAAGATTCAATCTTGTCATGCATTCCCTATTATCAAACATCTAACAGTTAATATTGTGCGGAAATTAAATTGCGGAAAATTAATCTAAGCTATTACAAGGCGTCAGGTATTTACATCGCCAAAGACAAACCCTTTAAAATTAAATTGCGAAAAGTAAATAAAAACGATAAATAAATAAATAACAATCCTAAGTTAAAAACTATTACATTCCCGAAGCAATTACATTATTGAAATATGGATCAAAAATAATACGTGCGCGAGAAAATTAAGTCGGAGTGTCCTAGGGTTTTGACCCTTTTTTATTGAAGAAAGCATTTTTTTATTATTTTTGAATTAAAAATTAGTCTAATTTAATATTTGAATTAATTAATTAAATGAAAATATTTTTGGTTTTTTTATTTTAATTAAGGCAAAAAAATAAGAATGATTAAAAATATTAAAACCCTAATATTCTACTTTGATTTTAATTTATTGCAAAATATATTATTGTTAAACCTATTTAAACTAAATAAATTAATTAATGTTTATTTACAAAAATAAATAATGAAATTAATGGATTTTATAAAAATATTATTTTTATTTTGGGTTTTCTGATTTTTATGAAAAAAGGTTAATTGGTTAATTAATTAATTAAGATAATAATAATAATAAAACAAAAATAGGAAAATAATGAAAAGAAAATAAAGAAAGAACAAATTCAGGGGGTATTGGGCCCAAAGAGGGGGTTAGAATTGCAATTTCCAGGCCCAAAACGTCCAGCATGTTTTGACCTTAGCCATTCCATGCATGTGCGTTGACTGGAGAGTATGGTGGATACTCAATTCTGGCCTTTGGATCTAAGCCACTTGGCACGCTGATCTCTGCAAGCGCATGGTGGACTGCATCTTTGACGTTGCACAAGATTGCCTGAAAACAAAATTTATCAAAGTTAGGGGGGACATCGGATTCGAACCCAGGTCCCAAGGGGTTTTGCCATAGCGTGCTTGCCAACTCAACCATGCTGCTTCTTTGTTATTGGAATAGAAAACAAATATTATATGACAAGCAATTAATCATGCCTGGCAAAAATAAAAAATGCGCTAACAAATTGAACTGGCCAGTAAGGAGAAGACGCATGGTCGTCTTTTTCACAAAGCCCCCTGGTTATTTACCTGCGGATTTTAATTCACAGGAAAGTTCGTAGCTTGCTTCTAAAACTCACCCTAGGCCATGGAAACGAATTATAAGAATACCATTGCACTCGTCTCCTTCACCTGATCATCCTTGTAACCATTATTTGGCCCAATTTTCCCTGTAATTCAAATGCCTAAAAACAACACAAGAAAACCCTAGGTTCGGGTACATGATTATAGGCCATGAAAATGAAATTAAATGATGCAGACATGTTAGAAATTTGATATTAAGCATGATTATACAAAATATTTGGCAAAAGGATACAAGAGAATGGTTTCACGATGTCATGTTCAGAGTCGTGTTCAAGAGCGCTTACAGTGCGTTTGAGGTTGCTTCAAGGCTGGATTTTGATTGGTATGCCTTCATTGGATGTCAGGCAAGGGATTAATGTCAAGCTTTTCGTTTGAATTGAGCTCTAATGTTGATTTTGATCTCCAAGTTTTCAAGCTTTTTCACAAACTTCTTCTGGCAGTTTCAGCAATGCTTTGTGCGTGTTTTTTCTTTGTGTGGCTTGCACAAGTATTATAGGATGAATTAGGTTTAATCTTTTGGCCTGAATCCAAGTGCATTGAAGATTCATGATTTGATTTTGATCACCATTATCAAACTTCCAAAAATAGCTCAAATCTGATTTTTTTTATGCAGGAATAAGCCTTGATACGAATTGATTTGATGAATCATGACAATTGAAAGTTGTACCAATCACAAAGATATTATTTCATCAATTTTTAGATTTTATTTGATTTAATATTGATTAAAAATGAATTAAATCAATAAAAATTAAATAAAATAGAAAAATAAATGAATGGCCATGAAATCAAATATGGGACACGTGTGTGGTATAACAAGACCATGTCAAGTGGAAAAAAGTGGGCCCTTTTGTCAAAAATTGGAGTTTTGAGGATAGTTGACTTTTGGCAAATTTGGAAAAATGCCCAACTTCAACAATGCATAACTTCTTCAATTTTGAACCTTTGGAGGTGTTCTTAGACTTTTTAGAAACCTTGAGGTGTCCCCTAATTAACCCTTTTGGTCTCATCTCATTTTGATGTTCCATGCTCAAGTTATAAGCTTTGGAAAAAAAAGGTGTTTTTGTTGACTTTCAAAAATGACCTATAATGTCCAAATTTGTAACTTTTGTGAGAGAACTTCTTGATCTTGGGGTGTGAATATGTATTGTAGGAAAATTCATCCTCTTCAAAATGAGCTTTGGATGGGCCATTTCTAATAAAGTATGAGAAAGTTATGCTTGGTCAAAGTTGAGTTGACTTTTCCTGCAAAACCCTAATTTAACAACTTTTGAATCTTGAGCAATCCTTGATGAATCATGATAAACCCTTGATCAAATGATGAATTATCCTTCAAAATGAGAATGTTGACAGAAAATCTTGAAGTTTGACTGTTTATAGGTCACAGTTGACTTTTGCCCCAGCACAGTTGATTTTTGGACCCTTTGAGCAATTAACTGACCAAACTTCTTCTACAAGGCTTGAAATTTGACATGGATGAACTTAAGAACATATTAGGACATTGGGGATAACTTTAGGTCATCTGGATGTAAGGACCTTGATGCAACACAAAACCCTAATTTTGAATTGACTGCCTTAGGAGATGATTTGACTGTCCAACTCTTGAGCCATCTTGAACAACTTAGAGATGATTCTTGACATGTCTTTGAGAAATATGGGAGGGAAAATTTTGGGGTACAATAGTTGCCCCTGTTCAATCTTCTTAAACTTGAGGATATAGATTGGCATTTGGGCCTTTCGTGATCCGAAGGTGGAAGATGATTGAACACTAGAGTGCCCAGAAATTTGCACTCGCATGAAGTAGTATCAGCCTTGTGACATCGGGAATGGGCTTATAGATGCCATTTGGAGATTGATGATGGGAGATGGGCTTAAAGATGCCATCCGAATTAGTGTCGATCGCGTAAGAGATTCCTTAGCGAGAGCTTGTATACCTGTTGTTGAGGGAGATTCCGCTGGGGAATGTTGTTCTTTGTCTTAGGAGAAATAGAACTTTAGGAGCTTCGGCCGTCCGTTATTCTACTGGGGAATCATCTCTGTCAAAGAGGTGAGAGTAAACTACTATCTGGTTGCAAACCAGGCTTCATAGTGATAATACCGACTGCTATTTGGTCGTAATCCAGGATTTACAGTGACTTACTGGGGAGATGAGATTATACTTGCTATTTGGTCGTAATCCAGGATTTTCAATACCTCACTTCTTATCTGGTCGAAATCCAGGCTTCAGAATAAATCAAGTGGTTATCCGGTCGCCGCCGGGCTTCAACTTGAATTTAGGGCACACTAATATCCGGCCGACTTCGGGCTTCTTAGTAACTGTCCATGTAAACTACTATTTGGTCGGAATCCAAGCTTCACAATGCCTTGTACTGCTATCTGGTCGTAATCTAGGCTTCATAAAGTATCACTTCTTATCTGGTCGAAATCTAGGCTTCAGAACATCTCATACCACTATCTGGTCGAAATCCAGGCTTCGTAGTACTCTTGGTTGCTATCTGGTCGTAACCCAGTCTTCACAATATCCTCTATCATTATCTGGTCGTAATCCAGGCTTCATGATGTATCATACCACTATCTGGTCGAAATCCAGGCTTCGTAGTACTCTTGGTTGCTATCTGGTTGTAACCCAGTCTTCACAACATCTTCTACCATTATCTGGTCGTAATCCAGGCTTCAAGGTCTTGTATTACTTTCTGGTCGTAATCCATTCTTCACAATGTATCATACCACTATCTGGTCGAAATCCAGGCTTCGTAGTACTCTTGGTTGTTATCTGGTCGTAACCCAGTCTTCACAACAACTTCTACCATTATCTGGTCGTAATCCAGGCTTCAAGGTCTTGTATTGCTTTCTGGTCGTAACCCAGTCTTCACAATGTATCATACCACTATCTGGTCGAAATCCAGGCTTCGTAGTACTCTTGGTTGTTATCTGGTCCTGACCCAGTCTTCACAATAACTTCTACCATTATCTGGTCGTAATCCAGGCTTCAAGGTCTTGTATTGCTTTCTGGTCGTAATCCAGTCTTCATAATAACTTGCTGAGGTGTTATCCGGTCGTGATCCGGGCTTCACGGCTTGTGTTTATGATATACCACTATCTGGTCGAATCCAGGCTTCATGGTGCTTACTGAGCTGCTATTCGGTCGTAATCCGGGCTTCACGGCTCACTGGGGAATAAACTAATATTCGGTCGTTCTCCGGGCTTTATAGCTTACTTTTGAGAGATGTCACTATCTGGTCGTAATCCAGGCTTCGTGGTAGTCTGACATTATTATCCGGTCGTAATCCGGGCTTCACAATATGCTGTAGAAATCAAGATACTATCCGGTCGCACCCGGGCTTCATAACTTGAATTTTGATTGTATCTGTCCTGAAAGGTAAAGGTTAGTTGTATGTAATGCATGTTATGTATGTATGCAATGATGCTCTCAAAATGAATGAGACCGTATGGTATGACGCGTATATGCATGTATCATGATGTATGGACATGTAATGTTTTAGCTGGGGAAAATAAATCCCGGAGCTGCTGGAGAATAGAGTTGAGTTCTTCGTTTCCGCTGGGGATGATGAACGAAGATGATAAACCTGTAGGAAAGGACAACTCCGTTGCGGAATAAACTGAGGAAGAGATTACTCTGAGGGGAATTACTCTGTGGGGAAGAGATGTGCTGCTGAAGATTTTAACGATAAACTCCGTTGGCGGTTCCGCTGATAAACTTTGTTGGGGATTTTGATGATGAACTCCGCTGGGGATGGGTTACCATTGCTTGTGATATAGAATCGGTTGAGGATTGAAGTCCTGCCCGGGGGGAAAGAAAGAACTTCGCTGGGGATGATCTTTCAGTTGCAACTTGCTGAAGATAACCCAGTTAGACTCCTGTGGGGATAACCCTCTAAATTTGGCTGGGGGGATTGATTTTGTACTCCACTGAGGGTAAAATTCCAAAGTCTACTGGGGATGATGATTCAACTCTGTTGGGAAAGCTTTTTAGACTGCGCTTGGGAAATGACTCCACTGTGGATATCTTGTATTCTTCTGGGGAACATTCTTATATTCTGTTGGGGAATATTAAGACTGTCGGGGATACTCTTATACCTGCTGGGGAATATCTTTATGCTCCGCTGGGGAAGATTAAGATCTTTTGGGGATACCCAACCTTTTTAGGGCTGATGGTAGGCTAACTCTGCTTGGAGGGAGTATTGCTGATTTGTTCAACGACAAGTCCTATCTGGGAGAGCTACCATTACTGTCTTACTCTGCGGGGAGTGATGGTATCTTGGTCATATTCTTCAGCTGAACCTACCTTGGTACCTTGGTGGACAGAGCAACTAGACAGCTCGGACAATTCTTATTGCCCCTGCTTCTGATATTACCAGTAATTCATCCTTTGTTTCACATGTAAACATTTATGAGCAGCAATTAATGTCAAATGCATATATCAAAAATGAACTTTGGACGTTCTTTGCAAAACAAAACAGATAAAGGAAAAACAATTTGAAATTTGTCTGAAAAATGAATTTGTATTGATTTTGAAGCTTGCCTGTAAATAGGCGTTTTTGTACAATAGGCTGACGTCCTAGTAAGAGAACGCCGCCGAACAAATAGAATTTATACAATTTGTGAAAAGAAAACAAAACAGCTAATGTGAATAATCCCACTGGGTTCCAACTCTGCTATTGCCTTTATATCTTTAAGCGTCTCATCACTTTGCTGCTTAGTTGAAGATGAATCTGATTGATTAGTGTCGTCCGAGCTTGATAGTCGATACCGAAGTCTGGATGCGAGGTGATCCAATGAGACATAGTATTACGCTTTAATCCCTAATTTTTGCCTGGACCGCCCTTTCGGGTTTTCAGTCCACCGGGTTACCCTTTTTTGCCCAAGCCGTCTTTTCAGGTTTTCGACTTGCCGGGTGTACATATTTTTTTTTATTTTCATCCCTTATTTTTGCCCGAACCCTTTTGGTTCGCCGGGAAGCCCTTATTTTTTCCTAGGCCAGTCAACCTAGCGGGTCTTTGATTATGCGTAGTATCTTTTTACTATGTCTTCATTGACGGGTTGAGGAAGGTCGTCACCATCCATGGTGGTTAGAATCATAGCTCCTCCTGAGAAAATGTTCTTAACCACAAATGGCCCTTCGTAAGTAGGGGTCCATTTGCCCCTGGGATCACCTTGAGGTAGAATAATACGCTTGATTACTAGGTCCCCAACTTGATACTCTTGTCGTCTGACTTTCTTGTTAAATGCCTTGATCATCCGTTTTTGGTACATCTGACCATGACAAATAGCAGTGAGTCTCTTCTCGTCAATTAGGTTTAGCTGATCAAGTCGGGTCTGCATCCAGTCATCTTCACTCAAACATGCATCCTTCATTATCCGAAGAGAGGGTATCTGAACTTCAATAGGCAAGACTGCCTCCATACCATATACCAAGGAATAGGGTGTTGCCCCTGTTGACGTCCGTGTTGAGGTACGGTACCCATGAAGAGCAAACGGTAACATCTCGTGACAGTCTTTGTATGTCACTGTCATCTTCTGCACAATCTTCTTAATGTTCTTATTAGCCGCTTCAACAACCCCATTCATCTTCGGCCGATAGGGAGAAGAGTTGTGATGCTGTATCTTGAATTGCTCGCAGAGCTCAGTGATCATCTTGTTGTTAAGATTGGTACCGTTGTCCGTAATGATCCTCTCTGGTACACTGTATCGACAGATCATGTTATGCCGAATGAACCATGCCATGACGTTCTTGGTTACCGTAGCAAAAGAAGCTGCTTCAACCCACTTCATAAATTAATCAATCACTACCAGGATGAAACGATGCCCGTTGGATGTCGTAGGTCTGATCTCGCCAATCATATCAATGCCCCACATTGCAAAAGGCCAAGGCGCTGTCAAGACATTCAGAGGAACTGGAGGTATGTGCACCTTATCAGCATAGACTTGACACTTGTGACATGTCCGAGAATGCTGATAACAGTCGGCTTCCATTGTAGACCAGTAATATCCTGCCCGAAGGATTTTCTTTGCCATGGTATGTCCACTGGAATGGGTTCCGAAAGTACCTTCATATAACTACGCCATGATCCTTTCTGCTTCATTCTTATCCACGCAACGCAGTAAGGTCGAATCATGGTTACGCTTGTAAAGAAGGCCATTGCTGATGAAGAACTTTGCCGTGAACCTCCTCAAAAACTTCTTGTCATTAACAGATGCACCCTCGGGGTACTCCTGAGCTTCAAGATACCTCTTCACCTCATGAAACCAGAGCTTTTCTGTTACTTCTTCAATCTCAAGATCACAACAATGTGCAGGTTCGTCCAATCTTTCAACAATGATCCGGGGAGCCTCGTTGTCCCAATTGACTTTGAACATAGAAGACATTGTAGCCAGCGCGTCCGCCAACTTATTCTCCTCTCTAGGGAAGTGTTCAAAGGTTATCTCCTCAAAATGGGGAAGCAATGTCAAAACATACTCCTTGTAAGGGATAAGATTTGGGTATTTCATATCCCACTCGCCTTTGATTTGACTGATCACGAGAGCGGAATCTCCGAAGACACTCAGAAACTTAATCCTTAGGTCAATTGCTGCTCGGAGACCCATGATGCACGCTTCATACTCCGCCATGTTGTTGGTGCAGTTGAAACATAGTCGGGCGGTAAACGGAGTATGAGAGCCTTTAGGAGATATGATCACAGCGCCAATGCCATTACCCAAAGCGTTTGAAGCTCCATCAAAGTACATAGACCATCGGGATCCCTCCTCAGGTCCTTCATCCGGTCCAGGTGTCTCACAATCAGTCACTACCATGATATTCTCGTCTGGAAATTCAAAGTTCATAGACTGGTAATCATCCACTTCCTGATGTGCCAAATGGTATGCCAATACACTTCCCTTGATTGCTTTTTGAGTCGTGTACTGGATGTCATACTCAGTCAGGATCATCTGCCATCTTGCTATTCTTCCGGACAAGGCAGGCTTTTCGAAGATATACTTGATTGGATCCATCTTTGAAATCAACATAGTAGTGTGAGTCAGCATATACTATCTCAGCCGGCGAGTAGCCCATGCCAAAGTGCAACAAGTTTTCTCAAGCAGTGAGTATCGAGTCTCACAGTCGGTAAAAAAATTTCTAAGGTAATAAATAGCATGCTCTTTTCGGCCAGACTCGTCATGCTTCCCCAGCACACACCCCATTGAGTTGTCAAGTACTGTCAAGTATAAGATCAGAGGTCTCCCTTTAACTGGTGGCATTAGAATAGGTGGCTCCTGGAGATACTCTTTGATCCTTTCGAAAGCAGCCTGGCATTCATCGTTCCAACGTACCACTTGATCTTTCTTCAGTAACTTGAAGATTGGCTCACAAGTAGTAGTTAGGTGCGAGATGAACCGGGAAATGTAGTTCAGTCGTCCCAGGAAGCCTCTGACCTCTTTCTTTGTCTTGGGAGCTGGCATCTCTTGTATGGCTTTCACCTTGGCAGGGTCCACTTGAATACCTTTGTCGCTTACAATGAAACCAAGCAGCTTACCAGACCTTACCCCGAAGGTGCACTTGTTCGGGTTCAATCTCAGCTTGTACAACTTCAATCTGTCAAACAGCTTCTGTAGATGGTCAAGGTGTTCTTCCTCAGTCTGGGACCTTGCAATCATACCGTCGACGTATACTTCAATCTCATGATGGATCATGTCATGAAACAAAGCAACCATGGCACGCTGATATGTTGCCCCGACATTCTTTAGTCCAAAAGGCATGACCTTATAGCAAAAGGTACCCCACTGAGTAACAAAGGTTGTCTTCTCCATGTCTTCGGGAGCCATCTTTATCTGATTATAACCGGAGAACCCATCCATAAAGGAGAATACCTTGTGTCGAGCAGTATTGTCAACCAAAACGTCGATATGAGGTAGAGGGAAGTCATCCTTAGGGCTCGCCCTGTTCAAATCCCTGTAGTCAACACACATTAGGACCTTACCATCTTTCTTCGGCACAGGAACCACATTGGAGACCCACTGAGGGTAAGAAGTAACTGCTAGAAAGCCGGTGTCAAATTGTTTCATAACTTCAGCCTTGATTTTCTCGGACATCTCTAGGCGCATACGGCGAACCTTCTGCATCACCGGAGGACAGTCTTCCTTGGTAGGCAGGCGGTGAACCACAATGTCAGTATCCAAACCAGGCATATCTTTGTAAGACCAGGCAAAGATCTCAACATAGTCACACAGCATATGAATCAACCGCTGTTTCACACTAAGCTCCAAGTTTGCACCGATCTTGACTTCCTTTTTGTCTGTCTCAGTACCCATATTCATTGTTTCCACTGGCTCTTCATGTGGCTGAATGGCCCTCTCTTCCTGGAGTAGCAGTCTTGCAAGTTCAACAGGCACTTCGCAAGCATCTTCACCTTCGTCTTCGGCTAAGTTAATCGGATTTTCGAAGTCATAACTGGCAGTAGCAGAGTCGTTACCAGTGAGATCCAGAGTGGATGTGGAACTATATATGTGAGTGTGTGTAAAATAGTTGTTTTTCAATATATAATAAAGAAAGACAAGGAGCGCAAAATTTGAAATGCAAAAGACGTTCAATGCTTTTATTAATGATATATGAAAATGGCACACAAAAGCCCTCACAAATGAAGCCACGGTTCCCCGGGTAAGACACCGGGCCATAAAGTTTCATAACATTGTCTGTTACAAATTCAAAACAAAGAGTTAATTACTGGGTAACAAAAGTAATAGAGATGAAGTCCTTTGTTGTCTAGTTGCTTGGTCCATCGTTGGTCGTAGGATAGATCCAGCTGTCAAATTCAGACTCCTCCATATCATCTTCAATGGAATTTACTCCCGAGTTGCTGATGAACACGGGAGGTCTTCCAATCCTTGCATTACGAACAACCCTTTGAGCTTCTGCAGTGAAACCCAAACCAAACTTGTTAGTCTTCTGTGTAAAATCATGAAGTCGGCCCCAATTTGCACACTCACCCTTCTCAATAACAGCCCGGGCATCTTTTAAGGAAGCCATCTTCATAGGAGAATATTCAACCATAGTCTCAGCTGATGCCAGTGTCTGAGGAACCTCTTCAAAGTGCTGAAATGGGGTTTCAATGAACTCCCCGTCCATCTCTACGTATCGGAACGAGTTGAGGTGGTTGACCATATACTCTTCTTCCCCTTGAACTGTCACAATCTTTCCTCTGACAGGGTACTTCAGCTTCTGGTGGAGCGTTGAGGTTACGACCCCAGCTTTATGGATCCATGGACGACCCAGCAAACAAGAGTAGGATGGCCGAATGTCCATCACATAGAACGTAGAATTGAAGACCTGAGAACCAACTTTAATTAGAATATCAACTTCGTCGTGCACCATCCTTTTAGACCCATCAAAGGCCCTGACAACGATGTTACATGGTTTTAACTTTAACCCTTCGCAATCCAACCGGTCTAGAGCTTTCTTGGGCAAGACGTTCAATGAGGAGCTAGTATCAACCAATACATGTGCAAGAGTAGTGCCCCTGCATTCAATGGAGACATGCAGGGAATCGTTGTGGTTCTTCCCTTTAGCAGTCAAATCAACATCAGAGAAACCCAAACCATTATCAGTAGTTAAATTCGCCACACAATCTGTAAACTGATCAGCTGATGTCTCTTGTGGCACGTGGGCAGTCTTCAAGAAGGTAATCAGAGCCTTAGCATGGGCCTCTGAACACAACAATAGTGACAACATAGAAATCTTGGATGGGGTTTGCCCCAGCTGCTCAACTATGCTATAATCACTCTTCTTAATAATCTTCAGAATCTCTTCCATCTCCTGTTTGGAAGCTTCAACAGTAATTGTCTTCGGTGCCTCCGTCTGGGCAGGCACATCAATGATGATCCCTTTGCCCCGAGCGTTAGATGACTCGGCGACAGGGGTAGGACTAGGAACTTGATCAGGAATGGCAGTAGGTACATTTACAAGTGTAATAACGATAGGTCTTCAGATAGTTGGTGGAACAATATCAGGTGAGAAAAGTCTACCGCTGCGTATGACTTTAGCAGGTCCAGTAATGTTGTTGTTGCTGGTATCAGCATCCAACTCTTGCTTAACTCCAAGAACATAAACATCATCCCCATAGTGCCAGGGGACAGCTTTGTCAGAGGTATAGGGGATGGGCCCCGGAACAGTGATAATCACAGGTGCGATCTTCGGAACAGATGTAATTCTAACAGGCTTCCTCGAGGGAGCCTTGAAAGAATTGTCGAAAATGGTAATAATGGCAACTTCTTTAGAATGAATGAAAGGAACAACAATATTCTCAAACAGGATCTCCTTATTATCCATCAGGTTTTGGATACCTGACTTCAAGAATGGGCAACCAGTAGGTAAAATAGAACACATATGGCAACCTTCGCCACAACCCGGAAATGAACCGGCTACCAACAGGTTCTTCTTAACAGTCATCAGAGGGGTAACAATGTCATCCACAGAAACTACAAACAAGTCTTCCTCTACAGCATTTACTCCATGTTTGGGCATGTGAGCAGTCACAATATTAGGCCTCTCGTGCGCCTCGAACTCAATCTCCTTTGCATCAATTAAGTCTTGTATCTTGTTCTTTAATGCCCAACAATCATCTTTATTATGCCCCGGGCTATCGGAGTGATAAGCACAGCGGGCGTTAGGGTTGTACCTTGGTGACGTTGTATTTGCATTCTTTGGGGGTTCCCTTATAGTCACCAGGTTAGTCTTCAGCAATTATGGCAGAATCTGAGATAAGGTCATGCTGAGGCGAGTGAACTGCCTCTTAGGCCTCTCGTCCTTTTGTTGATTGTTGTACTGAGGAGCACCAGAAGGTTTTGAAATAACAACCGCGTTGACAGCTTGGCGGTGTTCAGGTCTACTCTGTCTTCTTGTACTGTAGACAGCACTGGACTCTTTCTTAAATGGCTTCTTCTCGGTGCTTGATGAGGCACCCTTCTGTATCTTTCCATCCTTAATACCAGCTTCAATCCTCTCACCAGTCCAAATAAGATTTGTAAACCCAGATAAAGAGCTTCCAATCAGATGGTTAAAGACTGGACCAGACAGGGTCCCCAAAAACATGTCAACAAGTTCATGATCAGTCAAAGGTGGTTGCACCCTTCCGGCAAGGTCTCTCCACTTCTGCGCATACTCTTTAAATCCTTCACTCGTTCCTATTAACATACCCTGGAGTTGGGTACGCGTAGGAGCAAGGTCGGAGTTATACTGATACTGCATATAGAATGCAGTAGCCAAATCTTCCCAGTTGCGGATACTGGCTCCATCTAACTGATAGAACCACTCAAGCTGAGTCCCTGAGAGACTGTCTTGAAAGAAATGGATCCATAAGTTCTTATCAGCAGTGTAAGGCTGGATCTTCCTCACATATGACCGGAGGTGCAACTTCGGACAGGAAACTCCGTCATACTTGGCAAAGGCTGGTGTCTTGAATTTATGGGGAATCACCACCCCAGATGATATACCTAGATCTCCAAAGTCCAGACCGGGAACCTTATGGATTTCCATAGCGCTCAAACGGTCTTCCAGCTGTTTGTACTTATCCTCAGCAGGAGGATACTGTTCTTCATCATAGTCCGTCTCGTTGTCGGAGACCATAGGGATAAGAGCCCTCCTTTCTTGTAGACTATCTTTCCCTCCAGATGAGGTGGTCAGATCAACTTCATTCTGCAACCCGTTTCCAAACCTGCATCCAGTATTGAACAGGATGGTCCTCTTCTTCTTATTCTTTTTCTCCTTCAGAATCAAGGTCTTCAGGTCCTGCTGAACCTTAGCTAGATTCATGAACAGTTCTTGAAATTGGGCATTCTGGGCCTGAAGGGCCTTGATAGCTTGCTCAGTGGAAGGTTCAGCAGACATGATGAGCACTGGAATAAACAGCGAAGAAGATAAGAGACCTGTAATGGGTACCTGCTTGTGGAGTGCATGGGATGAAATGCGTATGATTATGATTTCAAATACAATCGAGATTCAAATTTGTAAACAAGAAAGGAAACACACTTTATTAGATTTAAACTTCAAAATTTAAATTGTTCAACAAATTTCCCTTAGGCGTTACAAGAATGGAAATACTAAAAAATAAATAAAAACTGTAAAAGAAATCATCAAAGGTCCATCAATGCTCCCATGGTCTCTTCTTCTCAGTGCGGACATAATCATTCAGGATTCGATTGTTCTCTAGTTGCCTAGTCAGCTTCTGGATCTTCTGCTCTTGTTCATTGAACTTCTCTCGGTACGAATCCCGTTCATCCCTCAACTGCATCCAAGACCTCTTCAATGTCCCAATATCAGTGGGCATATAAGGATGGAGAATAGTTGGAAGAACCCCCTCCTCATTAGCAACTTCAAGAGTAACAGGCCTGACAGCTTCATATGGCATACCTAGCTTCTGGGCACGGATGTGGACCCATCTGAGATATGGCTCCATTGGCAGAGAAGTCTTTGGACCTAACTCATGTGGGTCAGATTGGTGAACTCTATCCCAAGCCCTTATGAATCTACGACGTAGCTCGTCGCTATCTCCCTGAAAATAAAAAATGATATGAAGCATCAACATTTCATGTGGTCCTTCTCTTATATCTCTTCCAAACTGATGGGGAGCTAAGCATGGGTTGTAAGAAATCCCTCCATGGGTTCCGATCAACGGAACATTATGATACTCTCCACAGCGATCAATGACAGTCACCTCATCCATACCTTTAAGAGTCCAGATAATGCCATTATTAGAAAGAGACATCACCCTATAAGCCCAACCTATTCCTTCTATGTTTTTCAGCACTGACTTTGGGAGGTACGAAATAAACCACCTCGACAATAAAGGAGCACAGCACATCAAAGTTCCCCGCTTTCGGGGAGTACAAGCATAGAGCTGATGAAGGATGTTACCCAAGAGAGTGGGTACAGGGTTCTGAGAGATGAAGATCTTTTTGGCATTAATATCAACAAAAGTGTCAGGATTCGGAAACAATACCAAGCCATAAATCAAAAGAGCCAGAATGTCCTCAAAGGCCTTAAAGTCTAGGCTATCCCAGAAGTAGTTAGCCTAGCTCACCAAGAACTTAGTCAGAAAACCCTTAGCTCCACTTTTAGTCTCCCAGTTAGCCATTACCTCTTCTTTGGTCAAGTGAAGGGCTGCAGTAATTTCTTCGGGCTTAAGAGTCTTTTTCCACCCAGTGAACGGGGTCTGCTCCAAAACAGAGATACCGAGCAACTCAGAGAACTCTTCCAGGGTAGGAACCAGCTGGAAGTCCTGGAAAGTAAAACAATGGTACAACGAATCATAGAATTGGACCAGGACACTCATCATTTGTTCATCCAATTTTGAGGTGACCAAACTGAGAAGAGAACCATGCCTTCTGATGAAGGAAGTAGTGTCTGGAATCCTGACAACCAACTCTTTAAGCAAGGTAGGGACTTGGAAAAAGTTGATCCAGATAGTATTATTACGCATGGGAATCATAATGACCTACAAAACAGAGCAAAGATGAAACCCTCTTGTCTTTGAAATAGGTTAGTCCTTATGCAAAATGTATGCAATGTTATGATGTCATGATGTCATGGTAAAGGCACACCACAAGTATCCACAAAAGGCAAACATGGTAAAGGCACACAAGGCACACAAAAGAGCCCTTAGATTTCAGGCCGACACGAAGCTTAGGTACTATCCTCTTTCAGTTCAGTGGGTTTAAACCTGTCCTAAAAATAGTAACCGGGTTCTAAAGGATCTCAATATCACTGACTACCCTTAATCGGTCATAATTCCAGTTTAGCAACCTTTTCTTGCGGCCGGAATCATCGCGAGAGTTTAGTCTCAATGAGTGTAGCATACTGCTACTGTTCTATGGCCAAGTTGGTCAATTTAAAGGTTCTAAGGTCAGTTGGTGCTTAATGACCCCTTAGAAGACCCATATTCTCCTTGTTCCAACACAAGGGATATCAGTACAGACTAAAGTGCCACACCAACGTAGATACTGCTTCATCTGTATCGGTCTACGCCGTACAGATCCCTCACAGTTTATTGCTACTTACCTAAAGGGTATCCCCAGATCCGGGTTAGGATCTATAGAACTCCGATACAAGCCCACAAAATTAAAGAATACAAAGCATATAATTGAAAACATAGTGATATAATCCTAAGGTACACCTCACTTATAAGTTATCCACAGCAGAGTCGCCAGTTCTGTGATCAGTGGGAATAGAACTGACTGTTTTTTGGAATGCTGGTTCGCGTTTGCGTTTGTTTTCGCAAAATGTCGCGGTAAGCAAGAGTCGCCACCGTCTTTTATTTTATCCAACAAGGAAAGGATAAAAGCATAGAAAAATTCCTTTTTAAGATATTTCTCGGGTTCGGGAGGTAGATTATAGAAAGGGAAGGTGTTAACACCCTTTCTATCCGTGGTTATCCACGGGCTCTTAGGTACTTGCTCATTGGGTTTTCAAAAGTTTGCTTTTCTTTGTGTTTGTGGGTTTGAAAAGAGTTTTTATTTTGAAGAGAGTGTAAGTGCAAAAAGTTTTGTTTTGTTTTAAAAGGAGCAAGTACTTAAGAACCATCTACCTACTCAAAAAGGAATTAAACTGTGCAAATGTCCTTTAGACAGTGCTATCCCCGCTATTGATGAGTAGGTAGCATCGTCGTTGGAGTTTTTCGGGTCAATTCGATTAAGGGACGTGTGGTCACTAAAGCAATGTTAGGACGCCTTAGTAGTAACCCTAATGTCTTAGATCATTTTTTCTGAGGCAACCGTTTCGAGGCAACTTATGATCTTTACACGAGAGAGCGACCTCTAAAACTTTCTATACTCAATGACCACGTTCGAAGGCAACCAAGTGAGGTGTACCCTAAGAGTGGCATGTGCAAGTGTGTTACTTTAGTTAATTTTATCTGTACATGTCATGGGTGAGCTATATTGATTTTAGGTTAAAGATTCAATCTTGTCATGCATTCCCTATTATCAAACATCTAACAGTTAATATTGTGCGGAAATTAAATTGCGGAAAATTAATCTAAGCTATTACAAGGCGTCGGGTATTTACATCGCCAAAGACAAACCCTTTAAAATTAAATTGCAAAAAGTAAATAAAAGCGATAAATAAATAAATAACAATCCTAAGTTAAAAACTATTACATTCCCAAAGCAATTACATTATTGAAATATGGATCAAAAATAATACGCGCGCGAGAAAATTAAGTCGGAGTGTCCTAGGGTTTTGACCCTTTTTTATTAAAGAAAGCATTTTTTTATTATTTTTGAATTAAAAATTAGTCTAAGTTAATAATTGAATTAATTAATTAAATGAAAATATTTTTGGTTTTTTTATTTTAATTAAGGCAAAAAAATAAGAATGATTAAAAATATTAAAACCCCAATATTCTACTTTGATTTTAATTTATTGCAAAATATATTATTGTTAAACCTATTTAAACTAAATAAATTAATTAATGTTTATTTACAAAAATAAATAATGAAATTAATGGATTTTATAAAAATATTATTTTTATTTTGGGTTTTCTGATTTTTATGAAAAAAAGGTTAATTGGTTAATTAATTAATTAAGATAATAATAATAATAATAAAACAAAAATAGGAAAATAATGAAAAGAAAATAAAGAAAGAACAAACTCAGGGGGTATTGGGCCCAAAGAGGGGGTTAGAATTGCAATTTCCAGGCCCAAAACGTCCAGCCTGTTTTGACCTTAGCCATTCCATGCATGTGCGTTGACTGGAGAGTATGGTGGATACTCAATTCTGGCCTTTGGATCTTGGCCTGAAGCCACTTGGCACGCTGATCTCTGCAAGCGCGTGGTGGACTGCATCTTTGACGTTGCACAAGATTGCCTGAAAACAAAATTTATCAAAGTTTAGGGGGACCTGGGATTCGAACCCAGGTCCCAAGGGGTTTTGCCATAGCATGCTTGCCAACTCATCCATGCTGCTTCTTTGTTATTGGAATAGAAAACAAATATTATATGACAAACAATTAATCATGCCTGGCAAAAATAAAAAACGCGCTAACAAACTGAACTGGCCAGTAAGGAGAAGACGCGTGGTCGTCTTCTTCACAAAGCCCCCTGGTTATTTACCTATGGATTTTAATCCGCAGGAAAGTTTATAGCTTGCTTCCAAAACTCACCATAGGCCATGGAAACGAATTCTAAGAATACCATTGCACTCGTCTCCTTCACCTGATCATCCCTGTAACCATTATTTGGCCCAATTTTCCCTGTAATTCAAACACCTAAAAACAACACAAGAAAACCCTAGGTTCGGGTACATGATTATAGGCCATGAAAACGAAATTAAATGATGCAGACATGTTAGAAATTTGATATTAAGCATGATTATACAAAAGATTTGGCAAAAGGATGCAAGAGAATGGTTTCATGATGTCATGTTCAGAGTCGTGTTTAAGAGCGCTTACAGTGTGTTTGAGGCTGCTTCAAGGCTGGATTTTGATGTGTATGGCTTCACTGGATGCCAGGCAAGGGATTAGTGTCAAGCTTTTCGTTTGAATTGAGCTCTAATGTTGATTTTGATCTCCAAGTTTTCAAGCTTTTTCACAAACTTCTTCTGCCAGTTTCAACAATGCTTTATGTGTGTTTTTGCTTTGTGTGGCTTGTACAAGTATTATAGGATGAATTAGGTTTAATCTTTTGGCCTGAATCTAAGTGCATTGAAGATTCATGATTTGATTTTGATCACCATTATCAAACTTCCAAAAATAGCTCAAATATGATTTTTTATGCATGAATAAGCCTTGATACGAATTGATTTAATGAATCATGACAATTGAAAGTTGTACCAATCAAAAAGATATTATTTCATCAATTTTTAGATTTTATTTGATTTAATATTGATTAAAAATGAATTATATCAATAAAAATTAAATAAAATAGAAAAATAAATGAATGGACATGAAATCAAATATGGGACATGTGTGTGGTATGACAAGACCATATCAAGTGGAAAAAGTGGGCCCTTTTATCAAAAATTGGAGTTTTGTGGATAGTTGACTTTTGGCAAATTTGGAAAAATGCCCAACTTCAACAATGCATAACTTCTTCAATTTTGAACTTTTGGAGGTGTTCTTGGACTATTTAGAAACCTGGATATGTCCTCTAATCAACCCTTTTGGTCTTATCTCATTTTGATGTTCCATGCTCAAGTTATAAGCTTTGGAAAAAAAGGTGTTTTTGTTGACTTTCAAAAATGACCTATAATGTCCAAATTTGTAACTTTTTGTGAGAGCACTTCTTGATCTTGGGGTGTGAAGATTGATTGTAGGAAATTGCATCCTCTTCAAAATTAGATTTGGATGGGTCATTTATCATAAAGTATGAGAAAGTTATGCTTGATCAAAGTTGAGTTGACTTTTCCTGCAAAACCCTAATTTAGCAACTTTTGAATCTTGATGAATCTTGAGCAATCCTTGATGAATCATGATCAACCCTTGATCAAATGATGAATTATCCTTCAAAATGAGAATGTTGATAGAAAATCTTGAAGTTTGACTATTTATAGGTCACAGTTGACTTTTGCCCCAACACAGTTGATTTTTGGACCCTTTAAGCAATTGACTGACCAAACTTCTTCCGCAAGGCTTGAAATTTGACATGGATGAACTTAAGAACATATTAGGACATTGGAGAGAACTTTAGGTCATCTGGATGTAAGGACCTTGATGCAACACAAAACCCTAATTTTGATTGACTGCCTTAGGAGATGATTTGACTGTCCAACTCTTGAGCCATCTTGAACAACTTGGAGATTATTCTTGACATGTCTTTGAGAAATATGGGAGGGAAAATTTTGGGGTACAATACTTAGGAATAGTTCATTATATTTTTTTTCAATTGTTTGATCTGTTTGCTTTATCTTTATGGGCTTTGTATCAGAGTTACTATAGATCCTAACCCGGATCTGGGGATACCTTTTAGGTAAGTAGCAATAGACTGTGAGGGAATTGTATGGCGTAGACCGATACGGTTGAAGCAGTAGCTACGTTGGTGTGACACATTAGTTGGTACCGATATCCCTTGTGGAGGAACAAGGAGAGTATGGGGGCTGCTAATGGGTCATTAAGCATCAACTGACCTTAGAACCTATAATTGACCAACTTGGCCATAGAAAGTAGCAGTATGCTACACTCATTGAGACCATACTCTCGCGATGGTTTCGGCCGCAAGAAAAGGTTGCTAAGCTGAAACTATGACTGATCGAGGATGGTCAGTGATATTGAGAACCTCTAGAACCCGGTTACTATTACTATGACAGGTTGAACCAACTAAACTGCAAGAGGGTAGTACCTAAACTCCATGCTAGCCTGAAATTTAAGGGCTATTGTGTGACTTGTTTGCCCTTACCATGTTTGCTATCTGTGATACCTGTGGTGTGTTTTATCATGACATCATGCATTATGACATCGCCTGCATATTGCATTAGACTAACCATTTCAAAGACCGAGGGGATTCATCTTTGTTTTGTTTTGCAAATCATGGTATCTATGCGCAAAAATACCATTCGAATCAGTTTCGTACAGATACCTGCTCAGCTCAGAGAGTTGGTTTCAAAAGATCTTGATACTTCTTCCTTTGTTAGAAGACATGGTCATCTCCTCAGCCTGTTCACTTCCAAGTTGGATGAGCAAATGATGAGCGTGTTATTCCAGTTCTTTGACCCGTTGCATCACTGTTTCACCTTCCCAGACTATCAATTGGTCCCTACCTTGGAGGAGTTCTCTGATTTACTTGGCATATCTATTCTAGAGCAGACACCCTTTACCGGTTTAGAGATAGCTCCTAGGCCAGAGGATATTGCTTCAGCCCTACATCTAACAATGGCTGATGTAGTATCTAACTGGGAGATTCAGAGTGGGGTTAAAGGCTTCTTGGCTAAGTTCTTGATTGATCAAGCTCAACAGTTCTGGGATAGTTTGGACTTTCAAGCATTTGAAGACATCCTGGCTCTCCTCATTTATGGCTTGGTTTGGTTCCCAAATTCATATACTTTCGTCGATGTGAATGCAGTTAAGATTTTCATGTCTCGTAACCCAATGCCTACTCTTCTAGGTGATATTTTACATGCTCTTTATACCCGTACTGTTCGGAGAAGGGGAACTTTCATGTGCTATACACCGCTGCTGGCGAGGTGGTTTATTTCTCACCTCCCCAAATATGTATTGAAGAATGAGGAAGGTATGGGTTGGGCTTACAGAATCATGTCCCTTGCTCATACGGACATCCTTTGGAGTACTAAAGATATGGAAAAGGTAGCTATCATTGATCGCTGTGGGGAATACCCCAATGTTCCATTTCTTGGAATTAGAGGAGGGATAACCTATAATCCTTGTTTGGCCTTACGACAGTTTGGACGAGCTCGAAGGGACGGGCCTCATGAGCTGCTACTTCCAGACATTGTCTTTGACTTCAAGGGGGATGTTGAGGGACATCACTGCAGATTTATACGAGCTTGGGACAGGGTGAATAGGTATGATCCACATGAGCTATGAATGAAAACTTCTCTCCCGATGCAACCATATCTCCAATGGGTTCGAGCCCGTGCTCAAAAGCTGGGGATGCCATATGAAGCTGTTTTGCCAGTGGTTATGGAGCATACTGATGAAGAATGGGTTCCTTATACAATCCTCCATCCCCATATGCCTACTGATCTGGGGGCATTGAAGATGTCTTGGATCCAGTTAAGGGAAGAGCGGGATACCTACAGAGAGAAGTATCATGAGCAGGAACGGAAGATCCTGAAGCTTAAAAGGCAGCTAGAGACTGAGAGGACAATCAACGATTATGTCAGCACGAAAGGAAAATGACCATGGGAATTCTGATGTTTTTTATTGTTTCTAGTTTAGATTTTCTTTTCAGTATTTCTTTTGTAACGCCTTAAAGGCATTTGCTAAACATTGTTACAAGTTTTTAATCTAATAAACTGTGTTTCATTTTGGTTTACAAATTTGAATCTCCCTAAGACTTTGAAATCATATCATACGCATTCCATTCCCATGCACCTCATTACAGGTACCCTTACAGGTTTCTCATCTTCTTCGTTGTTTATTTCAGCACAACATGTCTTCTGAAACACCTATTGATCAAGCTATCAAGGCTCTTCAAGCTCAGAATGCTCAGTTCCAGGAAATGTTCCTGAACCTGGCCAAAGGGCAGCATAATTTAAAGACCCTCATCTTGAAGGACAAAAAGAAGAAGAAGAAGAGGGTGGTCCTGCTGAATATGGGTCACAGATTCTAGAACAATTTGCGACAGGAAGCTTATTTATCTCATTCATCTGGAGGAGGAGGAGAGAATCAAGAGGAAAGGAAGGGTCCTAGCCCTGTGGTTTTTGACAATGACACTGACTTTGATGAAGACCAGTATCCTCCTGCTGAGGATAGGTATAAGCAACTTGAAGACCGATTAAGCGCAATGGAGATCCAGAAAGTCCCTGGTCTAGACTTCGGAGATTTGGGTTTGGCATCTGGGGTGGTAATTCCTCACAAGTTTAAAGCTCATGTCTTTGCTAAGTACGATGGGGTATCCTATCTGAAGTTACACCTCTGCTCGTATGTTAGGAAGATTCAACCATATACTGCTGATAGGAACCTCTGGGATCATTTCTTTCAAGATAGTCTATTAGGGACTCAACTTGAATGGTTCTACCAACTGGAAGGAGCTAACGTCCGTAACTGGGAGGGCCTTGCTACTACTTTCTACAAGCAATACCAGTATAATGCCGACCTTGCTCCCACACGTACTCAACTTCAGGGTATGTCTATTGGTGCGAGCGAAGGTTTTAAGGACTACGCTCAGAAATGGAGAGACCTTGTTGGAAGAGTACAACCCCCTCTGGCTGATAACGAGTTGGTGGATATGTTTCTTGGGACTTTGTTTGGTCCATATTTCAATAATTTGATCGGTAGTTCATCGTCCAGGTTCACTAAATTAATTATGAATGGGGAGAGAGTTGAAGCTGGTATCAAAAGTGGCAAGATACAGAAAGGTGCTTCGTCAAGTACAGAGAAGAAGCCTTTCAAGAAGGAGTCTAGTGCAGTTTACAGCTCGAGGAGTCAAAATCGACCTGAGCGCTGCCAAGTAGTGAATGTGGTGGTAATATCAAGACCAATTGTTGCCCTACAATGCAACAATCAGCAAAGAGTGGAGAGACCGCAGCGACAGTATACTCGGCTCAGTATGACTCTATCTCAAATTCTGCGGCAACTGTTGAAAACCAACTTGGTGACTCTGAAGGAGGCTCCAAAGAATCCCAGCACCACATCTCCGTTGTATAATCCGAACGCCCGTTGTGCTTTTCACTCCGATAGCCTAGGGCATGATACCAACAATTGTTGGGCTTTGAAGAATAAAGTGCAGGATCTGATTGAAGCTAAGGAGATTGAGTTTGAAGCTCCGGAGAAACCCAACGTCATAACTGCTCCTATGCCAAAACATGACGCGGGAGTCAATGCAATTGGAGATGATGATGAAGAGTCAGATTTCAACAGTTGGATTTACCCGACTATCGACGGTGGATTAAGCAATTGGACGGCGAAGGACTTCGTTCCAGTTTCTTTTATTACACAGTAATAAGACTTTTGTTTTAAGATTTGTAACAGACAACTTGAAACTTTTACGGCCCGGTGCCTTGCCCGAGACACCGTGGCTTTATTTGAGGGCTTATTATGTGTCATTCCCATATATCATCAATAAAGCATTGGACGTTTTCTTGCATTACAAATTTTGCGCTCCTTGTTTTTCCTTTTTTGCACTTTATCAAAACAGCTATTTGTCTTACACACACTCACACATACAGGTCCATATCCACTCTGGATCCCATTGATAACGACTATGCTACTGCCAGTTATGACTTTGAAAGTCCGATCAACCAAGTCGAGGACGAAGGTAAGGATGATTGTGAAGTGCCTGGGGAACTTGCTAGGCTGTTACTTCAGGAAGAGAGGGCCATACAGCCGCATGAAGAGCCAGTGGAAACAGTAAATATGGGTACAGAGGAAGACAAGAAAGAGGTCAAGATCGGTGCAAATCTGGAGCCTAGTGTCAAGCAATGGTTGATTTAGATGCTGCGTGACTATGTTGAGATCTTTGCCTGGTCTTATGAAGATATGCTTGGGTTGGTTACTGATATTGTGGTTCACCGCCTTCCCACCAAAGAAGATTGTCCTCTAGTGAAGCAGAAAGTTCCTCGAATGTGCCCAGAGATGTCTGAGAAAATCAAGGCTGAGGTACCTTTTGCTACAAAGTCATGCCTTTTGGGTTGAAGAATGCTGGGGCAACGTATCAGCGCGCCATGGTCGCTTTGTTCCATGACATGATTCACCACGAGATTGAGGTATACGTTGATGACATGATTGCAAGGTCCCGGGATGAAGAAGAACACCTTGACCATCTTCAGAAGTTATTTGACAGGTTGAAGTTGTATAAGCTGAGGTTAAACCCGAACAAGTGCACCTTCGGGGTGAGGTCTGGTAAGCTGCTGGGCTTCGTTGTTAGTGATAAAGGTATTCAAGTGGATCCTGCAAAGGTGAAGGCTATACAGGAATTGCCAGCTCCCCGAATATAAAAAGAAGTCAGAGGCTTTTTGGGACGTTTGAATTACATTGTCCGATTCATCTCACACCTGACTGCTACTTGTGAGCCAATCTTCAAGTTGCTGAAGAAAGATCAAGTGGTAAAGTGGAACGATAAATGTCAGGCCGATTTCGAAAGGATCAAGGAATATCTCCAAGAGCCACCTATTCTGATGCCTCCAGTTGAAGGGAGACCTCTGATCTTATACTTGACAGTACTCGATAATTCAATGGGGTGCGTGTTGGGGCAGCATGACGAGTCTGGCCGAAAAGAGCATGCTATTTATTACCTTAGCAAAAAGTTTACCGACTACAAGACCCGATACTCGTTGCTTGAGAAAACTTGCTGCGTTTTGGCATGGGCTGCTCGCCGGCTGAGACAGTATATGCTGACTCACACTACTCTATTGATATCGAAGATGGATCCAATCAAGTATATCTTCGAGAAGCCTGCCTTGTCCGAAAGAATAGCAAGATGGAAGATGATCTTGACTGAGTATGACATCCAATACACAACCCAAAAAGCAATTAAGGGAAGTGTGTTGGCAGACCATTTGGCACATCAGGCAGTGGGTGATTACCAGTCTATGAACTTCGAGTTTCCGAATGAGAACATTATATTGGTGACTGACTGTGAGACACCAGGACCGGATGAAGGACCTGAGGAGGGATCCCGATGGTCTATGTACTTTAATGGAGCTTCAAACACTTTGGGTAATAGCATTGGTGCCGTGATCATATCTCCTGAAGGCTCTCATACTCCGTTCACCGCCCGATTATGTTTTAACTGCACCAACAACATGGCGGAGTATGAAGCATGCATCATGGGTCTCCGAGCAGCTATTGACCTAAGGATTAAGTTCTTGAGGGTATTCGGAGATTCTTCTCTAGTGATCAGTCAGATCAAAGGCGAGTGGGATACGAAGCACCCAAACCTTATGGCTTACAAAGAGTATGTATTGACGTTGCTCCCACATTTTGAGGAGATAACCTTTGAACACTTCCCAAGAGAGGAGAATCAGTTAGCGGACGCGCTAGATACGATGTCTTTTATGTTCAAGGTCAGGTGGGACAACGAGGCTCCCCATATTACCATTGAAAGTTTGGAAGAACCCGCACATTTGCTGTGACATTGAGACTGAAGAGGTAGCAGATAAACCCTGGTTTCACGAGGTAAAGAGGTATCTTGAGGTTCAGGAGTACCCCGGGGGTGCATCTGTTAACAATAAAAAGTTTCTGAGGAGGTTCGTTGCAAAGTTCTTCATCAGTAATGGTATCCTTTACAAGCGTAATCACGATTCAAACTTACTGCAATGTGTGGATAAGAGTGAGGCGGAAAGGATCATGGCAGAGTTGCATGAAGGTACTTTCGGAACTCATTCTAGTGGGCATACCATGGCAAAGAAAATCCTACGGGCAGGATATTATTGGTCTACCATGGAAGCCGATTGTTATCAGCATTCTCGGACCTGTCATAAATGCCAAGTCTATGCTGATAAGGTGCACATACCTCCAGTTCCTCTGAACATCTTGACGGCGCCTTGGCCTTTTGCAATGTGGGGCATAGACATGATCGGTGAGATCAGACCTACTGCATATAACGGGCATCATTTCATCCTTGTAGCAATTGATTATTTTACAAAGTGGGTTGAGGCAGCTTCCTTTGCTATTGTAACCAAGAATTTCATTGCACGGTTCATTCGGCACAACTTGATCTGTCAATACGGTGTACCAGAGAGGATCATTACGGACAATGGTACAAATCTCAATAATAATATGATCACCGAGCCCTGCAAATAGTTCAAGATACAACATCACAACTCTTCTCCCTACCGGCCGAAGATGAATGGGGCTGTGGAAGAGGCTAATAAGAACATCAAGAAGATTGTGCAGAAGATGACGGTGACATACAAAGACTGGCACGAGATGTTACCATTTGCTCTTCATGGATAATGTACCTCATCACGGACGTCAACAGTGGCAACACCCTATTCCTTGGTATATGGCATGGAGGCAGTCTTGCCCATTGAAGTTTAGATACCCTCTCTTCGGATTATGAAGGATGCAGGTTTGAGCGAAGATGACTGGATTCAGACCCGGCTTGATCAGCTGAACTTAATCGATGAAAAGATACTTACCGCTATTTTTCATGGTCAAACGTATCAAAAAATGATGATCAAGGCATTTAACAAGAAAGTTAGACGACAAGAGTATCAAGTTGGGGATCTGGTGATCAAGCGCATCATACTGCCGCAAGGTGATCCTAGGGGTAAATGAAAAAAAATCTGTACACCCGGCAAGTCGAAAACCTGAAAAGGCGACTTGGGTAAAAAGGGGTATCCCGGTGGGCTGAAAACCCGAAAGGGCGGTCCAGGAAAAAATTAGGGATTAAAGCGTAACACTATGTCTCATTGGATCACCTTGCAACCAGACTTCGGTATCAACTATCAAGCTCGGATGGCACTAATCAATCTGATCTACCTTCAACCAAGTAGCAAAGTGATGATATGCTCGAAGATATAAAGGCAATAGCAGAGTTGGAACCCAGTGGGATTATTCAAGTAGCTGTTTTTTCTTTATTTTTTTCACAAATTGTATAAGCTCTATCATTCGGCGGCATTCTCTTACTAGGACGTCAGCCTCTTGTACAAAAACGCCTATTTACAGGCCAAACTTCAAAGTCAATACAATTCATTTTTCTTTTTTATGTTTTGTTTTGCAAGAACGTACAATGTTCATTTTTGATATATGCATTTGACAATAATTGTTGTTCATAAATATTTACATACGAAGCAAAAGACGATTACTCATAATATCAGGAACAAGGGAAAATAAGAATTGTCCAGACCTTACAGTTGCTCTGTCCACCAAGTACATGGATAGATTTAGCTGAAGAATATGACTAAGGTACATTCACTCCCCACAGAGTAAGAAAAAGACAGTAGTGTTAACTCTCCGCTGAGGCTCGCAACCGTGAATGAGTCGGTAAATTTCTCCCCAAGCAGAGTTTATCTATCATCAGCACTGGAAAATTATCCCCAGTGGAGTTTGGAGAATTATCCCCAGTAGAGGCTGGAGGATTGTCCCCAGTAGAGCCTAAAAGGTTATCCCCAATTAAGTCGCAACTGGAAAATCATCCTCAGTGGACTTCATTCCTTTCACAAATAGAAATTCAATCCCCAATAGGGTTCATTATCACTAGCAACGATAATTCATCCCCGACTGAGGTTATTCTTCCAAATCAACAGATCCTCCGGCAAAGTATGTCCTTTCCACAGAGTCATTTCCTCATCAATTTATTCCCCAGCGGAGTTATCCTCTCCCGCAGGTTTATTCTCACAATCATCTTCATTCACTATCCCCAGCGGAAATGAAGAATTCAACTCTTGTCTCCAGCAGCAATCCGAGATTTATTTTCCCCAGCTAAAAACATCACATTTCCATACATCATGACATGCATACGCATCATACAACACAGTCTCATTTATTTTGAGAACATCATTGCCTGATACATATCATGCATTACGTACAGCTAACCTTTACCTTTCAGGAAAGATGCAATCAAATTCTCACAAAATTCAAGCTGTGAAGCTCGGGTACGACTGATAATAGTTTAATCCCCAGTTGAATACGGACGACCAAAGTTCCTAAAGTTCAACTTTCCTCTTCGATAGAGATGATTCCTCAGTTGAGTAACGGACGACTGAAGTTCCTAAAATTCGGCAGAGATAATTACTCAGTAGAGTAACGGACGACCGAAGTTCCTAAAATTCAACAGAGATGATTCCTCAGTAGAATACGGACGAGCGAAGTTCCTAAAATTCGACAGAGATGATTCCTCAGTAGAATACGAACGACTGAAGTTCCTAAAATTCAACATAGATGTTTTCCTCAGTAGAATACGGACGACCGAAGTTCCTAAAATTCAACAGAGATGATTCCTCAGTAGAATACTGACGACCGAAGTTCCTAAAATTCAACAGAGATGATTCCTCAGTAGAATACGGATGACCGAAGTTCCTAAAATTCGACAGAGATGATTCCTCAGTATAATACAAATGACTGAAGTTCCTAAAATTCAACAGAGATGTTTTCCTCAGTAGAATACGAACGACCGAAGTTCCTAAAATTCAATAGAGACGATTCCTCAGTAGAATACAGACGACCGAAGTTCCTAAAATTCAACAAAGATGATTCCTCAGTAGAATATGGACGACCGAAGTTCCTAAAATTCGACAGAGATGATTCCTCAGTAGAATACGGACGACCGAAGTTCCTAAAATTCAACAGAGATGATTCCTTAGTAGAATATGGACGACCGAAGTTCCTAAAATTCAATAGAGATGGCTCCTCAGTAGAATACGGACGACCGAAGTTCCTAAAATTCAAACAGAGACGACTCACCAGCAGAATAACAAACGACGAAGCTCCTAAAATTCTACTTCTCTCAACAAAGATCAGCCTTCCCCAGCGGAATCTTCCTCAACGACAGGTATACCAGCTCTCGCTAAGGAATCTCTTATGCGATCGACACTCCTTCGGATGGCATCTTTAAGCCCATCTTCCGTCATCAGTATCCAAATGGCATCAATAATCCCATTACCGACATCACCAGACAATTACCACTTCATGCGAGTTCAAATTTATGGGCACTCTAGTGTTCAATCCTCTTCCACCTTTAGATCACGAAAGGCACGAAAGCCAATCTACATCCTCAGGTTTAAGAAGATTGAACAGGGGTAACTGTTGTACCCCAAAATTTTCCCTCCCATATTTCTCAAAATATTTCAAGAAAGATCCCCAAGTTGCTCAAGGTAGTCCAAGGGTTGGCCAGACAAGCTCTCTCCTAAGGCAGTCTACCTCAAATTAGGGTTTCATGTTGCATCGAGATACTTGAGTCCAAGGGATTACAAGTTCTCACCAATGTCCTAATATGTTCTCAAGATCATCCATGTCAAGTTTCAAGCCTTGCAGAGGAAGTTTGCTCAGTTAATTGCTCAAAGGACTGAAAATCGACTATGTTAGGGCAAAAGTCAACTATGGACCACATATAGTCAAACTTCAAGATTTTTAGTAAACATTCTCATCTTGAAGTATATTTCATCATTTGATCAACGGTTGATCATGATTCATCAATGATTTCTCATAATTCCTCAAGAATCAAAAGTTGCTAAATTAGGGTTTTACAGGAAAAGTCAACTCAACTTTGACCAAGCATAACTTTCTCATACTTTATGAGAAATGACCCATCCAAAGCTCATTTTGGATAGGATTCAATTACCTACAATCCATATTCCGCTCCCAAGTTCAAAATATGCACTCACAAGAAGTTATGAATTTGGACATTATAGGTCATTTTGAAAAGTCAACAAAAACACATTTTTTGTCAAAGCTTCATACTTGCGCATGGAATATCAAATTGAGATGCGACAAAAAGGGTTGATTATAGGATATCTCAAGCTTTCCAAAAAGTCCAATAACACCTCCAAAGAGTCAAAATTGAGGAAGTTATGCATTGGTGAAGTTGACCTTTTTTGCAAAATTGCCAAAAGTCAACTATGCCTAAAACTTCAAATTTTGCCAAATGGGTCCAATCTTTTTCACTTGTTTTGAGTTGGAAACATAGTCCAAGAGCTCTATCCCTTTCCACTTGTCATTTTCATGTTTTTATTATTTATTTTGATTTTTATTTGAATTAATTCAATTTTAATCAAAATAAATCATATAAAATCCAAAACATTGAAAATACAAGATTTTGTGCTTGTTTTAGGTTTCAAATTACAGCTAGCAAGTATTCAAATTCGTATCAAGGCATGGTGTGTACAAAAAGATTGGATTTAGGCCAATTTTGGAATGATATTCAAGAGAATCAAATCACAATCAAATTCAATAATGAAAGAAGATTGAGTACAACCTATCAACCCTAATCCATTCCTTGATACATATAGAACGTGTGCAGACTCAAAACTAGGTTAGAAGGAGGCACAACATCAAGAACACAAACTGGAAAAATCAAGAAAAAGTGCAAGATCGAATTCCTATTTCTAGGCATCCTCAAGGCCTTCTAGCTATCCCAATCGATTCCTGGGAGTGTAAGCAAGCTAAAGCAATCAAGAACCAAGCCTTTCCAGTACCTAAAAGCGATGTAAGTCCATCACGATATCCATGAAATTTTGAATTCGGTTAGCACGATTTAGGTATTGTTAGCACGAATTAATTATAGATTCTTGATCCATGGAACATTTGCAAGCTTTCTGCATCGTTTACTTTCATTTATATGGCCCATATTAGATTTCACCATTGTTAGGGTTTGTAGCTTCGAGTTAGGGTTTTTGTTTACAGGTAAAATTAGCCTCGATGAAGGGTACCATCATGTTCAGAAAGACGATACGAATCTAACCATAGCATTAGGTTTCATTTATATGGCCCATGGAAGATTTGGGAACGAACCCATTTTATAGCAACGGACAAACGTCCATAGGTAAAAGTCTGGGACTTTTACCCACGGAGAGAGGAAGAAGATAACCAGTTGGTGCCCCTCCATTGGCTTGTTCAAATTTTCGCGCATGTATTTGATACATAGGGCCTTTTAATATTTGTTTATTATTTTGCATTATTATGAAAACAAGAACAATTGGCCCAGTGTTAGCCAGGCAAACATTATGGCATTGGGAAGCTTGAGGTCAGGGGTTCGACCCTTGCCTCCAACATTTGTGTTTTTCCTAATTTCTTTCAGGTTATCTAGCGCGCTCACAAGCCTGGGGACCATCATGTGTCCTCATCATCCAGCCTGCCAGATGGCCAGATGGCCAAATCCAAGGGTCATCAAGAGGAGAGCACCATGGAACCTAGTCAAGACAATGCGCTGGATCCAAAAAAAAGTCAACATGGACTACTTGATTTTGGGCCCAGATCTGGCTATTTGCACCCCTCCGAATACTTTTCAGGCCCAAATCTCTTTCTCTATACTTTTTTTATTTGTCTTAATTTATTTATTTATTTATTTACTAACCAATTAAATTATTTTCTTTTACTATCAAAAAATCACAAAAAATATTACTTTTCATAAATTAGGTCTAGATTTTATTTTTATTAAAAAAATTAATTAATTAAATTAGGTTTGTTAATTTAGATAACTTTAATTTCTTTTTTGTACATAATTAAAATTAATTAGAACAAATAGGTTTTATTTCTAATTTAATTATATTTTCTTTTTCCTAAAAATAATAAAACACGAAAATAGGCCATGTAATTATTTTTATTAATTAATTTAATCACTAATTAATTTTCATACTTAATTTAGAAAAACTTAATTCTTTTATTAAAAATAACAAAAAAAACAAGTTTTCTTTTAATTAGGTTAGAAGGGTCAAAACCTTATTTTCTTCCCGATCTTAATTTTTCTCGTGGGCTTTATTTTTATTATTTATCATATTGATGTAACTGCCTACAATTTGTAATAGTTTAATTAGGACATTTATTTACATTTACCGTTTTACTTTTCAAGGGTTTGTTTTTGGCTATGTAAATACCTGAAGCCTTGTAATAGCGTAGTTTAATTTCCGCATTTTAAATTCCGCAAATATTTAACTGTTAGATGTATGATATTAGGATGCATGACAAGAATGTATGTAAAAAAACTTTAAAACAGTTAGATAACCCTAAATGTGCAAAGATAATAAATCTGAAACTAAATCACACGCACATGCGCACTCCTAGGGTACACTCCCACTTGGTTGCCTTCAGTAAACAATCATTGAGTATAGGATGCTTTAGTGGTCGTCCTTTTGTCTAAAGATCATAGTTGCCTCGGAAAGATTGCCTCGGATACTGTTGCCTCGGATTAATTGATCTAAGACACTAGGGTTACCACTAAGACGTCCTAACACTGCTTTAGTGACCGTACGTCCCTTTTCGAATTGACCCTCAAAACTCCAACGACGGTGCTACCTACTCACTAATAGTGAGATAGCGTTGTCTAAAGGAAACAAACATAGAATGATTCTTTTTTCGAGTAGGTAGATTAGTTCTTAAGTACTTGCTCAATCAAAACAAAGTTTTTTTCACACTTACACTTCTTTACAAACAAAGTTTACAAAAACACTTCATTACACTCTTGAAGATAGAAGCAAGAGTTAAATCGAAGTCAAAACAAAAAACTTTTCAAAGCGCACAAACACAAAGAAAACAATTTTGAAAATGATGAGCAAGTACCTAAGAGCCCGTAGATAACTACAGATAGAAAGGGTGTTAATACCTTCCCTTTCTATAATCTAACCCCCGTACTCAGAAATATTTCGAAAAAGGAATTTTTCGGTGCTTTTTTTCTTTCCTTGTTGGATAAAATAAAAGACGGTGGCGACTCTTGCTTACCGCGACATTTTGCAAACGCAAACGCAAAACGCAAACCAGCAAATTCCTTAAAAAAATAGGGAAACACGTCTCGATTCTGGCCACCGTATCACACAAAGTATTCTATTTTTGAACACATATGATAAGAGCAACATGAGTTAATGACCCAAATATCTTCAGTTTCCAAACTCGATACTACTAGTGCACCAACATACTCATAACCTTTCTCATTCAAAGCAACTATGACTTGAACCGAATTTTCACTGACCGTTATCTCAGGACAATCCCTCTTAAAGTGATCGGTTTTCTGACAATTAATATTTTTTATCTTTGACTTGTCAAACCTCTATGATTTGGACATCCCTTTACACTCACCTACTTCTCTTGATACACTTAAGCCTTCACCACTATCTTCAATCTTCAAGTCTTTCACCATTGAAAATTCTTTGGATTTTACCGTTGTTTGGAATTTAGCCAATGTGATAGTACCTTCCTTACCATAAAGAAGGACATCCTTAAATTGCCCAAATGATCTGGATAATGAACTTAAAAAAGTAAAGCCTTGTCTTCATCTTCAATCTTTACTTCAATATTTTCAAGATCATCCAAAAATCTTGTGAAATTTTATAATCTGCTCAACTACGGATATGTTCTCCACCATTCGAAACAAATAGAGTTGTTGACTTGTTGTTTCAGACACAAATTATGAGCCAAAGACTTGGTCATATGAAATTATTCAAGTTTTTCACATATGGCAACCAAAATTGTCTCCCTGATGACTTCTCTTAGAACTTTATCTTTGAGGCACAAGATAATGGAACTCATGGCTTTATCCACCATCTCAGTCTTATGTACATGTGTAAGTCATGCATGCATCAATGCTTCACTCTTCAAAGCACCAACACACTTCTCTTGAATTAAAATTTCTTGTATCTTAATTTTCCATAACCCGAAATAGTTGTTACTGGAAACTCTTCAACCATTGACATAATCTCACAACACATTATCCATGTGTTAATTCACTAGCAATAACACGTCCTTTTCCATGACATTGGAAATATCATGAGGACACACTTTTCAATTTTTAGATAAGATAATCCTCTCTCACAGTGAGAGAGAAATCACGAGCATTTGAATTAGAGCCCTTATCTGATGCTGCTCTATCAGGACACTTATACTTTATATGTCCAATCTTTTCATATTTCCAACATCTCACACCGGTCTCATTGTTTTTCTTCACACAAGGTCTTCCCCTAGCTACCAACAATGAGTTTGATGAAGTATTATCCTCATCTTTCAATCTTCTTTCTTTAGAAATAATTTTACTAAAAACTTCTTCAAAACTCAAAGTTTCTTTCCTATATATCAAAACCGGTTTAATATGCTCATATGAAGATGGAAGAGACCATATGAGTCTCAAAGCTTTTGTTTCATCATCAATCTTGATTCCAATAGTTTCTAATTTAGAAACAATACTATTTAGAAGACTTAGATGATCAGATATTTCTGTATGTTCAACATGTATATTTTCAACAAACTCTAACAGTGAGTGGGTTTCAGATTTAAGAGGTCTTAAAAAGATAAATATTTACATAAATCATTATTTTCATTCTTAAAATAATTAATAATATTTTAATAATTTATCAATAAATGTTGAACAAATGACATGTCACATATTCGATCCAATTGTTATTGAATTATTTGCATTAATCTATTGAAACAATATATAAATTGATTTTTATATATGAAAAAAAATTCAAATTCAATCTCAAATATCTAAGAAATAGTGCGGTTATTTCAAGAAATAAAAAAACTGGACATAAATTACTAATCAAGGAAAGAAAGTCAATGAAAAAAGGTAGTCAATACTAAAGATAAAATATTAGTATCTAATTAATATTTGTATATTATTAATGCATATATATTTTATAATCTGAAATTCTAGAAGATTCTATTATATTTCTTATAAATAAGTAAAATCTGCACATTATTTTTATAAATAATACTCAATATCAGATAAACAATTTTTTTTTTCAAACTAAACTTTGTTATAATGAAATCTTTTTTGAAGATGTTGTTTATGTTTGTTGTGCTAATTGTTGTTATTGTTGGTGCTCAAGTTGGTAATGGACAAGGTTTACCACCATGTTGCCCGTATCGTGAGGTTGAATGTCAACCAATTTTTTGTGATCAGCCTCCATGTTGCAAACCTCCTATCAACAATATAAAACATTGACGTTTTGTATTTTTTTCTTTCGTATTATGAAACCGATCAATTTGTATGTGAGAAAAATCCACATCGTTTGTATTAATTATATGAATAAGATTGGCTAATAATTTATAATTTCTTATTCTCTATTAATTTATGTTTTCTTATGATCGGAGTTGTTTATTGATTATACCCATATCTTTAAAATATTAAATTCATATAGTCTTGAACTACTTGTCGATTAGGTGTTATAGGTTAGTCATTTTATGAGTAATAACAAAAACAATATTTTTAACGAATATATTAGGATGATGATAAATAAAAATTACGTAATAATATAAATAAAAACAATTTTGTAAAATAATTTAAAAATGAAATATATTATATTTCTTTAAACTTGAGGTAAGGGAAAACTTACAATGATTCATAAAATAATGTAAACTTTATTAAGCAAGAAAATAAGAAGAAATATTTATCGTTGAACGGAATACAATTTTCATTTTCAATCAATAATAATCTTCAAATCATAGAAAAATGTTTTGCATAAAAATATCAGATAAATTAAATATACGGTTTGTTGTGAGTGGAGACCACCATTTTGAATTTTTTAAATATTTTTTTTCAGATTTTTGTTATTTAAAGGGAGTTTAAAACACTTCTCTTTTATTTTTATTATCATTATTAACTATTTTTAATAATTTAATTTTTTTGAGGTTTTTAAATACCTACAATAATAACTATAGTACATTAATGTTTGAAATAATGGAGGTTAAAAACTCTTAAATTTGATAAGTAATTTACTATATATAATAATTTACTATAATAATTTACTATATATAATTACTATATATAAATAATTATTAAATATATATAGTAATTATGTATATATATAGTTATTATATATTATATATAATAATAATATTATATATAGAATATATATATATATATATATATATATATATATATATATATATATATATATATATATATATATATATATATATATATATATATATATATATATATATATATATATATATATATATATATATATATATATATATATATATATATATATATATATATATATATATATATATATATATATATATATATATATATATATATATATATATATATATATATATAACTCGGTAGGACTATCGACTAAGAGATTAGTGATATTAGTTTTTACTAATATGGCTATATGGCTTTTTATACGATGTTATTTTTTATTATTTTATTTATAATATCAGCAGTTATAAATGATGTATATGTATACAGTGTCAATATTTGAGTTTTCAAATAACACTACTCTTTTAATAATTAATATATTACAAGTTAGTATTCATTTTATTAAATTAATAAGTAGTTTTTGATTTGTTTAAATAATAATAATAAAAATAATAATAATAATAACAACATGAGTTTTATGTTTGTCATGTCTAGCAAAATTATTTTGAGTCTATATGTGAGGAATATCGCTTTGTCGGGACTCGATAATAAATTTGCTTAATTTCTCTTTTAATAAAAATTAATTTTTGGTTCAATCTTTAGTATTAATAATTGAAAGATTTTGCGCAACGGCGAAAAACATCAAGCTTTCAAATCAATAAAAGACGGAGGTTTGTTTACTCAGTTCGATCAAATGATCTACTCTGGGGAAGACAGCAGCTCTCCAATTTACTACACTATGAAAGTTGTTACAAGAGATTACGGATGAGTTACAAGAAAATAGCTTTCGCCTTCAGGTTCCAAAGAACAACCTTGAAGGCGCCGGATAATAATTTTATTTTCTATCCAAGTGTTTCTCTACTTCTCAAACTCTCAATATATGAATAACTCAAACTCAAGGTGTAATCAGTGTTTCACATTGACCTTAAATAACCCCAATGGTCACCAAATCTTTGCATTTCTAAGGTTTCTCTTCACTTGACTTTGAACCATTGATCTCCCTTGTTCCTATAAATTCTTAGATTGTCCATTTGATATGCTACAATCCTTCTCCATACCTTATCAAAAGTCAATTCATAATCAAATATCTCTATAACCATTTTCTCACTACTACTAGTATCTGTAGTAGGAAGCTCATCCTCAAACTGACTTTTCTCCGTTATAGTTTCTAACTGGTTTCTCCCTTGGTTTTTACAATTCCCTCTCTAAAGAAATTCTCTACCAACCAAGTAAGTTATTTTAGCCTCAGCTCTTCCCTAAAAACTCAGTAACAACTCAACGGTAACATGCATTTTTATCCCTTATTTTTTGCAAAATTCATTATACTCCTCTGAAACTGTCTCAAGACATTCATAACGCCTTGAACTCAAATCCCATAGCTCTCCATTGTCATGAAAACATCCACTAGTTACTGATGAATGGAAAATAACATTTGAACCTTCTAATATATATAGACCACGTATTTTAGACTCTTTAGCAATAATCAATTCATCACGTGAAATCTTCAACACTCCATGTTCAATTCTACTATAATAGCCTAGATCATCAACATACTTATAAATAATAAATTTCGCTTGAATTCTGGAACATACCTCACATTGTGAGTTACAATCATCAAAACTTTTAAGCCTAACCGTATCAATACCATGAACCTTGCAAGCCTTATTATCACTAAGGTGAACTACTCAACCTTGCAGCATCTTCAAAGTTTCAAAGTATTCTATTTTTGAACACATATGATAAGAGTAACATGAGTTAATGACCCAAATATCTTCAGTTTCAAAACTCGATACTACTAGTGCACCGGCATACTCATAACCTTTCTCATTCAAAGCAACTATGACTTGAACCAAATTTTTATTGACCTTTATCTCAGGACGATCCCTCTTAAAGTGATCGGTTTTCTGACAATTAATATTTTTTTATCTTTGACTTGTCAAACCTCTATGATTTGGACATCCCTTTACACTCACCTCATTCTCTTGATACACTTAAGCCTTCACCACTATCTTTAATTTTCAATTCTTTCGCCATTGAAAATTCTTTGGATTTTACCGTTGTTTGGAATTTATCCAAAGTGATAGTACCTTCTTTACCATAAAGAAGGACATCCTTAAAGTGCTCAAATGATCTGGATAATGAACTTAAAAAAGTAAAGCCTTGTCTTCATCTTCAATCTTCACTTCAATATTTTCAAGATCATCAAAAATCTTGTGAAATTTTATAATCTGCTCAACTATGGATATGTTCTCCACCATTCGAAATGAATAGAGTTGTTGACTTGTTGTTTCAGACACAAATTATGAGCCAAAGACTTGGTCTTATGCAATTATTCATGTTTTTCCCACATAGCAACCAAAATTTGCTCCCTGACGACTTCTCTTAGAACTTTATCTTCGAGGCACAAGATAATTGAACTCATGGCTTTATCCACCATCTCAGTCTTATGTATGTGTGTAAATCATGCATGCATCAATGCTTCACTCTTCAAAGAACCAATACACTTCTCATGAATTAAAATTGCTTGTATCTTAATTTTCCACAACCGGAAATCTTTGTTACTGGAAACTCTTCAACCATTGACATAATCTCACAACACAATATCCATGTGTTAATTCACTAGCAATAACACGTCCTTTTAGATAAGATCATCCTCTCTCACAATGAGAGAGAAATCACTAACAATTGAATCAGAGTCGTTCTCTGATACTGCTCCATCAGGACACTTATACTTTTTATGTCCAATCTTTTCATATTTCCAATATCTCACACCGATTTAATTGTTTTTCTTCACACAAGGTCTTACCCTAGCAACCAATAATGAGTTTGATGAAGTATTATCCTCATCTTTCAATCTTCTTTCTTTATAAATAATTTTACTAACAACTTTTTCAAAACTCAAAGTTTCCTTTCTATATATCAAAACCGGTTTAATATACTCATAGGAAGATGGAAGAGACCATATGAGTCTCAAAGCTTTATTTTTATCATCAATCTTGATTCCAATAGTTTCTAATTCAGAAACAATACTATTTAGAAGAATTAGATGATCAGATATTTCTGTATGTTCAACATGTATATTTTAAACAAACTCTAACAATGAGTGGGTTTCTGATTTAAGAGGTCTTAAAAAGATAAATATTTACATAAATCATGAATTTCATCCCTTAAATAATTAATACTATTTTAATAATTTATCATTTAAAGTTGAAAAAAACAGATGTCTCATATTCGATTCAATTGTCATTGAATTATTTTTATTAATCTATTGAAACAATATGTAAATTGATTTTTATATATGAAAAAAAATTAAAATTCAATCTCAAATATCTAAGAAATAGTGCAATTGTTTCAAGAGGTAAAAAAATTAGACATAAATTGCCAATCAAGGAAAGAAAGTCAATGAAAAAAGGTAGTCAACCTATAAGATAAAATATTACTATCTAATTAATATTTGTATATTATTAATGCATATATATTTTATAATATGAATTTTTAGAAGATTCTATTTTATTTCTTATGAATAAGTAAAATCTGCACATTATTTTTACAAATAATACTCAATATCAGATAAACAATTTTTTTTTTGCAAACTAAACTTTGTTATAATGAAATCTTTTTTGAAGATGTTGTTTAAGTTTGTTGTGCTAATTGTTGGTATTGTTGGTGCTCAAGTTGGTAATGGACAAGGTTTACCACCATGTTCCGTATCGTGACGTTTTGTATTTTTCTCTTTTGTATTATGAAACCGATCAATTTGTATGTGAGAAAAATCTGCATCGTTTGTATTAATCATATGAATAAGATTGGTTAATACTTTATAATTTCTTATTCTCTATTAATTTATGTTTTCCTATGAATGGAGTTGTTTATTGACTATAACCATATCTTTAAAATATTAGATTCATATAGTCTTGAACTACTTGTCGATTAGGTGTTATAGGTTAGTCATTTTATGAGTAAAAACAAAAACAATATTTTTAACAAATATACTAGGATGATGATAAATAAAAATTATGTAATAAAATAAATAAAAATAATTTTTAATTTAAAAATGAAATATATTGTATTTCTTTAAACTTGAGGTAAGGAAAAACTTACAATGATTCATAAAATAATTTAAACTTTATTAAGCAAGAAAATAAGAAGAAATATTTATCGTTGAACGCAATACAATTTTCATTTTCAATCAATAGTAATCTTCAAATCATAGAAAAATACTTTGCATAAAAATATCAGATAAATTAAATATACGGTTTATTGTGAGTGGAGACCAACATTTTGTGTTTTTTTAATAATTTTTAAGATTTTTGTCATTTAAAGGGAGTTTAAAACCCTTCTCTTTTATTTTTATTATTATTATTAACTATTTTTAGTAATTTAATTTCTTGGAGGTTTTTAAATACCTACAATAATAAATTTTTTTTTTACAATAACCAGGTATTAAAATAAAATTTCGAAAAATAACCGCGTTTCAGAAAAAATTACGCAAATAACCATGTTTCAGATGACTCCCCAAAGGAGGAGCCATCTCACTTGGCGCCTTCACCCCTAGTTTTTCCCTAGGCGCCATCTCACTTGGCGCCTCCTCTCACTTTTAGCCAAGTGAGATGGCGCATGCACTTTAAAAGTGAGAGGAGGCGCCATCTAACTTGGCTCCGAGGACAAAACTAGGGCAAAATGCTGTTTTATAAATAATTTATCCGTTTCTCCGTCGTTTCTCACACTTTCTCGCACTATATTGTTATTTTTTACTCTGTTATTTGCGTCATGACATCGCCCATGATTTTTAGCAGAGATGGTTACGTTATCTTCTCCGCCATGAAAGTTGCGACGAAAATGAAATTCTGGCACATTCACTCCATGGAGCGTCTGAAGAGGGAGTTGATGCGATGGCTAGATGGAGACATTACGGAGGGGGAAAAAATTCGAAGGATCCAGCGAAAACGAACAACAACCTCACATGCGACAGGAAGACCTAATGTATGGTTGGAGGAAGTCAAAATAGACCGGGATGTAATGTTGATGATGCATGGGTCAGATGAAATTGTGATAATAGTTGTAATTTCATAGACGAAATATCGTGTATTTTTCTTGTACGCGCAATATTTATTGTAGAAAAATCTGTTAACGGAAAACCCTAATGTTTACAACATAATTAAGGAAAGATTTTATGTATTACAATTTTTATGTGGTCGAGGTAGACGCCCGATTCAGACAATTTTTGCGATTGTGTCCGACCTGACGGCATAAACCACACTTTCTTTCTAGCTTGTCAAGATCGTACATTTCTGTTGTGATGCGCTTACTTTTGGGACGACCTTTCTTGTTCCTTCGCATTTGGTCATTGTGCCATACTATTTTGCCGTCGTATGCAGGCCAATAATCTGGTTTTGCTACCAAAGAAAGTTATTGTTGTAAACGTTGAGCAACATTTCAGATTTGTAAATGTGTGACAGAAGTTGCAGTGCGTCTTGATGGATATAAGCACAAGCAACAATGACATGAGAGCAAGGCATACGAAATGCTTGAAACCTGCCACAATCGCACCAACGAGAAGGTAGCATGACCCTATATTCTTGTCTTGGCAGGCCTTCGTTGTGGTCGATTGTCTCTTTCACAATGAAGTTGTGGCTGTGTCGGTCAAACCGTATAACCATATGAGTGTTGGCTTTGGCACTTTCTGCCTTAATGTATTTCATGCAGCTTTCACTCCATAGTTGTCCAGATTGCAACACCGCATTCCACATTTCACCTCTTTTGGCAAACAACGCAGCCATCCTAAAATACGTAGATTTTACCAAAGCAGTGATCGGGAGGTTTCGCATGCCTTTGAATACCCCATTCATCGATTCAATAAGATTCGTTGTCATGTGCCCCCATCTTTGGCCATTGTCGTATGACCCAGTCCATTTTTCCACCGGAATATTGTCGATCCACCTACCGGCTTCCGGATTTGATAAATGGATCTCGTTGCGGTAATATTTGAATGTGGGTTGTGTCAATGCATATCCCGCATTCATAACCGCTTTCCTTAGTGTTTTGTCCTTGATCTCCCTCGTGAAATTCTAGACGATATGCCTAACGCAATAGACATACGTAGAAGGAGGGTCATGCCAACCGTTTGCAGGATTATTATAGGAACTTTCAATGGAGGCATGTATGTCCGAGATCAAACAGAGTCTGGTTAAGGAGCCACGTGTGTTCGCAGGTTTTTCAGAAAAAAGCTCCAAGCACCACCGGTCTCCACCTCGACTAGGGCAAAGGCAATGGGGAAAATGTTGTTGTTGCCATCTTGTGCAACTGCCATCAGTAGCGTACCTTTGTACTTCCCATACAACCAAGTCCCATCAATTTGTATAATTGGTTTGCATAATGCAAACCCTGTGATGCAAGGTTGAAATGCCCAAAACACTCGACTGAATTCCGTTGCCGTTTAGTTGACTACCATCTTGGGCGTATGCTGGCACTGTTTCCAGAACGTAAACATTACCCGGAGAATACGTCTTTAGTGCATTCAGGTAGCGAGGAAGTTCTTGGTATGACTCCTCCCAGTTTCCGTACACCTTTTCAATCGCCTTAGTCTTTGCTAACCACGCGTTACGGTAAGATGGAGTATAGTTAAAAACCATGGTGATGTGGGAGATGATTGTTTTCACCTTCAAAGATGGGTCGTTGCTGACCAGTGGTAGGATTTCTTGACAGATGAGATTGTAATTAAGTTTTCGGTGGTCCTGTGATTGGGTAGAACTTACACAAGTGTGGGTAGTCATGGAACCTATGACCCAGTAATCACCTCTTAATCTGTATGATGCAGTCAACTTGAACATACAGTCAGGGTGGACACACTTTATCTTATACCTTTCTGGGTTGAAACGGTCCACCTTAAAATCAATCGAGTTGAGCATGTGGAATTTTTTTATGGCTCTGATGCATTCCTCTCTGTTACGAAACTTGTCCTTCTCTTTTAAGTTTTCATCTGACTGCATATACGGATTGAAAAATAAATCAGTAGGCGGTTCATCTCCGCCCATGTTGAAGTTTGTCATGTGTGGAGGTGGTGTGTAGATTTCGTTTACAGGAATACTAGGTATGCCATCATTGTCGGAATCATCATTCACCATTTCATCAAACTCTAACTCGTCATCTTCTTCTTCTTCATCAACTGCATCTACCTCAGCTTGTTCATTCTCCAAAGGATCAACCACTTGTGTCACCTGAGGCTCTCGCAGCATAATGTACAACTCAATAGAGTCGTACCCAGAATACACATGGCTGGAAAACATATTCTGGAGATCCTCGTCATCTTGAACTTCAACCTTATAAAAAATTATTTGGTTGTTTCCAAAAAAAATGGATTCTGATAAAATATCTGTGTCACCGGGCCTCGTCCAAGTTTGGCCTTTAATAGTTTTTTGAAGTACGAGAAATTGGCTTTCCCATTTAAAAGAAATTGGATGTTGTCTGTGTCTCTAAACAAAAACCCAGAGGTGGGACAAATGTATGTCTCACCGTTGAAATGTGCTTTAATGACATATTATGGTGCAGAGGCCATTGCGTAGGGTTGTTTGAAGGTTGGAATGTTTGAAGTTTATGAGTTATTCGAAGGTTTGTATGTTTAAAGTTTATTGATTGTATGAAGGTTTGAAGGTGGTAAGGTTTGAAGGTTGGAATGTTTGAAGTTTATGAGTTATTCGAAGGTTTGTATGTTTGATTGTTTGAAGGTTTGAAGGTTTGATTGTATGAACGTTTGAAGGTTGGAAGGTTTGACAGATTAAGTGAATCAATGTTATGATAAACGTAAGACTAAAAATCTCATACTGAATTTCAATTAAGTAAGGATGTAACCCCCAAGGCTTCCAATAGTGTTACATGCATTCAGGCATGACATCCCAAAGGCTGTCACGTAGCCTGAGCCTACTCTGCAACCAATGACACCTCTTATTCGCCAATTGGGATGGAGACACCTTTCATTTTTGTACTCTTTCGCCAAGTCCAATGGCGCCTCCCTTAATGTCCAATCGTGTTATATGCATGCAGATATGTAACCCCCTAGGCTGCCACCTAGCCTGCGCCTACTCTACACCTACACTGTAACTTGTAAGTCTCCTCCCATCACCTCCAATAGTGTTACATGCATTCAGGAATGGCATCCCAAAGGCTGTCACGTAGCCTGAGCCTACTATGCAACCAATGACACCTCTTATTCGCCAATTGGGATGACGACACCTTTCATTTTTTACTCTTTCGCCAAGTCCAATGGTACCTCTCTTAATGTCCAATCGTGTTACATGCATGCAGATATGTAACCCCCTAGGCTGCCACCTAGCCTGCGCCTACTCTGCACCTACACTGTAACTTATAAGTCTCCTCCCATCACCTCCAATAGTGTTACATGCATTCAGGCATGGCATCCCAAAGGTTGTCACGTAGCCTGAGCCTACCCTGCAACCAATGACACCTCTTATTCGCCAATTGGGATGGCGACACCTTTCATATTTGTACTCTTTCGCCAAGTCCAATGGCGCATCCCTTAATGTCCAATCGTGTTACATGCATGCAGATATGTAACCCCCTAGGCTGTCACCTAGCCTGCAAGAGTGACACTTCTCATGCATGCATGCACCAACTACCACCTTACTCACTCTATGAAATTTTTTTGCCTATAAATACATACCATATCATACTTCTCTCACACCCACACTCGTCTCACTCTCTGCTACGAAGTCTTTCATAATCTCTTACACTTTCTAAGTCTTTCATAATCTCTTACCTTTTCTAAATCTTTCATAATCTCTTACACTTTCTAAGTCTTTCATAATCTCAAGCATTTTAAATAATGGCTCTTCTAAGAATGGGTGATTCTCAGAGGCACAAGGGAAAACATTGTCGCATTTGTAAGTTTCTAATTTGGTTATACATTATTTATACTTAAGGTAATGCTATGTTCATCTTACTTAATCTTACATCTTTTACATTATTAACTCAGGATACCAAAAGATTCAGAATCCGGTCTTACAACTACCTGGCTCCCGACCCATTTATCGTACCATATCTGGAATACACAGGTTTCGGACATGTTATAAAGATCTCCAAATGCACAATTGATTCGAAGTTCATTCTTGCAATGTTGGAAAGGTGGAGACCAGAGACCCATAAATTTCACCTACCAATAGGTGAATGTACCGTCACGCTAGAGGATGTGTACATGTTACTAGGTCTCCCTGTCGATGGTAAGACCGTGAACGAGTCGGTTCAACAACCCAATTCTCAGTGTGATGAATTGTTGGGCAGGGATATGGTTGAAGGTGGTGGTGCGAGAGGTCAGGGAATACTACTCATTGAGCTTAAAAATCATTATGCAAGTTTGGAATTAAACGAAAATTCCTCCGAGCAAGACAGGGTAGTAAAATCCAGAACTTATCTTATGATACTATTTGGTACCTTTTTATTCCCGAAAGTACGGGAAATAGTGTAAATTTTATGTATTTACATTTACTTAGAGATTTTGAAAAAACAAGAAAGTATAGTTGGGGTTCTGCAGTTTTAGCCCACCTATACAGTTCCTTGTGCAAAAATGCAGTCAAGGAAAAATGTACATTTTATGGGTGCGCTTTTTTACTACAAGTCTGGGGTTGGTGGAGGATGGAATCCTTAAACCCCGTCAACAACAACACTTTCGTTTTCCCCGTATGCAACAAAGTAAGTCATCAAGTTATATCATTTATTACTATTCATCTCTTCACCAAATATATGCTAAAAATAAAATGTTTTTCATTTCCTTTAGGTATTGCGTGAGGGGTATGGATTACGACAAGAATCCAAGATTCAATGTTGCACTATACTGCAATTTGTTGGATCACTTAGACCCGGATGATGTACGTCGTACCTTTAAACTTTTCTTCATTTAAATTATTTATATATTACGTTTTCGTTAACCTGATTTAAATTTTTTTGCAGTTCGTCTGGAGACCATATTTGGTTTTGGGCCATGAACCAAACCCCGAGGATGCAGCAATTTGGACCATGAAGACTGCAATCATTCGGTTCAACATTGTGGAGATGCACCACAACGACCGTGTGAAGATGCAGTTTGGAATGCATCAAGAGATACCAAGTGATCCAACTTGTTTGTCCCCATGGAATCTCAAAAGGGTCGACGCCCAGTGGGGTCTTACAAACTGGAAAGACTTTGCTCCGGAATGGTGTAAGATGTGGCAGAGGCGTCACTGATATGTCTTGCAATTCCCAGTTTTCCTTAATCATGGTAATATGCGACACACAAATCAATATTTATCTTGGTACAGGTCGATTAGTAACCTTGAAATGCACGTGTCTCATCCAAGGTACTTGATTGACCCACGCACACAATGGGCACAACCCTCGTTTCCCCAACAACAAACCCAAAACACATCAACCTCCCACCAACCCCCCAGAAGAAACAGAACCACAAACACCCAACCACAGTCCCCACCACAACACAATTACACTCAAATACCCCACAACCAACCACAATCACCACCTCAGTACCAATACCCCCATATGACTCACACCCAACCACAATACCAATCACAATACCAATACACCCGCATACCTCACACACAATTTCAGTCTTCTGTATATCCCAATATGGGCCCCTCAACATCCAGCCTTAGCCCTGATCTGGGAATGTCGGAAGATTATGAACAAACCGACCCAGCCTACCATCAACCACAGTATCACCAAACCACCCAACATCCTCAATACCAAACACCCCAAGATCCATTTCTTTTCTACCCACCGTACTCAGAAGATCAATGCTACAGACCTACCATGGAACCCCACCCACCGCCAACACGACCAAACTTTGAGGGTATGGGTAACCGACTGTACCAAAGCGAATCTTCTAGATATGGAGATCTGAATGATTTTATGGATCCAGAACGCATTGACTTCACTGGGCCATCGACCCTGCCACAACAGGAAACGCGACGACACCCAACACGGGAAAGGCGAGGACGGGGATGCG